>JAQQTO010000048.1:12490000-13225000 GCA_029884595.1 Ormosia semicastrata | reverse complement strand
ATATTAAAATCTCATTTTAATATTACAAACAGTGAGCGGTATCTAGCAACACATCACTGCTACCCAAGTAATGAGAATGTCAGTGATTTGACATAACCTATCCGTGATCAATGTTTCCGTGTAGTTTAGTCCCTTTGTCCAGATATCCAGATTGAACACAAGGCATGGAACGTGTCACCCTTGTTTAATTCAATCTTCAGTTTCCTGATTCCCGAGTAGACATAGTAACAACAAATGAGATCAATATCTCATATTGACTCATTTGAGCATGGCCACGCATTTCATAGTCTCACTCAATCAGGGGGCCCGAAGATATCACTCCTGTTATGTAGGAGGGACAAATCCCATCGAGGTCACTCACATTCCTCCATATGCATCGCAATATGTCTAATAACCAACTTTATAATCATCTTGTTACAGATGACGTTTGATGGCATTTAAAACACACAACTCCTCATGTAGGAATCGTAGTGATTTCAAGTCAAAGAACCACATACACCATTATCACTATGAGAATCGCTTATGACACTCACGTAACGATCCACGTAGCGTTCTCATGGCGGTCCGTCCAATACATTATTACTCTAATATGTATCCATGTGTAGACTTGATATCTCATATCCATGACCCGTGAGATGTGGTCATCAGTCTACGCACATACTAGTCTCAATGCATTATTGTTGTCCTAATTAACAATAATACTTGACTAGGGACATTTAAGAATAGTATTTTATCCAATAGGATCTCACCATCAAGTCATCCACTTGATGTCCTATGGTATCAAACTTACTATTCTAAGGACTTTATTATGTCTATCAAAAAGAACACAATAAATGAAATGCCTCATATATCAAAAATAGCATAATATAATGTATGTCAATACAAACAAAATGTATTGGCCACTAGGGCATACACCAACAGTAACTTATGCTGCTTTTATGCTGATTGGGGATGCTAAAGACTGGTGGAACGGGGCATAGAGAGTGTTAGAAGCTGAAGGTCGCGCAATCACTTGGGAGGTATTCAAGAATAAGTTCTTGGAGAAATATTTCCCTGCAAGCACCAGACATGCAAAAAAAATGGAGTTCCTCAGCTTGAGGCAAGAAAACTTGTCTGTCAGTGAATACGCCGTAAAGTTTGAAAGCTTATCCAAGTTTTCGACATATTTCCAGCACCAGCTGGACGAGGTGTGGAAATGTCAAAAATTTAAGGAAGGACTGAGGCACGAAGTGAAAACAGCAGTTATCACCTTAAAGATCAACTAATTTTCGGAGCTGTTACATACGTGTTGCCAGGTGGAAGCTCTAGATCAAGCTCGAGACACAAGAAACCGAAACTTTGGACTTGCTAGGTTCCAAAGAGGAGGTGGCAACAAAGCAAACCGTTTCCAAAAGAAGCCTTATTCCCGACCACTGGGAAATTAGCAGCAGACATCAGGTGGAGGTTCTAGTGGAGGTTCTGGTGGGAACCGAACTGGACAGAATCTGGCATCTTCGCCAAGGTGTATGAAGTGCGGGAAGGATCACCTAACAATGGATTATTCTATCAGGGAAATTATCTGTTATCTATGTGGAAAACTTAGACATGTCTCTAGGGATTGCAATCAGGATAAGGCTGAGCCTTCAGTCAACGCTACACGAGCTGCAAAGCCACAAGCAGGGGGTCGAGTCTATACCATGAGTGGAGCCCAAGCCTCCTAATCCGAAGATCTGATACAAGGAGAAGGTACCATAAGAGGTAATCTTTTAACTGTACTGTATGACTCTGGAGCAACCCACTCTTTCATTTCCTATGACTGTGTGCAATGACTTAGTTTACCTGTGTCTTCCTTACCTTTTAACTTGACTGTTTCTACTCCCACTGATAAACCTATTGTTACTAGCAAAGTCTGTTTAAATTGTCTATTGATTGTTGAGGGTCGAATCTTTTCTATTGGTTTGATTTGTTTACCCTTTTCTCAGTTAGATGTAATTTTAGGAATGGATTGGTTGTCTTCCAACCATATCTTGTTAGATTG
Organism: Ormosia semicastrata; assembly: GCA_029884595.1. Classification (NCBI taxonomy): domain Eukaryota; kingdom Viridiplantae; phylum Streptophyta; class Magnoliopsida; order Fabales; family Fabaceae; genus Ormosia; species Ormosia semicastrata. The sequence continues at coordinate 13,222,983 of JAQQTO010000048.1, read as the reverse complement.
TTCAAATAAAACCATAGTTTTTCCCATGGATGAGGATTCTAGATTTTTTACGGCCAACCAAGTTCGAGCTTTCTTGAAAGAAGGAGCTCAGGGATACATGCTATTGTCTTCCTTGAAGGTCGAGAGTGAGGTAGATGTGAATGCAATTCCAGTAGTTAACGAGTTTCCCAAAGTCTTTCCTGATGATGTACTTAGTTTACCACCGAAGCGGGAGATAGAGTTCGCTATTGATCTTGTACCTGGATCTGGTCTTGTATCTATAATGCCTTACAGAATGTCACCATCGGAGTTAGCAGAGCTTAAGAAGCAGTTGGAAGAGCTTTTGGAAAAGTAGTTCGTTAGACCCAGTGTGTCACCTTAGGGAGCACCAGTGTTGCTAGTCCGAAAGAAGGATGGTACCTCACGATTGTGTATAGACTATCGCCAACTGAATAAGGTCACGATCAAGAATAAGTATCCACTTTCGAAGATAGATGACCTAATGGATCAACTAAAAGGAGCAGCAGTGTTCTCTAAGATCGATCTGCGATTGGGCTACCATCAGATTCGAGTAAAGGCAGAGGATATTCCCAATATGGCTTTTAGTACCCGTTACAGTCATTACGAGTACCTTGTGATGCCGTTTGGCGTAATGAATGCACCTACCATATTCATAGACTACATGAACAGAATCTTTCATCCTTACTTGGACAGATTCGTTGTTGTCTTCATTGATGACATTCTGATCTACTCTCAAAATTAGGAGGATCATGCTGAACACCTCAGTATAGTTCTCTATATTCTGAATGAGAAGCAGTTGTATGCCAAATTGTCGGAGTGTGAATTTTGGCTGGACGAAATTAAGTTTTTGGGTCATGTGATCTCGAAGGAAAGGATTGCAGTGGATCCGTCAAAAGTAGAAGTAGTTCTACAGTGGAAAAGACCGAAGACGGTGAAAGAAATTCGAAGCTTTGTGGGAATGGCTGGATACTATCAGAGGTTCATTGAAGGATTCTCCAAAATAGCAGGGCCTCTCACTTAACTCACTAGGAAGAATTGAGCCTTTGAGTGGACTAATGCTTGCGAAGAAGGTTTCTAAGAATTGAAGAGACGACTAACTACTTCACCAGTGTTAGTTCTGCCAGATCTGAATGAACCCTTCGAAGTGTATTATGATGCTTCATATCAAGGATTAGGAGTTGTGCTTATGCAAAATGGAAAAGTGGTGGCTTATGCTTCGAGACAGTTGTGAGTGCATGAGAAGAACTATCCAACACATAACTTAGAGTTAGCAGCTGTAGTTTTTGCATTGAAAATATGGAGACACTTCCTGTATGGGGCGACGTTCAACGTCTTTAGTGACCACAAGAGCTTGAAGTACCTATATGATCAAAAGGAGTTGAATATGAGATAGCACAGGTGGTTGGAATTTCTGAAGGATTATGATTTTTGACTTCTGTATCACCCTGGAAAGGCAAACATCGTGGCAGACGCATTGAGTAGGAAGATGCTCAATATATCAACCATGATGATCAAGGAAAAAGATCTAATAGAGCAGTTTAGGGATATATGGTCTTTCTTGGAATTAGCTTCAGGAAAAATTTGTATGAACATGGTTACTATCTCAAGCGAATTAATGGAAGACATCCGGGAAAAGTAAAAAATTGATAAGTTTTTTCAAGAAGAAAGAGAACTGATGAGGCAGGGCAATGCGACGACATTTGAGGAAGGGACAGATGGAATTCTAAGATTCCGAGGTAGGGTTTGTATACTCAGGGATCAGGAGCTTAAGAAGTATATCCTCGAACATGCTCACATGAGCAAGTTGAGTATGCACCCGGGGATAATTAAAATGTATCAAGACCTAAAAAAGTTATTTTTGTGGCATGGAATAAAGAGCGATATTACCAGATGTATGTCTTCTGGTCTGGTTTTCCAGAAAGTAAAGATGGAACATCAAAGACCGTCAGGACTGTTGCAACCTTTATCTATTCCCGAATGGAAGTGGGATAACATTGCGATGAATTTTGTGGTTGGATTGCTGAAGACCTGAAAAGGGTATGACTCAATATGGGTAATCATTGATCGACTCACGAAGTCAGCATACTTCCTACCGATCAACATAAGATACAACATGGAGAAGCTGACCCAGCTTTACATCAGTGAGATTGTTAGGCTACATGGTATGCTTACCTGTATTGTTTCGGATAGGGATCCGAGGTTCACCTCAAAGTTTTGGCAAAGTCTATAAGAAGCATTGGGAATAAAGCTACGATTGAGTTCTGCCTACCATCCACAAACTGATGGGCAATCAGAAAGGACGATCCAATCGTTGGAGGATTTGCTTTGGGCTTGCGCTTTAAAACAGACTGGAAGTTGGGATAAAGTTTTACTATTGGTAGAGTTCACCTACAACAACAGTTTTCATTCAAGCATAGGGATGACACCCTATGAAGCTCTGTATGGACGACGGTGTCGAACACCTTTATGTTGGTACCAAGACGGAGAGCGCCCTACTATTGGACCTGATATTATACAGCAGACAACTGAGAAGGTCAAGATGATTCAAGAAAAGATAAGGATGGCTCAAAGTCGGCAGAAAAGCTATGTAGACAAGAGGAGGAAGCCTCTTGAGTTTGAGGAAGGCGGGCATGTGTTTTTGAAAGTCACGCCAACGACTAGGATCGGCCAAGTTTTGAAATGTAGAAAACTTACTCCTAAATTCCTTGGACCTTACCAAATTCTTTGCCGGATAGGTCCAGTAGCTTACCAGATAGCCTTACCTCCTTTTCTTTCAAACCTTCACAATGTCTTTCATGTGTCACAACTACAAAAATATATTCCTGACCCAAACCATGTCATAGCACTGGACACAGTACAATTGAAAGAAAACTTAACCTATGAGGCTCCTCCTATAAAGATTGAAGATAGGAGAGTAAAATAACTCAGAGGAAAAGAAATCTCATTAGTGAAAGTGATCTGAAACGAAACAACCGGAGATGCGATGTGGGAACTGGAAGACAAGATGAAAGAGCAACACCTACAACTATTCTAAGGTATAAAAATTTCGAGGACAAAATTTCTTTTTGAAGGGGAGAGTTGTAACACCCCGAAGATTATTTGTTTCATCATAAATAATCATTTTATAATATTTATGATTTTTGAGAATTTTTTTGGATTTTTCTAGAAACGTCGAATATTTTAATATATTTTTTATTTTACGTGCACACTGAGCAGAGTCAGTGTAACACCCAAGAAATTGTTTGTTTCATCATGAATAGTCATTTTCTAATATTTGTGAGTTTTGAGAATTTTTGTGGATTCTTCCAGAATTGTTGATTAGTTTAATATATTTTTTGATTTACGTGCGTGATGAGCGAAATCGGGAAAATAAAATATTTTCCTCGAGGCTGGTAAACTTTGGACTATGGAAACGTCGACGGGGAATCTTACTAAACCCGAGGCCGAGCATAATTTACGAGGTTTACGTTTTTTGAGATTTTATCTGATAAATAAAATCGTTGTACTGTAAAATTATCCGATTAACAATAAATACTATTTTCATTAACTGTAACTTTTGTTCACTGGATAATAGCTCTAGCAGAGTGTTAATCATCTGTTCAAAAATATTCACTTTGTGTAACCACATCACTTTTTACTTTATTGAGAAACGTGCGAAGCTTCTCAAGGAAGCCTCAAGGAAGCTTCCTCTTAAGCTTCTCAAGGAAGCCACACACTCTCTCTCTTCCTCCTACACTCCAAGGTTGCATGTCCAATTTGGAGACCAAATATTCACTTTTCATCTAATTAAGTTTTCTATTCTAATTTCAAAAATTAAGAGTTCATTTCATTCTTCTACTATCAACTTCTCTCTCTTCATCTTTTTTTCTCTTCACATTTTTCTCCTCCCTCTCTCTTACTCCACGGCAGCGACCTCCTTCCACCCACCATACTTGCTTGATTTTCAAGCCTCCCTTTTATTTGAAATCCACCTCTTTACTTGGAAGGCTTCATTTCGCTGGAATCATCTTCAAGAAGCTCACCCATTTCCTCCATCTCCATCTTCTTCCACCATTGAAGCTCAAAGCTTGAAGCTTTAAGGTAAAAGATCATAGATTTTCAATTTTTCCATCTCATTTTCATGATCCATGGTCACTTTGGTGACTATGGATACCATTTCCAAGCTTTGATTTTGATTTTCATGGATTTGAACACTCTAGGATTTTGAGGTGGTGAAGAACAAATTTTCACGGGAAAAAGGAGTTTGCTTTCTTTGTTCTTCTCTTAGGTAAGAGGAAGATTATTCTCTTCAACCCATTTTGGTGGTGAGGAACTTATTGTTGTGTTAATGGGGTGAAACCCATTGGCAGGATATCCATTTGTTTGAGTGGTTTTGGTCGTGTTTTGATTATTTGAATAGCATGATTTTGATGCATGTTGATGGATCTTGGAATACTTGAAGGATAGAATGGATTTTGGTAATTTTCTGCACTTCTAGATGATTACACGGCCTAGGTCGTGTGTGGGCACATGGCCGTGTAATCCAGGCGTGTCAGAAAATAGGCTGGACGTGTTTTATGCTGAATTCCAGAGAAGTACACGGCTGTGTAATCAGGACTGTGTAACTTCTCACGGCCGTGTAACCTGAGAGATGAAAGTTCATGAGTTTTTCTAACCTCTTGGAGGCACCTGGTCTCCTTGGGTACTCGTTATGAGGCTTTTGTATTAGAATGAACTTAATTAATTGAATGATTAGACGCTTAATTTGGATTTCATAATATGGAAAGAATAAAGAACAAGTCTTTAACTTATAGCTTGGAGTGGTCTTTGAATAAAGAAAGAACATGAGTATGGGTGAGGTTGTGAGAAACATAATGAAATTAAGGTTTAACTTTTATGATAACTTTGAATGGTGCGTGAGCATCCTTGAGATTTGTTATTGACTTAATGTGGATCCGTGAATAGGATCAAACCTTATTGATAAATGACATGGCATGTGATTCTAGATGTGAAATGCTATGATTGCGAATCTATACATATGCATACAAGGATACATTGAATCTATGTGCATTGAGTATGATTTGAAACATGCATTGAAAAAGTCCGTTGGACTATTGTTAAGGCCAAGTTGCTTAGGAGTTGAATCACACCTATATGCGGGTGCGAATAAACAAGTGTAGGTCTCTTATTGACCTTGGGGGCGTCGGGTTGCGGGTACCTCGTAATGGATAATTGGTAGCTCTTCTGTCCGTGGGGCAGACCGATGCAAACGCACCGACGATCCGGACTGAGACATTGTCCTATATCGAGATCTGTGTAGATTGTCTTGCACAATGCCATGATGTGCACGTTGATAAATTGAGAATTTTAGCACTTGAAGGCCTCGGCAGCCGCGATACAGACATATCTTATGATCATTCTCTCCGATATTTGTATCTAGCTCTATGGAGTAGGATTTTTGGTATCAGGTGTATGTGTATAGTGAGTCATCATATCATTTGACATTTACTTATTTATATTAAAATTTAATCTGTTATTTTATTAATGTTATAACTGCCTGGAATTGCTAAGTTGTTTGTTATCCATTTTAAATGCTGGTTACTACTCCTGAAATGTTATGTGGGCATCATGTGCCATTTTGTTTCTTTATTACCATAATAGGTACTGAATGTAGAATGTCTTACCTTTTTTTTTGTATTTTCTACTATTCTATTTTACTTATGTGATTCTCTGAAGACGTCGGCAAGGAAGGGGAAGTACACGAGTTCCCGAGTTTTTGGCCTGACTTCGACTAGTACCTCCTTGATCATGACGACTCGTCCCTAAGGCTTTTTGGGTTATGTGAGGCTGATTTTTCTTGGAGGTCCAGATTGTTGGCACTTCAGCTTTAGCTTTGATCGCTGTGTTTATCTGGGAGACGTGACAGTGTTGCTAGCTTGGGGGCGATATGATTCGCCTATCTTTACATGCAACATTTGTTTGCACTTAGAGTTTTACTTGCCCATTTGGGATATGTGGGGTGAACGTTATTACACCCCACGGGAGGATTCCTTTCTCTCTACTGCCCGAGCCCCGACCCACAACTCGGTGACTCCGATGAAGGTCTCTTCTGACGAGGAAGACCCTGAGGAAGATCCTGACACGGTTCCTTCTCTTTCTTCTTAGGGGCTGATACTGTCAATAGCTAATGATGGCTATCTATTTTTCTTTTGGGGCTTGATATTCATTTTGGGGGTCTATATATCATTTTTGGGGGCATGTAAAGCTTTGGCTTCTTTTTTATGAGCCTTGATGTAATTAATGACTTACAGTCTGTACTTAAACAATATATATATATATATATGATGTACTTTTTACATGGATGTATGGTTTAATCTTTATGTTCTCCGCTTATATTTACAATATTTATATATGTATATATATATATACATACTTATACATCTCTTGTAAGTGTTAGTACATTTGAATATTTCATTGATGAACAAGTTATTAAATATAAATATATATATATAATAAAAAAAGAACCAGGTCTTAATTTATTTGATTTATTTTCGCCTTGTGATTATGGTGTGACGTTTCCTCTTTAAAAAGGGGCATCACACTAGACATAGGCTTTTAGCTAGTTTAGATTCTCAAGCTAACCTAATCATTTCATTTATATTGCTCATAAGGATTACTTGTTATCAATTGAAGTAGGAGGTAAAAAAGGATTCCCTGCTCTCTAATTCTCAACTTTGATTCAATTCTAAAGCTTTTAAGTTCTTTTAATTAGTTTAGATACTTGTCTTTCAATTTATATGTTCTTGGATAGAATCTCTTCAACTTTTGGTTTATATTTAGCACTGATTTCAATCGTAGTCTCTGTGGGAATGATATCCGACTCTTAGCTATATTATAAGTGCGATCCATGCACTTGCGGTAAGCAAAAGAGCGAATAAGTTTTTGGTGCCGTTACCAAGGACAATCGTTTAAATTCAGTAGAGCTAATATTAACAATTAGTTTAAGTAATTCTAATTCAAGTTTTCTTTTTTCGTGCTTATTAATTTATATATTTATTCTTTAATTGTTTTAGGTGATTGATTATAAGATGGCAAAAGATAACGCTACACTCCAGTTGGAGGATGATAGTCGCACTAGACCATTGAGGGAGTTTGCTCTTCCTCAAATAGATAATCTGTAATCCAGTATTAGACGTCCTGCTATTCGGGCAAATAACTTTGAGATAAAGTCGACCATTATCCAAATGATCCAAACTTCTGTGTAGTTTGGCAGCTTATCCAATGAGGATCCCTGCATCTCTCAAACTTCTTGGAGATTTGCGTTACGTTTAGGAACAATGGAGTATCCAAGGATGCTATTCGCCTAAGGCTTTCCCTTTCTCTTTAAGAGATAGAGCCAAAAGCTGGTTACATTCTCTTCCAATAGGATCAGTTACAACTTGGGCAGAGGTGTGGACAAAGTTTTTGAACAAATACTTCTCTCCTGCCAAGACTGCAGAGATGGTGAATGATATTACATCATTCACTCAGACTGAATTAGAATCCCTGCATGAAGCATGGGAATGGTATAAGGATCTTTTGAGAAGGTGCCCACATCATGAGATACCAATTTGGCACCAAAGCTTTTCATTTCCCAAGGGCTTGCTACCACATCATCGCCCAATAGTAGATGCTACTGTTGGAGGCTCTTTATTAAGCAAATCCTTTGATGATGCCTTCCATCTATTAGAGAAATTAGCTGCTAATAGTTATTAATGGCCATCTGCAAGAAGCACTCCACGAAGAGTAGCTGGAGTGCATAAAGTAGATGCTATAACCTCATTGTTACCTCAGGTTGTAGCATTGGCAAGTAAAATGGATAGTATGGGACATCAAGCTCACCAGAGCCCATTTGTGTTGTGTGACAAATGTAGTGACAATCATTCAAGTGATAGGTGCCCTAGCACCTTTTAAAGTGCACATTATGTGGAGAACTACCGATCACAACAGAACAACCCATACGCGAACCAGTATAATCTTGGATAGAGGAACCATCCAAACTTCTCGTGGAGGGATAATCAAGGGGCTTCCTCCTCAGCACCTGGAGCTGAGAGACCTTATAATCCTCCTAGATTCCCTTCCCAGTCTAGACAGCCAGCTCAAGAAAAGAAACCATCTCTTGAAGATATGTTTATGCAGTTAATGGTGAAAACTGATTCCTTCATGACAAAAACAGACGCTCATCTGGCTAAGAACAACATAATCATACAGAGCCAATTAGCTTCTATGAGGGCTTTAGAAACTCAGGTGGGGCAGTTAGCCAATACAATTAATAACAGGCCCTCTGGCACCTTCCTAACTAACACAGTTAATAATCCAAAGGGTTCCTCTAATGAACATTGTAAGGTCATCTCACTGAGAAGTGGGAAAGACATTGAGGGCAACCCTAAGACAAAGTTGATGGAAGATGAGGTAGAAAAAAGCCAGACTAGGGAAGAAAAAGTCTGCAAAAAGGCCAAAGACAATGAAGTGAGTTTAGGAACTGACCATAAGAAGGCTGAAGACAAGAAAGTAGTGAATAAGCCCTATGTACATCCTTTGCCTTTCCCAAGCAGGCAAATCAAGCACAAAATGAATGAGCAGTTTAAGAAATTTTTGGAAGTTTTCAAGAAACTTCATATCAATATCCCTTTTGCAGAAGTACTGGAACAGATGCCCAGCTATGTTAAGTTTATGAAGGATATTTTATTCAAGAAATGTAAGCTGGGCAAGTTTGAAATTGTTGCATTATCTAAAGAATGCAATGTTGTTCTGCAACAAAAGCTTCCCCCAAAGTTAAAGGATCTAGGAAGCTTTACAATTCCTTGCGCCATTGGCGACAAATTCTTAGGTCAAGCATTGTGTGATATGGAGGCCAGCATCAATCTTATGCCCCTATCCATATTCCAGAGGCTAGGTTTGTGGGAATGCAAGCCTACATCCGTAATCCTTCAACTAGCTGATTGTTCATATACATATCCGAAGGTAATTATGGAAGATGTCCTAGTGAAAGTGGATAAGTTCATGTTCCCTGCAGATTTTGTTATCCTAGATATGGATGAGGATCAAAGGGTGTCGTTGTTCCTAAGTCAACCATTTTTAGCTACAGGAAGAACACTCATAGACGTTCAAAAAGGAGAATTGATTATGAGAGTTCAAGATCAAGAGGTGACTTTCAACATCTTCAAAGCAATTAAGTTTCCTCAAGATCAGGAAGAGTGTTTTTATGTTGGTTTACTTGATAATATCATTAACGATGCATTACAAGCTAACAATTTTGAAGATTCCCTTGCCTTAGCAATGACTTCATCAACTGAGGATGATAAAGATTCAAAAAATGATGTATCTGATTACATCAAACATCTTGAAGCGGTTCCTAGGCAATATCGTTCGTCAAAGTTTGAAACCTTGGAGTCCGATATAACAAATGTGACATCTAAGCTTTCCAATGAGGAACCTCTAAAGCTTGAGTTAAAACCTTTGCCGAACCATTTGTAATAATCATATCATCATCCCTCTCAAAAGTTCAAGAGGAGAATCTTCTCCGTGTGCTTAGGAAATACAAGCATGTTCTCGGTTGGACTATTGTCGATATGCAAGGCATTAGCCCTTCCATCTGTATACACAAGATCTTGTTAGATGATAGCCAGAGTGGAGTTGTAAAACACCAAAGGAGGCTAAATCCAATTATGAAAGAGGTGGTAAGGAAAGAGATAATCAAGTGGTTGGACGCAGGTATTATTTATCCTATTTCTGATAGCCCCTGGGTATCGCCAATCCAATGTGTGCAAAAGAAAAGTGGCATAACGGTAGTCACAAACGAAAATAATGAGCTTATTCATTCCCGTAAGGTCACTGGATGGAGGGTGTGCATGGACTACTGTAAATTAAACAAGGCCACCCGAAAGGACCATTTCCCACTTCCTTTCATAGATCAGATGTTGAATAGACTGGCAGGGAATGCCTATTATTGCTTCTTGGATGGTTATTCTGGATATAACCAAATTGCCATAGCACTTGAGGACCAAGAAAAGATAACATTTACTTGTCCATATGGTATATTTACTTTCAGAAGAATGCCATTTGCGTTATGTAATGCTTCTGCAACCTTTCAATGTTGCATGATGGCCATCTTTGCAGATATGATTAAACATGGGCTAGAGGTGTTTACAATAGTTGTTTGAAGACTTTATCATCCGTGCTAAAAAGGTGCGAGGAGACTAACCTCATCCTGAATTAGGAAAAGTGCCATTTTATGGTCCAAGAAGGCATAGTTCTTGGCCATAAGGTTTCTATAAAAGGGATGGAGGTGGACAAGGCAAAGATAGAAGTGATTGACAAGCTGCCTCCGCCAAACTTAGTAAAAGGGATCTACAGTTTTCTTGGCCATGCGAGTTTCTACAAGAGGTTTATTAAGGACTTTTCAAAGATAGCCAAGCCTCTTTGCAACCTTCTGGAGAAAGACATCCAGTTTATCTTTGATGATTCATGTCAGGTTGCATTTGAGAAACTGAAAAAGAGACTGGTTTCAGCTCCAGTTATAATCACTCCATATTGGGATTTGCCGTTTGAGCTTATGTGCGATGCAAACGACTATGCTGTGGTTGTGGTGTTAGGACAAAGAAAAGACAAAGTGTTTAGCTCCATTTATTATGTGAGCAAAACACTCAATGATGCCCAACTGAACTACACAACAAAGGAAAAAGAGCTATTGGTCGTTGTCTTTGCATTTGATAAGTTCAGAGCATATTTGGTGGGCACGAAGGTGATTGTGTACACAGATCATTTGGCAATAGAGTACTTAGTAAGCAAAAAGAATGCAAAACCACGATTGATTAGGTGGGTTTTGCTTTTACAAGAGTTTGATCTGGAAATCAGAGATAAGAAAGGTGCAAAAAATCAAGTAGCAGACCACATTTCAAGACTTGAAAATGAAGATTTCCAAGCTGAACCGATCACAATCAGGGAAACATTTCCTGATAAGTAGCTATTTGTAGCCACCACTCAATCATGTCCATGGTATACTGACACAGTGAACTACATTGTGGGTGGTGTGTTGCCACTCGATCAAACCTCTCACAAAAAGAAAAAATACTTATATGATGTCAGGCACTATGTCTGGGATGAGCCATTTCTATTTAAATAGTGTTTTGACCATATGTTGAGGACGTGTGTGCTTGTGGAGGAAATGGAGCAAATTTTAAGCCATTGTCATGATTCTCCATATGGTGGACACTATAGTGGTGAGAGGACTATTGCAAAGGTACTCTAGTCTGGATTTTGTTGGCCATCACTCTTCAAAAATGCGCATTTCTATGTGCAAAGATGTGATCGATGCCAAAAATCAGGGAATATCTCGAGAAGGAATGAGATGCCCCTGAATTTCATTTTGGAGATAGAGATTTTTTATGCATGGGGCATAGACTTCATAGGCCCCTTTATTCCCTCTTTTGGGAATCAGTATATACTAATGGTTGTGGACTACGTGTCCAGAGGCATGTGCATTTCCTACTAATGATTCAAAAGTAATGATTAGCTTCATGAGAAAATAGATCTTCACCAGGTTTGGAACACCTAGGGCCATAATCAGTGACGGAGGGTCGCATTTTTGCAACAAGTACATTGAAGAAGTATGGAGTGACGCATCGGATTGCCACTGCGTATCACCCACAAACAAGTGGGCAAGCGGAGGTATCCAATCGTGAGATAAAGAGAATCTTGGAAAAATATTATGTCCAACTAGAAAGGATTGGTCAAAGAGACTAGATGACGCACTGTGGGCCTACAGAACCGCTTACAAGGGTCCCATTGGTATGTCTCCTTATAAGTTGGTATTTGGCAAGGCATGCCATTTGCCGGTTGAGCTTGAACATAATGCTTATTAGGAAATTAAGCAGCTCAACTTCAATTTGCAAACTGTTGGGGAGAAAAGGCTTTTGTAACTCAATGAACTGGATGAATTTAGGCTGTAAGCCTACGAAAATACAAAATTGTACAAGGAAAAGGTAAAATTCTAGCATGACTATAAAATTATGCAGAAAAGCTTTGAAAAAGGCTAGCAAGTTCTCCTTTACAATTCCAGGCTCAAACTATTCCTAGGAAAACTTAAATCGAGGTGGTCGGAGCCCTTTGTGGTAATAAAAGTGTTTCCCTACAGAGCTGTGGAGATTGCTCCACTGGATCGATCATCAAGTTTTAAGGTTAACGGCCAGCACCTAAAACCTTACTTTGGAGGAGAGATTGATCGAGGGAAGACTTCCCTCAATTTAATAGCCCTAACTTGAGATCTACATAGTCTAGCCAGGATTATAAATAAAGCCCTTTTTGGGAGGGAACCCAAATGTTTATGTTTGATGTTTTAAGTCTTTAATATGTTAATATGTTAATTTTGTAGTTTAAATAAGTTTTTGTTATATAAACTGTTATTTTACCTGTTGGACATGTTTTACAAGTATTGGAGACCTATTTTGGCCATAAGTCCCGACAGAACTCAATTTGCTGTAAAATTATGCAGTTAGACTCCTCATGCCGAAGCGTAACATGTTATGCGCCGCGACGTGATGGTGTTGTGGGCTAAAATCTAGAGAATAAAGCGCCCAATGCGTGATACCAGAACGCCGCGGTGTTCCAGTAGGTTAAAAAAATAAAATAATAAAATAGTCATTAATAAATAGTAAATAGTAATTATTTAAATATTTAATTTACAAGGGAATTAACTAGCGCCGCAACGTATTTTGCTTTGCGCCATAGCGCACGGAGGCTGTTGGGGTTTTATAGTGCAACAACGTTTGGAGTTCCTCACACCACAACTTCTCTCCCTCTCTTTCTCTCGTTTCCTCTGTTCCCTCTCCCTCTCTAGTTAGTTATTGTTTTCTCTGTTTTTCATCACCTTTTCTGTCTACATTTACTTCCATTAAGGTATGTTTCTATTTATTTTAAGTTTTTGGTAAATTTTTATCATATTTTCTCTGTTTGGGTTATTTGTTCTTATCTCTGTTTTTAGTTTTCTTCACTTTTGTGCTAAATAGCTGTTGTTAGTAGTTAGTTTTAGGCTTTTGTTAGTTTTTTGTGTAATTTCTTCCTGGAATACCTGAAAATGGACTAATCAGGTTTGGACTACGTAACTGGGATTTTGCCCATCGCGACATTGATGCCTAGCACCGCAACGTGATGATGAACTACTTTGAATGTTGCGGCATGAACATGAATGTCGCAACGTAGAGATGAATGTCATGATGTTGACATAAATGTCGCGGTGTTGTGTTGAACATTTGAATGTCGCGGCGCTGGTACTGAATGTTGCGGCGTTGTAATCTAGATTTTCCAGAATTACTTTATTTTAAATGTGTTTCATATTTTCAATTGCTCAAATTTGACTTTTAGCAATTCTTTTTTAGGTTATCATAGGTTCAAAGAGGGGAAGGTTTATTCAACGTGGATTATCTAGTCGGTGAAACAGGGAGCCTTCTCCCCCTCCTGTCGATTATGATAAAGGGAGATTTCGCTTGGTAGATGCTACCGAGTGATACACAGTTCTCATTACCAGACCGTTCATTCTCAAATGCGGCTTCGCCTTTTCCAAAGCTATTCACCCAGAGTTAGAAGGGCTCATTAACCATCTTAATGGGAGTGCATTTACTTAGCACCCAGAGTCCTCTGCTGTCCTCCCTTCAGTTCGTGAATTCTATGCGAACCTAGCCTACTCGGGTGAAAGGGCTACTACAGTCAGAGTCAGAGGGCGCACTATCTCATTCTCTACAGCTTCTATTCGTGCGGCTCTTAGCCTGCCTGCGGCTCCTGAGATTTGTGAGTTTACTGAGCTCTGCCACTAGGAGCGGGTGGAGGGCATTGATGTTGATGTGGTCACTACTCGAATATGCACTGCAGACTCTCAGCCTGTAGTTTGGACTATGAGTGTTCAGACAAACAGGCTGAGGTATTTTTTACGCACTTTCCTGACACTAGAGGCTCGAGCTTGGTACCACTTCATTAGCACCCAGATTCTGGCATCTGCTAACCTCTCCAAGGTGACTCGCGACTGAGCCATATTGATTTATTGCATCTTGGAGTGCCAGTCTATCGATGTTGTTCATCTTATTGTTGAGCAAATCCAGAGATCAGTGAGGGAGTTCAGGAGCTTATTCTTCCTATTCCTTATACAGACTCTATGCACCCGGCATAATGTTTGTTGGGAATCACATGAGGAGCTTACGGATGCTCGACAACCTCTTAATGATACTTTCATTGAGAGAGTGGGAGCCGCTCCAACTCCAGCTCGATAAAGGCAAGCTCGTAGGGCTCCTAGAGCAGTAGTAGTACTTGATGCAGCAGAACTTGAGCCCGAGGCAGCATCTGCAGCTGGCTCAGATTGGCATACTAGTGTGGATGCTCGACTAGCCCATATGGAGGCCTAAAGTACGTAGATGACAGCTATGCTATCTTATACTATCCAAGCATAGCGATAGATAGCAGCACGCCTCGGCCTTCCGATAGCTGATTATCCAGTTCCTGCTTTTTCGCCCCCTGCTATGGTGCAACCCTCCTAGGCTGAACCTTCTAGAGCACCTGCTGCAGAGGTCCTGGACAGTGATGATGATGACGGGGATGATGATGGTACTGATGTTGATGGCCCAGACAGTGATGATCCACTCATTTAGCCATACCATTCAGGGTACTTTCTTTCATTGTATTTCTTTTTGGTGTATATATATGTTTCTTTTGTACAGTGAGGACATTGTTTCCCTCAGGTTTGGGGGGTGTCTTTAAACCTTTTATTTTAACTTTATATACAATATTATGATATTTTCATACTACTATGTTTATATGCATATGTTTTAGTCTTTTGTGTATGTTAGTTTTATACTTTTTGTAGTATATGTATGTTTAGATAATAATCATAGGAGCAAGTATCTTGATAAAAAGTTTTTGAAAATCCCATTCAAGATACAATTGTCGTTCCCTTTCACATTGTGAGTTGGAATGTTTAAAAGCTAGTGTGTATGATTTTCCAGTGATCGATATGGATGCAAAATGACCTTCATTTTTCTATGAATCCATATGCAATCTTTGGTGCATGCTGAAGCATTTCTAGTTTCTTTTTATGTTTAATGCGTTTTCCATTGTCATGCTTCTTGAACTTTGAAAAGGATAAAAATGTTTACCTAGAGAAAGTTTATGGACAATACATATGAAAAATTCAATTATCTTAGAAATTATTTTGCAACTCTCTTGAGGCGAAATCCTAGGTTATGTATGATTGAGGAAATGATTAGGGCATTATTTGGACTAATTGGGCCTTTTAAGCTTACCCTGAATGATTTTATCTAGGTCCCTTTTCGAAGCTTATATATGTTTAGCCTTATTTGTTTTTCATGACCATTGTGATCATTAATCTGTTAACTATTCTAATGCATGTGAAAGCATTGCATTTTTTTCCTACCATTATTGTTTGTTGAGTACAAAATATGTTATTTCTTGAAGTGAGTCTTATGATTAGGGGTATTATGGATTCAATACAAAATGAGCCTGAAGGAACCAGATGCAGTCAAAGAAAAAATCATTGCTTTGCAAAATAAAAAAAATGAAATGAAATGAAAAACAAAAGAAAAAGAAAGAAAAGAGAAAAAACAAAGGCAAAGCATAAGAAAAGTAAAGTTTGAAAACCATCAAAATGGTTCTAGCGAGTTTTTTACATTTATTGTTGAATACCCTGTTAATATCTATTAGAGACTCAAGACTTGAAATAACATGTTTATATTTCTCAATGTTTGTGTTAAATCCTATCCTTTATTTTGTTACCCACTACTCATGGTCTTACATTACAAGCTAATAAAGTCCCTTTTGATCCTCAATCTTGTGTAACTTACATTAGTGGAGAGAGAGTTGTATTACAATCTTATGGATTCTGTGAATTATATTCATGTGTATGTTTATAACCTCATTTGGATGAATATGAATTGAATGGAAAAGGTTTTCTTTGCATGATTTTTGGGAAAAATATCTTGCATGAAATAAAGTTGTGAATGCTAGCATGATAAGGATTGTATATATGTGAAACTAATTATGAGGTATGTGTATTCTCTGAGGTTTTATACAATCATCATACACAAGCTTGGGTTTAGCGAAAGTGGAATGTTAATAATTGGCTGAATGCAGGTTAATAATGTTGATCTTTGTGAATGTACTTGGCTTTGCTCGAGGACTAGCAAAAATATAGGTTTGGGGGTATAATAACTTCACAAAGTATAGTTATTTGTGCCCTATATCTATGTTATATTGGTTGTTTGGTCCTTATTTTTATGCATGAATGGAAGATTTTAGCATCATATCCATCTAATTTCATTTTGATGGCTTCTATTGTGATTTTGAGCAAATACTTCCTAAACCTTGATGAATTTGGTACATTTGCATGAGCTACTAAAGTGATACTTTCTTTGTTACAGGAAGGGCTCAAACAAAGCTTGAAAATGAAGAGCTTGGAGTAGCCCCAAGAGAAAGCCAGAATTGAAGATCAACATTCGATGCCGCGACGTGTGCATGTTAATGCCGCGATGTTGAGCATCCATTGTTCCAGTACATAAGACCCAAGGCCAAAGTGCCACGACGTTGAGATTCAATGCCTCAGGCGTCTGTGACCTAATTGTATACGCACTGTGACATGGTGTGTATAACGTTGCGGCGTGACTCTGTTTTATTCAGCCTATAAATACTGTTGTATCCATTTTGTATAGGAGTTTTTTGTATCCATTTTGTATAGGAGTTTTTGTGTTTTTTAGAGAGCAGCTGCTAGGGTTTTGTGTTTCTCATATAAAGGAAGAAGAAGTAACTAAGATTGAGGGCTTTCTTTACCTTGGAGGAGGATTGGAGCTCGAAGGATCATCACCCTTGAGCTTTCTCTTCTTTATCTTCTCCTTTTTCATTTTCCTTCTCATGAACATGATATATTTTGCTATTTTTTCATGGTTCATGGCTGGCTAAGCTGTGTAGTAAGGTTTTCTTTAGATCCTCTTATGAATATTGAATAATATTATAATCCTTTGAGTTTATATACATGGATTGGTTTCGTTTAATCATATAGTGCTTAATGTTTTTGAATGTTTGATCAACTTTTGATTGATTTGTTAAAATCTAATGAACCTAGACATAGGAATTTGGATTTAAGATCATGTGTATGATGAATGCATGTTTTATTTCATTTAATTAGTTTTAGTGAGATGATTTGTTAATAGGATAGAAATATACCTATTGGTCATGCATAATAACTATTGAGAATAGATCTTAATGAGTGGATTTACTCTAGTTCTCATGGAAACATAGTGAATTAGGTAATTGAAGCATGGTTGATTGACCTAGACATAGGCTTTTAGCTAGTTTAGATTCTCAAGCTAACCTAATCATTTTGTTTATATTGCTCATAAGGATTACTTGTTATCAATTGAAGTAGGAGGTGAAAAAGGATTCCCTACTCTCTAATTCTTAACTTTAATTCAATTCTAAAGCTTTTAAGTTCTTTTAATTAGTTTAGATACTTGTCTCTCAATTTATATGTTCTTGGATAGAATCTCTTCAACTTTTGGTTTATATTTAGCACTGATTTCAATCGTAGTCTCTGTGGGAACGATATCTGACTCTTACCTATATTATAAGTGTGATCTGTGCACTTGCGATAAACAAAAGAGCAAACACATAGTTAGTCCAAATTCATAACTTAATATCTTTATATGCATGATACAATATATCTCATTAAGCACATCTATGTAACATGATCAATATTCTTTTGTAATGCATTTGTCATCTATTAAGCACATCTATCAAGCATAAGCATCATTCTTTTTGTCTTGTATTTGTCATTATCAAAACTTAACATATTAAACCATTAGGACAAAGATAATTCTACAATCTCTCCATTTTTGATGATGACAAATCACCAAAGAAAAATATGTTGAGCAATATAAAAGAATAGATATTCATGTAAGCATATCAAACAATAAGCACAAGAACATATTTTGCTTTCCAATTTTTACTCCTTCTATTTGACATCAACAAAAAGACTTAAGAAGGATAGATAATATTTTCACTCCCTTTATAGATAAAACTCGTGTTGTCAAAAAGAGTAGGATCATCAAAACCGAAAACTTCTTCAAGTTATTCAAAACATAACTATCTCCCCTTATTTGATTCTACACATGATTCAAGAATAAAGAGATGAAACAAGCATACTTTGAAGATATAAAAGATTATTCATGCAATACTTGTCATATTTTGGTACATCAACATTTAACATATGATAGTAATAAACTTAAGAAATTATGTCTAGTATATAATATCTTGCATACCACATGATAAATAAGTACCACTTGATACCACTTGTTAGGAATTACAAAATATCCGTGTAAGATCATGGAATTAAGGTTTTCAAATGAAAGATCATACAACTTGCCACATATCAACCATTTCTCAATGAAAGAATCAAAAGATATGAAGTTTAAGAATGTTTACCTTCTTTCATTGATAAAGGGAAAAAGAATAAGAGATGATCTTTATTGATATGTTGATAGTATTAGCAATAAAACAATTCATGTCAAACAAGGATGTAAGCCAAGAAATATAAGCAATAATTTAAGAGCTAGGCTGCCCCACAAAATATGCATATTATCAAAATATAAAACATAATAGTTTAACATAGTCATGCATATATTTTTATTAAACAAGGACATGATATGTAAGATGAAAAGGATAAACAACCATTACAAATCAACAAATAATTATAAGAAGTTATAAGAAAAGAATATAAGCTCCCCCTTATTGAAGCACAAGACAGATAAAGAGAAATATGTATGTCAAAACCATGTAATCACATTACCATAAAGTAAAGTAAGGCAAAAGATATATATTTTCAATCCATCAATCAAAAATCATTTTAAAACTCCTCCCCCTTTCAAAAAGAATTTTACAAGAACACATCATATTTTTAAAAGAATTTTAGAAGAATAGAGAGGTTTAATATTAAAACCACATATTCCTTAAGAGAAGTCAAACCCAAGTTAAAAGAATATATAAAAGTAAATCTCCTCTCTTTTTCATTGAACAAGAGTCTTGAGAAAATAAAACACTTTGAAGAACAAAACTTGTCTTTTGAAGTATCAAGATGGGCTTTATAGAATATTTCAAAAGATTTATTTGGAAACTTTCTTAAGCATTCTCTCAAGATTTAATAAAACATTTCGAAGCAAATGAAGAGAATACTACATTTATAACACATATTCATAGATTTCCAAATTTTCAAGACAAATGGGAGGTGAAAATACTTTCAAGTTCTTAAGACAAGTTCAAAAGATTCTCAAGGATATGGAACTTGAAAAGCTTCTAAGAGATTTTGCTTTAAAAAAGAAAACTTTTTAGTCAAACCATAAACTCTTTTCGAAACAAGTGCATGATTCACATAGGTGTTATACCACTAAAAAATCATAGATCAAGAGAATCATAGATATCAAACATTCACCTAGATGAAATATGTTATAGGGATCAAAGCATGTATAGAACTAATATCATCCACCCTATATACAGTGACAAAATTAGCAAGTTAATATCCAATTAAGCACTTTGTCAATGCTAAGTATACTTTTCATGTAAAAAAAGCATCTAATCATTTAAGATCAAATTATCAACAAGTATCATATAATCCATAGTATATAGAATATCATAATAGCTTAGGGATAAAGATACTTATTGAGAGAGTGATGATTCTTTAGAGTGTTCTTCATTTATTTGTCCTTTGAGTTTGTGCTTTCTTCCATTGAGTATTTCATTCCATTGCACTTGAAGAAAGTCTTCTCATGTCCTTCTTCATTCAACTCTTCTCATTTATCTACATATGCTTGACATTTCAATATTTGATGACTATCTTTGAAGCACAAAGAGACACTTGCAAAGCTAACTCTAAAAGTACTCTAAAATATAGATTAGCATCAAATATCATTTAAGATCATTTACAAGCATAATTTAGGTTGATATATAATGTAAAACATGTACCACATTATCAACTACACAATGTTAGCTCTAATGAGAACAAAAGAAGGATATATGCACTTGAATCCAAAAGCATAGTTTAAGCATTTTCAAAGCAAGATTCAATTTTATCAAGAAAAATTTGATCATCATCAAAACATAAATAAATATTTCGGGGCAAATAATGATCATGTAAGACATGTAATATTAAGTAAGAAATTCTAGTAGGCAAATAATGATAATGTGAGTTTCAGATAAAAAGGCTTCTTGCGCGCTAAAACTTATTTTTAAACCCTAGTGTAATCGATTACAATGGGTGTGTAATCGATTACACACTCTCTGTAGTCCTTGTAATCAATTACATGGTGAGTGTAATCGATTACATGAGTTCTGAAAATGTTGTAATCGATTACATAGTGAGATAATTAATTACACGCTCTCTGACTTTGCTTGGGATGCTTGGCAGAGCCTCTGTAATCGATTACAAAGGTCCTGTAATCAATTACAAGCTTGTTGAATTTAGTTTTTGCACTTCAAACAGTAAAGGACCAAACTCAAAGCTTTCAAATTAGTTCCAAAAAAACTGATCAGTTCTTGATCCATGGAACTATAACTGTAACACCCCAATTTTTTATTTTTCTTGAAATAAATGAGTTTTATAATATTTATGAGTTTTTATGAATTTTTGAGAACTTTGTAATTATTTTAAATATTTTAATATTATTTTGATTATTTTAATATTATTTTTGAAATATATGTCCGAATTTAGTTTTTTCTAAAAATATATGAGTTTTATAATTTTTATGATTTTTGAAAATTTTGTGAAATTTTCTGAGGTTGTGATTATTTTAATATTATTTTAAGCTATATATGTGTTTGATGCGGGCTCGGAAAAAAATAAAAAAAAAATTTTGGACCAAAAAGTTCTGGACTGTCAAGGTGGGATCGGGGGATCTTACTAAACTCGAAACCGGGAACAGTTGACAAGGATTTTCTATATCTGAGTTTTCTATTATCCATTGAGTAATAATAGCAGTAGCTATTGTCCATTGGGTAATATCTGTCAGAAAATATCTTGAGCAAGCTTAGGGGGGAAGCCTTTGGATCTCCACCCTTGATCTAACCAATGGTGGTGATGAGTCCAACTTAGTGGCTTGGACTTTCCAAGAACTAATAGGAATTGGTCAAACATAGTTGCTGGACTTTATTATGAATCGTTGGATGAAAAATTTGATGAAAAAGCCTTAAATCATCACCATTGATCTAATCAATGGTGTGAGAGCAATTTTGATAAAGAAGCTTATGATATCCACCTTAGATTTAATCAATGGTTAAGAGAGGAAGTTAATTTTAATGGTTAGATTTGTTAGTTAAGTAACTAGATAATCTAACTTAGTTACCCTAATAGCTAAATTAGTAACTAGATGAACTAATTTAGTTGCTAAATAATTAGAAGCTAATTACTAAATAAATATTTAAATTATCTAGAAACATGCCATAACCATGACATATGCAATGACATAATAAAGTAATTAGCTAGTTAGAATGTAACCAAGTAGCTTAACTAAATTAATTCAAATGTAACTAGATGGTTAGTTAGGTAACTAATTGAATTAACTAAGTGTAATTAGAAAGATAATTGAATTAAGATTTAGTTATTTTTCCTAATAGCTCACACGACCACTAGGCTTTTCTAGGAGATTCATGAATCATCTTTTATGACTTTTAGATGACAACTTGATGACCAAGGCCATGTGCATCCATGTGAAGCCACGTGCTTAAGCTTTCCTAGTTGAACAAGCCTTAAACTATCTACCCTAAGTTACTACACGGCCATGCATTTGGCTAATAGGCTATTTCATTTCATTCCCTCACATTTAGTGACACAAAAACCATTCTCTCCATTCTCTCTCTTTTAATTATTCAAGAACACCAAGAACAAACACCATGAACTCCATCTTCTTTCTTTCTTGAACCATTCGGTCTCCACTCCTAAATCCCACTTTCAATCTTCAATAATTTTATACAACCTTAGATCTAGAACCTAGACACAATCCTAAGATACTTTGTAGTTGAGATCTAAGCCTAGTTCTATCATCTTTAACCTTGTTCTTCAAGTTGAAGATCAAAAAGTTCCTACCTTGTTCATTTATGAAGCTCACGACCTCACTCCATAAATCACCTTCCAAGTTTGTTTAATTTCAACCAACTATACTTCTTGAATCCTCACATCATTCTAAGACTCTTTGATGTTGAGACTTTGGTCTAAATCCATCATCTTCATGCTTGAATCTTGGATTTAAGTTCTAGGGTTTCAAAGTAAAAATCTTGAAACTTGACTTTTTATTTAATTCTTAGATTCCTAAGACCATGTTTGATCTATGGTCATCTTAATCAAGCTTTAGATACTAATTTGTATGTGTTTGTTGTGATTCTAAGATCTATTTGGTGGTGAAAGATTGATACAAAGAGAGTTTTACAAAGAGCTAGGAAGCATCAACCAGGTAAGAGGGAGATTAACCTTATCGGCCATATGTGGCGGTGAAGGAATGGAATTATTTGTGGTTGTGAGTGGAAAATCCATGTGAGGATTTATTCACTCGATTGTGTATCATTGGTTTATGCTTGTTGAATTATATTGTGTGATTGTTTTATTACTTTGATAAGTATGCATGATTTATATATATTTGGTATGCTTATAGTTTTAATAATATGCTTATATGTGTGATTTGGAAAGCATGTTAATTTCTGTGTAATTTAAGATGTGATTCACATGATGAGAAAATTTGTATGAAGACTCCAAAGAGCCTAGAAGCACACGGCCTCATCACTACATGGAGAACTAAGGATTCTAAATTATTTTCTAAATTGAGGATTAAATGATTTTATGATAAGAAATTCAATTAAGTAATTTTATAAGAATTTAAAGTGTAAGGAAATGAATTATATATGAATTTTGAAGCAATATTTGAATTCGGCCAATATGCCAATTTTTGATGATCAAGATCCAAAATTATTTTACTAAGTGTAAACTTAGGTGTTTTAATAGTAAGAATTCAATTTGGTAAGTTTATGAATTTAAAAATGATATTTTAGAATTAAAATTGACTTAATTAAGGCTATGCAGTAAAATAAAAGCCAATACTTGAAATTTACTGACGTATAGCTCACCCTATGGGTTTTGAAGCGCGTTAGGAAATTTTGAGCTGTAATATTCTAAGTAAATTAAAGAAACACAATTTTATGGGAAACAGTAAAAATACTAATTTTTAGAGAGATTATATTGAAAATATTCTTTAAGGAGGGACTATATTGTAATTATTCTTTAAAAATGAATCATTTTGGAAATATTATTTAAAGAGGGACTATTATGTAAATATTATTTTCTAGAAGGATTATTATGTATATAATGAAAATAAAGTCAATTTTTAGTATTAAATGAGAAAAATCTTATTTTAAACTTAAAATATTTTAGAAATACTTTACGTGATTAAAAATACGTAGAAAAACTCTTACGTGATTTAAAAATAGAAATTTTTAGCTACGCGATTGAGAAAACTTTTTAAAATCTTTACGCGACTGAGAAAATATTGAAAAATCTTTACACGATTGTGAAAATGCGAAAATATTGTTACGCGATTGAAAGGAACAACGAGTTGTGCCGTAGGGCCAACATATTTAATCAAGTGATTTGTAATTGTGAAACTGAAGTATTGGACCCGAGTGGATCTTTGATATTATCAATTATATGGGTGGTTATATAATATCATAGATACTAATGGTATTGGACAACTATATGTGCATGTGTAGTTGCGTTAATATCATTGGGAATAGTACAACGGTACTTTGTTTCAATTAAAAATGTTTTTGAGCAATATACTGCGATATGGCCATGTGACGGCGTGTGAATATGAAATACTATATGATCAATGACAGTATATGTTTGAATCATTTATCATGCATAGAAAAGTGTATTCGCTTGACTTGTCGTGGTGTTTTATGCCTAAAGAGTGGACGAGAACTTACAAGATAATGGGAGGAATCCTATGGGACGTCAGGGCGCGGTGATTCACTTGTTGACCATGTTGTCATATGATATATATATATATATACCCCTGGCCGTGAACACTGATTGCAATGCATTGACATCCCAACAAACACTGTTGCTTTTCATTATCTAGCATAGACTGTCTTATTAGGGGGACAGATCTTCTGGGCGTTCATCTCTGATTTTGAGTAAACTTCATGGAGTAAGAACTTATTACATTGTGCATAGTCGGCATTTAATACTGTCGTGATATAATATCATTATGATATAATATGATTGTGATATTATTATTATGTTTGGTATTGTGTTGCAAGTTTATTATATGGTTTATTTGTTAAATGTCATAAATATATCTGTTAATTTTATATTAATTTATGGATTGTATGTATGGAACAACATTGTTGTTCGTATTGTTTCTTTACTGCTATATTGGTATACGATGTAGGGGATCTCACCTCTTTGTTGTTTTATTCTATTTGTTTCTATTTTATGTCTACATCTGTAAAGACTGCAATGGCGACAATGAGGAACTAGCTAGATTTCATTAGGCTACAATTTCTTGAAGGCACTGCTGCT
The DNA here is from genome assembly GCA_029884595.1 of Ormosia semicastrata. Classification (NCBI taxonomy): domain Eukaryota; kingdom Viridiplantae; phylum Streptophyta; class Magnoliopsida; order Fabales; family Fabaceae; genus Ormosia; species Ormosia semicastrata. The sequence goes on along the minus strand of JAQQTO010000048.1, from coordinate 13,198,355 downwards.
TGGCGTGTCCATTGGGACACAGGACACAGAGTATTATGGTGACATTACTCTATCAGTAAGTAGGACTCGTCATGGGATCGTTACTTCATTTTATACAGTTGCTTATGTAAAGGTTATTTTTCCTATTAGGGAGTTGTGGAATGAATTTCACTATACTCCTAGAGAGAATTTCGATATATCCTTGGGTTGAATTTCTGTCCGTCGAGACATTCCCAGCTAGGGAATTTGTCTTCTGACAAGGGCTCATATCTTAGATATTATGTTTTTGGGTATGTAAAGATAATGAATGTGTAGTTGTAATAAACTCTGTTTAAATGAAAAGTATTTTATTCATTTATTATATTTTGAGGTACTTTAATTTGATCAATTGATTGTTTTCTGCGAAAAAGAAATTTTGAAACCCGCATTTAAATGATATTAAATATGTTATAACTTGGGTAATTAATTAATTATCATTAATTGGTATAAATGTGATACCCTTCGGAGGGGGTGTTACAATAACTTTTGAAATCATTTATGATTCATTTCAAGATATATTTCATTGTAAAAACTATTGTAGTTCAAAGACAAGTTTAAGACACAAAATGAATCATTTACTTTTTATTTTGAAGATATGAACATATCAAACAATTTCAAACAAGAAGACATATAACTTCTAACTTTCCAATCTCCAAGTATATAAGACAATTAAGCATTAAAGAGAAAGGGTTAGAACTACTTATGAGCATGTGAATTTTTATATTTGAACAAAGAGAATTGGTCACAAGCTTAAGAACAGAGATATTACCATAAAAACATGTCATTCCAAGCAAGTTGTGTGCATATCTAGCATGTTAGCATATGTAAAGATACTTTTAAGACATAATGCTAGAAAAGCACAACTTAAGGCATAAAAATAAATCTCTACTTATCCAAATATCACATGATATTCAATTTCAAGCATAAATAAGGATAAGATATTGATGTCACCAAAAGTATACTCTTTGAGTTTTTGTAGTTGACTCCAACTTCCATGCCTCAAGGCTCCTTGAGAATGTTGTGGTTCTTCATGTCATTCTTTTTATATTTTCATCACTTTTGGAGAACTCGGACCATTTTAAGTTTTCTCAATCTCAAGTAGCATGGTTATATTTCACTTCAATGCATGCTTGAGCTAATAGTTACCCTACAACACAATCCAAAGTACTTTCTTTAGTATCTACTAATTTTGGACCCATAGAGGTTAATTATTGATCATTAATTCATTATGCTCTCATAAAGATCAATTTTTTCATAGTATGTAAATTGAGCACAACAAATTTAAATAATCAAGTATCATTAAGCACATAGCCAATAACATGCATATTTTCATGATATATAGACAATTTAAAGTATAGAAAGCATACATAGTCATTGTAGAACCTTATGTACCAAGATATATAACAAACTAATGAGTTATGGTACAAAAAGAATGAACATAATCATGTACTAAATAAAATATTCAGATTTTACCAAGGGCACATGATTTTATCCTTTACCTAAGGCCTACAAGGAATATACCTCATATTCATTGTCTTTCTAAGTGAATGGTCATAAGAGGTAAAGAATTTTGATACATTGGCCTTGTTAATCAAGAAAACTCTTTTCCTTACCTATTGCTAAGTGAATGTTCATAAGAGGTAAAGGCTTTTGGTTGAAGTCATCTTCCTTCTTTGATCAAAACTTCTACCAATGGGCTTTAGAAGCATTCCCCTTGATGATTCATTCTTCACTTGACCAATTTATCCATCCTTTTGAGAAATTTTCTACATAATTGAAACACTAGGAGGACATTTTGGTACCCACTTCATCTTGAGTCCTTGAATATTAGTACTAGGGCCTTTAAGGTCTTTAGGAACCCATACCATACTATTTCTCATATAAGTATTTCTTCTATAATTGCATAAATGAGAAATATGTCCTAGATGACCATAAAAATTGTAAATAATTGAATTCAATGATGGCTTGGTCCTTTGAAGATCATTTTTGAAAAACTTGAGCTTTTGGTTGTTATTACATTCTATGCTATTTTTGCCACAAGCCTTACTTGAAATTCCATGTGGAGTAACATCAATTTTATTCTTATTAACAAATATGGAATGTGAGCAATTAGAATCATTAGCTCTGAAAAATTTGAAATGTAAGTCCTCAACTTGATTTTCTAAATCAATGTACTTTTCACAAGAAGTTGAGGTTTTACATTTGAAAGGTATTTTCTCATCAAAAAAAAATTATTCATTTTTCAAAGTCTCAATTTCATTTTCAATAGAGGAAATGTTTTCTAAACAAGATGAGTTTTTCTTTTATAAAAACAACAAGTCATCATATAATTCATCATATGCACATTGTAGCTCATCATGGGAAGGACCATAAAAAATATAAGCATCATTTACCTCAAAGTCCTTTTTAGCCATATATGAAGTGGTCTCAATTTCAAGTATACTTGGCGCTTTAAGGGAATCATCATCTTCCTCATTGTTGTCCATCCAAGATCCAAGAACATCTTCCTTCTTAATTTTATTTTGCTTTGCCTCCTCTTTAAATTGAGCATCATCATCATCAAGAGGCATTGAGCTCCTTTTCTTACTTTGAACATGTTCTTGAAGACATTTTTCAATGTTATCTTTCTCTAGAGGCTTTTGCTCTTCTTGCTCTCTATATACAACTTTATACAAAAAAAATCATTATTAGTAAGATAGATAACATCAAGAGCATCCCATATATCTTTAGCACTAGAATAACTCTTAATTCTATCATAAGCATCATCATTCAAACCATTTCTCAAGATTTGCATAGCTCTAATGTTCAATGAAAAACATTTCTTGTCATAGGCATTTCAAGTTTGTTTTGATTTGCAAGTAAATCTATCAAGCATAATATCCCACAAATTAATATCAATAGATTATATATAAAATTCCATTCTAACTTTCTAATAAACAAAATTCACACCATCAGAGAATGGTGGTTTATCAGTTTCAAAACCTTCCATTTTGAAAAGCTTTCAATGGTTGCCAAATAAACAAAGATCTTTAACTCCAAGCTGTTAAGCTTTTAACAGAGCACGAAGCTCTGATACCACTTGTTAGCCATGGCAACCATCACCCAAGAGGGGGGTTAATAAGGTGATTACAAATTTTAAAATACCTTTGAGAAATTAAGCATTTTGAATAACTTAATTAATAAATGTAGCGGAATAAGTTTAACAAAGGTGCAACTATTAGAGATTTCACAAATACCACTTAGGTTATAGGATAAATCAAGCAAATAAGTTAGATATCAAATTCAACTCAAGCATATATAATTAAAGCGTAAATGTAAAGGAGATAGAGTTGAGAAAAGCAAACACAAAGATTTATCCTGGTTCAGCCACCAACTACTTGTGGCCTATGTCCAGTCCTCAAGTGAACCACCCGAGATTTTCCATTAAACCTTCAAGCTTGAACGGGTGCTTGAAAACCTTTACAAAGTGGAGCACTCAACACACCTTGGGATATCTCACCCTTTGTGCTTGAGCCTAAAATTCAAGGGATACCTCACCCTTACAACTTTGAGAGATACTTTACCTTCTCTTTTACAGTTTATACAAAGTATAGATGATAAAAAACTCTCTCAAGAATGAATAATACAAATTGAAGCACTATGGGTATCAAGGATTTACACTTTGAAGCTCAAAATATGATTTTTATGATTCAATGATCAAATCAAGTGTTCTTGTGTTTCTTAGGATGTAAATGCTTCAAATATCACTTATATATAGAGCCCAAGTGATAAAATAACCGTTAGTAGTGTTTAGAAATGATTTTTTTTTTATGAAAACTAGCTGTTTATAGCCGTTGGGAACATTTTTGGGCACTTGGTAATCGATTACATGGATGTTGTAATCGATTACATAGCCTCTTCCAAAGTTGTAATAGATTACAGGAATTGTGTAATCGATTACATCACTTTCTGGTTTTGAAAACTGACTTTAAAAGGTCATAACTTCTTTATTTGTTAACTTATTAAAGCAAATGACACTCATTGGAAAGATCTTTGAGTATATTTTCAAATGAAATAGGTTTAGGACAAAACTCAAAGTATTTTGAAAGATATGATTAAAATAGTAATCAAAGGTTAGCTTTTCAAAACTCAAACTTGACTATTTTTCATAGTTTAAAGCAAATGGTCATAACTTCTTCATTTCTTATCCATTTAAAGTAAATGACACTCATTGAAAAGATTTTTGAGTCTATTTTCAAATGAAATAAGTTTCAAACATAATTCAAAGTAGTTTGTAAGTTATGATCAAAAGAGTAACCAAAGGTCAGTTTTACCAAACACAAACTTGACTATTTTTCATAGGTTTGAACTACCACCAAGACTAACTTTCCAAAAATAGTTTGTTGGGTATTTAAAGATGTAAGAAACACTTTTAAAGATGTTAAAATATATTTGAGCTTAGTGTGATTCCTTTTTACTTTTGCACAAGATCTAAGTCTTATAAGCTATTCTTGAAGAACCTTAGGGCTTGATCTTTTGCCATCATCAATTTTTGATGTAATCCAAGCTTCCAAAAATTTCTTCTTTTCAAATTCTTACAAATGTTTAGAACATCTTATTATTCTCATTTTTCTTGAGTTGAGCATAATTGTGATCTTTTGCTTTCTTGTTGCAATGCTCACTCTTGGTACTTGGACTTTCCTACAAAGTATTACTCACTTAAAATAAACATAGTTAGTCCAAATTCATAACTCAATATCTTTATATGCATGATATAATATATCTCATTAAGCACATCTATGTAACATGATTAATATTCTTTTGTAATGCATTTGTCATCTATTAAGCACATCTATCAAGTATAAGCATCATTCTTTTTGTCTTGTATTTGTCATCATCAAAACTTAACATATTAGACCATTGGGGCAAAGACAATTCTACACTAGCATTTTCTTAAAAAAATAAAAAAAAATATTATCTTGCATTTTCATGGAATTCCTAGCATTTTCTTTAAAAAAAACATCATCTTGCATTTTCATGGTATTCCTAGCATTTTTTCTTTAAAAAAAGAAAAAAAACACATCATTTTGCATTTCTATGGCATTCTTAGCATTCTAAAAAAATCATGGATTTTCATGACATTCCCAGCATTAAAAAAAACACACAATCCTACATTTTCATAGCATTCCTAGTATTTAAAAAAAAAAAGATACATTATCTTGCATTTTCATAGCATTCTTATCATTCAAAAAAAAGAAAAAAAATACATCATCTTGTATTTTCATGACATTCCCAGTTTTTTTGGTTAAAAAGAAAAGAAAAGAAAAAAAAGAAGAGAAAATGTTTTCATCACAAAATTCATTCATTTCATCTTATGCATCTCATGCATATCATTTATTTCATCTCATTCTTTGTCTAATGTTATTTTGTTTTGATAAATCAAACAAAAGGAACCATTGTGCAACCTAGGAAAAAAGACACAAACTAAACCCGATTTCACAACACAAGGGTTCGAACAAGGCTTGCAGTAATAGCTCTTGAGAGCGAAGACAGAAACTGAGTATAGAAGTCGATGAGGTTAAAAGGAGGATGGATGAAATGACAGAGTCCTAGAGAAGAATAGAGGAAACATTGTTAGTCATGAGGGAGACTCTCACCTTGATTGGGGCGGCCAGAAGCACAGGAGTGACTGGGGCACATCTGCGCCTGTCAACTATCACTTCCACGAGGACAAACCCCGGGATCACCACTGAGATGCATGTTGTGGGAAGAACCTCGAATACTACACCGCTAGTGATTCCTATCGGAGAAGGGTATCGTTCTTCAGAGGATACTCGAAATGAGGCTCATGGTAATGCTGAATGCACATGGGAACAACCACATATGTCCATCCCAGTAACAATAAGATTTCTTGCTGGGAGTGGTCATATGGCAATTCAAAAGGATAAGATGGAAGAAGAATGGATGGAAAGGATGGAAGAACAAATCAAAGCGATCAAGGGCCCCAGTGCGTATAGACAGCTTAGAATAGAAGAACTGTGTCCTACCACGGATGTCGTAATCCCTAAAGACTTCAAGATTCCTGATTTTGCCAAGTATGACGGGCGTGGCAACCCTTGGTTTCATTTAATCAGTTATAGAACCAAGATGGCTATTTGGTCTAGGGATGATAAGTTCCTCATTAGCTTTTTCTACAAGAGTCTTACAGGATCTGCTTTATAGTGGTATCTTCAATTAGACCACTTTAAGATTTCTCATTGGACGGAATTGGCTGATTTATTCATGGATCAATACAAGTTCAATATGGATACAGCTCTTACTTGTGAACAATTGAGCTCAATGTAAAAGAAAAATGAGGAAGCCTTCAAGCATTATGCCTAGAAATGGAGAGCTTTCACAGCATAAGTGCAACCACCATTGACGTTGACAGAAATGTGCTCATATTTTCTAGGGACTCTGGGAGCTCCTTATATTGAGATAATGACGGGGTGCTAGTTATCTAGACTTTGCTGAATTAATAGCTATCGGGGAGAGGATTGAAATGCTGGTAAAAGCTGGCAAATTGCCAACTAGCAATGATGAAAGTGGTTTTAAGAAGGAGTTTTTCCTTAAGAAAAAAGAGCCAGAAGTGAGCTACGTGCAAAACCAAACCCGCCATCCATCATCTTACTGTTAAGAATTGCGGTTACATCACGTAGCGAAAAAATTAGGATTCTCACTGAGGATCCATGTGAAAAGCCATAATCCGAGTTTTTAAATTATTTACCTCTTGAAGCGTGATCAAAAGGAAAGACGTGAATCACCAACACCGTAATAGAAACGATGTCTCTACAGTATCCACACGAACAGACTCACGAACATCCAACGTCCACAAAGAAGAGCCTCACGTCTCTCACACAGTGCTAGCTGCAAAGAGAAGAGAAGAAACCTGTCGCTCTCTCACTCACTTTTCTATAGGTGCGGCTAGGGTTCTAAAATTATGTCTCTTAGCAGCTCCTTAGCAGTACTATTTATAATAGTGACTGCCTTAAGTGAGTGTGAGCAGTAGCAAAGTAAGCTGTGCAACCCTAGACTCATCTGTTATGAGTCTGGCCTATATTTGAATCCGAGTCCAACTTGGATCAATTGCTCTAATTTTAGTCTGTTCTATGTGTGTGACCCTGCAGGTTCTCATTACGTTGGCAGTAATATTAAAATCTCATTTTAATATTACAAGCAGTGAGCGGTATCTAGTAACACATCACTGCTACCCAAGTAATAAGAATATCAGTGATTTGACATAACCTTTCTGTGGCCAATGTTTTCGTGTCGTTTAGTTCCTTTGTCAAGATATCTGGATTGAACACAAGGCATGGAATGCGTCACCCTTGTATAGTCCAATCATTCGTTTCCTGATACTCGAGTAGACTTTGTAACAATAAATGAAATCAATATCTCATATTGACTCATTTAAGCATGACCATGCATTTCGCAGTCTCACTCAATCAGGGGGCCCCAAGATATCGCTCCTGTTATGTAGGAGTGACAAATCTCATCTAGGTCACTCACATCCCTTTGCATGATTTGCGGTATATCCAATAACCAACTTTATAATCACCTTGTTATAGATGACATTTGATGGTATTAAAACACACAACTCCTCATGTAGGAATCGTAGTGATTTCAAGTCAAAGGACCACATATACCATTGTCACTATGAGAATCGCTTATGACACTCACGTAACGATCCATGTAGCGTTCTCATGGTGGGTCAGTCCAATACATCATTACTCTAATATGTACCCATGTGAAGACTTGATATCTTATATTCATGACCCGTGAGATGTGGTCATCAGTCTATACACATACTAGTCTCAATGTATTATTGTTGTCCTAATTAACAATAATACTTGACTAGGGACATTTAAGAATAGTATTATAACCAAAAGAATCTCACGATCAAGTCATCCACTCGATAACCTATGGCATCAAACTTACTATTCTAAGGACTTTATTATGTTTATTAAAAAAGAACACAATAAATGAAATGCATCATATATTAAAATAAGCATAATAGAATGTATGTAAATACAGACAAATGTATCAACCTCTAGGGCATACACTAACACTTACCCTGCCTACCGAGCCCCTCCATATAACCCAAATCATTACCCTTCTTATCAAATGCCTCCACCCGCTCATTCAACTCCCCAAATCTCATACAAAGTCAACTTGTTGCGTCCATATATACCAACCCGTCTTATCTACACCAATTGCCCTTCAGGAACTTGAAACCTCTGAACAATTGGCAATCTGAGGCGTTAATTGATATGATTATCATCTTAAACTTTTATGATGCTAAACTTATGCTAACTTTCTTGAAGCATTAATGTAATGATTTTGCATGGATTTAAGCATATCTTGCTTCCTTTCTTTTTCATGGTCCTTCTTGTCATTTATTTTCTTTCGTTTACTCAAAGTGTCTTCTTTGTATTAGGACCAAATTGGACTCCTATTCTTGACAATCCTTGCTTTGATAGATGTCAGTTGTCATAAGGTCTATGTGTACAGTGCCATTTGCAAAAAAACAAAAACAAAAAACAAAACAAAATAAAACAAAACAAAAAAAGAAGAATGAATCAAAAAGAAAAATAAAAAAGGAGCAAAGAAATAATCACTTAGTGTGCATTATCCTTTTGTCTCTAAATTAAAATTTTTGAAAATGAGCAATCAAGATTTGAAATGAAGATTCACCATCTTTCTCTATCATTCACAAGAATTCATTTTTTTTATTATCTCTCGTTGTCCCTTTTTGAGCTTGAAAGTTTTCTTCAATGAACCCTGGACAAGGGTCACCCCTATACTAGGGGATAGCACAAAACAAAGGTTGATTATTATGGTGACTATTTTGAAGCATAATGGAAAAATAGAAAAGGAAGAAAAAATGAAAAAGGCATAAAGTAGAACTAAAAAAAATAAAAACAAAAAAAAAAAGAGAAGGGAAAGAAAGAAGAAAGAAAATGAAATGAAAAATGTCATAATAAAGGTGAATAATCAAAGTGAAAAGGAAAAAAGGGTAGAAATGAAGAACAATAAGAGAAAAGTGTGTTTGAAAGCGTAAAGACAATTGACAAAGTTTAATTTTGAACAAAGATCATTGGTCCTATTCGACCCTTAAATACTAGTTTGAGCCTTATATCTTTCATTTCATAACCACTAACTTTGACCATGTTACAATCCTTAAAAACTTCATTCAAATCAATGAATGATTGTCTTTATTTTTGTAAGTTTTAATTTTGAGACAAAAGGTTGTGCTCATACAAGTATCTAGTTCATTGTTCTTTAAAAAAAAGGAAAAACAAAAAAAATGCCTCTTAGGCTGAAAACCCACAAGGGCGATCTAAGCAAAATATAGGGAAAAAAAAGGAAATAAAAAAGAAAAAGACTTACGTTGGGGCAAATTTTTGCCCTGTTCAATTCGACCCTACACTAGGGCAATTTTTTTTCTCTAGCTCGATTTGGCTTATACTGGGGCAAATCTTTTAGTTCAATCTGACTCTACATTGGGGCAAGTCTCTGTCTTGTTCAAATTAACACTAAACTGGGGCAATTTTTTAGTTTGATCTGGCCCTACATTAGGGAAGCTTCATGGCATACACTAGGGCAAAAAAAATTGTTCTCAATTGTCCCACATTCCGGTAAATTTTTGTCGTCAGATGGCCTATGCTGGGGCAACTTTGTTCACAAATGTCATACCTTGAGTCAAATTTATTTGATACCCTACTCGAGGGTAGATTTTTGTAGATACTTGATGAAATAATGGTCATGATGTCCAGTTGTCGAATAAGGATCAATCACATCCATACTGGGGCAAAAACCCTCTAGCTTTCTTGCTATTCTAATTCTTGTGTCTTTAACCATTGTAAATGCCCTTTGTGTAGTCATACTCCCAAAATCAGTCAAAAAGTTATGTAGTTAGTAAATCTCTTTCCTGTTGTACTTTTGAATCCATGTATATCTGGTACATGATGCTTCAGGTTAGGTGAACATAAGTATAATAGCACAATATAACCATCTAATGGTAGCCTCTTGTTGAACAACTCAAGCATAAGGAGATCTAAAGTTCAATTGATGAAGGGAATGATATCCTCAATAGATGATTTAGATTGAAGTGCGTCCAGTGGAAATAAGAACCTTCAGAGGAAGAAAGTCACAAGCTTCTATGCAGGCCATATCCAATGAAGAGAAATTTGAACAATATGAGATTGACAGTGATCACCTTTGAATGTGCATTTAGTTGGTCAAAGTTTTCCAAGAAGTGTTTGGTCGAAAACTTTGGTAAAAATATTTTTCTCAATTACATTCATTTCTTTGGCTCATGGCTCATTACACAAAGTTCTTGGGCTCAAGGCCCATTGCATAAAGTTTTCGGGCTCAAGGCCCACTGCATAAAGTTTTCTGGCTCATGACCCACTGCATAAAGTTTTCTGGCTCAAAAGCCCAATGCATTTAGTTTTAGCTTCATAGGCATATTCCATGCATTTTAAATTCCTGTCATTTACTTTTGAGCACATCCATTCCTGTCACTTATATTTTTGTCATTTACTTTTGAACACATCGGCTCCTATCATTTACTTTTTGTGAATGCTTATGTCATAAAGCATATCAAATGAAGTTTTTTATGATAACAAAGTCAAGATGAAGATCAAGATCAAAAGAAGTGACTAAGATCAAAAGAGATCATAAGATGTATATTTGGTATAGATCATAGGTCTTAGAATCTAAATGTAAGATACTCTCAAGTATCTAAACTATCTCCAAATGGTTTTTCAAAGATCTTTCAAATGAACTTGAAATTCAAAGTTCATATTTTAAAGAAATATTGATTTCAATCTTGGATTTTGTAAATCATATTTATATCTCAACAAATCCATGTTTTTCTAAGTTGGGCATGGCCACCCAACTTAATTGAACTTAAAAATTGTGTTTAAGTTAAAAATTGTGTTTAAGGGCCATTGTAATCGATTACATAAGTGTTGTAATCGATTATAAGTAAACCAGAGGCCTTGTAATCGATTACATTGAGGTTGTAATTGATTACAAGCATGGCAGAAGCCTTGTAATCGATTATAGTGTGGGTGTAATCGATTACAAGTCTAGCAGAGGCCATGTAATTGATTGCATGAAGGTTGTAATCGATTACATCCTGCCCAGAAGGCCAAGAACATGTTCTAGGAGCCATGTAATCGATTACATGGACTATGTAATCGATTACAACTGGTCTAACATTGCCCAATGACTATTTTATCAGCATTTAATGCTTCCCATTAATGCACCCAACGGCTCCTTTGATCTGAAAACTTATAAATACTTGTCTTGGGTCTTCATTAATGGCTAACCAACAACTGAGAAACATATTACAATCATTCTAATTTGTGAATCATCTTTGAAACACTTATGCTCTATTTTTTAATCAATTTGAGACATTCTTGAATAGTATTCTAGGGCTTTAATTTGTATTATATACTTTTGTGACAGTTTTATCTACTAAATACTTTGATTCTTTGTAAAAAGGGTGAGGTATCCCTCAATCAACTTGTAAGGATTAGGCATCCCTTAGATTTGAAGCTCAAGTACAGAGGGTGAGGTATCCCAAAAGTATTGTGAGTGCTCTTCTATGTAAAGGTAACAAGCACCTGTTTGAAGCTTGAAGTTATAGTGAAAATCTCGGGTGGTTACTTGAGAATTGGACGTAAGCCACAAGTGGATTGGTGGTCGAATCAGGATAAAGCTTTGTGTTTGTTTTCTCTAAACTCTAATCTTTACTTTGTGCACTTTTTTATTGCATTATTTGAATTCTATCTTTCTTGGTTGATTCAATTAAAAGTGAAAGGTCTCTATTCTATCCATTCATCTCTAACAAATAATAGCTTTAACAAAAATTGATAATTAAGACTTTTGCGAAAGAATTGCAAAAATATTTTTAAAACTCAATTCACCTCGCTCTTGAGTTTTGAGGCCACTTGGTAACAAGTAGTATCAGAGTTAGACTCTTGTGTAAAGAGTTTAGTAGCTTCAAGAGAAGTGATGACTTTAAATGATTTTTCTAACAAAGGTTCTTCTATAAATTGATCTCCCTATTTCAATTATGCCTGCTAGAAAGAAAGAATAAAATTTTTTATTGAAGCTATTGATATTGGTGTGTGGGAAGCCGTTGAAAATGGCACCTTTGTTCCCATATGTATAGTTGATGGTGTAAGAACTAACACACCTAGAAGTGAATGGACAAATGAAGACAAAAAGAAAGTTCAATACAACTTGAGAGCCAAGAACATCATTACCACATCATTGGGGTATGATGAATTCTTTAGGGTGTCAAATTGTAAGACCGCTCAAGAAATATGGGATACCTTACAAGTAACCCATGAGGGCACAAGTGAGGTAAAACGATTAAGAATAAACACTCTCACTCATGAATATGAATTGTTTAGAATGAACCAAGGAGGGAGCATTCAAGAAATACAAAAGAGGTTCACTCATATTATAAATCATCTTGCTTCATTGGGAAAAACTTTTCCTAATGAGGATCTTATTAACAAAGTGTTAAGGTGTTCAAATAGGAATTGGTAACTCAATGTGACGACCATTGCGGAGTCAAGAAATTTATCAACAATGACATTAGCCACCTTATTCAGGAAACTCCAAGAGCATGAATTGAAGCTAAATAGGCTCAATCTAAATGAGAAGCATGGCAAGAAGAAAAAGGGAATTGCACTCAAAGCCACCTCCTCCACAATTCAAGATAATGATAAAGATGGTGAAGATGGTAGATAAAACCTAGAGCTAAGTGAGGAGAATCTTAGTCTCCTTGTAAGAAAATTTGGAAGATTTCTCAAGAAGAAGGCATTTCAAAGAAGGCCACATTTCCCTCAAAAGAAGACCAATCACAAAGGGGAAGGAACCTTAACCCCTCCAACATGCTATGAATGTGGAAAATCGGGACACATGAAGATGGAATATCTCATATACCTTAAGAAGACAAAGAAATTTAAGAAAAGACCTTCTAAAGAGAGAAAAAGAAGAAGGGCTTATATAGATTCCACCGATAACTATGAAAATGAAGAAGCTCATCTATGTCTCATGGCTCAAGGAGAAGAAGGAGATGAGAGTGACACTGAGGTAACATCCTCTAACTTGGACTCTTCGCCTTCATATAGTAAATTATAAGACGCTTTTCAAGAATTGTATGATTAATCCTTAAGGCTCACAAAAATGATTTTATCTTTAAATAAAATAATTTTCTTATTAGTAAACAAAGTCTCTATGTTGAACAAGGAAATTAATGAACTTAGAATTAAAAATGAGACCCTAGGACTTATTGATGCTAACTCATTATGCATGACTTGCTCTTCACTTGATAATGCATCCATTCAATTACCTTGCTCATCATGTAAATCATTTGAAAAGGAGGTTGAGGATTTGAAAAATACTCTTGTAAAATTTACCTTTGGAAGAGACAATTTGAATGTGTTACTAGGGAAACAAAAATATATTTTTCAAAAAGCCAGTTTAAGATATAATCCAAATAACTAACAAAAGTCTTATAAGAATTTCTTTGCTTCCTCAAGTACACCAAGTAGCCCCTTTATCAAATGCTTTCATTGTGGTAAGAAATGGCATAGTGCATCAACATGTAATGTAAGAAAGAACATCAACATTAAGGTTGGAACTAAGAGGGTTTGGGTTCTTAAGGGCACCTTGCCTAATGCTAACACACAAGGACCCAAGAGAATTTGGGTACTAAATGTTAAAACTTAAATGTGTGTTGTAGGTATGCTTGAAGACCAAAAGTTCAAGTTAGTATCTTGATAGTGGTTGCTCCAAATACATGACGGGTGATGGATCCAAGTTCTCCTTCCTTGCACCAAAGAACCATGGACATGTCACATATGGGGACAATAACAAAGGAAGGATCCTTGGAGTTAGAAAAGTTGGTAAGAATCCATCTACTTCAATTGAAAATGTCTTGTATGTAGAAGGACTCAAACATAACTTACTTAGCATAAGTCAATTGTGTGATAAATGAAATAGAATTATCTTTGACTCAAATTATTGCATAATTGAAGGCAAAAATGATAAGCAAGTTAAATTTGTTGGTCATAGAGTTGATAACATATATATGATTAATCTTGATGATATTACTTCTCAAAATGCAAAATGTCTTATGAGTAAAGAGAGTGATTCATGGTTATGGCATAGAAGAATTGCTTATATTTACATGGATCACTTAAACAAATTTGTTTCTAAAGATTTAGTAATTAGTTTAACAAAGCTTAATTTTGATAAAAATAGACTTTATGATGCATGTCAAAAGGGTAAACAAGTAAATGTCTCTTTCAAAGCTAAAAATGTTGTTTCCACTACTAGACCCTTACAGCTTTTGCATATGGATCTTTTTGGACCATCAAGAACTATGAGCTTTGGGGATAATTACTATGCTCTTGTGATTGTAGATGATTACTCTAGATATATATGAACTCTATTTCTTGCTTATATGAATGATGTCTTTCATGCATTTAGAAAACTTGCAAAGGTTATTCAAAATAAGAAAAATTATAGCATTGTATTCATAAGAAGTGATCATGGTGGAGAATTTGAAAACCAAAATTTTGAAATGTTTTACAATGAAAATGGCATTGAACATAATTTTTCTGCTCCTAGAACTCTACAAGAAAATGGAGTGGTTGAAAGGAAAAATAGATCTTTAGAGGAGTTAGTAAGAACTATGCTCAATGAAACAAACCTTCCTAAGTATTTTTGGGTGGATGCGGTAAGTACCACTTGTTATGTTATGAATAGGGCCTTGATAAGGCCAATTTTAAAGAAAACCCCCTATGAACTATATAAAGGAAGGAAACCAAACATTTCTCACTTTCATGTCTTTAGTTGCAAGTGCTTTGTTTTAAATAATGGAAAAGATAACCTAGGCAAGTTTGATGCTAAATCCGATGAGGGAATATTTCTTGGTTACTCTCTTAATAGTAAATCCTTTAGAATCTATAAGAAGAGAACAATGACCATTGAAGAATCAATTCATGTTACATTTAATGAAACTAACCCAAATGATCCGAGAAAGGATTTAGTTGATGATGTTGCAGAAATCTTATCAAAAACTCACTTAGAGAATCAAGAGAAGGAAGCCAAGAAGTAAGAAGAAAGCTCATTTGATCCCCCAAGGCAAGAGGATTCACCAATCATGGACCTTCCCAAGGAATGGAGGACATCAAGATATCATCTTCTTGACAAAGTGGTAGGTAATGTATCAAAAGGGGTCATCACTCGAAACTCTCTTAGAGATGCATATAACTATATGACTTTTGTTTCTCAAGTTGAACCTAAAGACATAAATGAGGCCATTAATGATGAACATTGGATTTTGGCCATGCAAGATGAACTAAACTAATTTGAGAAAAAACAAGTTTGGGAATTTAATAATAAGAATTAAAGCTAGGTTGGTTGCAAAAGGCTATAATCAAGAAGAAGGAATAGATTATGAAGAAACATATGCTCCTGTAGCTAGATTAAAAGCCATAAGAATGCTACTTGCATATGCAAGCATTATGGATTTTAAACTTTTTCAAATGGATGTTAAAAGTGCCTTCTTAAATGGTTTTACACAAAAAGAAGTGTATGTAGAACAACCTCCTAGTTTTGAAAACTTTGAACTGCCTAACCATGTCTTTAAGTTGAAAAAGGCCTTATATGGCTTAAAACAAGCTCTTAGAGCTTGGTATGAAAGGTTGAGTAAGTTCCTTTTAGAAAAAAGCTTCTCTAGAGGCAAGGTTAACACTACTCTCTTTATCATGCATAAAATGTATGACATACTTCTTGTTCAAATTTATATTGATGACATAATATGTGATGCTACTAATAACTCTCTATGTAAGGAATTTGCCAATATTATGCAAAATGAATTTGAGATGTCTATGATGGGTGAACTTAACTTCTTCCTTGGTCTCCAAATTAAGCAAACAAGGGATGAGACTTTCATAAGTTAATCCAAGTATTACAATGAGCTGCTCAAGAAATTTGGAATGGACAACATCAAGCATATGGCTACACCAATGGGCACTTCTTATTATTTGGACAAGGATGAAGGAGGTAAATATGTAGAAATCACAAAATATAGAGATATGATTGGCTCACTCCTTTATCTTACAGCAAGTAGGCCTGATATTATGTTTAGTGTGTGCATGTGTGCTACATTTCAAGCAAATCCTAAAGAATCACACCTAAGTGCTGTAAAAAGAATTATGAAATATCTAATAGGCACTTCACAAATAGGATTGTGGTACCCTAAAGGTGTCTCATATAGTCTAATTGGTTATTTTGATTCTGATTTTGCTCGATGCAAAATGGATAGGAAGAGTATTAGTAGGGCATGCCACTTGGTTGGAAGCTCACTAGTTTCTTGGCATAGTAAGAAACAAAATAGTGTGATATTGTCTATAACTGAAGCTAAATATGTTGTAGCTAGGAGTTATTGTGCTCAAATCCTTTGGATGAAGCAACATCTTCTAGACTATGGTATAGAACTTGATCACATCCCTATAAGGTGTGACAACACTAGTGAAATCAATTTGTCTAAAAATCTCATTTTGCACTCAAGAACAAAACACATAGAGATAAAGTACCATTTCATAAGGGATCATGTTTAAAAAGGTGATTGTATACTTGAGTTTGTTGAAACCACTAAACAACTTGCTGACATCTTCACTAAGCCTTTGAATAAAGAAGTATTCTTTTTCATAAGAAGTGAACTTGGCATATTAGATCAATCATGCATCTAAACTTTTATTGCACAATTGACCACTTTGCTGCATAATGTGTCTTTTTCTGCATAATTTACTTTCTTGCTGCATAATCTCAAAATTTGCTATATAAAGTTATTAGTTTGCTGCATAAAAAGTCATTTTGCTGCATAAATTATCTTGTTTCAATCATTTTTGAATCCAATACTGACTTGAGCGTTGGAGGTTCCCCCAAATTTGTTTTGCAAGCACTCCATCATGACTAAGTCTTCGAAGTAGCTCAAAATTCACCAATCTTGGTAAAATAGTTTGATCCTTGACAAATATGGTAATTTTGTAAGAACGTGTGTTTTGGATCAAGAATTGATCAGTTTTGATACTTACATGATGTTTGGAATTGATTTGAGAAATTTTAGAACTAATTTGAAAGCTTTGAGTTTGGTCTTTTACTGTTTGAAGTGCAAAAACTAATTTCAGCAAACTTGTAATCGATTACAAGACTTTTGTAATCGATTACAGATGCTCTGTCAAGCATTCCAAGTAAAGTTAGAGAGCGTGTAATCGATTACACACACTATGTAATCGATTACAATGTTTCTAGAACTCATGTAATCAATTACACTTACACTATAATCAATTACAAGGTTCACAGAAAGCGTGTAATCGATTGCACACCCATTGTAATTGATTACATAGGGGTTTAAAAACGAGCTCCAGCGCGTGAGAAGCCATTTTCATCTGCAACTCACTTTTCTCTCTCTTCCTTCATGAAACCCTTCACCCTTAACCTTCAATTTCTCTCTCATTTCTTGGCCAAATCACCTCATTCCACCACCATTCTACTCGTTTTTCTCTTCTCCACTAAACCCCTAAATCAATTTCAACCAAAATCACCCCAAATTTCTTCCCCAATCTCCCCTCATGAACGTTCTCTCTCTCTAAGCCCTAACCCACGAACTCCTCCACCATCTCACCTGTTTCTACCTTCCTTCACCACCAAACACCACACATCCTTCTTCCCTTCACCTTCCTCACACTCTTTTCTCCCCATTCCCTCTCAATGGCTGAATCCTCTAGACGTACCAAGAAACCAAGAACAGGGGTCTTTAAGGGAACCTCCACCAATGCTCCTCCACTCACCATTCCAGGGTTGAACCTCACTCAACACTTCCACACTGCCAAAAGAGCAAAGTTCTTCAGAAAAAAATTTTAATTGCGGAAGATTATTTCACCAAGGTATCTCACTATGGACTTTAGCTCTAGTGAACCTTTAGAGAGTTCAGAATTATTGAGAGGCTTGATTTGCTTGAATTTTTGAGTATTAAAAAAATATATATACCCAGATTTAGTCAAAGTATTTTATGCCAACTTGAAATATGAGAATGCATGCTTGGTCTCTGAAGTGAAAAAGACACAGATACATGTGGATAAAGAATTGTGGTATAGGTTAACTAAGTTGTCATATAATGGTGCCAATTTCTGTGGAGGTGCGAATGTGTGGGGAGATGAATGTGAGTATAAGGATGCCTTAACTTCATTGCTAAGGGCTAGATATAACATTCCTAGAGGAAAACAGAGAGTGATGGCAACTGGGCTAACCATGGAGAATAGGGTGTTACACTACCTTGTGGCTAGGGGATTGGTCCTTAGGGGAGGCAATTACTCCCAGGTTCTCAAAGATGATGTGCTAATCTTGTGGGCCATGAACACTAGACGGTCAATCAATTGGACCCATTATATTATTCAACATATGTTGGAAGCCAAAAAGAAAAATCATCCTCTGCCCTATGTTATGCTTGTTACAGCAATTATAGAGCACTTTCATGTCCCTCTAGCTGAGGAAGCCAAGGATACTAGCTCTAAAGGGCGTCAATCTATTAGATTACATACCCTACAAAAGCTTTAGTTGAGGAAGATTGATAACGGATGGTACTATCTCCTTCATGGGAGCTATGGTCACATTCCTTATGAGGCTGATGATAATGAAGAAGAAGAATAGCAGCTTGCTACTACTTCCGCTACCTTATACATCTTGTTTTAGGAAATGCGCACCTTGGCGAACAATGGAAGTCCGGATAGATTGCATTGAATAGAAGGTCAATCATCTTAAGCTAAGAACAGACCACTCCGATCAAGAGTTAGCCTCTATCCGATCTTTTCTGGAAGGACCTAGATATGTACCAAGGAGTGATGCCTGTGCTCCCACATCTTCTGCTGCACCTCCTGCCCATACTAGGATCACAGTTGCTATCGGTGCACCCATTTCCTTTACTACTCCTTCTACTGATAAAGCTGCCACTCCTGATGATGATGATGAACTTCTTGGCTCCGAAGATGATCTTGACACCGATGATGATGATGATGATGTAGAACT
This sequence comes from Ormosia semicastrata, assembly GCA_029884595.1. NCBI lineage: Eukaryota > Viridiplantae > Streptophyta > Magnoliopsida > Fabales > Fabaceae > Ormosia > Ormosia semicastrata. Next base: position 13,179,194 of record JAQQTO010000048.1, on the reverse strand, counting down.
TGGTGATGTAGCTGCTGGGAGTGATACTGATAATGATAGTGAGGCGACGAAGTGACATGAGAGTTATGTCATGATTTTGTCTATATACCTCGTCTAACCCATAGCATTTCTCACTTTTATAATTTTGTATATGACTTTGGATCTTTTGACATCACTGTCTAGTCAATTTGAAAATTTTGCTAGCTTATATACATTTGTTTTTGCTTCGGTCTGCTGGTTATATTATGGTGATGATCCGTTTGGAATGATTATACTCTGCTTTTGCTTTGGTTGTATGAGGAAATCTTGTAAAATGTTATGCAAATGTTACTGAATTTTCTTTGGTTTTATTGTGCAATGCTGAATGCTTATTTTTTATAATGCCAATGGGGAAGAAGTATTAGATAACATATGAGTTACGTGAGTACGGGGGAGTTTTTACATGCAAAATTGTTTATCCTATCTCATGCATAAACTACGGGAGAGAGTATCGCTTAAATCTCTGATATATATATATAAATGCTTCGTTATTTTCTTATGTTATTTTGTCATCATCAAAAAGGGAAAGAATGTGAATGCTTATGTCATGAAGCATATCAAATGAAGTTTTTGATGATAACAAAGTCAAGATAAATATCAAGATAAAAAAAAGTGACCAAGATCAAAAGAGATCAAAAGAGGTATATTTGATATAGGTCATAGGCCTTAGAATCTAAATGTAAGATGCTCTCAAGTATCTCAACTATCTCCAAATGGTGTTTCAAAGATCTTTCAAATTAACTTGAAATTCAAAGTTCATATTTTAAAGAAATATTGATTTCAATCTTGGATTTTGTAAATCATGTTTATATCTCAACAAATCCATGTTTTTCTAAGTTGGGCATGACCATCAAACTTGATTAAACTTAAAAATTGTGTTTAAGGGCCATTGTAATCGATTACACAAGTGTTGTAATCGATTACAAGTAAACCCGAGGCCTTGTAATCAATTACAAGCATGGCAGAAGCCTTGTAATCGATTACAGTGTGGTTATAATTGATTACAAGTTTGGCAGAGGCCATGTAATTGATTACATTAAGGTTGTAATCGATTACATCCTGCCTAGAAGGCCAAGAACAAGTTCTAAGAGCCATGTAATCGATTACATGGACTATGTAATCGATTACAACTGGTCTAACATTGCCCAATGACTATTTTATCAGCATTTAATGCTGCCCATTAATGCACCCAATGACTCTTTTGATCTGAAAACTTATAAATACTTGTCTTGGGTCTTCATTAACGGCTAACCAACAATTGAGAAACATATTACAATCATTATAATCTGTGAATCATCTTTGAAACACTTATGCTTTATTTTTTAATCAATTTGAGACATTCTTGAAGAGCATTTTAGGGCTTCAATTTGTATTATATACTCTTTAGAGAGTTTCATCTATTAAATACTTTGATTTTTTGTAAAGAAGGTAAGGTATCCCTCAATCAACTTGTAAGGGTGAGGCATCCTTTGGATTTGAGGTTCAAGCTCAAAGGATGATGTATCCTAAAGGTGTTGTGAGTGCTCTACTGTATAAAGGTAACAAACATCTGTTTGAAGCTTGAGTTATAGTGGAAATCTCGGGTGTTTACTTGAAGATTAGACGTAAGCCACAAGTGAATTAGTGGTTGAACTAGGATAAAGCTTTGTGTTTGTTTTCTCTAAACTCTACTCTTTACTTTGTGCACTATTTTATTGCATTATTTGAATTCTATCTTTCTTGGTTGATTCAATTAAGAGTGAAATGTCTCTATGTTCTCTATCCATTCATTTCTAACCAACAATAGCTTCAACAAAAATTAATAATCAGGCTTTTGCGAAAGAATTGCAAAAATATTTTTAAAACTCAATTCACCCCCCTCTTGAGTTTTGAGGCCACTTGGTAACACTTTTGAGCGTATCGGCTCCTGTCATTTAAATTTCTGTCATTTACTTTTGAGTGCATCGACTCATGTCATTTACTTTTGAGCGCATCGGATCCTGTCATTTAAATTTCTGTCATTTATTTTTTAGCACATCGGCTCCTGTCATTTAAATTTTTGTCATTTACTTTTGAGCGCATCGGTTTCTATCATTTAAATTTCTGTCATTTATTTTTGAGCGCATCGACTCCATGCATTTTAAATTTTTATCATTTACTTTTGAGCGCATCGCGTAACACCGCAAAATTTCTTTTTTTTCGAGTTAATTGTGATTTTTATGATTTTTGTGATATTTGTGAATTATTTAATTTATTTTGATTATTTTATTATTATTTTTGGACTTTTGTGTGTTTGAAGCGGTGTCGGAAAAATAAAATATTTTTGGGGTCGAAAAAATTTTGATTGTTAACGCGGGGCCGGGGGAGCTTACTAAACCCAACACCTAAAACAGATTTCAAAATTTTTCTTTTTCTGAGATTTTTATCTGACTGATGAAATCTAGGTACATTCTGTTATCCATTGGACAATAAGACCCTGATTTTTCTAGCAGTAACCTTTGTCCATTTGTTAATATCTATCGATAAATATCTAGTTAGATGAATAGTCATGAGCCTAGTCATAAACCTAATATTTACCACTTATGACTCACTTTATTGTTAAGCCAATGGGAAGCAAGCTTCCAAGGTAAGCTTGAAGGAAGTCAAGTTGTGGCAATGACTCACAATGTTGAACCAATGGGAAGCAAGCTTCCAAGGCAAGCTTGAAGAGAATTTGGAGGAGAAGTTTTGGTCACCCTACACCCTTAGGAGTACATGGCAAAGGTAGCTTATAGGACAAGCTTAGAAGACAAAATGGTTACTTAATCTCACTTGAGTTTATCTTGTTTTTTTTTTTAAACAAAAATACTAACTCTCTCATTTCTCTTCTTAGCAATATTCGGCCAACACATCACAATTACTCTCCAATGTTGTTCAATCTAAACCAATCATATATTTTGAATCTAGACACCATTTGAAGACACTTTCATGTTGTGATCTTCTTCAAATTAATCCATCTTCAATCACTTTCTTTAAGCCTAAGTTTGAAGGTTTTTAGGTGAAGTTCTTGATCTTCACTTCTAATTTTATTCTCAAGTTCTAGACCATAAACTTGATCCATGGTCTTCTTATTTCAAGCCTTAGATTTTAATAATTGTATGTTTAATTTGTTTTAAAGATCTATTTGGTGGTAGAAGTTTACTCCAAGAAGGCGACTAAGGAGCTTTTTTTATCATCATTTAAGGTAAGAAGGAGATTAACCTCATCAACCAACTTGGTGGTGAGAAATGGAATTTATGGTTGTTGATGAAAAATCCATGTGAGGATTTATTCACTTGATTGTGTGAATTTAATGGTTTATGCTTGTTGGCTATATGTGATTATATGACTTTGATAGTATGCATGAAATTGATATTGTAGGAATTGATGATTGGAATGTTTCACATGCTTTGAATCATGTGTGAATGACAAAATTTTTGGTCCCAATGACCATATATGGCTCACGGCTATTTAGCCCAAGATGGGCTATTCAAGTCAAAAATATTTTATTAATTGTGAACCTAGATGATTAGGAGACAAGAATATGATTTAAGAATTTATAAATTGAAAAGGAGATGAACAAAATTTTATCAATTGAAAAGAATTGATTTTCGGCTATGATAATGGAAATAAGTTTAAAAAATGGTTTGAAATTTAAAGTGTTTTATCTAAGAGACTTCTTAGTAAAAGTAATGGAAAAAGATTTTTGAAATGTTTTGATTAAATCAAAATAATGTAGATTTTGTGAAAAATGTTACAAAATATCACTTAGAGGAGATTTGGTAAGAAAATATTAGAATTAAGGTTTAAATTTTATATTAAACATAGAAAGTCTCAAAAATAAAGCTTAGAAAGTCAATAAAACGTTTTATGCTATTGAAAAGTATTGATAAAACCTTACGCGATTTAAAAATGTTGATTTTGAGTTACACGATTATGAAAACGTTTTAAAATTTTTACATAATTGAAAAATGACATAAAAATGTTACGTGATTCAGAGACGTAACAAGAAGTGTTAAGCGATTGTAATAATGCAATAAAAATACTTCACAATTGAGAAAAATAGCAGATTACTGTCGGGTCGATGTATTAGACCCGAAGACATCAGTTGACGGCTTAGCCCAGTGGTGGCTTGATTTTTGTGGAAGTCACGTAGTTAATAATTATTGATTCATGAAGTCATTCGATCATACATTGTAAAAGTCGTAGTGATTTTGTTTGTTAAGGCTATATGTCTAGGAGATTGAATTGCACCTTAGTGCAGGTGTGAATTGCGTAGTGAAGCTCAATAACTGATCTTGGGGGCGTCAGGGCGCGGTAATTCCACAAGTGGCCAGTTAGTAGCTCTACTGTGTCGTGGTTACTGATGCAAACGCACCGACGATCTCGACGAGATACTATTCCTATTCACGATCTAGTGTAGAATGTCTTGTATAAGTCATGATGTGTACGATAAGAAAGTTAGGGCACTTGAATTGAGGCTAACGATATATGGAAATGTCTCCCATTCATTCTTTCCAATATTGGTTTTAGCTCCATAGAGTAGGGGTCGGTCCATTGTACATATGCATAGTCAGTAGACATGTTATTGTGAAATACATTCATTGAATTATTTATTAATTAAATATCATGACTGTAATTGTTGATTTTGTATTGAATGACATTATGGTTATTACTATTTCTTTACTGCCATACTGGTATATGATGTAAGGGATCTCACCTCTTTATTGTATTGTTCTGTCTATTCTATTTTGTGTTTATGTTCTATGAAGACTACGATGGCGGCGAGGCGGGATCTTATGGGTTTCATTAGGGTGCAGTTCCATGGAGGCACTGATGCATGGCGCGTCCATCTGGACACTGAGCGCATTGAGTATTATGGGGATGTTACCCTATCTTTGAGTAGGACCCGCCATGGGGTTGCTACTTTTTCTTTTGATGCTACTATCTATCTGGAGTTTTATATGCCTGTCAGGGAGTTATGGGGTGATCCTCATTATACTCCTAGGGAGGATTCTGAGGTATCATCTGCTCCAAGTCCCATTTGTCGAGACATACCCCGGCTGGGGGATTTGTCTGTTGAGGATTCCGAGGAGGATCCGGAAGAGGATCCAGTGGAGGACCATTTCCTCCAGGTGTTTGGACTTGGGCCAAATTAGGTTTTGTTATGGTAGTTGTACTTATACTTTTGAGTATGTAAGTCTTATGTATTTATGTTGTCAGTAAACTATGTTATATATATGAAAAGTGTATTATTCAGTTTACTATGTCTTGTGTTCTCTATATTCTGTTAAGTTTATGTTATCCGCGAAAAGTAATTTTAAAACCTGTATATTATAATATTAAATCATTTGTGACTTGGTTTTAGCTTTAAATTTGTTGGTCTGAAATGTAATTCCCAATGGAGGGTGTTACACATCGGCTCCATACATTTTAAATACTTGTCATTTACTCTTGAACGCATCAGCTCCTTGCATTTTAAATTCCTTTTATTGTTCTTGCATTATTTTGCATTTATCATCTTATGCTTTGCTGGTAAAAATTAGAGTTCATGTCTTTACTCGTTTCTTATAATGACAATATGAAAAACTATAGTTTTTCTTTTTATCTAATGAGAAGTAAGTAAAGAGAGGCAACTGTGAACACTCAATTTTAACCGAGCTCCAAAAAAAATATAAAAACTCCAAAAAAAAAGAAAAAAATAAAATATTAATAACAAAAAAAATAATAAAATCTTATTTTCATTTTTTAAAAAAAGAAAAAAAGAAAAGAAGAATGAATGAAGGTAGCTTGTTACATTTGTTACGTTATCTCTCTCTGCAAACTCAAAGCTCAATGTAAAAGGAGATGTGCAAAAATGGTAAACTGACAGAGATTGAAAGCTGGGAGAAAGTCTCAATCCAAGGAAAACTCATGGAAATGGAAACTAAGCTAGAAAGCACCAGCCACTCTATCTGCTACCTAAGTTGATTTTCTTGGGATTGTAGAATTTTTTTTTCTGCTTACAAGAGGGGAGATCAGAGAGAGAAAAGCGGAGAGAGGCTGAGAACAATTTTTCGGAGAACCAGTCTTCCACCATCAACCACCACCTTCAACCCTCCACTTCACCATCTTCATCTCACCTTCCCAACCACCTTGCTACAACTACCATTAACTTCACAACCCATCTTCAACCTTGTTACCACCCACACACAAACCAAAACTTCTCAAAACCACCAAAACAGCAACCTTCTTAAGCCTCCATAACAACCTTCAACCTTCCACCTCACCATCTTCACCCTCACTCATCTTCATCAACCAACCACCAACACAGCCTTTACATCTCTGTTTTGCACCACCAGAACCGTCCCAATAGAGCAACACCAGAATTCTATCACACTCAAGCCAAATCAACAACACAACCAATCGCCCAACCACCTCCTAAAACCACCATATTCATCCCTTCATTAGCCACACACACAGCAACCTCCACAAAAGGAACCTATCCTCACTAACACTTTCACCTCCATCACCATTATTCATCTTCAACCTTCACTCTCACCACCACTAAGCTTTCATCTTCAACCGAACACCTTGCAACCACCATCTTCACCTTTAACAAGCTATAAACCCACCACCCACAACCACCACACACCACCATTAGTAACCAACAACCACTAAGCTTCCATCTTCACCATAACCACCACCTTTCATCTTCACCTTCCTCACCAAACAACCACCTTGCAACCATCCAAGTCATCATCAACAAATAACAAGCACCCACAAACCCAAAACCACCATCACCCCCAAAGACCAAAATCCTAACTTTGTCGGTCCGTGCACCACCGGACGGCCACGCGCAGCCAATCACCGCGGCCCGCACCTCCGCCAACCAGATCCGACCGCCGGCTCCCTCGTCTCCACACCAAAATCAGACCCCCTTAGCCTAACCGAACCCGATGCCGTCTCAGACTCGCCAGTAGCACCGACCCGCAATCCTCCGTGAACTGCACCAGCCAAATCCGCTTAAACTGCCCAAACCCGTCACATTGCACCCAGATCTACACCAGATCCAGGCCGACACTGGCTCACCCATGCCAGATCTGCGACACCACAGGAGCTGCGATCTGCAAAGCGCGACCTGGATCCGACGTCCACACTACACCATCCTTCACCGCACTCCTCTGTCGCCACTCTGCTGTCATCGTCGCCGTACCAGAAACCATCGGCGATGCTCTGTCTTCGCTCTCCGGTAGTTCTGAAAACCAGATCCTCACCCACGTGACCAGAGCTTCTTTTTCTCTTTCCCTTTATTCTTGGTGTTAGTTTTTGAAATTTGCTTTTGGTTTTTGTTCTAAAATTTGTTTGGTCTTTCTTTATTTTAGTCAAAGTTTGATGTTGTTAATAGGCTTTTAGTGGGTCTAGGTTAAAGGCTTGATCCAAGATGGGTTTGGGCTTTTGTCTTTCTTTTAATGTTTCTGACTTTGGGTCATTTTGTGACTAGGTGGGATAGGTGTTATTTGCTAGTTTTGAGTTGAGAGTTATGTTTAGGACTAGTTTCTTAAGTTGTGCTTTGTCTTTTTTTTTTAAAAAAAAAGTTGTGCATAATTGATTTAGCTAAGGAGGTAAAAATATAAAAAAAAAATGAAATAAAGAAAATATAAAAAAATGAAAAAAATGAAAAAAAATTATAAAAATGAAAAAATACATAAAAAAGGAAAAAGGAAAAATATAAAAAAAATGATGATAAAATTTTAAAAAAAGTGATGAAAGTAAATTTGTGGGTTGATTTATTTTAATTTTGTTTATCTTGTCTTTTTGTTGATTTATTTAGCCTGTTGCCTCACTTTTATGCCAGTTGATATGTTGTTTGAATTAATTCATTGTTGACAATTTGATTTGAAAAGTTTTAAGTTTCTTTTAATTAAAATTGGCCAACTCACAAATATTTTTTAGAGAACTATGTGACTTTGAGTTTCTCATTGTACCTGGGGATACGTAGGAGTAGAATCTATATTCTGTCAAGCCAAAAATTCAAATTTTCACAATTTGGTTGTTCTTTTTTTTTAAAAAAAAATAGTTATAATGTTTTTTAGAGGAGTAAAATAAATATATTTTGAGATTATCAAGAATTTACACAACTGGCTTAAGGTACCATCTTAAGACGGGTGTGTTAGGGGTGTTGTGGGATTAAGTTTCTACAATTCCCTATCCATAACTGACTCTTGAATCCAATCTAGTTTTCAAAGACTATTTTCAAAGAAATGTTTTCTAATTTTTCCTATTTTAAATAAAATTGGTAGCGACTCTATTTTTCATTTTCTAAAATCTTCTGATTTACTATTTTGCCGCAATCCCGATCATGGCAATAATGTTTCAGAGAATGTCGATCGTAAGAGTTCTTGTTAACTTTCGAGTTGAGCAAGTCTATATGCTTAGGGGATTATGTTTTCTCTGTGACCTTGAGCGATCTTTTCCTGATCATACTATTCTTTGATGAGTAGCTAGAAAAAGAAAATATTTTGTAAATATGTAAAAAAGTGAAAAGTTGTAGCAGCACCATGAAGGCTTTGGTAAAGCATAGTTTTGTTAAAATGGTGCCTAACTTAAAGGGTGTTATGTTTATGTAAACCTAAGTTTTGAAGGGATATAATCCTTTATGTAAAATACCTTATGAACTAATGAGAAATATAGTAATTTGTTATATAATGTTTTATTCTAATATAAGAACTAAATAAATAAAATAAAAATTAGAGTAGGATGTTACAAAGAACTACCAAAGAAGTTGTATAAAGTTCAGGAAGAGAAAAAAAAAACATCTTTAATCATCTTGATCGAATGCCATATGGAGCAATGGGGCATGGGACATTCTAAGTCCTACCATTCTGTTAAAAAACACAAGGAGTAAGATTGCTTTTATATCCAGCAACAAAGGCATTTCGTTGCATGTAGATCGTAAAGGCTTGCTTCATGAACCAAGGTGCTTAAACAAATAAGAAAGTTAGGCATCAATTTGTATATTTTTTAATTACATATTCAATAAAATTGAAGTTGTATTAATAAATAACTTAGCCTTTTGATTTTGTGAGTCGGACTTGGAATGGACCTATAATTGCTGATGGAAGCTATATGACTTCTCGAAGTCTAATTTGTTTGTGTTGAGACTTTCCAAAGGTTTTGGCACTGAATAAAAATAGGTAGCTTTGAATTGATTTAAGTTGGAAATATTAGAGTTTGAAAGCAATAATGTGGCTTGAAAATATAGTAAGTGTTCTATTTGGTAGTTTATGAGGCGTAAAAAACTTCATTGTCTAGTTGGGAGTATGACCTTTGATGAGGTGAGAGTGAAGGTGTAACTTTTAGTGCTAAAAGATTAAAGAGAAAGATTCAAATAAGAGTTTTGCTATATCCTCTTAAAGCATCCTCCTAATAATCCTCCTACTACTTAATAAAGAAAATATTAAATGAAAAATTAAATGCAACTAATATCTTAAAAATATAAAAAACATTCAATACTTTCTTCATTTAGTAATTAGGAGGAATATTAGGAGGATGAGTTAGGAGGATTAATCATTTTCCTTCAAATAAATTGAACTATATAACTATATCCATTAAATTAAGTATAGAGAGAAATTATTGCATACTCATGTAATACTAATAAATGCGTGTTTCACGATGATATTTATAATTGATTTTAAGTTAATAATTTAAAATTAAATTAATATGTCTAAAATAAATAGTAGAAATTGTCATGAAACACGTATTTATTGTTGTTTCATGAGTACGTAATAATTTTTCCAAAAATAGATTTGTGAAGTAAAAGGAAAGAAAGGAAGGAAGTTGACACATGATGACTATAATATAGTTACATACCAAAAAAATAAAGAATTAAATTACACTTTTTCTTTTAATATGCTTTAGAATGTAAAATGTATCATAATTCTTCTCCAAGAGAATCATCACAGAATATTCAACTCAAATGTGGGAGAACAAGTAATCCTCTTTGCAGGTGTAACACTCTTGTGGGGATGCCACATTTATGAATGCAATGAAATAAAAATAAAAATAAAACTCTACCCAAGTTGTAAAACATTTGATACTTACATAATATTTGTGGAATATATATTTTTTCTTTTTATAATTATTAACATTAAATAAAATAACACGAAACACAATATATAGCAAACATAAACTCACCATAATATACATATGATTCTCTTTAGTACAAGCATAATTTACAACTATATGTATTAAATAAAACAGTAAAGAGTTGACACAAAGCTAAAACATAGTACTGCCCAAGTGCATCCCAGTATATATCAAACCCTCCGATGAGTCACCATCCGTCACCTCCAGAATAACCATCGAAAAGTGTGCATCTATGAGATCTCACAGCACTTCGGACACGAGTCCGAGCTGTCGACTCGCTGCTGAGCTCACTAGGCGCATGAAAAACTCCCTGCCAATAACGCCTAATGGTCAAAGGTAACTCTAAATGTAAATAAAGCATAGTAGTGAATATGACCTCCCCGTCATACTCCCTACATAGGGACACAGTCAATCGTCCCACATAAGCTACTGTCCCTCGATCAGCATGCATACGCCACGCATCGGAACCCCCGTGAAACTCCAGTCCCACGAACCCGAAGAATCTTGGCAGTGCCATGATCTCAAGATCAGTCTTGACGATCAGTGTGATCAACCGGCTCCTCCTCCTCGTGTAAGTCGCCCGACTGTTGCTCGTCAGGGTACTGTACCTCAAGAGGCTGATCCTCCTCTACTTCAAACTCTTTACGGAAACAATATAGTAATATCGAGAAAACATATAGAGAGGTGAGACAATCTACATCACTACCCGCATGGCAATAAAGAAAACGACAGTACAAAACAGTTATCACAACAGTACATATCAATACATCATGTACAAGATAACAAGTGATATATATATATAGAACACATACCATAATATCTTGCATAGTATAATAAAACATTTAATCATACAATTTATCACAGATTATGATAAATAATAAAATGCAGATAATGCATGAACATTAAAAATGCAGATGATGAATGATACACACACTGACTCGTTCCTACTCCATGGAGCTAAACACGGATATCGAGAGAATGATCCGAAAAGAAACTAAAAATACTTTATGGTACCCAACCAAGCTATTGCCTTGTCCAATCCTTGTGTCTATAGCCCACAAATCCAAAACATCGTGTAGCAAGATTACACATCCAACATCGTGTACCACAGCATAGTACTTAATAGTCCCTCAAGATCTTGACTAAGAATAGTGCTTGTCAAGATCATTAGTTGTTCTTAGGTTACCACGGCTCAGAGGAGCAACCCACTGTCCGCATGTGGAATTCTCCGCACACTAATGCCTCCAAGTTCATAAATGAATCACACTACGCTTATCACACCAAACACGGTGTAATTTGCCTCGTCAATCAATCACCAATTATAACCCAAATTGGCACAACACTCTAATCATGAACTAAAAATTACAAAAATATCCCTATTATCCAAAATTTACCATATTTACGAGAAATTACCAAAATATCCCTAGTCACCAGATAACAAAGTATAGTACGTCCCACCTGACAGTACTACACTACGACATGTCTGGGTCCACCACTTTGGCCCGACAGCAAAACTCACAGTATTGTTCAATCGCGTAAGAATTTTATCGCATTTTCACAATCTCGTCGTTTTCACAAACGTTTTTAAATCGCGTAAAGACATTTTGACATTTTTTTAACATCGTAAATTGTTTTTGAGTTATTTTCTCAATCGGGTAGGATTTTAAATTCATTTTCTTAACCGAATAGCTTAAAATTGTCATTTTTAATATGTGTAAAACTATATCTAGTACTTTTAAAATACGTAATGTATTTTCCTTGTGTTCTAAATATAGTATGAAATCTTTTTATTTTATGCGTTTGATTTTAATAAATTTTCGGCAGCATTTTGCCTATAAAATCAGTATAAAGTATTTTTTTAACGTTTTCCTCTAAATATAGTTTATTTTATTTTTACCCAATAATTTCACTCTGAAATTCACTAACACGCTTCAAAATTTATAGTATGAGCCCTACGTTAGTACTTTTCAAGTGTCTGATTAATTTCTTACTTAAACTGAATTTTGCTAAGTAAAAATTCTAGAACAGAATTAATTCCTTTGATTTTCTCAATGATTCTTTGAAATCAATTTATGTTATAAAACAATTACCTAACCTATCTTAGTAAATAAAATGGCATGTTGGCCAAATCAAAATAAAATGGCATTTGGTTATACACTAAATGGCATTTTGGCCACAATTAATCTAAACCATTTTTAACTTTGATTATTTTAATAAAATTCCTTAAATCAGTTATTTAGAAAATTGTTGAGAACATTTTGGTTCTCTTTTTGGATGTAAGGCCGTGAGCCTGATGGTGTGTTCTTTGGAACACTCATGCAAATTGCACATGTTATTCACATCCTACTTTAATAATTACACAGTTACAAACACATACAATTATTAAATCACATATAATACACATACAATATATTTAAAACCATAAACATGCATAGCAAAAATAATAAAAACCATAATCATGCATAGCAAATTAAGATCACAATTAGTAAAGCATTTAAACAATCAAAAACAATAAAAATCACAAATAAACCATACAACCGAATCCTTATGGATTCTACATACAAACACAATCCATTTTCTCATCACCACTTAGGGTTGATGAGATTAAATCTCCCTCTTACCTCTTGTAGGCAAATTAATCGGTTAGATTCCTTCCTTTTCTCCAAATTTCGTGTGACCTCCCAAACAATTCCTAAAATTCTTAAACAATTAGTAAATACACATACAAGGTACAAAATAGAAAAACCATGGAACAATCACGGTTAGAAAAATTAAAAATTCAGTTTTGAACCATAGAAACCAAACTTACCCTTAAGTAAGTAAGCAAGAAGTGGAATTTTAGGCAAGATGGAGTAGGAATTTGGGAAAACTTTGTGAATGAAAGATGCTTAGAATGGTATTTGGGTTGAAGAAATGTGATGAGCTAAAATTATGAAGGCTTGGGTGTGGGTGGATGGTGGCTGGCCGAATTAGAGAGAGAAAGTGAGAGAGAAATGTTTGCTTGAGTTTTTGGTATTTTAGAGAGAGAAATGGATAGTTAAAATGTGATAAGGGTGAAATAGAAAGTGAAGAGTGAATATGGAGGGCAGCAGCCGTGAATGAGTGTGTGTAGGGAGCTTGAGTGTTTGATTTTGCATGCAAAATATTACAAAGTGTTCACACTTGTTAGGCACATGGCTTAGGTCATTGAATCCTTCTAGAACCATGTAGAACCAAGCCACCTTGCCTCCTCCTTGGCAGCCCAAAACCGTGCAGCTCCTTCACCTAATTAGGGGTCTAATTGTTTCCAAATTACTCCTAATTATATGCTAGTTAATTAGGTAATTTGTTAGGTTAATTATCCTAACCAAACTAAATTAACATACTAATCACATAACTAATTAATTTAGTATATATTAACATATATTATAACCTTTAATCAATATTAGTATATCTAATTAGTATTTAGATTATAATTAATTCATAACTAAGCTAGTTCACTTAGTATGCTAATTAAGTAATTAGATTAGTTGAATTAAGCTTAATTAGGTTACTAACCATTTTCAAGCCTACAATTTTTGACTTAATCCTAACCCTTGGTTCATCTTTAATCCTTAGCCCTAGATTAGATCTAAGGTAGATATCACTTGATCATAAACCTATCGGTCTAATCTCACCATTGATTAGATCAATGGCTTGGTTAAAGGCTTCATCATTAAGTCTTCATCCAACGGATCCAAATGAAAACACATGCTTCCTTAGGTGTCCAATTCCTATTGGTTTAGAAAGTCAAGCCTACCTTTGTTGACTTGCTCTCATTGGTTAGAAATTGTCCAAGACAATGATTGATTTTTTTCCTAACGCGGGTCCCACAAAGACTTTTAAAGATCTGTGGTCAAATCAAGCATTTTTTTACTATTTTTGAGACAAGAGATCTTGTAATATAAAATAATATTATAAAAATATAAAATTATTTTATTGCACAGCTTAAATCTGAAAAATTATGATATTAATTTATATATCAATAAAATTGGGTTTAGTAAGATCCCCACCTCAATTAATTAAAATAAGATTTATCCCAGAAAATTTTTATTTTCCCAGGTCTGAGCAAATCACATACAATAGTCAAGTACACTCACGAACAATCAAATTAAATTTACTGCTCACAGAATTCACAAAATAGTACAAATCGGGACTATATTGTAATTATCCCAAAAGTTAGGGTGTTACAGCAGAGACTAACTTAACTTAATTTTATATATTATAGAAAATAATATGACTTTTTTTTGTGGGAAAACAGGATTGCCCTGTTACATCTGCATCTAATGTGGAATTTAACATGTCACGTAAGCGTCTCAAATAATTTTAACTATGCCAGTTGACATAAGCACCAAGTTGACTAATGGATTACAATTTCAAGAACCAAGGATTAATTTTTAAGTCAAAGATTAATATGATTGATGTTTATAATTTTAGGAACTAAAATGATAGTTGACTTAATTATTATTTGATTTAATGTTTGGTGTATTGTTTTTCTTTGATGTGTTACATTTTATTATGGGTCATTTGTATTTTTAAGTATCAAGATGAGATGAGCATAATAGTGTTTGTAGCTTTTTATGTGTAAATATTAAGTTTTCTTTTTTATAATACTTATGGCTTCTTTTGATTTCACATAATATTTCTTTAACTTAATAGTAATAGGTAAGAAATTAATTTCTTAAAATGATATTAATAATTTAATTATTTATATTTATTTTTATTGTAATTCATTTAATATGAGATGAATAAATTTATATAAATGTACCTAAAAATAAAAAAGGTTGATTCTGAGGCACTTTAGTAATAATAGTAATTATTATTATTATTTCCAAAACCATCGTATTCGTTAACTGCACACCGTACGGCTGATACTCGTTATCAACATTGTCCGTCCGATCTGTTGAATACAAAAGTCAAGGGTTCAAATACGCGGGTGCGCGATGCAAAGGGGAAGGCGGCCATCATATGAAAAACGAGGCGAGAAGGGAGAGCCAAGTTTCGCTACCACCACTTGCACTAGCCTCTTGCTTCTCTTCTGTTCTCTTCCGCTCAATTTGGAAAGCTCCTTCGCTACCTCTCTGCAACTGCATCGTTCTCTTCTTCTTCTTCACTTCGAAGTTGCTGCAAGCTCTGCTCGTGCTTTTGGGGAAACGCGCTAGCGTCTCGTTAAGCTGTTTCTATTTTCTGCAATTCAGCTAGGGTTTTTGATTTGCTGCCTCTAATTTCTCAATGCTTATTGTTTGAATTTCATTTGCTGCGAAGGGGAGTATTGAAGAAAGGGCTTTGAGTTTCCGTTGAGCACGGGTGAGGTTTCAGTTAGTGGCCGGTAATTGTGTGGTGCAAGTGGTGTAACTACACCAGTTATTATTATTATTACTATTATTATTATTATTATTATTATTATTATTATTATTATTATTATTTTAATTTTTGGATTTAAGAGGATAGCTCTGGAAATGGGCTTTAAATTTGTTGTGTTTCTTTCAAAATTTCTTTGCTGTTTCATTCATTTTCACCACTTTCAGTTCCAATAATTCCCATATCTAGGAGACTCATTTTGTATTAGGATTCCAACAAATGAAGAGTACCATTTTGAATTCTAGTTTTTCTATTATGGGGATCTCTCAACAGTTATCCTGAACTGCACCAAGACCATTAGGTTTTGTGGAACATTGAGCTAGCCAATAGTAACTGCAGCCTTTGGTTAATTAGTTGAATGTGATGATGGCAAGGAGTAGGCTCTCTGGAGGTTATTATGGCAATGCAGTAGAGACAGCTGGTGAATCAGAGGGGTCTGGTATCTCAGGACGAATAGACACCGAAATTACTGTTTCAGAGGACTCTAGTATCCCGGCAAGGAAATGTATTAGTTTGAATTCAAGCCGTGGTGATGCATTTGGTATTCCCATGCAAGTTCTTCTCTTGTCAAATTTGTCACCCTTTCAAAGAAAAGATCAGGTCCATAGGTTAAGATCAGAACTTCAACAGATTCGGATTCTTCAAAAGAAAGTTGAGCTACAAAGAACAAATGGTGTTACATTGTCATCCTCCAGTGATATTCTTAGCTGTAGCAATGGGCATAATGGGCCTCAAATAGAGAACTCGAAAAAACCATCAATATCCAGTTCTGTACCGGGCAAGAACTTGAAACCAGCAGGTCAGAAACCTCGTGGATGGAACCGGGGCTCTTCCGGAAAGTTTGAGTCTGCAACACGGACTTCATCCCCAAGCACTGCAAATACTTTGTTGATGAAAGATTGTGAGTCATTGTTGAAACGATTGATGAATCACCAGTATGGTTGGGTTTTCAAAACCCCTGTAGATGTGGTGAAGTTGAATCTTCCGGATTATTTCACTATTATTAAGCATCCTATGGATATGGGAACCATAAAAAGCAAGATAGCTGCAGGAGCATACACAGGTCCGTTGGAATTTGCTGATGATGTGAGGCTTACATTTTCGAATGCAATGACCTATAATCCCCCTGGGAATGATGTCCATTTCATGGCTGATACCCTTGGTAAATATTTTGAAGTGAGATGGAAAACAATTGAGAAGAAACTGCCAAGAACTGATGCTCTGCCGTTGCCTGTGAAGCTAGACACTTGCAAAGATGTAAAGACTACTAGAACAATGCCTCCTTCAAAAAAGAGGAAAATTGCCTCATTGCACCCTCAACCTGAAGTAATGCTACCTGCTAAGCAGGTTATGTCGGATGAAGAGAAGCACAATCTAGGCAGAGAATTGGAGTCTTTACTGGGAGAAATGCCTGTCCATATAATTGATTTCTTAAAAGAACATAGTTCAAATGGTAGAGAATGTGGAGAGGATGAAATCGAGATTGATATTGATGATCTCAGTGATGATACACTGTTCACATTACAAAAGCTTTTGGATGACTATTTGCAAGAGAAGCAAAAGAACAAAGCAAAAGTTGAAGCGTGTGAAATAGAGGTATTGCCCTACTACCTAAACCTTTCATAATTAAGCTAGTATCACATTTTGTCTGAAGTGTACTCATCCTCCCTCTCCACAATGAGATGTCAGTCGTACAATACATATGATTTGACTTCTGGTTATCTATGTTTTTCTGTTGCAGCTGTTGAATGATTCTGGACCAAGCAATTCCTCATTACAGGCATTTAAAGGTTATACTCTGTGTTTGAGTTTGTGTGCGCGCACGTGTGTATGCATACTCTATTTGTTTTTCTATTTAAATTTGTTCCACTTGTAGGTAATGATCCAGCTGATGAAGAGGTGGACATTGGTGGAAATGAGCCCCCTGTCTCGAGCTATCCTCCTGTGGAGATTGAACAGGATACAACTTACAGAATGAACAAACGGACAAGTCCAGGCAGCTCCAGTGGTAAGTGAGGTTTGAATTTCTCTATGATGCTTTCGAATACTTTAAGTAATTCTGTGATTCTTCTAGGATGTGAAGATTTGATCATAGGATATACATTTCGTACATGATTTGGGATAAAATATCTTATTGAAATTTATATTATATGCATGTTTTAGTTTTTTTATTATATTTTCCCCCCTTAATATAACTTTAAATTCAGGCTATTGATTTTAACCTCTTGAATCTTTTCATCTGTCTTTTAAGTCGTACATTTTTATGTAATTCCTTGTTCTTTGGATAACACTATCTTGGATTTTCTTCCTCCTTTTTGCATGATGTATATTTCAGAAAAGCAACCATAGGGTTGAAATTTTGCATTATGTATATCATCTCATTGATTTTCATGTTAATCCAAATTATTTGGTACTCCATCTGTATATCTTAAAATTAAGGTAAAACATGCTTTTCAAAACAAAAGAATTATCATGCTTTTGGTCTTATATTATTTTTGTTTAAATTTTATAAAATTTGGCATGCAAGATCAACATGACAGTTACTTATAGTTCGACAGTTAGATTGATCTGAATTATTTTCTAGAAAGAGTTCTTAGATGGTGTTAGCGTGACAAGAAACATTAGTGATTTTATAAATTTGCTTGTAATTCATGAGATAATCAATGTAACTTTGTTTCTTTGTGTTGGAAATAGATAATTATGTTGGAAGTAGGATATAATTATTTTTCCACTAATTAAAGTTCATTGTATCTTAGAATTCATTGTACACTTATTAGAATTCATTGTACACTTAGGATTCATTGTATCTTGGGAATTAAAGCTAGAATTAATTCCCCTTCTTGTAAATTGTATTGATCATGTATATAAATAGATTATCTGCTGAGTGGGTGGGTCACTTAAGCATTTCACAAATCCTTGAGTTCAACTTGGAATTAGAGCAGGTTCGTCCTGCTGGTCTGTTCCTCGGAGGATTTTCTGCCATCTGGTCCAGCAGAAAACTCCAACCTAGTCTCCTAATCTGTCCTTCCTAGAAAGTTACCACCACCATCAGCCCAGCTCCCACCGTCATCGGGAATCGCCTCAGAAGTCGCTGACCGGCCTGCCCACCAACTGCCATCGCCGAAAACCGCCGCACGCGTTGCCATGCGCCGCCATGCCCTGATCATGCGCCTCTGCCCTCCCGACGTGTGTAGGTCACGCGCCACCTTCCTGCAGCAGGAAAATTTCTACGACTGTCCAGAACATCTTTTCGGCCTCTCCCCTGTCTGTTTAGGTGGTTAGATTGGTCTTTTTCTGCTGTTTGGTTATTGGGTCTCAGTGCTCTTGGAGCCTCTGTCATTCGGTTCTTTAAGAAATTCTGTTTCTGATTTCTTTTCTACCAAATGGCATCAGCAACAAGTTCTGATAAGGGCCAGAAAAGTCCCATCTCATTTGCCTTTTCAGAAACTCCTTCAATTACTAATGTGAAACTTAATGGCAAAAACTATATGGATCGGTGTTCAGTTGTCGAAATTTGGTTCCTCGGTCAGGGACTTTATGATCATCTGACAACTCAAGTAGAGAAAATTGATGCTGCATTAAATGATGAATGGTAAAAGGTTGACTATCAGTTAGTGTCTCTTCTTTGGCAGTCCATTGATCCATCATTGCTGGTTCACTACCGTTCCTTTAAGTCTTGTTATGATATTTGGAAGAAGGCTAAAAGTGTTTATGCTAATGACATTCAGCAACTCTATGACTTTGTCCACAATTTGGCAACTCTTCAAATGCAGGATCATGACTTAATTTCCTATTTGAACAAAGCTCAGTCCACAATTCAGCAAGTCAAGATGCATCTAACTGATAGTGATCCTAAAAAGGTGGTAGACAAGTTAGATCAGATGTACATGGCCTTTGTTCTTCATGGCTTGCATAAGGACTTTGAAAATGTTAGAAATCAAGTCCTGACCAATCCAAACATTCCTACTGTTGATGAACTGATTGATCGATTATTCTGTGTTCCATTGACTGATGAATCTCTCAAACCTGATCCTCAAGAAGACTATGCAGCCTTCTTGACAAATTCCGGTCGTGGAGGATGTGGTCGTGGCCGTGGAAGAGGTGATCGTGGTAATCGACCACAATGCTCTTATTGTAAACAAATGGGGCATACTCAAGATCGATGCTACTCTCTGACTGGCTTTTCGGGAAAACTGTCAATATGTCACAAATGCAGGTATCAGATGATCCTCCACAAGAAAATAAGATTCTCTTATCTGATAATGAGTATAAGGAGTACCTCAAGTTAAAGGCGGCTTCTAACAATGTCTTATCCTCAGTACCTCAATCTGGTAATTCCTCAGTTTGTTTTTCTCAATCATTGCCTTCAAGATCCTGGATTCTGGACTCTGGTGCATCAGATCATATTGTTGGTAATCCTTCATTATTGTCAAATTTATCTCCTACAAAAATTCCTTATTCAATAACCCTTGCAGATGGTTTGAACGTTCAAGCCACTGGCATTGGCAATATTTCTCCTCTTTCCTCTTTAAATTTAGATTCTGTTCTCATTCCTGGTAGTTCTTTTAATCTACTCTCAGTTAGTAAATTGACTCACACTTTTAATTGCTCAGTAACTTTTCTTTCTTATTCTTTCTATATTCAGGACCGGAGTATAGGACAGATGTTTGGCAAAGGCTCTGAATCACGTGGGCTCTATTACCTTTAACCTTCTTCCTCAACCATCTGTGCTGTGGCTGATTCTCCAAGCATCCTTCATAATCGTCTGGGTCATCCAAGTTTAAATAAATCGAAGAAAATGGTTCCTAGTCTTTCTCATTTACAGTCTCTTCAATGTGAATCTTGTCAACTTGGCAAACATGCTTGTTCTTCCTTTCACAATAAAGAAACAAGTCGGTCCAAGTCTCCTTTTGAGTTAGTTCACTCAGATTTCTGGGGGTCTAGTCACACTAGTTCAATCCTAGGCTTTCGTTATTTTGTAACTTTCATTGATGACTACTCAAGATGTACTTGGATCTACTTAATGAAAGATTGGTCTGAATTGTTAGAAAATTTTCAGAAATTTTGTTCTAAGATTTCTACTCAATTTGGTCGCACAATTCACAATTTAAGAAGTGATAATGCTAAAGAGTATTTTTCTACCTCATTCAAGTCTTTTATATCCTCAAAAGGTATGATTCATCAATCCAGTTGTCTACACACACCACAACAGAATGGCATTGCAGAAAGAAAACATCGACATCTGCTTGATATTGCCCGTACCTTGTTACTTCAAGCAAATGTTCCTTTAAAATTTTATGCAGATGCGGTTCTTACTGTAGGTTACTTGATCAATAGGATGCGGTTCTTACTGTGTTGGATAACCAGATTCCTCATTCCTTTTTATTTCCTGATGAATCTACATATAAACTTCCTCTGTGCATTTTTGGTTGTACTTGTTTTGTTCATGATCTGTCTCCAGGAAAAGATAAACTCACTGCTTGTGCAATTAAGTGTATTTTCCTAGGATATTCTAGAGTACAAAAAGGTTACAGGTGTTACTCCCCCTCATTACATCGTTTCTTTGTTTCTGCAGATGTGACTTTCTTTGAAGATTCTCCATTCTTCACTTCAAAGGAAGAAACAGTCACTTCTTCTTTACCTGTTCCTTTTCTCAGCCCATCGACCACCACTCAAGAAGATAATTCTTGTCCATTGATCACTTATCATCGTCGTCATCATGAACCTTCCACATCTCCACCAGATCCCGAGCCCGGTGTTTCAGTGCCTGAACCAACTTCTCAACTGTCTCCGGATCCACCTTCACCCATTTTTGACTTCCCAATTGTTGTTCGTAAAGGTATTCGTTCCATTCGTAATCCTCACCTTATTTATAATTTTGTAGTTCTCATCGTCTTTCTCCTGTTCAATATGCTTTCACCTCTTCCTTGTCTTCTGTCTCTATTCCTAAAACTGTTCAGGAAGCTCTTTCCCATCCAGGATGACGATAGGCAATGATTGAGGAAATGCAAGCTTTGGAATCCAACTGTACTTGGTTTTTGGTTCCTTTACCTTCGGGTAAAATCCTGTGGGATGTCACTGGGTCTTCACTGTAAAAGTTGGCCCTAATGGTACTGTGAACTGTCTTAAGGCTCGTCTTGTAGCCAAAGGTTTTACTCAGATTTTGGGGCAAGATTATGGTGATACCTTTTCTCCTGTTGCGAAAATGGCTTCGATCAGGGTGTTTCTATCCATGGCAGCCATGAATCAATGACCTCTACACCAACTAGATGTCAAAAATGCTTTCTTGCATGGCGACTTGGCTGAGGAGATCTATATGGAGCAACCTCCTGGGTTTGTTGCTCAGGGGGAGTCAGGTTTGGTTTGTAAACTTCACAAATCACTATATGGTCTTAAACAATCTCCCCGATGTTGGTTTGGACGATTCAACTTGGTTTTACAAAAATATGGAATGATTAAAAGTGAAGTGGATCACTCGGTATTTTATAAGTATTCATCTAATTTGTGTATCTATCTTGTGGTTTATGTGGATGACATTGTCATAACAGGAAGTGATCATACTGGAATTCAGCAATTGAAGGAGCATCTATTTCGTCACTTTGAAATAAAGGACTTGGGCAAATTGAGATATTTTCTAGGGATTGAAGTTGCTCAGTCAAAATCGGGAATTACTATCTCCCAAAGAAACTATGCTCTTGATATTCTTGAAGAAACTGGAACGCTGAATTGTAAACCAGTTGAAACTCCCATGGATCCGAATATTAAGCTCTTTCCTGATAAAGGTGAATTATTTTCAGATCCAAGCAGATATCGAAGATTAGTAAGAAAGCTTAATTATCTTACTGTTACCAGACTGGACATCTTTTTTGCTGTTAGTATGGTGTGTCAATTCCTAAATTCTCCCTGTATTGATCATTGGAATGTAGTCATCAGAATTTTGAGGTTCATTAAAGGATCACCAGGAAAAGGGATAGTATATGAAAATAGAGGGCATAAGGAAATTATTGCCTACACTGATGTAGATTGGGTTGGATCTCCATGTGATAGGAGATCCACATCAGGATATTGTGTTTTCTTTGGAGGAAATCTCATTTCATGGAAAAGTAAGAAACAAAATGTAGTCGCAAGATCAAGCGCTGAAGTAGAATATCGAGCTATGGCTCTCACTACATGTGAACTAATATGGCTAAAGCAGCTCATTAAAGAGTTAAAGTTTTGTGAGGTTGGAGCTATGAGATTAATTTGTGATAATTAGGTAGCTCTCCATATTGCTTCTAACCAAGTCTTCCATGAACGAACCAAGCATATAGAGGTTGATTGTCATTTTATTCGTGAGAAAATTGTTTCTGGGGAGATTACCACATCCTTTGTCAACTCAAATGACCAATTGACTGATTTGCTTACCAAAGCTCTTCGGGGACCAAGGATAGCTTATATTTGCAACAAGCTGGATGCTTTTGATATCTACGCTCCAGCTTGAGGGGGAGTGTTGGAAATAGATAATTATGTTGGAAGTAGGATATAATTATTATTCCACTAATTAGAGTTCATTGTATCTGAGAATTCATTGTACCCTTAGGATTCATTGTATCTTGGGAATTAAAGCTAGAATTAATTCCCCTTCTTGTAAATTGTATTGATCACGTATATAAATAGATTATTTGATGAGTGGGTGGGTCACTTAAAGCATTTCACAAATCCTTGAGTTCAACTTTGTGACTGACAGTAGTCTGTATCAATGCATCAATGCTTCTAGCTACTTTGGGATTTAAGTTAGGTAGAGTGGGCAGCTGTTCTTATAAGGGACTATAATTAGTACAACTAGGAAATTTTCTTATTTTAAGACATGTTGATTATTGATGTTTCATTCATTTTGTATGGGATATTAACAACACCATAATGTGTGTTTATTTTATATGCTTGTTTATTTAACTGTGCAACTATAATTTGCAAAATCCTTGTTGAAGTTCGAAAGTAATGCTATTTCTAGAATTTTGGTTGATAAAAGAATAAAATTTTATCAGAATAAAGGGGGTATGCGAAAAGAGGGAGGGTAAGGAATTCTCCTAAGGCAAAACTAATAAATAAGAAAGCTAGCCACGAAACAGAAACGAAAACAAAACTATTAATGCTAAATGGCTCTCCAATTCCTCTACAAATCTATCAAGAGGACCAGCCAGATGAATCCTAGTCTTAGCACACCAACGAGAGGTCATGTAAACAATCTGGTTTCAAAGCATGACTATGAAAAAAGACTTTCCTTTAAAAATACAGAGATTCTTTTCTAACCATAGGCACCTAAGTCTCGTGAACATAGCGCACACTGCTAATGAAATATGCCTATCAGCCAAAACATTTGAACTTCAGCATTAGAAAATGCTCCAAGTTTTGAGTACTCACCCAAGGTTCACCAAATACTCAAAAAGCCTGCTCCAAATTTAGCTTGCTGCTTGACATCTAAGAAACCAATGTGCATCTACTTCTGAATTAGAACTAGATACCACACACATATTAGGGGCGTTTTAGAACGTTAGATTCAATGAACTCCAGAAGCTTGCCCTATCATTTAGAAAAATGGGAATGTGGCATCTGCTTAATTTTCCAGTATGCTAATACCACCTTTTTTCTGACAAGGAGCTAATAAACAATCTCTGATCAGCATATGTGATTGCGATTGTTAGGCTCACACAACTGGAGTTGGCATATATTTTCTGAAATCATGTGAAATTGTATTCTTTTGTGCTTGCCTAGATGAATGGTGTTCAATGCTGACAAAATTTTTGTCACATGATTATTTTGACTGAGCTGTGTCTGTTTAATGATTAGAAATTTTTCTTTACTTTTTTTTTTATTTGTTTGGGAAATTACAAAAACAGGAATTCTTGGTAAAATATTTCCATTTCAGGAGCAATTAACCACTCAAATGGTTAATGATATTCAAAGAGTGGTTAATAAGTAACTACTTATTGATTTAATTAATCACTTGTGTGGTTAATTATTCCTGAATTGGAAATATTTTTATACCTAGAAATAGAATTCGCTTTTTGTAATATTATATTTTTTTTAAATTTTCAATTGAAAAAAATTCATATAGTTATTAGTTATCACTATATTATTATGTTGACTTTTTCTGCTTGATGTTCTGCTTGCCCTCGTTACACAATCTGTCTTTCTGTTTTCTTCCTTAGCCTCAATTGCACTATACATACAAGAGGATCAAGCTAGGCTTCAGTGTCTCATTCAGTTGTCTCTTTTATTATATCATATCTTTGGAAACTATTGTCTGAAGCCTTAGCTAATATGTCTGCAGACAACTGAATTGTCTTTTGCCGTTATTTAGACAGCAACCACTTGGTTTCAAATAAGGGAATGAGTTTTTACTTTTCAGTATTTGTAGGTTGACTTCTGCCACTTCTGTTTTCATAGGGACCTTGGCAGGAACATAAAATGCTGAATTCATCTGAGGTTATTGTTCTGCTCTCAAAAGCAGTGTATTAAACAAAGAAAAAGAAAAAGAAAAAATGTGGTTGAAGGACACTTTTGGGTCGATGTATGAAGGAAATTATTATATTTGAAGCTATGAAATTTCTCTTTTAATTGCATTTCACTGGCAAGGGGGGTGTATCACATGGGGGTGGTTTTGTAAGTCTCATCATATTTAATATATATGTTAATGGACATTAGCTATGTTTTATGTTACATCTTAGGATGATATTTTACTTTGGAAGGATAAAGAGGAAAGAGAAGATAGATGGGTGGAGATGGTTTAGTTCTTACCAGGATTGCTATACAAAGTCATAGCATTTCTTCTACATGGTTGAACTCTAGTAATTTTATTTTTAATCTTATTTAGGAAGTCGAGCTACTTTGTATTTTTCTAGGACCGATATTAAAATCTAGCACTTGGTAGTAGTGCAAGGCGCGTGCTTGAGCAAAGTAGACGGATATCTTCTTTCATTATATATGTATGAATTATGTCAATTTTTCAGAAAAAAAGAATGAATTTCAAGATCAGGTTCATGATACTTGACAATAATTAACAAAATGTCGAATAGATCATAGGTTTGCTATTAACTGTTCATAGCATTTTCAATTTTTTTTTGGATATAAATAGCATTTCATTTTCTATAAGGATATGGCTCTTACTCTCATCATTAGCTTTCTCTGTGGGCAGCATGTGCTGTTGTTTTGTTGTTTGAGGTCCAAATTAGTTTCTAAAAGTGATTTGCTTGTATTTTCATTTCTGACATTTAATTGGAAAGGTTTTGTATGTTAATTGGTGGCTACATTTAATGTGTGCGTTGCAGATACGGACTCTAGTAGTTCTTCTGATAGTGAATCTGATGATGTTAAAGCAAGTCCAGCAAATGTAGCAAAGGTGTGGTTTGATTATTAAATTGAAGATTTTATTTGGTTATCTTATATGTTATTTTTGAATGTTAAGACTATGGTTTTATAATTGCTGATGCTGTTTTGGATACTGCCCCTGGTTTCTTTGCTACATACTATAATTTTTCATTTGGGTTCTTCTTCAGGTACCAGAAAATCTGGGTTCTGGAGCTCAGTTGGATGAGAAGACCGGGGCTGCTGATACTCTTGAAAGAAATCGTGAGTAATTGTTTTTTGTCTGTCTTTTTCTGCTACTTAAAGTTGATCAAGTATGATCTGCAGCTTGAAAAAGAATGCAACTTATAGAACTAACCCTGCATTTGGTTTGAGAGAAAATAGAAGGAAAGAAAATGGGGGAAGAGAAGGGGTGGATGTGGGAATTATCTCTCATTTGGATATGGAAAGAAAAGTGAGAAGAAAAAAATTAACGGTGGGACCCCACATAAAATTCTTCTTCGTTCACATGTGTAGAAATTAGATAGAACTACTACTGACAATATAAAATTACATTATTTCCCATAATATTCTCCCTCACCATGAACCTCCATCATCAACAGTGTTTTTACATGAACTTTATGTGCATAACACAAAGACAAGGCACTCCACTGAAGACGCTCACGGAGACCCTCGTGGAGACTCCCTCGCAGTGACACCCTTGTGGGGACTCCCTCATAGAGACACCCTTGCAAAGACTCCCTCTCAGAGTCTCCCTTGTGGTGAGCACCCTCGTAGAGACCCTCATGTAGATGCACTTGATGCAGGACACCACCATTTGCTCCGCAAAGGTAGGAACTATGCTTTTTGTGGATTGTTAGGCTTTTAAGTGAGGAAAAATCTCCATCAAGGCTTCAGCACCTTGATTAGGAGCCTCCATAGAGAATAAGGTATAAGTAGTCCCAAGGTTTCCTCTAACTTGAAGCACCATGCATGTAGCATCTCCCTCCCTCACCCAACCTTCCTTGACTAGTCACTACCATCTCTCATTAATGCCTTTTGTCTTTGTCACTAGTGATAACAGACATCTTTGACCACTAACACACACTACACCTCCGTTTCACCCTACCCAAAAGACCTGTCTTTATCAATAATTGGGGCCACTTGGTCACAGCTCATCTCCTTGTGTCTTGGGTCATGTGACATAGAAGTTCTATGATTCCTTCTCCAACCTTCCTCATATAAATACCCCCTCAAGCCCATTCCATAACACAACATAAATGCCATATGACAAGAATACCACCTGCAATACACTTGATGCTCCCCTTAAAACTCACTCCATAAGGAAACTTTCATACGAAAGAGCTCTACTCTCTACATCCTTCCTCTCTCTCTCTCTCTTTTGCCTTTGAGTACATTTACTTCTCAGTCATCTTTATATGAAACTAAAACCAACACCGCCTATGACCTCAACTAACACTCTTCAAAAATCTTAAAACTCCTTTAAAGGTTGCTACTTGTTGCTTAACAGAAGAAACTCTGTTGGTTTTGCTATCTAGAGGAAGAGACACGCCCGTCAAGGATATCTCAAGCTCCTGGACGTGCTGTGCTCAAGATGTCCTACCCAAGATTCTCTATGGGTGCCTCACTTGTTCTTTTTATGATTCACAGATGGCTAGACCCTCACTATATCTATGTCTCTGAGGCAAGCACAAAAAACCCACTCCAAAACAAACAACAAACAAACTCCATGTACGAAAAAAGGTTCTAAACTTGATATCAATTTTGTGATCACAATGTGGTAGTATATATAGGGATTAGGGAACAGTTGTACACTAATAGTACACTAATCTAGGCTTAGAAAACAAACAAGAGTTAAAGCTCTAAAAACAAGGATACATGAATCACCGGCCAACTGTCCAAACAGGGTTGATATCGCACCACTCCCCTCAAGCTGGTGAATGAATGTTCTTCAATCCTAGCTTGCTAATTAGCTCCTTAAATCTTTGAGTTGCGAGGCCTTTAGTAAGAACATCTGCTGTTTGATCTTTTGATCGGATATATGGGAGATTAATGATGCTATCTACTAACTTTTCTTTTATAAAATGTCTATCAATCTCCACATGCTTTGTGCGATCATGCTAAATCGGATTTTGTGCAATGCTGATTGCTAACTTATTGTCACAATACAAGTTCATTGACTTTCTTCTCTCAATTCCCAAATCATCTAGAATTATTTTTAGCCACAATAACTCACATTCTGAGAGCCATGGCTCTAAACTTCGCTTCTGCACTTGATCTTGCTACCACTTCTTGTTTCTTACTTCTCCATGTTACCGAGTTATCTCCAATGAAGGTGCAATATTCTGTTGTAGAGTGTCAATTAACAAGAGATCCTCCATAGTCAACATCTGTATACCCTTCTACTGATAGTTCTTTATTGGGTCAAAGTAATATCAGAGTCCTGTTTTAGGAGTACTTTTCAGATATTGCAATATTCTTTGGACTGCTTGCATATGTTCCTTTCTCGGATTGTGCATAAACTGACTAACAACACTTACTACATATGCTATATCCGGTCTGGTGTGTGACAAATAAATCAGCGTTCCAACTAATCTTTGATATCTCCCTTTGTCATCAATGGCATCTCCTTTCCTTTCACTCAACCGATGATCTCTGTCAATAGGAGTGCTTGCTGGTTTGCTCCCCAAAGTTCTTGTGTCTTTTAATAGATCAAAAATATATTTTCATTGTGATAGGAAAATTCCTTCCTTGGAGTAGGCAACTTCAATACCCAGGAAGTACTTGAGCCTTCTTAAATCTTTCATCTCAAACTCTTGAGCCAATTCAGATTTGAGATTTTTCTTTTCAACCATATCATTTCCTATCACTATGATATCATCAACATACACTAACATAGCTGTAAGCTCACCCTTAGCATAGTGTTTAATGAAGAGTGTGTGATCTCCTCTACTCTGAACATTTTTCATCTTCTTCATTGCCTTGGTAAATCTTTCAAACCAAGCTCTAGGTGACTGTTTTAGTCCATAAAAGGCCTTTTTAAGTTTGCAGACTTTGTCTTTACCAAAGGTTGTGTTGAGTCCTGGTGGTGGCTCCATGTACACCACTTCTTCTAAATCACCATGTAGGAATGCATTTTTAACATCAAATTGGTGTGAGGACCAGTTAAAGTGGATAGCAAGAGCTAATAGGACCTAGACTGTATTCATCTTTGCCACAAGGGCAAATGTCTCAATGTAATCTATCCCTTGCTTCTGAGTATACCTTTTTGCCACTAGCCTCGCCTTATAACGTTCCAATGTCCCATCTACATCCAACTGGTACTACTCTTGAAGGTTTATTAACAACCTCCCAAATTTCATTTTTCACAAGTGCTTTCATTTCCTCATTCATTGCTTGTGACCAATTCTTGTCTCTTAAGGCTTCTTGTATAGTCCTTGGGGTATCTATAGTGTTTAAGGTTGACAAGAAGGCTCTGTATTTGTTTTAAAGGTTGTGGTAAGAGACGTAATGAGATATGAGGTGCTGGGTGCAACTTCTTTTTCCTTTTTTGACAGCTATAGGTAGATCAAGGTCTGAGATTTTCTTAGCAGGTAAAGAGGCATCAATAGCAGGAGGGTTAGGTTTGGATTCCATACCTGATGGTTCTCCATGAGTTTCAGTGGGAGTCAAATCCAATGATTGAACATGCTGCTGGATAGGTTTGGACTTTTCCTTCCTTGAGTACACTTTGAAAGGGTTTTTTGGCCTTGAGACAGGTTTTGTTTGTTGGTCTGAAAGTGTAGGAGACTCAATCAGTCTAGATGGGTCAGTAGTAGTTTGAGGAGTGGTTGAGAGGTTGATGGGAAGGCAGTTTGAGGAAACTGAAGTGTAGATAATTGCAGCCTATGTTGCACGGGCACGGGTACGGTACCGGTACCCGGTACGGATATGGGTACGGGGTATGAAAATTTTCAAAATACTAGGAATGCAGATACGTCATATATATATATATATATATATATATATATATATATATATATATGTATGTATGTATGTATATATAAACTAAAATCTCACACAATAAAATATGACAACATAGCATAAAAATTAAAGCACACAAATTTCAACATAAAACATAGAAAAGAACTTAAATTATTCAACCAAGATAACATCCACAATAAGAAATTGCAATACATAAGTTGTTCAACGTGACAACTCCTAAAGATGATTACAAAAATCAAACTCCAACAGTCTCAATTTCATTATTTTCTTGCCCATCATCAGTGAAAAGAATAGCCTCCAAATCTAGTTCATCAAGAGAGAGACTAGCAACTTCAAGAATCCCAGCCCCTTCAAATGGATCTCATTCATCTCCACCAATGTCCCACATTTTAGTCTCACCCTCATTATAGTTCTTATTCTTCCTTGAGAGGAGACGAAGATTTGTGTGGACAAAAACTAAATCTTCAGCTCTCTTGGGATTTAGCCTATTCCTTTTCATGAAGTGGATAAAGGAATATGTGCTCCAATTCCTTTCACAACAAGAGGAAGAGGAAGGTTGTGAAAGGAGCTTCAAGGCAATGGTTTGAAGTTTGGGGATTGAAACTCCATACATGACCCACCATTCCTTTGGTGTCAAGTTCCACCTATCTTGCAAGCAATCAAATTGGCTAAGCTCTTCTTCACCACTTGAGAATTTAACAAACTCTGAAGTGACCTCTCGCCTTTCTTGAGAATCCGGAAAGTAATCCCTCAGGCATTTGTTTCTCCCCATACAAATCTCATTGTCCTTATGTGGGGGGACTCGTTTTGGAGCTTCCTCAAGCCATTGTCTACAATAATACCTATTATACAAAATATAAATTGTGATTACTATAATACAAAAACCAAATTACATCTCTTAGATGAAAAAGTAAAAGAACTTGGAACTTGAAAGTTAATTAAATTTACCTAGGATTAAGTGAATGAGCCAAGCAATGAAGAGGTGTGCAACTTTTATTCCATCTAGAAATTAGGATGTCATACACCACTCCATAGAAGGATGAATGTTGATTCAACTCCTTTTCCTCATGTTGATATATGACTAGCTTCACTTGCTCAATCATACAATCCCATTTCTCATAAATCAAATGAAGGTTTGGCTTATCGGTGTCACAAGAATGAAGCATTTCATAGATGGGCTTTGTAAAGCTTAGAATATAATCAACTTTATCCCACCAAAGGTCATTCAAAATTGTTTCTTTCACAACGGCAGCCTTTTGAACGTCATCTTCTCTATAGTGAGACCATTCTTCACTAATGACCATAGATTGGAGACCATGCTTAATAGTTCTAAACCTTTTAAGCATTATAATGACGGAGGCAAATCTAGTCTTAGCAATAGAAAGTAGCTTCAGATGCACAAATTGATTATACATGGCTAGCCTCATGGAATGATTCAGGATAAAATTCTTAATGAAAAAGGCATCATCAGCAACAGCAGTAATCCAATGACACTCAGCATAAACACTCATTATTTGGATTATTTTTAGGAGCACAAATATTTTTCAAAGCAAGGTTCAAGGTGTGCACCACACACGGTGACCAAAAGATATGAGGATGAATGGATTCAACAATTGCTCCAGCAGCCTTGCAAACAGGTGCATTATCAGTAATGATTTGCACCACATGTTGTGATCCAACCTCATCAATGGTGGACAAAATCAAATTAGCAATGTAATATTTGTCCTTAAACTCACCAGATCCATCAACTGCCTTCAAGAACATAAGTCCTGAATCCGATGCAGCCATGAAGTTAATCAATGGTCTTCTCTGTGCATCAGTCCAACCATCACTCACTATACTCACACCTTTTTCTGGCCAAGTGTCTTTGATGGGTTGAAGTAATCTCAATATATTGGCTTTTTCTCTTTGCAGCATTGAAGTTCTTATAGCATTGTAGCTAGGTGGAAGAAAACCTGAGAGGGTAATATGTGCAGCATATGTGAATGAGCTAACAAAATAGGGATTTCTAGCCACATTGAATGGCAACCCAGCAGAGTAGAATAGTCTGGCTATTTCACATGACAAATGATCTCTTGCCTCATTATTAAATGCCCTTCCTATTGCACTCTCAGTGCCTCTTCTTCTCTTGCTCCCATCAGAAGACATATCAACTCTAGGAGGGTTCAAACTTGTAGAACCAGAGGGTAAAGGAACTTGCACTGGCTTTGCATTCTTCTCAATAGCCTCTCTTTCTATTTGCTTCATTTCTTGAAGATAGTCATTTAGCACAGCATTACATATGCTAATCCCATGTCCTTTTTCCCTTAATAGATGAGACCTCACTCTAAAATAAGATCCCTTGTAAGTTCCATCACAAAAATTGCATTTCCAACTTGCATTCCCTCCTCCAGCTTTTTTACTTTGCAATATAGTCACATAAGCCCAAAGGGGACAACCATTTTCAGCAATGCCAGTTGCATATTTGCTAGTCAAAGAAGCAGAAGAGGCTGTACCACTATCAGAGGCAGACCCACTACCAGACCCAGCACCACCAACACTAGCAAAGGCAGACCCACTGCCAGACCTAGCACCACCAACACTAGCAGAGCCTTGTGAAAACATCTGAAATAAAGAGCAGAGAATGCACTGAAGTGAGGGGCAGAGAACGGACTGGCCGGTGAGAAGCAGAGAGGAGAGAGAGGATAGTGGCCGGTCGTTGGAACACAAACAAGAGAGTGGTCGGTCGAGACTTGAATGGGTTGGGGAGTGAAGATTACTCGCCGCTCGGGTAGAAGCAGATAGGAGAGTGGCCGGTCGTTGAAACACAGAGAGGAGAGTGGTCGAGACTCGAATGGGTTGGGGAACGAAGATCGTGGCCGGTTGTTGGAGTTGCAATCGCTGGAGCTGGAGCGCGCCGCGCGGGTAGAAGCAGATAGGAGAGTGGCCGGTCGTTGAAACACAGAGAGGAGAGTGGTCGAGACTCGAATGGGTTGGGGAACGAAGATCGTGGCCAATTGCCAGAGCTGCAGTTGCCGGAGCTGGAGCGCGCCGCGCGGGTAGAAGCAGAGACGAGATGGTCGAGAGAGACTTCAAAGTTCAAATGGGTTAGGGCAGATACGGGGTGATGTGAAGATCTGAAACAAAATACCCCATTTCAAGCCAAACGACCGTGTTTTGGCATTATTTAGCTGGAGCCGTACCCAGCCATTGAAGGAGCCGTACCCAACCATTTTGAGCCGTACCCAGCCGCACCTGAGCCGTATCCAAACAAAATTTTTTTTTGGGTACGTACGCGTACCCGTGCCGTACCCGTACGAGGAGGAGCCATGCTTCAGAGATTGCAGCGGTTCACCATCATGAATTTGCTTCCCCTGATGGTGAGACGAGTAATATGGGAAAGATTCACAAAAAGTTACATCCATAGAGACATAGAATTTTCTGGTTGGAGGATGAAAACACTTATATCCTTTTTGGACATTGGAGTATCCTAAAAAATCACATTTGAGGGCTTGGGGATCAAGTTTGCTGCCACGATGTTGTTTATGAATATAAAGGCAAGACAACCAAAATCTCTTGGAGTTGGTGTGTTTAAAGATATAAGAGTTTGGATGGTGATGTAGAAGAACATCTATAGGACTTTTGTTTTGGAGAGACTTGGAGGGGAGACGGTTAATGAGAAATGCTGCAGTGAGGAAAGCTTCACCCCAAAAGTGTTTACGAACATGCATTTGAAATAGTAAGGAACGAGTGACATTTAGTAAATGATGGTTCTTTCGTTCAGCAACCCCATTTTGTTGTGCGGTTTCAACACAAGAGGACATGGATAATTCCTTCTTGATCAAAAAAGAAAGTGAGATTATGATTGAAGTAGTTTCTTCCATTATTTGAACAGAATTTTTTAATGGAAACCCCAAATTGATTAGACATCATTTTACAAAATTTAGGAATAACTTGACTGACTTCAGATTTTTCTTTTAGCAGATAAAGCCAAGTTAATCTAGTACAATCGTCAGTAAAGGTTATAAACCATCTCACTCCATTGACATTTGAAATTTTGGAGGGTCCCCAAACATCAATATGAATCAAGGAAAAAGGTATGGATGAAATTTTATTGACCACATGAAAACTTATTTGGTGATGCTTGGCAAGTTCACAAGATTCACAATGTAAAGTGTTAAAATCAATATTCGTAAGCAAAGAAGGAAACATAGATTTCATCAAAGAAAACAGTGGATGACCACGCCTACAGTGTTCTAACCATACCTTATTGACACCATTCTTTAAGACATTATGGGCAACAGATGGAAAGGACAGCTGATAATGTTAGACAGGGTATTGTGGATAGATTGTGCACTCAAGATAGTATAGTCCATTCCATTCCTTAACATATCCAATCATCTTCCCCGACTTCTGGTCCTCAAACACATAGTAAGAGAGATAAAAAATAGCCAGGCAGTCAAGGCTCTTTGTAAATTGGTGAATGGAGGGAAGGTTGTTGGAGATTTGTGGAACATGGAGGGCATTTTTCAAGGAGAATGTTGGAGAAAGATCGATATTACCTTGTCCCTTAACTGAAATGGCTTTTCCATCAGCAACAAAGATGGACTTTTTATTAGAATTAGGCTTGTAGATTTTAAACAAATGTGAGGAGTGGGTCATGTGGTCAGTTGCACTTGAGTCTATGATCCAGGATTCCAGGACTGTATTATGAGCCTTTAAGAGAGTAAAAATATAGACATTTACCTGAATAAGCCAAAGAACAAGTACCTGAAAGCTTCTCAAGATTGCTAATGAGTGATCTCACCCCCTCAATTTCTTCTTGGTTGAGACTGCCCAGTTCTTGTGATGTTGATGCACCTTGTGACTCTCCTGTTTAGATCGAATATCCTCAATATCTTTGTTCTCTAGGCAATTAAGGTCTCAAGTGTTTCGAATAGAAATATCCAACGATGAAGGCTAGTATCGTTGGCAATGAAGGCCAAACACTGAGGTTTCAGAGTGAAGGAGAAATAGAGGCGGTCCCAAGAAAGAACTGCTCTGATACCATGGACGAAAAAAGGTTCTAAACTTGATATCAATTTTGTGATTACAACATGGTAGTATATATAGGGGATTAGGGAACAACTGTACACTAATCTAGGCTTAGAAAACAAAGAGAGTTAAAACTCTAAAAACAATGATACATGAATCACCGGCCAATCATCCAACCAGCCAACTGTCCAAACAGGGTTGATATCGCAACACTCCATAATATCAACACAGCACTTCAACAATCCGGTCATAAAAGGAGGACATGCAAGATGAAGAAAATGAAAAAGGGTGAGGATGGCGGTTCAATTAGGAAGGGGTGGGGGCGGAATTGGTCGAGTGGGTGGGAGGGCAGGGGGAGGAGGGTGTGGGGATGGGGTTGGTGGGATGGGGGTGATGAATGGGAGATGGGAAAGAAAGTGGGGGGGATTTTTTTTTTTAATATTAACAAATGATTTTTATCAAATTTTCTAATTTAAATTTAATAAACTAATTTTAAAATTTATTTATTATAAAATGCATTTATTTACATAATATAATTCATAAAAAACATGTTTGATTTAGAGATATAAAAAGAAATATATTTATATCTCATTTTACATATAATAAGGGCATATGTCATTTTACATAATTATATATTTTTTTCTCACTTCTTTACACAGCCCTTATTATCTCTTTCATCCAAACATATGAATAGAAAATATTCTTTTCTGTTCATTTTCTCTTCTCTCTATTTTCTTTCTTTCAATTTTCTCTCCTCATCCAAACAATATGTAAAACTTGAGTTTCCCCTCCTGTTTGTGTTGTATGATTTGCTTCTTCTGCATGACTTCTCAGCTTCCTCTATAGAATTCTGAGTTGGATACTCTATAGTGAATGCCATACTTAATGTGCTTTCTGGAATCCTGCTACTGGGAGATTACTTATTTTTAGCATATATCTCAGTGCGGAAATTGCCATGTTGAACTGAGATTGTTTGAAGATCCTTATTGATTATTGACATTGTAAAAATAGCAGATTGTAGAAATCTGCTCAGTTGCTGAGATTTTTGTTGAGAATTCTGGGGGAGTTTATTTGAAATATAAATTTATCTTCAGGTAAATAATAGCAGAATTTGTTATGTGAACTGAACTTAATGTAATTGTTTTGAGCTAGTAGTATAAGTCAGTACTGAGGACGGCGGTCGTTATCCATTATTGTGTCTTACTTCTATTAGAGTTGGGAACACAGTGCCACCAAATGATGTAAACTACATAGTAGATATTCTTACATTTTGCCGAGGCTGGTTAAAGGATGTAATTAATTGCTTGATAATATGTAACCCAAACAAAAAATTGCTTGAGAATAATGAAGATAAGGTGGAATATGGAGTGATTTTGGTTTGAATGAGAATTTTATGGCTAACGCCTCCGTTTGCTCCTTTGCTATTACTTTTTTTTGGGGCCCCTTTGCTGTTACTTTTTGGTGACGTTCTCAGTAACCATGCTGTTGGATAATGAAGATGGTGGCATTTATAATATGATAACTATAATTAAGATTGTCATTGTGTAATTGGCTCAATCCTCAAGGAAATAGCTTCATTAGAGGAGGACTGTGCTCGTATAGATGTGCTTTTTGTTGATAATTTTTTTTTTTCTTTTGAAATGTACTTTTTATATTTAGCATGTTTGGATGAGCTTTAAAAAAAATGCTGAAGCACTGAAAAAACACAAATTGTACTTTCTTTTAAGTGAGCTTATGAAAAAGACCTTTTTAAGATTGTGGAGAAGCTGTTAGAGATATTTCATAGACAAAAATATCCCTGGCTAATTTTAACGGTATCCTTCGTATTCTTAAACCCCGCCAATACCTTATTTTCTAGCCCACCCGTTATTTTTCCTCTACTGCTGCAATGCTGTGCACCTCACCACCATCTTCTCACTTCTTCTTTCGTTTGGTATGTCTATAAACTATTGGAAAGCTTTGTCATCATAGATGTCTTTTTCATGATTAGGAGATATTTATTTAATTAGACCAACTGTTTTATGTAACCACTAACCATCATGATGCTAACTTGTAACTTTGGCCTTACCATAGAGATTATTAGTTCGATCTCTTTTGTTTCATATTAATCTCAAGAACCTAACGAACTGATACGTCCCTTAATCATACTCCCCTCTTCGGCATGGTTTTGAATAAAATGGAATCCAAGATTATTGCATAAGGGTTTGTTTCACACCCTTTTACATAAAGTTTGATGAGAAAAAAAATACTTAAGTTTAATTTTAAGAGTGATAATTTAAAAAAAAATTACATATAACTTTGTTATATTATTATATACTATTGATAAAATACATATACTACGTCATAATTTTGTTGATAAATGAGAAATAGTTTTCTAAACTTTTGACATTCAACTAATTTTACCAACAAATTCAGTGCCTACCTAAATTTTATATAATGTCATCCTGTTCGACCTCTAATTTAACCAGTGGATCTTTGATTCATTCTCCTATTCGGTTTTTTGATTTTTAAAGATAACATTTTCTGGTATTTTAATTTGTTGAGTAAGTACTTCTTAATACAAACATCTTTCACTAAAAATTACTTTTGCATGTCCTTTTAAGTAATTTTACCCGTAAAAAATGGTACTTTTACATTTTTATATCCAAACAACAATAAAACTACTTCAGAAAATTGATAAGGTAGTCTTAGAGATTGGACACGGATTTGGTGAATTGCTTGAGTGAACAGCACTCAACACACTAATATATATACACTAAGAAATAGTGTTACATTTACAAGAAAGAATAAGCTATTTCCTATGACTCTGATTTATTAGGAACATTAACTCTTATAATTCCCAATAATACATTTAATCATTACACTATTTCCAACACTCCCTCTCAAGCTGTAGCATATAAGTCATAGGCATTAAGCTTGCAACAAATATACTGACCCTGGGGGTCCTCTGAGGGACTTTGTAAAGATGTTTGTTAGTTGATCATTTGAACTAACAGATTCAGTGATAATTTCCTTTGATAGAACTTATTCTCGAACAAAATGGCAATCTATTTCAATATGCTTAGTTCTTTCATGAAAAACCGGATTAGAGGCTATATGGAGAGCTACTTCATTTATCACAACATAACTTCATTTGTTGAATGTCTCCAAATTTCAATTCTTGAAGTAGTTGTTTAGTCCAAATAAGTTCACAAGTAGTTGGTGCCATTGCTCTATATTTCGCTTCAGCACTAGAACGTGCAACATGTTGCTTCTTACTCTTCTATGAAACAAGATTACCACCAATAAAGATACAATATCCTGAGGTGGATCATCTATCAATAAGAGAACTAGCCCAATCTGCATCACAATATCCAGTTATCTGAGTGTTTCCCTTATCCTCATAGAAGTCCTTGTCCTGGTGCTGTCTTAATATATCTCAGAATTCGTATCACAACATCCCAATGATTAGTATGGGGAGTTTGCATGAATTGACTTACTACACCCACTGCAAAGGAAATATCTGACTTGGTAATAGTGAGATAATTAAGCTTTCCAACCAATCTTCGATACCTTTTAGGATCTCAATAGGGCTTCCCCTGATCTGGAAACAATTTACTGCTTGGGTCCATGGGAGTATGGGACTACGAATAGGTTTACAATCCAACATACCAGTTTCTTTGAGTATGTCCAATGCATACTTCCTTTGTGAGATAGTAATCCCATTCCTTGATTGAGCAACTTCAATACCAAGAAAGTATTTCAACTTGCCCAAGTCCTTAGTACTCTGAAAATGGCTAAACAAATGTTTCTTCAATTGAGAGATTTTCTCAATGTCATTACCTGTGATAACTATGTCATCAACATAGACCACCAAATAAACAAATTTACCAGGAGAAGTATGACAATAAAAGACTGAATGATTTGCTTCACTGCGTTTCATACCAAACTTTTGAATAACAGAGCTAAACTTTCCAAACCAAGCTCGTAGGGACTATTTAAGTCCATAAAGAGAACATCACAATTTACAAACCAATCCAGACTCTCCTTGAATAATAAAGCCAGGTGGTTGTTCCATATAAATTTCTTTTTCGAACTTGCCATGGAGAAATGTATTTTTAATATCAAGTTGATGTAACGACCAGTAACCAATGGCGGCCATAGCAAGCAAGAGATGAACTGAAGTAATTTTCGCCACAGGAGAAAAAGGTATCTTCATAATTAAGAACATAAATTTGCATACCCTTTTGCAATAAGGGTATGCAATAAGGCGTGCTTTAAGGTGATTAATTTGTCCATTAAGACTGACTTTAATGACATACACCTAACGACATCCAACAGTTGTTTTTCCAAAAGGAAGTGGAACCAGCTCCCAGGTGCCACTGTGCTCAAGAGCCTGCATTTCATCAATCATGGCTTGTCTCCATCTTGGATGAGCAAGTGCCTCACGAATATTTTTGGGAATTGATACTGAATATAAAGATGACACAAAGGCAAAATATGGTGGAGATAAATGATGATAACTTAAGAAATTATAAATAGGATGAGGATTTTGAGTGGACCTAGTACCTTTCCTAAGAGCAATAGGCAGATCATCATTGTTTTTAGGAAGGTCTGTGGTAGGAGACGCTAATGAGGTAGGACATGATTCACGTGAAGTCTCAGCTGCCTCCAATGTTGGAACGAGGACTCGTGGTCGACGTTGAAATGTAATGAGAGATGGACGAGATGACTTAGGGTTGGGTACTTGTACTTTATCAGTGGAGAATATTGGAGAAATAGGTACCTGCAATGGGGAAAGAGATGGACCAAAATTGGAAGCAGGTAAAATATCAAGTAGTGTTAGACTTGATTGAGGAAAAAGAAAAATATGGAGTATTTTCAAAGAATGTGACATCTGGAGACATTTAGTAATGGTCATTGTTTGGAAAGTAACAACGATATCCTTTTTGCAATCTGGAATACCCAAGAAATACACATTTGATAGCACGAGCAAAAAGTTTGTCTAATCCTAGAGAAAGATTATGAACAAAACTAGTACACCCAAAAACACGAGGAGAAACATGAAATAATGGTTCTTTGGGAAACAATGGAATGAGGAACTTGATTATTAAGAGAAGAAGAAGGCATTCGATTTATTAAGTAACAAGCAGTTAAAACAGCATCACCCCAATGATGGACAGGCACATTTGCATGTAGTAATAATATTCGAGTAGTTCCAATTAGGTGTCTATTCTTTCGTTCTGCTATTGCATTTTGTTGGGGTGTATGAGGACAAGTAGATTGATGTAGGATACCTTGGGAAGCCATAAAAGAAGAAAAAGTTGTGGAAAAATATTCTCTTATATTATCACTTTGAAAGTATCTTAATTTTCTTACCAAATTGAGTTTGTATTTCAGCACAAAAGGATGTAAAGATCGAAAATAATTCAGAACGTTCTTTTATTAAAAATACCCAAGTACATCGAGAGAATTCATCAATAAAAGTAACAAAATATCTATAACTTGAAGAAGTAGACACATGACTTGGACCCTATATATCTGAATGGATAACCAAAAGAGAATCAACATGACTTTCAAGTTACTAGGAAAAGAAACTCGAACATGTTTTTCAAGTTGACATGACTCACAGTTCAAAGTTTTTATTTTTTTAGGACTTGGAACCATTTGTTATAGTTTTGATAAACTGGGATGACCTATACGCTCATGAAGAAGTTTTGGAGACTCGGTAGTAGCACAGACCACAGAAGGAGTTGATTGGAGGTAGTAAAGACCACGTGATTCATGTCCTATGCCAATCATTCGACCCGTACCACGTTCTTGTATAACAAAGGAATCAGCATTAAAGGTGACAGAACAGTTAAGGGAACGTGTAAGTTGGCTAAGGGAAATTAAATTGAAAGGACGGTCAGGAATAAACAAAATAAATTTCAAAGTCATTGAAGTAGTAGGTGAGACATGACCAATTCCTTTAGCAGCAACCTTAGAACCATCTGCTAGAGTAATGAAATGAGGAAATTTAGGAGAAGTCATAGAGAACTATGATCAGAGGCACCTGAGTCAATAATCCATGGACTTTGACTATTACCAGATTGAGAGATGCAGACTGTAGAACTGTCATTATGAGCTCCCATGGTAGTGGAAGACTAATATTGCTTGGCAGATTTTAATTGGAAATACTCCTGGTAATCAGCCTCTGAAAGTTTGATTTAAGGAGATTCAGTCTTAGAAACATTAGCAGCCTTTTCTGGAAACCCATGAAGAGAAAAACATCTCTCTCAAGTATGGCCCATTCTTTTGCAATATGAACATTGAGGATGACCTCCTCTTCCACTTATGTTTCCTCTTCCTCCATGGCCTCCACGAGTACTCCGATTTCCAGAATTGGAAAACATAGTTGATGCCTCAATTGTGTTCTGACCAGAGTCACATATGTTCCTAGGAAAAGGCACTCGTAGTAGTTGTGTAATCAAATTATCCATAGAAGGAACCTCATGAACTGTTAGAATTTCATCACGAACATGCTCAAAATCAGGATGCATTGCTCGTAAAATCAATACCATGTATAGATGATTGAGCTTTGTTAATAAGACTTGAAGGGAATCACCTTGAAGAAACATCTTCAATTCCTCAACAGCTGCTTGTGCCTGAGAGACAAAACTGGTCATATCATGATCAGTTTGTTTAAGAGAGGCCAATTTTTGTGCAACATCATACAACCTTTGAATATCATTTGCAAAAACACTTTTATCCTTATTCCAGAAAGTATATCAAGTCTTAAAAGACTTGAAATTCATCAAAATTGTTGGTTCAACCAAATGCCATAATAGTGCGCATAATTGATAATCAAGTTTCTCGCACTGGCTTCTAACTTTTGTTGAGATATCAAAGGCTGATTTTTCAAGATGATCATGAAGACCTTGACCAAGGAACCTCTCGAAGTTTGTTACCAAATCTATTAAGATCTTAATGATCTGATTCAGATTTGATTATTAAGAGATTTTGTTAGAATAAATCTAAATCATTCAGATTTAGATAGATAATTAGAATAAAATTTGATTTAATCAGATTTTAGATAGGAAATCTTTTTGTTTTTATTTTATTCCTTGTATAACAGATTTGGTTATTTTTTCTCAACCAAATCTGTCTATAAGTATTCAGTTTATGATTCAATAAAATTATCTGAGAATAAAAAAGTATTCTCTTATCAAAACCTATATGGTATCAAAGCCTCCTGTTTTGGACCATCTTCCGCAATGGTGAAATCGGCGATGACCGGCGCAACACCTTCAATGACCTCCTCGGATTCATCTAGGAGAAGAATTATGATGCACAATCCTGAAATCTCAAAAATTCAGGAAATTGAAGGTTCAACTTTTGTGATTAAAGGAGAGGATTCAGAGGGAAAAAAGAAAACCATGGTGTGAACATTGCAGAAAATCATGGCATACAAAGGAGACTTGTTGGAAACTCCATGGCAAACCACCAAACTGGAAGAAAAAATCCAACAGAGAGACTCGTGCTTTTCAGACCATCTTTGAGGACATTCAGGAGCCCCGAATTAATTGAGGCATCTCCATTTACAAAGGAACAATTAGAACACCTGTACAAATTGTTTTCTCCTACTATGTCAGTTAATCCATCTTGTTCTTTGGCACAAAAAGGTATCTATCTCACTGCCACTCTTTTTAGTACAAAACTGAATTCAAAAACTCCATGGATTACAAAACTGAAAATCATATGACAAATTGTTCCAAATTGTTTTCATCTTATAGTCCTTGTGCAGGCAATAGAAAAATCAAAATTGCAAATGGTTCTTTCTCTGCAATAGCCGGAATTGGATCTGTTCCTCTTTCTCCTTCCTTAATTCTTCATGATGTTCTTCATGTTCCTAACTTGTCATGCAATCTATTGTCCATTAGTAAAATAACAGTTGATCTTAAATGTCGTGCTGTTTTTTATTCCTCATGTTGTAAATTTCTGGAATTGAATTCGGGGAGGACGATTGGCAGTGCTAGGGAGATTGATGGACTCTATATCTTTGAAGATGAACTTGACTTGAGTAGGCAATCTCAACAACGTACCTGTTTCAATTCTGTTTCTGTTTCTAGGGATAGTGAAATAATGTTGTGGCATCATAGGTTAGGCCACCCAAGTTTTCTTTATTTAAAACACTTGTTTCCTGAATTTTTCAAGAATAAAAATCCATCTCATTTTTCCTGCGACATTTGTCAATTGTCTAAACGTCATCACACTTCTTATTTCCCTCAAACTTATAAAGCCTTCCAGTCCGTTTACCATAATTCATAGTGATGTTTAGGGACTTAGTCGTGATCCTACACCTTCAGGTAAACATTGGTTTGTCATGTTTATTGATGATCATACTAGGCTGACTTGGGTATACTTGATGAAGGAAAAATCTGAAGTGGAAATAATTTTCAAAATCTTTTTTAAGATAGTGGAAACACAATTTCTGGAAAAAATTAAAATTTTCAGGAGTGATAATGGTAAAGAATACTTTAACCAACATCTGAGCAAATTTTTCATGGAAACAGGAATTGTTCATAAGAGTTCTTGTACTAATACTCCTCAACAAAATGGGGTGGTTGAGAGGAAAAATAAACACTTGTTAGAGGTAGCTCGGGCATTACTTTTTCAAAACAATGTACCTAAATATTTTTGGGGAGAGGCTCTCTTGACTGCAACCTGTTTGATTAATAGAATGCCTAGTAAGGTTTTAAATTTTAAAACCCCTTTTGATGTGTTTTTGCAGTTTTTTCCAACAAATAGGCTTTCAACTTTTTCACCCCTAAAAATATTTGGGTGCATAGTTTTTGTCCATATCCATGACCACAATCACAGTAAACTTGACCCTTGAGCAAAGAAATGTGTTTTTATTGGGTATGCTGCAAATCAAAAAGGATACAAGTGTTTTGATCTCATCTCCAAAAAAACTTGTCGCTATGGATGTCATCATTTTTGAGTCAACACCTTATTTTTTTTTTATAAAAGAAGAAATATATAGATAGAAAAAGAGAGAATTACAAACAAAAAGGAGGATAAGGGATCCTCCTATAACAAAAGTAATAGATAGAAAAACAAAGAGAGTCAACACCTTATTTTACTACTCATCTTTAGGGGGGGAGAAAAAATGAAGATTCAACACAATATTTTCAACTCAAAGAATCCACACCTCTTAATACAAATGAGTTAAGTTTTTTAAATAATGAAGACACAGGTGGTTTAACTCTAATACCGAGACATGAAAATTCAAATTATGACCCCTATGAAACGGATGTAAATAAGATAGGTACCACTGGCAGAGACTCCAGATTTTGACATTGTCTACTCAGGGAGGAAAATTACTCAAAGAATGAGCCCCATGATCCTATGCACTGCCATGAATCTTTGAACCCACCAGGTAATTTTTTTCCTGAGCCTACACAAATTACTCAATCTATTTCTGATCCTTCTACAACTACTGAGTCAAATGAAT
Source organism: Ormosia semicastrata (assembly GCA_029884595.1). Classification (NCBI taxonomy): domain Eukaryota; kingdom Viridiplantae; phylum Streptophyta; class Magnoliopsida; order Fabales; family Fabaceae; genus Ormosia; species Ormosia semicastrata. Next base: position 13,134,856 of record JAQQTO010000048.1, on the reverse strand, counting down.
CTAATCTTCCCATTGCCATTCGGAAATGTGTAAGGTTATGCACCAAACATCCACTGTCGAACTTTGTGTCATGAAAATCTGTCACCTGTTTTTTGTGCTTTTACCTCACAATTATCATGTATGGAGATTCCAAAAAATGTACAGGATGCTCTAGAGGTTCCCGAGTGGAAGGAGGCTGTCTTGGAAGAGATGAAAGCCGTTGAAAAGAATCAGACATGGGAATTGGTGGATCTACCAAGAGGAAAGACAACAGTAGGATGCGAATGGGTGTTTACCATTAAATATAAGTCAGATGGATCACTTGAGGGGTACAAAGCTCGATTGGTTGCAAAAGGTTTTACTCAAACCTATGGTATTGATTACTTAGAGACATTTGCACCTGTAGCAAAGTTGAACACTATTAGAGTACTTCTATCTCTTGCTACAAACCTGGACTGGCCTCTACAACAATTGGATGTGAAGAATGCCTTTTTAAATGTTGATTTGGGGGAGGAAGTGTATATGGATATTCTCCCTGGCTTTGAAGGGAAGTTCAATCAGAAAGTATGTAAGCTGTAGAAATCTATTTATGGACTAAAACAGTCACCAAGAGCTTGGTTCGAGAAATTCACTCAGTTTGTCAAGAATCAAGATTATACACAGGGACTAGCAGATCATACTATGTTTGTAAGACACTCAGTCGAGGGAAAAATTGCTGTACTAATTGTTTATGTGGATGACATAATCCTCACTAGAGATGACTTGTCAGAAATGAACTGATTAAAAAATTCCCTCTCTGCAGCATTTGAGATAAAGGATTTAGGATCCTTAAGATACTTTCTTGGGATGGAGATTGCAAGATCAAGAAAGGGAATTGTGGTCTCTCAAAGGAAGTATGTCCTTGAACTTCTTACAGAAACTGGAATGAGTGGTTGTAGACAAGCAGATACTCCAATTGATCCTAACCGAAAGCTTGGAGATGACAAGAAGGGTGAACCTGTGGATACTTCTCGTTATCAAAGGTTTGTCGGCAAGTTAATCTACTTATCACACACTTGATCGGATATTGCTTTTGCTGTAAGCTTAGTAAGTCAATTTATGCATTCACCTTATGAGGAACATCTTGAGGCAGTTTATCGGTGTTGGTGTATGTCCTAGAGGCTGATACATTTTTGTCTGTATTTACATACATTCTATTATGTTAATTTTAATATATGAAACATTTTATTTATTGTGTTCCTTTTAATAAACATAATAAAGTCTTTAGAATAGTAAGTTTGATACCATAGGACATCAAGTGGTTGACTTGATCGTGAGATCCTATTAGATAAAGTTAGAACACTATTCTTAAATATCCCTAATTAAGTATTATTGTTAATTAAGACAATAATAATGCATCGAGACTAGTATGTGCGTAGACTGATGACCACATCTCACAGGTAATAGATATGAGATATCAAGTCTTCACATGAGTACATATTAGAGTAATGATGTATTGGACTGACCCACCATGAGAACGCTACATGGATCATTACATGAGTGTCATAAGCGATTCTCATAGTGACAATGATATCTGTGGTCCTTTGACCTGAAATCACTACGATTCCTACATGAGGAGTTGTGTGTTTTAATGCCATCAAACATCATCTATAACAAGGTGATTATAAAGTTAGTTATTGGACATACTGCGAATCATGCAAAGGGATGTGAGTGACATAGATGGGATTTGTCACTCCTACATAATAGGAGCGATATCTTTGGGGCCCCTGATTGAGTGAGACTGCGAAATGCATGACCATGCTCAAATGAGTCAATATGAGATATTGATTTCATTTGTTGTTACAAACTCTACTCGAGTATCAGGAAACGAAGGATTGAACTATACAAGGGTGACGCATTCCATGCATTGTGTTCAATCTAAATATCTTGACAAAGGGACTAAACGACACGGAAACATTGGTCACGGAAAGGTTATGTCAAATCACTGACATTCTCATTACTTGGGTAGCAGCGATGTGTTGCTAGATACCGCTCACTGCTTGTAATATTAAAATGAGATTTTAATATTACTGCTAACGTTATGAGAACCTGCAGGGTCACACACATATAGCAGACTAAATTGGAGCAATATATCGAAGTTGGACTCGGATTTAAATGTGGGCCGGACTCATAACAGCTGAGTCTAGGGTTACACAACTTACTCTGCTGTTGCTCAAACTCACTTAAGGCAGTCACTATTATAAATAGTACTGTTAAGGGGGCTGTTAAGGCACGAATTACAAACCCTAGCCGTACTTGACAGAAATAGTGAGTGAGAGAGTGACAGGTTCTTCTCTTCTCTTCGCAGTTAGCACTGTGTGAGAGATGTGAGACTCCTATTTGTGGATGTTGGACGTTCGTGTGGATACCACAAAGACATCATTGCTGTTATGGTGTTGGTGATTCATGTCTTTTTCGCATGGATCTTTGATGGGAATTCTGTTTTCCGCTGCGTGATATATCCGCGATTCCCAACAGTCGAATCTTAAGATATTTGAAAAGTGCACCAGGCAAAGGCTTGTTTTTCAAAAAAACTACACTGCAGACTATTGAGACCTGCACAGATGCTGATTGGGCCGGATCAATCACAGATAGAAGATCTACATCAGGATATTGCACTTTTGTATGGGAAAACTTAGTCACATGGCGGAGTAAAAAATAAAATATGGTTGCAAGGAGTAGTGCTGAAGCAAAATATAAAGCTATGGCTCAAGGGGTATGTGAAATGCTATGGTTGAAAAGGATTCTTGAAGAGTTGGTAATGCCTATAAACCTACCAATGAAGCTATATTGTGACAACAAGGCTGCCATAAGTATTGCTCAAAATTCGGTGCAGCATGATCGTACTAAACATGTGGAAATTGATAGACACTTCATCAAAGAAAAGATCGATGATGGAGCTATCTGTATGCCATTTGTTTCAACTACACAGCAACTAGTAGATATCCTCACCAAAGGGCTGTTCCGAACTAACTTTGAACATCTTGTAAACAAGTTGGGCTTGATAGATATCTATGCACCAACTTGAGGGGGGGTGTTGAAGTTTGTTACCAAATCTGTTGAGATCTTAATGATCTGATTCAGATTTGATTATTAGGAGATTTTGTTAGAATAATCTAAATCATTCAGATTTAGATAGATAGTTAGAATAAAATATGATTTAATCAGATTTTAGATAGAAAATCTTTTTGTTTTTATTTTATTCCTTGTATAATAGATTTGGTTATTTTTTCTCAACTAAATCTGTCTTTAAGTATTCAATTTATGATTCAATAAAATTATCTGAGAATAAAAAAATATTCTCTTATCAAAACCTATAGAACCATAGTTCCACATAAGCTGACCAAGCTAAATAGTTTTTCCCATTCTACTTTTTAGAAGTGATGGTTGGAGTACCAGAGAAGGAGAAAGGAAGGAGAAAGAAATAGGAACATTTGTAGGCTGAACTGATTGGGTTTGGATAGGTTGAGTCTGGGTTGATTGAGACCCTTGGGAGGATGTTTCAGATTGTACAGGGTTGTTGGAAGCCATTTTTCGACTAATGGAGAAGATGTCAAATGAATCTGAAAACAGAGCAGAAATGGAGAACTTGAAACTTTATGGAAATGAAGGAGGTTGGAGCAGCTGACTGCATGAGTGACACAAGGAGGCACCGATAAAACAAATGGCACCAGTTTCATGGTGAACAGACATTGGGAAGGTGGTGCGTGGACCTCACGTGTCGACAGATGACCCTGCGTGTGGCGGTGTGTGGAGGGGATTCCCGTGACGGTGTTTTGTTGGCTTACCGGTTGGAGGTTTCTAAGCTTTCTGGTGGCTTCCTTTGCTGATGGGTGTTCGCCGTTACGGTGATTGGCCAAGACCTTTGGTTCTGAGAATGGATACTGACAGGGTTACGCTTACCAGAGGCAGAACCTAGAGAGATTTTGAGCAGAAGCGGGACCTAGCCCGCCCTGATACCAACTTGAGAAAACTGATAAGGTAGTCTTCCATATTGAACACAGATTTGGTGAATTGCTTGAGTGAGTAGCACTCAGCACACCGATATATATATATATATATATATATATATATATATATATATATATATATATATATATATATATATATATATTCACTAAGAAATAAATAGTGTTACATTTACAAGAATCAGCAATTTTCTATGACTCTAATTTCCTAGGAACATTAACTCCTATAATTCCCAATGATACATTTAATCGTTACACTATTTCCAACAAACTAAAAAATACTTTTCGAGTAATGCATCCAAACTTAAAAATAACATTTACTTTTTTAAAAGATCCTTTGAAAAAGATGACATTAAAAAAAAAAAATTTTTAGCTCATCTAAATGAGCCCCGTGTAAAAGGTCAGATTGGTGATGGAATATTATAATGATCCCAACTTAAATACATGGATGGTCTATGACTTGGTAGAAATAAGGCTTGGTTGTGTGTTCCTCAAATTGTTGTGGGGGCAAAATAATACTGAATTTTGTGAAGTTACACCTAAATAGTATTTGAAATTCTGGGTTCAAGGGCATAAATACCTGTAAAGAATTTGTTAGGTCCCAACTCTCCTAAAACCTTAAGTTGTTATGCGGAGGCTTAGGAATAATTTTATATCTCTTACACGCTTCTCACTCGAGCCATTTAATGCACAGACCCAATTTATCTTGTGCTGAAATTTGATTTAAGTATGGAGAATGGAGGTGGCAAGGATTAAACTTCCGAACAGGTCACAGAGGCTTTGATACCATGTCAAGAAATAACTCTCATAAAAGCTTAAGCTGTTATGTGGGGGTCCAAAATGATTTTATATCTCTAATAGAATTCATAGCGGTTGAAAGGATTTGTTTAGCTTTATCTATCTGCTAAATTTTCACTAACCATAATTTTAAACTCCATAATTTTTTTTCCCCCATATGCATTGTCAAACTTGAATAAAACTGAGCAGTATTCTCAGAAAGTAATTTGAAAGAACACCCAAGTGAAGTAGCAAAGGAAAAGAAAATGTTTTGGTTACTTCTGTTTTTTTCTTCATATAGTAATTATGATTTACGAGCTTTATTTTTCATATAATAATAATTTAATTGTGAAACTATCTATGTTCCCATTGATACATTTTAGACTTGAATTAGAGACTATCACTTGACTGATTAGAGACTATCACTTTACCGATATTATTAGTCTTGTGGTAAACTTACATATCTTTACTTGCTAGCCTTGAATTTTTTCAGTTGTTCCTTTAATATTGTTCTCGATTAAATTTCTTGGCCATTGCTGTACTGTCTTGTACTGTTACCCTTTATTTCATACAGAATCTGTTAGTGGCTTGGATCAACTTGAGGATAACTCTCAGCAAAAGCCAAGTTCTTTTGACTCTGATTGCCATCAAGATGGTAAGAATACATGGATTATGCTATAGACATTTTTCTACTGTTATATTCGATCCCTAGAAACCCATTTTGTTATTAATGTTGTAGGGGACAATGGTCCAACTGAAAGACAGGTCTCCCCTGATAAACTTTATCGAGCTGCCTTATTGAAGAACCGATTTGCTGATACCATCTTAAAAGCTCTAGAAAAGACACTCACACAGGTAAGCCACATCACATATTTGAGCTACATGGAACTTACTCTGCTTGTAACTATCCTTCTGATTATTGTTCAATCTGTATGTGATTTGTTTCAATTGAATTTGGCTGAGATCAGGGTGAGAAGGGAGATCCTGAGAAATTGCGCCACGATAGGGAAAAACTGGAGATGGAGCGACGGAAAGGTGATTCGGGTGTCATACCATACTGTCTGTTCAACTTAAATATTAACTAATCTATCTGTTGATCCAACTCATTGGTTGAGCAGAAAAGGCAAGGCTACAAGCAGAAGCAAAGGCGGCTGAAGATGCTCGAAAGCAGGCAGAAGCAGAAGCTACTGTTGAAGCCAGACGAAAGAGGGAACTTGAGAGAGAAGCTGCACGACAAGCATTGCTGCAGGTAAATAAGCAGTGTCTATCTTGCTGAAATATGTCCATCTGCTTTCTTGTTCTGGATTTTATTGGAGCATATACTGGAATCTATGCAGATGGAAAAGACTGTTGAAATCAATGAAAATTCTCGATTTCTTGAAGATTTGGAAATGCTTAGAGCTGTACCTGCTGAGCAATTACCAAGCTCTCTGGATGAAACGAGTCCTGATCACTCTCAGGATGGACTGGGTAGTTTCAAGTTTGCGGGTAGTAATCCCTTGGAACAACTAGGATTGTATATTAAAGCTGATGATGAAGAGGAGGAAGGAGAGCCACCCTGTGTTCCAAATCCTGTAAATGATGTAGAAGAGGGAGAGATCGATTAAGTTATGCACAATTTGTATCATGAATAGCAAAGTATAATTATCATCTCAAAAAAAATCCCAGGTATTCTAGTTCTCGTAATGCAGCAATCCATGACAAATGAGACGGAGCATATTTTCTTGTGGCAGCATTTAGCCTCTAGAAGGGACAATATTAATTTTGGGTTGTCTTGGCAACAGAGGAGGGGCTTGAACAGAAACCAAGGTACATTTTTGGCCGTTTGCAATTAGAGGTATACATCAACCTTGTTTTTCCAATACTAGCTAGTGGCTAAAGCATCGTGTTCCTTCATCTGGATTGAGTTGTACAAAAGATAATTCTTAAGTTACTTTTGGATCTCTGAACATTGAAGCAGCCCCATCTCTAAATACTTAATTCTTGAATTTGCGTTTTGCTATTCGTAACTGTTGAAATTTTGGTAAGTTTTAAAGCCAGGTTCCTCTTCAAAACACTTTAATAAACGTTTCAGTTAATATCATAATTGGGTGAGTTTAATTGAAGGGAAAAGAAGTGGAAAGAACTATGGAATCATAAGTAATATCAATAAATGTCATTATCTTGTTCAATATGGTGTTATTATGCAACATTTGATAAGTTAATGACAATTTTGGTAACCAGCTGCCCAAGAACAAAGTTTTCCAAATGAGTAATTATATTAATCCCTGTTTTAAACTATTGGACATCCAAACAACTTAGTCTGTCCAAAACATCGGTATCTACTGAAAATGCTGAGATGGCCGTTTAAATGCCAAGGTGTCTTTAATGTGGCAAAAATGTTACGTATCAATTATTTGTGAATCATCCACGCCAGGAAGGCTGCGTTTTTGCTGGCATTGCTCAGTCCTAAAACACATTTCTCCATCTTCTCCATTGCAAAGGCCTGAGCACCATGCGAGGTGAGTGTTTGCACACTTCGGACCTAAGTTAGGATGCTTTAGCCATTGGCAACAAATCATCAAATCATCGTAGGTGAGAAAGGGCCTTGCAATTTGTGAATGTGGGAGGAAGGTTTTGTTATTTACCACCAAGACTTCAAAGATCTATGGGCTTAGCTTTTTTAGGTGTCCTCTGTACAAGGATGAAAATTGTACTTGTGGCCAATCCAAATGGTTGGATGAGGAGAGCAATGAGTCTGGCAATTAGCTCTGCAACCATGAGAAGAAATCTGCTAGTGAACTAGTAGGGAAGATAAATTTTATGTATGAGGAAGAAGTGAAAAATTGAAAACAGGTTTGTGGGATTTTGATATTCTTGTGATTAGCAAGGGTTTATTTGGCATATAAGTATGGCTCTTGTATGTAAGCAGCGGTGTAGCATGGGTTGTTTAGCATAGAGGTTATGTATTTTGTTTGAAACCCAGGAGTGTGGTGTGTGTTATTAACTTTGATTTCAGCATTTGTATGTAAGCGTTTGAGTATTTAATGAAATTGAAATGGGGTTTACCAATTTCTGTCTAATACATTTGTTCTTAACGTATCCTCAGTTGAAATTCTAACAATAACTTACTAATCGGAAATATCTAATCTCATTCTTCACATACTTGCATAAATACGAGTAATTACGAAAAGTATCATAAACACATCATGCACAAATTTAACGCGAATTGACCTAATATGTCTAAATCTACAGATAAGAGATTAAATCCACTATACACAACATTGCAATACAACTTTTGAAATATCTGACAATAACTTACTAATCGGAAATATCTAATCTCATTCTTCACATACTTGCATAAATACGAGTAATTACGGAAAGTATCATAAACACATCATGCACAAATTTAACGTGATTTGACCTAACATGCCTACATTTACAGATAAGAAGAGATTAAATCCACTATACACAACATTGCAATACAACTTTTGAACTGAAAAGCTACAAACTCTCTCTCAATACAAGTTTTGCATGGATAAAGTTGCAAACGTGCTTCTAACTATTACAACTTTTATAGACAAAGTTGCAAATCCTAGTCGATGCAATTTTTGTAGACAAAATTGCAAACCTTAGCCGATGCAACTTTTGTGAACAAAGTTGCAAACCCTCCACCGTGACATTATTCATAATTTCTTTTCCTTCATTATCATAACTCTACAAATTTCTCAATACATGCATTTATAACCCAGAAGAACTTACTTGACAAGTAACTATTCTTTTTACACTATTTATGACTTTCCTAATTTCTTATTTAAAAACAAATCTTTCTCATATCTTACATATCTCTCACACATCTTTTATATTTATCACATATCTTTTACAAATCTCAATTTTAATTACAAGATATGAATCTACTAATAAAATAAGAAACTATCAATCACAATCTTTAAATTAGGAATTTAGGTCAATCCCAACAATCTCAACCTTGATTCAAATTCTATCATCTTTAAATTTTCCAATCTTCTCCACCTTCATTGCAAATCTCATCAAACCGCTTCAAATAGCATCTTCTAAATCTTCAAACAACAATCAAAATTAAAAAAGCAAATTTCCAATCAACACATTGTGCTTGCACCATCATTATATGGAACACGCTACTTGAACTTCACGTCAAGAAGACTTTCGTTTACACTTGCTGTAATCATAATGAGACACGCCACCTGATCTTCATTAGGAAGACTTTCAACACAAGAAGCTAAAGGGACACAGTATCATCACGTAGCTCCTCGAACCAGGCTCTGATACTACTTATTAAGGAATACATCATCTCCTTCTTCACGTGATTGTATAAATACAAGTAATTAAGGAAAGCATCATAAACACACCATGCACAAATTTAACATCGTTCAACCCAACATGCTTACATTCACATATGAGAATAGATCAAATCTACTATGAATAACATTACAATATAGCTTTTGAATAGAAAAGCTACAAACCTTCTCACAATACAACTTTTGCATGGATGAAGTTACAAACCCTTGCTGGCATAACTTTTATGGACAAAGTTGCAAACCCTCTACCACAATATTACTCACAATTTCCTCTCCCTCATTCTCATAACTATACGAATTCTCCAATACAAGTATCTATAACCCTCAAGAACTTGTTTGATAAATAACTACCATTTTTACACTATTTATGACTTTCCTAGTTTTCTATTTAAAAATAAATCTCTCTCATATCTTTCATATCTCTCACATATCTTTCATATTTATTGCATATCTTTTACAAATCTTAATATTAATTACAAGATATGAATCTACCAATAAAATAGGAAGCTATCAATTAGAATATTCAAATTAGAAATTTAGGTTAATCCTAACACTTACAAATGAGTAAATGCTAACAATATGAGAAACAAATCTATAAAGTAAGGAGGAGTTATTGAAAATGGAATTTTCATTTTAAAACAACTTGTATTGTATACTACAATTGTATGACAAAGTCATCCCTCGTACTTACAACCAAAATACTTGTATCCTTAACCAAAATATTGTTACTTCAAAGCAAAAAACTTGTATTTATAACCAAAGTACTTATACAATTCCAACTCTATTAAAAAAGAGGCAAACTGACATGGGTAGGACCAAAATACATTTACTACACTACTCAAAAAGTGATAAACCCACATGAATATGACCAAAATACATGAAAAAGTTGGTTGCACTTTTCTAAAAGCCACAAACCCACTTATGAGTAGGACCAAAGTACAACCTAGCTTGTAACTTCATAGTTTCTTGCTCCACTTGATGAGGCCTGGGAAGAAATTAATGAAGAAAACCTTCTTGAAGTCCTTGTACCTGCTACCTGAAGTGTTTCTCTTGTCACAAAAGATTTTATTCTCCTATTAAAATTGGCTCTGGAAACAATTCTTGGTAGGCCTGTATTGGTTGAGTGGTCTGAGGAAATTGTGGTTGAAGGGTGTTGGTGGCTTGAAGTTAGGCCCACTAGAAGCTGTCACTCCAACTCTGCCTATCCAATGTTGCAGATTGCCTTGTAGTATTAACAAATTTCAATTTATGACTACAATTCAAGATAAAAAACCAAAGATTTATAAAATATCAAACTCTATATCTGTGGTGGTTGGTTTGGTATATTTCCTTGTGATTCTTGGTTCAAGGGTTGCTGAGATATTACTATTTTTCATCATCTATTTGCATCGCTATTTGACTGACCTTTGATGTAGTCACTTGTTTGGATTCTTTTTTCCCCTTCACTGGAGCCCCCCTGTAGGTCCTTGTGTTGTGACCTATCCTATTGTACTTTGATTAATTGACTTCTCCATACTTTCTTTTCAAATTGTATGGATTTCAGGGTTCATCGTTATCCCTCCTCCTTTTTTTCTCTAGTATACCTACTCGTCTTTTAAATGGTGGAGGGCTAATTTTCTCCATGTTGGTCTTTGGCCAATATATTGCTCCTATTCCAGGCTGAATATGATGCTCATACATTTCATGGTAAGTCTCTAAGGAATAACAAGGATGCCCATAATCTTCTAGCTTAATATTGTTGTAAGACAAAGCTGCTATTGTATGCATACAGGGAATTTTAGACATATTCCATAGCTTGCAAAAGCAAGTGGCTTCACGTAGGTCCATTTTACATTTTTTTGGTAGACATGATACCTCAAACTTGGAATCTATAACAGCTCTTGTCCATGTAGAACTCCAATACCAGCTCAATCTTCTATATAGGGGTAGGCCAACACAAAGTGTGGTTGGATTAAGAAAATTCTAACTTGAACCCCTTTTCTAGCTTAACCTAACATGTCCAAAAAGTAGGTTAGCTCGCAACAGGTTGGGCCAACTCACAGGCCCGCAACAATAGGCCAGACTAACTTGTAGGCCAGAAACCTTTTTTTTTAATTTTCTAGGAGAATTATTTTTATTTTCTAATTTTTTTAATATAGTTGTTGGGCCAAGTAGTCACACCCCCTCTGATTAGAATTCAAATTTGCTCAAAGTCTAGACCCATCAAGACAAAGATTGTCCAACAAAGAAGGGATGGCAAACAAAAAAAAAAAAGAAAGAAGAAAGCCAAAGCAAAAACTTTGTTGCTTTCTTAATTGATCCCTAAATTAAAACACATATACCCAGCCTAGTGATTGATTAGGAAAGGAAGGGGTGGCACATGTATTATTGGTTGTTTGAATAATGAATATATACGACAAAAAAAGAATAATGAATAAATAATAATAATGCCAATAAAATGGAAAGTTCTAGGTTATAAAGAAACATGGTTCGTGTAATGAAATTCTTTTACTCTTTTTCTTAAAGTGATACTGATGAAGACATGTGTTCTGGACCGTGATCTGGGATCTCGTCTAGTTGGATCAACCTGGCACACGTATAATTGAACTCCGCCCTGGATGATGTAGCTAAGTCTGGACTTTGGAGTCATGCACATTGAGCGACGTTGGGCCATAATATCAAGATTACTGGATATGTGTAGAGGATATATCCCTAAATATCCATAACTGCCAATTATCTACTTACGATATTATAGGACTCATAACTGCCTCAGATTGATAAGTAGCTCTCGAATCAAGAGTTCCTAACTTATAGGGATTCACCTCAACAATAATGGGAAGGTAATCTTTACCAGGATACTAATTCTAAATACCTGCATTCAACACAGATTGCATGATAATTCTATACACGCTCTATCAATACCAGGCTAAGTAGTCTTAATCAGGTATCAGTAAATTACTCACTTCACATAGCCCTACTTGTGCATAGTCTGATTTGAGTATTGGAGTCCCATTGCAAGTACCCACCCACCTGTTTCAACACGCTTGGCCGTTACTGCTCAAGGAGGAAACCACCGTCACGTGCCTATCTCAGGTACCCTCTAAATTCACTTCAGAACATTGGCGCCATCTGTGGGAAACTTGATAAACTTTTAATCCCACGTAATCATGGTAAACACAAGTCAACATTCAAGGAGGAATGTTGCGCAACCCCTTATAAAACTAAGACAGGGGCCAGCCGCACAGCCCCTTCCTCATCTAGCTCCACTACCGCTGCTGAAGCTTCTGCCGTAAGAAACCAAGTGCACATCTTAGAACATCTGCGCGATGGACATAAGACTTCACTTTCTGACGAAAGTCCACATCCGTCACGCAGAATGTCTGTTATGGATAGGCTTAGCCGACCTGGAGAAAGAGCTAATAATGCCGCTCAAGGGCCCAGGGCTCCAGTGCAAATGCGCCTAGGCTCCTTGAACAATGTTGTTGCTGATCATGCTTCTAGCCAAAACATCGTCCACTCCGAGATGACTAGAAATCATTTTCAGGAGCTGGTGGCCCAACAGATGCTGCAAATTGATGAACAATGTAGTCAATTGGATGACCAAGCCTAATAGACGAGTTGGAAAGGTCTGTACATGTTAAGAATGACAATGGGAAGAGGGATGTGGCCCACAATATAAGAAGGCCGCCTTATGATCAAGGCAGCATCGCTGTTGGAAATAATGCCCCGGTTCCCGGTGTCCAACAACAACCCTTCTCGGACGAACTAATGGCGTACAAGACTCTGAGAAACTTTAAGTCTCCCTCCAATTTGGAGCCCTATGATGGGACAACGGACCCTTAAGAACACCTAGACTCATATGTTCAGTCTATGCAGTTTCATGGGGGATCCTGAGAGCTACTGTGCCATGCTTTCCTTCTCTTTTCAAAGAAAGGCGCTCTTCGTTGGTTTACAACCTTACCTACTAAATCCATCACCAAGTGGGATGACCTCGCGACTCGCTTCTTGCTATAATATACCACTGCCAAGGAGCAACCTAGATTGGTTGACTCCCTTTTTGAAATTCACCAAGGGAGCAATGAACCCCTTCGCGAGTACATCAAAAGGTTCAGTGACGCCCTAGCTCGTGTGGTTAGCCCGGAAGACTGGATTACCCTTCACTTTGCCTGAAGCGGTCTCTGGACTGATTCTGAATTCTTTCAGTCCCTAGCAAAAAAGAAGTCAGCAACCATGAATGAATTTCATGCCTGCTCCGCGAAATACATCGACCTTGAGGAGACCATCAAGGATAAAGAGACTCTAGAAAAAGTGAGCCCACTCACCAAAAGAATAGTCAGAGCTCTAACCAACCTAAGAGTTCTTCGAAGGGTGAAGCATACCATCCTAAATATTCTGATTACATTCCTCTAAACACCTCACGAGAAACAATTCTCAAAGAAGTGCTCCAAACTGAGTTCTAGAATATTAAAAGGGCGCCTCCATTAAAAAAGGTGAAAGACCACTCGGAACACTGTAAATGACAAAAAAGATATGGCCATGAAACAGAAGAGTGTTACCAGCTTTGTGATGTCATTGAGTCCCTAATTAAAGAGGGACAGTTGTAGAAATATATCGCTGGAATCTGAAGTAACGATAACCGCAGAGGACAGAGGGACCGAAGATGCAGTCGCAGGCTGCGGCAAAGTCCAACCCCATGCTAGAGGAGAAGGACTCGCAACCTTGCTAGAAAATCCAGGACTCCACCTGATATTGATAACCGGCAGGATGGGAACCAAGAGATTCAAAACGAGGCCAACAAAACTGATCGACTTGTTAGTACCATTTCTGGGGGATTTACAGGTGGGCGATCATCCAGCAGTTCTCGAAAGAAAGCACTACCGATTACAGTATTGAGCATTTCTGGCTTTACTCGCAAACCTCGTGCTGAAGACAAGGAATAACCACCGATCTCCTTTACCGCCAAGGACTACAGTGATATTATCTGAGATCACAATGATCCACTCGTAATCTCGTGGATAATATCTAACGCTGAGGTCTAGCGTATTTTCGTTGACCAGGGTAGTTCAGTAGACATAATGTTCATGGACGCTTTCGAAAAGTTGGAATTCCCTATATTCGCATTAACCCCCTATGAAGGTGAGCTCACTGGCTTCTCGGGAGAGAAAATCATCATGATGGGTTATTTTGAAACATTCCTGACCCTTGGAGATGACAGAGTTTACAGAACCGTGAAAGTCAAATTCTTGGTGGTAGATTGCCCATCGGCATACAACATTATTTTGGGATGACCTACGTTGAACGACATTGCCACTGTAGTATCCATCGCCCACTTGGCCATGAAGTTCCTTAACAAAAATAATGAGGTGGTCACAGTCAAGGACGATCAGATCGCAACGTGCAAATGTTACAACGAAAGCCTCAGGATCTATAAAACCTCTCGAAAAACCAGAACACGTACATCCAGCCCGGCTTTAGACCAGGTCAATATGCTTATGACCGAGCTAGATGTTCATGAAGAGATCCAGGGTACCAGACCCCATCCAGAAGGAGAACTGCTACCACTCCAGCTAGGTGGCAGGCCTGATCAAGTCACCAAGATAGGCGTAAATCTGGAGGAACAAGAAAGACACCAGCTAATAAAGCTCTTAAAGAAGAATAAAGACTTATTTGCCTAGATATCCTCTGACATGCTTGGGCTTGACTCACTTTCATCTGCCATCGTTTATCTATTAAACGGGCTATAAAGCCAGTCTCCTAGAACTAAAAGACAGCAAATCATTGAAGAGCAAGTCAAGGAGCTGCTCAGTGTCAGATTTATCAGAGAAATCTCGTATACCACATGGCTCTCTAATGTGGTCTTAGTTAAAAAATTAAATGAGAAGTGAAAGATGTGTGTGCATTACACGGACTTGAACAAGGTGTGCCCCAAAGATCCATACTCCTTCCCTAACGTTGATAAACTTGTAGACAGCTCCTCCGGCTTTTGGCTACTGTCTTTCATGGATGCTTACTCTGGATACAACCAAATCCCGATGTACCGTGGGGATGAGGATAAAACTGCATTCATTACTGAAAAGGCTAGCTATTGCTACAAGATGATGCCCTTCGGTTTGAAAATCGCAGGAACTACCTACTAGCGGATGATGAATAGAGTTTTTGAGGATCAAGTGGGGAAAATGCTGGAGGTTTACATTGATGACATGATAGGCAAGACTCCACAATCTGGATCACATACCGCAGACCTCAGAGAAGTGCTCGAACAACTAAAAAGGCACAATATGAGGCTTAACCTAGAAAAGTACGTATTTGGGGTCCAGGTCGGGAAGTTCCTGGGCTTCATGTTGACTCACCGCTGAATTAAGGTGAATCCTGACAAATGTCAGGCGGTGCTCAATATGTGTAGCCCTTAAAATGTAAAATAGGTCCAACAGCTGATAGGGCAAATAGCAGCCCTCACACGATTCCTCACCAAAGCTGCTCATAAATCTCTCCCATTTTTCAAACTGCTAAAAAAGGGGGGAAAAGGTTTTGAATAGACTCTAGAATGTGAGGACGCCTTCACATCACTTAAAGGGCTGCTATCCTCTCCCCTATTTTGATGAGGCTTGAGCCCGGAGAGATGTTGTTTGTATACCTCTCGGTCCATGAGGAGGTCGTAAGCTCAGTACTAATCCGAGAAACGACGGAAGGCTAGAAACCAGTCTATTTCGTAAGCAAAGTGCTATAGGGTCTCGAACTCTATTACCAGAAGATTGAGAAGGTTGCCTTTGCCCTAATCATTACAGCCATAAGGCTAAGGCAGTACTTCCAGTGCCATCTTGTGGTGGTGAGAACGGACCAGCCAATCCGTCAAATATTGCACAAGCCAGACCTAGCAGGAAGGATGATCGCCTGATCCATTGAACTCTCTGAGTTTGGTATAACATATAAATGCAGACTGGAAATCAAGGCACAAGCACTATCAAACTTCTTTGTTAAACTTGCATCTAATCTCGGTGATACTAACGAAGTATCGTGTACTGTGTTTGTTAACGGATCCTCTAACCCTAAGGGTAGTAGTGTTGTGGTAATCCTTGAAAACCCGGAAGGGGTGACTATTAAGATCTCCCTGAAGTTTGAATTCCCTACCTTGAACAATCAGGCGGAATACGAGGCATGCATTGTCGGATTGACAATGGCCAAAGAACTAGGGGCAAGAAAGATCATGCTTTGTAGTGACTCATAGCTTGTAACCTCCCAGATTCAAGGCGACTATCAGGCCAAGGAGTCCCTCTTACAAAAATACATAGCAAAGGTAAATGCTAAGGTAGTACTTCCAATGCCATCATGTGGTGGTGAGAACGGACCATCTAATTTGCCAAATATTACACAAGCCAGACCTAGCAGGAAGGATGATCGCCTAGTCCATTGAACTCTCTAAGTTCATTACAACATACGAACCTAGACTAGCAATTAAGGCACAAGTGATACTGAGGAAGTATCGTAGATCATGTTCATTGACGGATCCTCTAACCCTAAAGGTAGTGGTGCCGAGGTAATCCTTGAAAACCCAGAAGAATTGACTATTGAGAGCTCCCCGAAGTTCGAATTCCCTACCTAGTTAGCCATGGAAATCATCACCCAAGAGGGGGTGAATTGAGTGATTACAAATTTTTAAAACAACTTTGAGAAATTTTGTATTTTGATATTTTCAATCAACACATGCAACAGAATAAGTTTAACAAAGGTACAACTATTAGAGATTTCTCAAATACCACGTGGGCTATAGGATAAATCAAGCAAATAAACTAAATATCAAATTTAACTCAAGCATATTAATTAAAGCACAAATGTAAAGGAGATAGAGTTGAGAGAAGTAAACACAGTATTTATCCTAATTCAGTCACCAACCACTTGTGGCCTATGTCCAGTTCTCAAGTAAATCACCCGAGATTTTTCACTAAATCTTTAAGTTTGAATAGGTGCTTGAAAACCTTTACAATCAAAAGCACTCAACACACCTTTGGGATACCTCACCCTTTGTGCTTGAGCCTCAACAACTAGGGATACCTCACCCTTACAATTCTTTAAAGGATGTCTTACCCTCTTTACAACAAATTAGAGTGTATAGAAAAGAGAAACTCTCACAAGAGTAGATGATACAATTTAAAGCTCTATGAAGCTCTTTAAGGATATCTCAAATTTTGGCAAAAACAGAGCACATGAGATTAAAAAGAATGATTCATGAATTAAAGCATGAGAAATATTAAAAGATGACCCAAAAATATGTATTTATAGAGTTCTAAGAAAAAAAGTCATTGGGGTATTAAATTTCAGCAATTAAAGCTCAGAAAATAATCGTTGCGAAATTCTGGGTCGTGTTTATTTGAATAACACATTTGTTATTCGAATAAATCCACTTATAACACACCAGGAAGTGTTTTCTAGAACTTGTTATTCGAATAACACTTTGGTTATTTGAATAAATCTTTAAAAATACATTTTGGAATATTTTCTGGGGTGTTTTATTCGAATAAATATGTGCTTATTTGAATAAACCACTCTGGTTTCGAAAACTGACTTTAAATGGTCATAACTTCTTCATTTCTCATCCGTTTAAAGCAAATGACCACTCATTGGAAAGATCTTTGAGTTTATTTTCAATTGAAATAAGTTTTAGAACAAAAATAAAATTATTTTGAGAGTTATGATCAAAAGAGTAACCAAAGGTCAGTTTTACAAAACTCAAACTTGACTATTTTTCATAGATTTGAACTACCACCATAACTAACTTTTCAAAACTTATTTGTTAGGTATTTTATCATGTGAAAATCATTTATAAAGATTTGAAAATATATTTGAGATATCTAGAAGGCTTCTTACATAAAAGACCCTAAGTCTTATAAGTTATACCATTTCCTTTGGACTTAGTCTTTGGCTTAATATTGTCATCAACTTCATGTTTGTTATCATCAAAACATGTATTCATTGTCCAATAGCCAATTACATGCCTCGAACAATCAGGCAGAATACGAGGCATGCATTGTTAGATTGACAATGGCTAGAGAATTAGGGACAAGAAATATCACACTTTATAGTGACTCCCAGCTTGTAACCTCCCAGATTCAGGGCGACTATCAGGCCAAGGAGCCCCTCTTGCAAAAATACCTAGCAAAGGTACTAGGGCTCCTCCAAATTTTTGAATGGTTAAGGTGGAGCATATACCTGGGAGCATAATTCAAGAGTCGACCTCCTGTCCAAGTTGGCCAACACAAAGAGTCCGGGTAACAACCACACTGTGGTCCAAGAAATCCTCTTGCAGCCTTCTATCATGGATTCCCCCATTTTTCAAATAGAGGAGTAGAGAAAAACTTAGATCACCCCGATAATAGAGTATCTATAGTTTGACATCCATCCCAAAGACCCAAAAGAAGCCTTCAAATTGGCTAAGACTGATGTCCGATACACCATGTATGACGAGAAGTTATACTGGCGTGGATACTCTTCGCCTCTCCTTAAATGCCTCACACCGAAGGAAGATGAATACGTACTGGTCGAGGTCCATGAAAGGAGTTGCAGACACCATTTGGGAGGCAAAGCCTTAGCTCTAAAGGCACTCAGGGCTGGATATTATTGGCCTATCATGGAAGCTGATTCTCTGGCATATGTCGAAGTCTGCGACAAGTGCCAGAGGCACTCAAATCACTATAATGCTCCACCAGATGAACTCTCCACAACATCCGTACTCTGGCCATTCTACAGGTGGGGTATGGATATCTTGGATCCGTTCCCTCAAGCACCCGGACAACTGAAGTTCCTAGTGGTAGCTGTCGACTATTTTACTAAATAAATCGAGGCCGAACCTTTGGTTACCATTACTTTGGCCCGAATCCAAAAGTTCACGTGACGCCACATTATTACAATGTTTGGAATCTTGGAATCCGTTGTGATGGATAATGGGACACAGTCCAGGGATAACGAGTTCGAAGAGCTACTCACTGGTTTGAAAATCAAACATCATTGTAGCGCTATAGAAAACCCCCGGACAAATGGACAGGTTGAAGCTACCAACTGGGTTATTGTTTAAGGACTTAAAAGAAGGTTGGATGAAGCTAAAGGAAACTGGGTTGAACTGATAGATCACGTCCTTTGGGCCTACTGAACTACTCCCCACTCCACAATAAGAGAGACTCCTTTCAGACTTACTTATGGATGTGATATGATGATTCTGGTAGAAATTGGAGAACCCAACTGGCTCCTCTAACGTTTCTCACTAGATAGTAACCCTAGACTGGGGAAGACCTAGACCTCTTGGAAGAAAGAAGGTGCATTGTTCACATACTCAACGCCGCTATCAAACAAAGGACGACAACACATTACAACCTGAAGGTTGTCCCTGGGAGATTCCAGCTAGGCGACCTCGTACTCCGTAGGGCTAACATCAGTAGTAGGAATGCCTCCCAAGGGAAGTTAGCTCCTAATTGGGAAGGCCCCTACCGGATCATGATTAGCACTAGCAAAGGAGCCTACACATTGGAAACGCTAATAGGCAAGCCAGTGAAGAACTTCTGGAATGTAGACAAACTTAGAAAGTACTATAGCTAAGTACCTTCTAAGGCATAGTCATAGTTTACTTCATGTTTAACCTACCTCAATTATTACGGGAGTACTTTGTACAGATCTTAGTCCTCTTTTGAATTAATAAAACAAAGTGATTTTTATTCCATGATCGTTGCCAACTTGGACAAAGTATTAGGGTACCCACTGAGAGTTGTCTTGTGTTAAATAGGTTGTGTAATAGAAAAATCTCAAGTCTTGAAAAAATTCTCACACTAAACCATATGCGCGAAAGACCCCGGCAAGGACCACTTATACCAAGGTCAAGAGGAATCTTAAAAGCCAAACTGATTGGAAACTGACTCTAGACAAGGCTTCTTTTATGCCTAAGTCCTAAAGGGATCCCTAAGTCCTCAAAGGGCGTCGGAGCCCGGACAAAGCCTTACTCAAACCAAAGCCACGTGAGATCCTAAAAGCCAAGATAATTGGCAAAGGACTCCGAGTAAGGTATCTTTTCTCAAATACCTAAGTCCTAAAGGGGACCACAAGTCCACAAAGGGTGTTAGACTCCAGACCATGGTTCTGAACATGTGACAAATATACAAGTCCACAAAGGGCGTTGGACCCAAAATGGAACGTGAAAGAAAACAAACATGTGGAGTAACGTTAAAGATAGAGAAATAAATTGAAAGACCCTGGAGACCAGGGCATTTGTTCTTAAAAAATTAAATAAGCCCCATTCAAGGGGCAACCAAATGGTTCAAGAAAAAGAGAAAGAACAGTAGGCTATTCTTCGACTTTATTCCCCTATATACTCTACTAATATGCACCTAGATCCTTTTCAGTTAAATCCACCACGGGGGCAGGAGCCTCTTCAGCAAGGGTTGGGGCGACCGATTCATTACTTGGCTCCATCATGAAAAATCTTGTTCGGACTAAGCTCCCCCAAAGGTAGTTCGACATCAGGATTAAAGTACTAAACTTAAGCGATCGCATTATAGAACTGATCAATGCCTATATTGGTGCTGAAGGTAAACAGATCATCATTTTTTTCTAGTTCTATCACTTTAGCTTGAAGGGTGGTATTGGCGGCATCAAATCGCTTCTTTTCATTGGCAAGTAGAGCTTGAGAATTAGCAAGCTCCTTCTCCACCCTTGCAAGTTTTTCCTCCAACTTTTCTTTGCCCTTGAGGGCTTGTTCCAGTTGTTGTTTCCCGTGGACTTCAGCCACTCTCAGTTCATCCTGAGCCTTCTTTTTGAAGGCTGCCACTATCTTCTCAAGAAGCTGAGCTTCAACAACAGTTCAAAGAGCAAAAGTTTGGAATACGGATAGGGCATCCAGAACCCTAGTCCGAGTAATGAGTTTAACAACATCTTTGCTCAGAAAGACCTGATCAATGAACTCTTCGAGTGTCCTATCCCCTGTGATCAAAGATAGAGGATTTATCATTTGGTTGGGATTTCCCTCTACAACCATGATCTGGCTGGGCTCTTCAGTTACAGCGTCCTCCACAGCCCTCCTCTTCGTTCCTCTTTGAGGTTGCATTGGAACCTCCGTAACTGAATCTTGGATTACAATGCCTAGAGCAACATTGGGTTAAGGGCAAGAAGATCCGGCCTAGTTTTTCTGTCCTTATAGGCTTGCAACGCTTCAATAGAAGCTCCAGCACCCTTATTAATGGCCATGTTATCTGCAAGCATAATAAAAGAAGGAACAAGTCACAGAGGCATAACAAATCAAATAAGGAATGACAAAAAGAAATAAAAGGGGCAACTGATAGCGGTCACATGCCCTACCAAGAATAGCCCAAAGAAATTCATCGCTAGCAACACTCAAAATATCTTTGCCTTTAATTGAGGCAACCTCAGTTTCCCATTTGGTTATGAAGTCAATGCATTCAATATCTCCATCGTCCAAGTTTTTCTTTTCCCTTTCAATGGACTCAATGGGAATAGCCCAGGCATATCAGTTCTAGTATAAGTAAAACACTGGCTCACCATTAGGTTCCAGATAAAATGGACGGGTACCAGGTGCCACTGTCAGCTTAAAGAATTTGTGCTTGAATTCTTTGTAGTTGTCTTGAAAAACTTCAAAGACTTTCCTCCCAAACCTCAATCTGACTGACATCCAGGATTGCTGTAATGCATTCCCTCCCTTGATACTCCATCACGTAAAAAAATAAAAGAAGGCCCTCTCAGAATATCGGAGCCTAACCACCAGGTAGAACCTTTCAAAGGCCAAGATATTACCCCAGCCGTTAGGGTGAATCTAGGTTGGGGTGGCATGAAGGGTCCGAAGAATGGCTATTTGAAAATCGGTGAACAGAAACTAAAGACCAAAATCAAGAAAGAGACCCTCGTACAAGAACATGAGGTCTTGACCTTCTTCTCACTGCACGCACACTCTGTCATCACGCTCTGGGCATAGAACTTAAAACTCTCAGTCTCCCAAACATCTCTCCGTCAACTCTAAATAGCTTAAAAGTTCCCTGAGACTTGCCTCAGAGGAGTACATTGACGTATGTTTCCAAACGTCATCGGTAACCCAAGCATACATGGGTCTCATAGGGGCGAGAACCAGAGGTTCCTCTACGACTGCTTTCCTTTGCCTCGTCGCTTTTTTCCTCGCCATTGAACACCTGGAAAACACCCATCGAGACCATTAAGCTAATGATGAAATCAAGGGTTCCTATTAGATGAAGAATGGGGGTACCCCGAAGGTACCACGTCCACCCTCGAACCCTAGGATTACGGCCTTGAAGCCCACGAAGGTTGAAACCTTGATAGGACTCCTCCATTGCTCTTGGCACGGCAGAGAGGATGTTCCATAGAAAAAAAAGACCCAAAGAGGAAAATTAACAAAAAATAAAAATAGATGGTAAAAATGGATATACTTTTAGAACTGGGAAGACGAGAGAATGAGCCTGAACAAGCACTGCAAATTGCTCAAAATGCCTTTCTTTTGGCTGCCAAAGTCCGTTGGAATTCCTCTCAAAAGATCACAAATGCTCAGAAATAGTAAAGAGTGATGAAGATGACATTGACCCTTATTAAATGGGATAAGACGGTTAAAGGACATTTTTGTCAAAGCCTTCTAATTTCGAAAAGAAACCCCCATGATGGCGCGCAGAATGCTGGGCACGTTCCCCTAGTTGAAGTACACCATATGGTTTTCACAGCTGTCACAATATTTGAAAAGATGGTTAGAAGCAGAACCAAGCACCCCATAAACTAACTATTTTTTCCACAGACCATGGATTTTTAATTCGGACCCCGACTATCGAACAAAGGTCCAATTAGTATCAAGTTAAACCTTTTCGCCCCATGAAGAACACGGACACCGGGGGCAAGAGCTAAAACTTGCCATTTCATTGTACCTACCAAAAGTTGAGCTAGGGGCAACTTAGTATAGCTACAGGGTAAGCATTAGACTAACCCCAGACAGTGTAAAGCAGAAAGGAGAAAAGAAAAATGGAAGAAACAAAATAGAATTCGATGGAAGAAACAAAATAGAATTCGTAAAAGAAAGAATTTTATTGATTGATCTCATTCCATACATCGTTAACCTCTACGGGAGAAAAGAGAAAAAGTATACTAAAAGAAAAGTGAAACAGTGTCCACAGGAGAGCGTAAGAACAGAACCAACATCACTACTGGGGCACCCAACTGCATTGTCACATCCACAGTTCCTCTATTCTATTCACTGGAATAGACTGAAGCCACTTCATCCCGCTTCTTCTTCCCTGCCTCATTCACAGTGAAAATAAAAGGCCGGCAACCACCCTAAGAGTAAGTCCAAGAAAGTAGATCACCCCAAGTTGTTCCAAGAGGATTTTCCCTTCCAAAAGGGCTGCATTCTTGCATATCCAACTGCTCTATGAAGAAGACCGACCTGGTGCCTCCAAATCACTCAGGAAGGAAGAAGGAGAGGGACAGAGTGCCCTCCAGTGTCCCTATGCACTAGTTTACAGAAGCATAACTCCATCCTAACAACATGTTGGATCAAACACCTTTATGTACGCCAGGAGAGAAAGGCTTCCGCCTCCCTAAATGCATAGCAACTTAACATTACGCCAAGAAAGAAAGGCTCTCATGAAAGAAGAAGTTGTTTGCAAAAAGTCAAACACCTTCAGAAATTTTAGAAAAAGTAAGAGGATAATCTTTGGAAGGGATGAAACCCTTCACGCAAATGCAAAAAGTAAAAGAACCACTCTCTCAAAGAAAATCATCCTCGCATGGAACTACAAGGCAAAAGGGATACAAGGGAATACCAGCTTTAGTGCAAACATTCCTTATTTATAGAGAGAATGAAGCACTCTGATTGGTCCCGTGAAAGGTGAATTGATCCCATGATGGTAGCCACATTCAACGCTCTCAGCTTCTGATTAGTCACGAGAGCAACGGGTAGATGCGAAGTAGTACGAAACTGAGATCCTTATTAAACGCTCCCAGCTTCTGATTATTCTGGACCGTGATTTGGGATCTCTCGTCTAGTTGGATCAACCCGGCATACGTAAAACCAGACTCCGCCCTGGACGATGTAGCTAAGTCCAAACTTCAGAGCCATGTACATTGAGCAACGTTGGGCTATTATATCAAGATTGCTAGATACGTGCAGAGGATATATCCCTAAATATTCATAACTGCCAATCATCTACTTATAATATTATAAGACTCATAACTGCCTCAGATTGATAAGTAGCTCTCGAATCAAGAGTTCCTAACTTATAGGGATTCACCCCAGCAATAATGGGAAGGTAATCTTTACCAATATACTAATCCTAAATACCTGCATTCAACACAGATTGTATGAGGATTCTATATATGCTTTATAAATACTAGGCTAAATAGCCTTAATTAGGTATCAGTAAATTACTCACTTCACACAGCCCTACTTATGCACAGCTTAACTTAAGCGTTGGAGTCCCTTTGCAAGTACCTACCCACCTATTTCAACACGTTCGGCCGCTACTGCTTAAGGAAGAAACTACTGCCACATGTCTATCTCAGGTACCATTTGAATTTACTTCAGAACAACATGTTAATGACTTAAGATTTTAGAAGCTGATAATGTGAATTATGAATAGTAATTTTTTTAAATGCATGC
This sequence comes from Ormosia semicastrata, assembly GCA_029884595.1. Lineage (NCBI taxonomy): Eukaryota > Viridiplantae > Streptophyta > Magnoliopsida > Fabales > Fabaceae > Ormosia > Ormosia semicastrata. Next base: position 13,110,155 of record JAQQTO010000048.1, on the reverse strand, counting down.
TTTAGTTTTTTTATTAATTAGTTATATTTTCTATACTTAATGTACGTAGCATTTTTGGATTTTTTTTTGAGGATGCAAATGTACATAACATTTCTGATTTGTAAAATAGTGAACTAAATTATTTGAGCCAATGGGTTTATAGTTGAATTGACAATTTCGTGAGAGTAAACCCTCACTCTAGTCCTTGAAATTATATGCACCGGTCACATTAGTCTCTAAATTTCTAAAACTAAACGTCAGCCACGTTAGTCCCTGCATCTTTTTTCGTTAGTTAAACTTAACAGGCACGCACACGTGGCACGGTAAGTGCCAAGTTAGACGCTGATGTGGCCTCCTACCTCCCCCAAAATGACACAGTCTTGCTTGTGCCCCAAAAAACAAAGGTCTTAAGAATGAAACAACATTGTATTAAAGGTGGAGAAACTTTTTTCAGATCCCCCTAATTGTAACACTGAAATTTAGATGATGATCAGCGTTTATACTCATCACCTTCTGGTGCTACCACTGAAACGATGACACATCAAGGATACTGGTACCAAATCCAAACGCCAATGTGTCATTGGTGGAAGTGGAAATGATTAAGCTGGTGAAGCTCCCAATCTTAGAGAAAATACCACAACCCCTACTACTCCATCTTGTTGTTACAGTACACCCGTCTCTAAACCAGAGTTGTGCTCTGGTGGCACAAGGGTGGTTTTCGAGGAGGAGTTCTTCTTGGAGGTTTGTTGTTGTTGGAGCGTTTTGATGGGTTATTGAGTGAAGAGAAGTTTGAAGGAGTTTTGTTGGTTTGTGTTGTATGATGAGTGATCAGATGGGGAGATAAAAATGTCGTTGTAATTAGAGGGGAAATCTAAAAAATTTCAAGTAAATATTCACTTTAGTCCCTGAAATTTCATGCACCGGTCACATTAGTCCTTGAATTTTAAAATCTGAAAAAATCAACCACAAGTTTCTAGGTTTGTTCAAATCAACCACAATTTTCTAGATTTGTTCAAATCAAAGACAGCTTAGCGTGCATATGACTCTGTGTTTAGATCCAAAGTTAGTACCTTTTTTTAATTGGGTTTAGCAATCTCATAGGTGAGGGAGAGAAGTAAGGGGATGGAAGTAGTAGAAGAAGAATAGTGCAATAGAGGGAAGGAACAACAGAGCACTTGGTGAAAGCCATGGTATGGAACCCAGATTTTGCAGAGGTCAACTGAGATTGTCATAGGGGTCTATGATTTTCATGAGCAAACATGACCTTGAGATTATATTGTTGGCCTGAAAGCATTTAGATCCATTCAAATTTTTGAGTGGGCACTTGTGGTTGAGCTCAAGTCTCAAGTCTTGATCTGAAAGTAAGAATGAGGAGACGACAGAGTAGGGAAAGAGAGAATAGAAGGAGTGTTTTTTTTTCAAGGACTTTGAGATAATTTTTTTTTACCAAACTTGTAAATACAAACTTTCACACTATAACTTCGTATGAAGCTGCGTTGTTTTGGAGAGGTAGGAGGCCACATCAGCGTCCAACTTAGTACTTAACGTGCCATACGTGCGTGTCCATTAAGTTTAACTGACGGGAAAAGATGTAGGGACTAACGTGACTGACGTTTTGAAGTTTTAGAGACTAAATGATCAATTTTAAAAATTTAGAAACTAATGTGACCAGTACATACAATTTCAGAGACTAAAATGAGGGTTTATTATTTATGAAATCCCCCATTCTGCTTTTACTTTTAATCAGTTAATATAATATAAAGTATATATATATATATATATATATATATATATATATATATATATATATATATATATATATATATCTTAAAAAATTATTATGATAAGCTTAATTAGGCCACCATGAAATAGCCACTAATTAATTTTTTTTTTTGAATTTTTTAGATGCAAATTAATTAAACCTTAATCAAGCCACCATGAAATAGCCACTGATCCTAGCACCACCACTGTCGACAAGGTCCAACCTTGCCTGACTCGCTGCGTCGCCACTCCCATTTGCCACTGCTTGAGCTCTGGCCTCCACTAAGGACCCAAACTCACGCCCTTTGCTCTTCCTACGTTCCACAACGACAAAGGCTTGATGGACAACCCAATAGATCCCCAAAAAGCTTAGATCTTTGATTTGCAACTTTGAACCCGTCGAGCGCACTAGCAGTAGCTCCAGCGTGTCAACCCATCACACCAACTCCATCGCCAAATGCGCCACCGCACTACCGTCAAATACCACTCAGACCCACTAACCCCTTCCAATACTGAAATTGGAGAAGAAGAAAACATGGAGGCTACAAATCAGTCCCTCTAATCCCAACACATGTGTGGCAAACCTCCACTCTCCACCAACTGCAACCCAGTGCCACCCATCGCCGACGTCTTCCTCCATGGTCGTGCATCTCACCTCTGCTCCGCCATGACAAATCGCGCACGGGTCTGAAAATGGGTACAAACCCTCACTTGAACCCGGAACCATCACTGCACCTATGGCCCAAAATACGGCCCACGACCACAGAAAACTTGTACCCGCCGCCAAACACCACCAAGCAGGACCACCACCGTACCAACCACCTACTAAATGTAGAAAAACCAGACTCTAATAGCAAAAAAAATATTTCTCCAATCTTTTGAGAATGATTCTTATTTTAATCAGAATAACAACTTGGCTTATATATAGCAAATACAAGAGGCAGTAAATTAAAAATGCAGCCCACATTTTAACAAACCTATAACGTGGTAGATAACTAAAAGAAAAGGTCAAGCTCCTAACTGATACAAATAACAAATAACAAGCTCCTAACAAATAGGAATTACTGACTAAGCAAGAATAAGATAAGACCTAACAACTTTATCTCATATAACCACTAACTCTGAACTCCACTTACTCAACATTTTCTCCCCTAAACCGAAATTGCTGTTACTGAAACTACTAACAGCAATCAGTTTATATCTGCCATTGATTGAACTCCAAGGAACTCATAAAGCTTTACAAAAGCCTCCAACTTCAATGGCTTTGTCATAATATCTGCAATTTGCTCACTAGTGCCACAGTGCTCTAGTTGTTGGTGTATGCCTTAGAGGCTGATACATTTGTTTGTATTTACATACATTCTATTATGCTTATTTTAAATATGAGGCATTTCATTTATTGTGTTCTTTTTTAATAAATATAATAAAGTCCTTAGAATAGTAAGTTTGATGCCATAGGACAGCAAGTGATTGACTTGATTGTGAGATCCTATTGGATAAAATTAGAACACTATTCTTAAATGTCCCTAGTCAAGTATTATTGTTAGTTAGGACAATAATAATATATTGAGACTAGTATGTGCATAAACTGATGACCACATCTCACGGGTCATGAATATGAGATATCAAGTCTTCACATGGGTACATATTAGAGTAATGATGTACTAGACTGACCCGCCATGAGAATGCTACATGGATTGTTACGTGAGTGTCATAAGCAATTCTCATAGTGACAATGGTGTCTGTGGTCCTTGGACCTGAAATCACTACGATTCCTATATGAGAAGTTGTGTGTTTTAATGCCATCAAACGTCATCTGTAACAAGGTGATTATAAAGTTGGTTATTGGACATATCACGAATCATGCAGAGGGATGTGAGTGACCTAGATGAGATTTGTCACTCTTATATAACAGGAGCGATATCTTTGGGTCCCCTGATTGAGTGAGACTGCGAAATGCATGGCCATGCTCAAATGAGTCAATATGAGATATTGATTTAATTTGTTATTACAAAGTCTACTCGAGTATCAGGAAACAAAGGATTAGACTATACAAGGGTGATGCATTCCATGCATTGTGTTCAATCTAGATACCTTGACAAAGGGACTAAACGACATAGAAACATTGGTCACGGAAAGGTTATGTCAAATCATTGATATTCTCATTACTTGGGTAGCAGCGATGTGTTGCTAGATACCGCTCACTGCTTGTAATATTAAAATGAGATTTTAATATTACTGCCAATGTAATGAGAACCTGTAGAGTCACACACATAGAGCAAACTAAAATTGGAGCAATAGATCCAAGTTGGACTCGGATTCAAATATGGGCCAGACTCATAACAAATGAGTCTAGGGTTACATAACTTACCTTGTTGCTGCTCACACTCACTTAAGGCAGTCACTATTATAAATAGTACTGCTAAAGGGGCTGCTAAGACACACATTATAGAACCCTAGCCGCACTTACGAAAAAGTGAGTGAGAGAGTGACAGGTTTCTTCTCTTCTCTTCGCAACTAGCATTGTGTAAGAGACGTAAGGCTTCGTATTGTGAACGTTGGACGTTTGTGAGTCTGTTCGTGTGGATACCGCAGAGACATTGTCGCTGTTACGGTGTTAGTGATTCACGTCACTTCCTTTGATCACGCTTCAACAAGTAAACAATTTTAAAACTCGGATTATGACTTTTTCGCATGGATCCTTGGTGAAAATCTTGTTTTTCACTGCGTGATGTATCTGTAATTCCCAACACCAGCTTCACAACACCATCTCTAGTGAGATCACGCAAGAAGTGAAACCTCACATCTATGTGTTTGCTTCTTCTATGCAAAATAGGATTTTTTGATAACTTAATTGTAGAAATATTATCATAAAATACTGTAATGCACTTGCAATGAAAATGACCGAGCTGATTGAGTATTCTTTTCATCCAAATTCCTTGGCATGCACAAGCAGCAGCTGCAACGAACTCTACTTCGATTGTTGACAAAGATACAACAGGCTGCTTTCTTGAACTCCAGGATACAGCTCCATCACACAACATAAATACATATCCTGACGTACTCATTCTATCATATATGTCACTGGCATAATCACTGTTAGTGTAGGCCAGTAGAACATCCTTAGCTCCTCTCTTATAGAACACCCCCATCTCTATGGTTCCTTTTAAATACCAGAGCACCCTTTTTGCAGCTAACATGTGTACTTCCTTAGGCTTAGCCATGTACCTACTTATGAGACATATAACATACATCATATCAGGTCTGGTAGTTGTCAAATACATGAGGTTACAAACCATTTGTTTAAACAATATTGCATCCACATCTGCACCTCCATCTTCTTTAGTCAGCTTAGTACCTGGAACAATGGGGTTCTTCACCGGATTACATCTCCCCATTCTGAACCTATCAAGAATTTCCAGAGCATATTTTTTTTTGGCACAAATGAATACCTTCAAAACTTTGTTGCACTTCTACACCTAGAAAGTATTTCATATTTCCTAGGTCTGTCAAGTCGAATTCCAGCTTCATAGAATTTTTAAACTTCTCACACATGCTAACATCATTCCCTGTAAATATCAGGTCATCAACATAAAGGCTTACAACAAGGATTTTACCTCTTTCTTCAGTCTTAATAAATAGAGTAGGCTCATAGTTGCATCTCTCAAATCCTTTCTTGATAAAATATCCCTCAATTCGACTATACAAAGCCCTAGGAGCCTGCTTTAACCCGTATAAAGCCCTTTTAAGTCTGTATACTTTGTCTTCCTCACTGTTTCACATATACCACCGTGGCTACTCTACAAACACAGCTTCACTCAGTTCACTGTGCAAGAATGTACTCTTCACGTCCAATTGAAACACTGTCCATCCTTTTTGTGTAGCCAAAGCCAAAACCATACGTATTGTATCCCATCATGCTACTGGAGCAAATACTTCATTATAGTCTATTCCATGTTTTTGAGCATAGCCTTTTGCCACCAGTCGCGCTTTGCATTTGTCGATCTCTCCATTTTCATTTAGCTTAGTCTTATACACCCATTTGACACCAATTTTTTTTGCTCCATCCGGCAGACTCACCAATTCCCAGGTTTCATTTTTCATTATACCTTCAATTTCTAAATCCATTGCCTTTCTCCACTTCTCACTCTTTACAACCTCTTCATAACAGGTTAGATCTTCATGTGACATGAACAAAGCTAAGTTTTGTAATTCCTCTTCTTCAGACAACCCTTCCCCATTGACATAATCTTGCATCCACACCGGTGCTCTTCTATTTCTTTCTTCGGGTGAGTTTGGTGTGTTTCCTTCAATTGAGCTTGATCCACTTTCTTCATTTGAGCCACTTGAGGCTGATGCTTCCTTTTGTTACTCTTTATCTATAGCTTCTTCATTTTCATCAATGTCATTGAATTCATAGTCACTATATCCCAAATCAAGTACATCAAGCTTTACCTCTTCATTACTCCTCTCCTAATTCTAACTCTCATTTTCTTCGAATACCACATCTCTACTTGTCACAACCTTTTTGGCAATAGGATCAAAAAGTCTATAAGCCTTGGATTCATCACATATCCCGAGAAGTACACACTTGTAACTTTTGTTGTCCAACTTCAATCTCTTGCTATCTGGTATGTGCACATGACCAATGCACCGACAAACTCTAAAGTGCTCCACATTAGGCTTAATTCCACTCAGCTTTCTTCAGGAGTCTTGTCTTTCACTGCCAAAGTTGGGCTCCTGTTTAACACATGCATTGTCCAGCGAGCAGCTTTTGCCCAAAATGTCATTGGCATTTGCTTCTCTGTAAGTAAGCATCAGACCATATTCATGATAGTTCGATTATTACGCTCCGTAACTCCGTTCTACTATGCTATGTAAGATGCTGTAACCTGTCTTTTTATGCCATGAGCCTTACAAAAACCATTAAACTCACATGAAGTGAATTCACCACCTCGGTCAGTTCTTAAACAACATATACCACTTCCTATCTCATTTTCTGCAAGACTCTTAAAACTCTTGAATATTGTAAATGCTTCACTCTTTTCAGCTAGAAAATAAATCCAAGTTTTTCTACTAAAATCATCAATGAAACTTAAAAGATACCTCTTGTTGCTATTTGACATCGGTGTAATGGGACCACAAATATTAGAGTGTATCAATTGAAGCCTTTGAGATGCTCTCCACTGGCTTTTCTTTGGCATTGCTTCTCGGTGTTGTTTTCCCATATTACAGACAGTGCACACCTTATTCGCAACTTTGAGTTAAGGCAAGCGTTTCACAAGTTGCTTGTACTACAAGATCCTGAGACTTTTGTTATTCAGGTGACCATATCTTCGATGCCAGAGGTCAGTAATGTTGTCAGCAACTGCTTGGAAACATGTTGGAGACTGTGGAACAAAAGCAAGCAATACGAACATCTGATTTACTGATATTTGAGTATGCATTATAAGCCCCCTTATAGGATGATAAATTTTATACACTCCACCTTGAATCAAAATAGCCAGTCCTTTTTGTTGTAATTGACCTATACTTAGTAGGTTTTTCTTTAGTTCAGGTATATAAAATACATCTGTCACTACCTGAGTTACTCCTCCAACTTCGAGCTTAATATTTCCTCTTCCCATCACCGGCATTCTTGAATCATTTCCTAACTTCATAGAATGTCTAAATTGCTCGTCCAAATTCACAAACCACTGCTTGTTCTCTGTCATGTGGTTAGAACATCCTGAGTCAAGAAACCAGATGCCTTCCCTCTTTGCTTTATTCAATTCAACATAGGACATCAAAAGAAGCTCATCTTCTTCACCTAGCTCGGCATAATTTGTACCCTTCTCCTAACTAGGGCATTCGTATTGAAAATGCCTTAACTTGTGACATTTATAACACTCAACAAAAACTTTATTGAAACCTTGCCTACCTCTTCCTCTGAATGCTCCTCATCCTCTTCCTCTACCTCTGCCTCTAAACTTGTCCTCATACGAGACTTTGAGTGCTTGTTCTTCATCTCTATGTCCCTTCATCCTCTGTTCATGTACCAGCAGGCTGCTCTGTAGCTCGTCGATTGTTAAAGTGTCCAAATCATTAGATTCTTCCACTGAACAAATGACATAATCGAATTTAGAGGTTATGGACTGCAGGATCTTCTCAACTATAACCACTTGCTCTATCTTCTCACCTTGCATCTTCATTTTGTTAGCAATTGTTAGAGTACGAGCAAAGTACTCGTCAACTCCTGCTCCTTCCTTCATCTGCAAAATCTCGAATTCTCTTCTTAGGGCTTGCAGTTGAGCTCTTTTGACTTTGGTTGTCCCCTGATGCTTCTGTTTCATAGAGTCCCAAATCTGTTTTGCTGTATCCTTGACAAGAATAATCTCCATTATTGTTCTGTCTATAGCCTGGAACAAATAATTCTTGACTTTGAGGTCTTTTAACTTCTGATCCTCAATCTGCTTATGCTGAGCCTCTGTCAGTTCTATACCAGATGGAGGTGTAACAATCCCAGTCTCCACTAAGCTCCAATACTCCTTCGACTAAAGGAAAATTTCCATCAACATCGGCCAATGGTCGTAATGACCATCAAATTTGGGAATCGCCGGCTAAACGAAATTCCCTTCACTAGTCATCTCTAACTGTCTCCTTTATTTTTTTTTTACCCAATCAAGCCGTGTGAGGTGCTCTTGATACCAAAATGTAGAAAAACCAAACTCTAAAAGAAAAAAAAAATATTTCTCCAGTCTTTTGAGAATGATTCTTGTTTTAATCAGAATAACAACTTGGCTTATATATAGCCAATCTAATAGGCAGTAAATTAAAAATGCAACCCACGTTTTAACAAACCTATAATGTGGTAGATAACTAAAAGAAAAGGTCAAGCTCCTAACTGATACAAATAACAAATAACAAGCTCCTAACAAATAGGAGTTATTGACTCAGCAATAATAAGATAAGACCTAACAACTTTATCTCATATAACCACCAACTCTGAACTCCACTTACTCAACACTAAAAATGAGAACTTCCAGAAACCGAGCCTAGAACCATCTGACCCGAACCCCACCAAATCAGTCATAAACCACTAGATCTGTTGCACAACGACCATGCTCCGCCATGGTTGCAAACCAGAACCCCCTTTCCTTGGCCGTGAACCAGAACCATAAACGTACCTTAGATGGTTGTGGATTGTTGGAACATAGGTGTTTGGTTGTTCAGATGATCGTTTTGTAGAGTGTTGGTCGGCGCTGGAGACTGTCAGAGTAATGGTTGACCACACTGGTGGCTGGCCGGTCTAGGTTCATGACAATGGTTGAAGGGCAGTCGCGACGATAGCTGATGAGTCCCTACCGGACCAATTTGCTAACTTACGTGTTTTCAACCTAAAAAAATAAGAAATAATTTAATTTATAAATTAAATTTAATTAAATTTTGTGTGAGAAATGTTAAAAAATAAGAAATGATTTGATTTTTAAAATTTTATTGATTTGATTTTTTTTGTTTTAAAAATTCCATCAAATTTGATAGAATTTGTTATGATTTAATTTGATTTGAAATAAATAGATTATTTTATTCTTAGTAACTACCTCTAACTACCTCTCATAAGAGTTAAAATGTAAAATAATAAAATCAATTCAATTCAATTCTCATCTTAATAAATTTCAAACACAAAATTTGATTTCGAAATCAATTCAAATCCTATTTTTTTAAAGTTCGAAACACAAAATTTGTTTTCTAAATCAAATCAAATTAAATAATTTCCTATTTTTATTCAACCTAAATTTCTCCTCTTTTCCTACATTGCAGGTCTTTAATCTCAATCATCCATTCATTTGTTTTCTCATCCAAGATATAGAGGTCCATGGATGGACTCCTAATAAAAGGGTCCATCTTATACGAGGCCCATACCCCATACCATAAAGGGAGAAATTTATCATGGACCTATTTTGTTTGGGTCTATGGATGAATTTATTCTTTTTTTATTAGACAGTATCTATATGTAAATTTAAGTGTATATAAAAATTATCAGTTAAAATTTGTAAGTATCTTATATGTTGAGTTATTTGTAAAAAAAAGAGTTATCTAACTAAATTTTTGTGTGAATCTAAGTGTTACTAGTTAAAATAAGTAGAGATCTAACTTTTTAATCTCAATCATTAATTTATTTTAACAATAAATTACTGACCAAAAAAGTCATGGACCATTTATGGTCCACCTTTGGGGTGGTCCATATTAGACTTTCCCATCATAAAGTGCCACTTATTAACTATGGAGGATGCTAATATGGATCCAACAAGTTTGGGTCTATCAATGGACTACTTCCTTTTTTAATCTGATAGTATCTATATATAAATCTAGGTATATAAAAAAATTACCACTTGAAATCTATAAGTTACTTGTATATACAGTTATTTGCCAAAAAAAAAATGATCTAACTAAATTTTTTGTGCGAATCTGAATATTACTAATTAAAATCTACCTTTTAATCCGAGTTATTGATTTATTTTAACAATAAATTAATGACTCGAAAGTCATGGTCCTTCCATGGACCTCTTTTTAAGAGGTCCATATTAGAATTCTTCATTAACTACTATAAAAAGGCAACAATGTAAATAAGCAAAGATAAATATTTAAGAGTTTAATTTTGATACATTTTTAGTGTAAATTTTTTTACACTCTTAATCAATTATATATTACTATATGTATAACTTTTGAGGTAATTATTATGAGAGTAAAATATTTTTAATAATGTGATAATACATGATTGATTGACAAAGTGTAAAAAAATTTTACACTTGATAGTGTATCACAATTAAATTTAATATTTAAAGAATAAAATGATAAATGTTGTATTTGGAATGATTACAATTAGAATTGATTTAATTTGATTAAAAAAATTAATTCTCATATTTGTAACTAATTGTAAAAATTTACTAATGTGGCAATGTATAATTCATTGATAGTGTAAAATTTTTTTACACTAACAACGTATTACATTTAAATCCAATATTTAAAGAATAAAGTGATAAATGCTTTTTAGCTATATTTGGAATGATTAAAATTAGAATTGATTTAATTTGATTAAAAAAATAATTCTCATATTTGTAACTGATTGTAAAAAATAGGATTTGAATTAAGTGAGAATCCTCCTAATGATATTATTTCTATTTTTATACACATGAATCCTAGGATTAAACTCAAGATTACATACTTAAGGGATTCGAGTCCTTTCAACTCAAATCAACACACATTAGTTATGTATTATCAAATCCCTTTTTTTTTAAAATTTTTTCCTAAAGTATCTCCACCTGATAGGTGAGAGACTAATCTCTCGAGATATAGTCAGACACTTAAGTGGAACTCTTCCCAACGATGTTATTTCCATATACATGAATCTCAAGATTGAACTTAAGACCACATACTTAAAGGACTCAAGTCCCTTCAACTCAAACCAATATAAGTTAGTTATGTATTATCAATTCAAATAAATAAAACTATAATCAAATCAAATCCAACCATATTTAAGTAGTTTTTCAAATATACATAAGTTAAATTTAAAGGATTTTACAATTAAATCAATTCTTATTTAAAACTTTCTAAACAACAAATTTCTTTCATAAATCAAGTTAATTCCTAAAATTAATAATTCTAAACATACTATTAAATATTTTATTTTTTATTTAATACTAGTGTTTTATACCCATACAATGCACGTGATAAATTAAAAAATATGAAAAAAAAAAGGAAATATATACTTAACCTAAAGATATGACATCTCTGGATGGTTTAGATAAATTTGATTAAGTTATAATTAGTAGAGTCTTTATTGAGACCCATTCAAAATTATGATAATCGGACTATGTAATTCCTCTCAATAAATCTTTTTTATATGTTTTCCCAATAAATAATTAGTTTATCTAGTTTTAGATAATTTTAATTTTTTGTTATATAGTTTTTTTCTTTTAATATTAATTTTTATGTGTTTATTTATTTAGATGTTTTATCAACTTATTATTAAGAGTATACTAAATTGCCTCTTAATGTCAAATTATACTAACAAAATAATTTTAGATGTATAAATATTACAATGACAAATAAAAAAGAAAACTTACTAAAAATTGAAATGGTCAATAACAATATAATCAAATTATATTGATTGCATTCAAATATCTTTATATTTTATAACCTATACATTTAATTTACACAATTTAAGTAGACTAAAGAAAATAACACATTTGTTAAATAAATCAATATGACTTATTAAGTTCTTTAACCATATTCTTTTTCACAAATCTAATTTATTTCAATATGACACCAATTATAATTTGTTCATTACATATGCTTTATCAATGCATCCGATGAAGTTAATTTATTCCATTGTTTCACCTAATAAAAAGTATCTCAACTCTTACAAATAATTTTACTTAAAACATCAATGAAATTTCAATATTATATAATACAAATTTTAAATTACATTTAAACAATCTTACTAAATAAATTTTATTATAAATCTCAACTTTTTAACTGATTTTATCATGTCTTCTTGTAAATTTTTTATTTCATATATGTAAATATTAATACATTTTAATTTAAAGTTTTCAATGCTGGGAAATATAAATCTAAGCTATTTAAATATTATATATTATATATATGAATGAAAAGATTTTAAAAAAATGCTTAATAATTTTTTACTTTTCTCATAATAAATTACATTTAATTAATTTTATTTTATTTTCATGTAAAATTTTCACTCTCATGTGATGTATATATTGAAATTTACTTGAATAATATAAAATAAAAATAGTAATTCAAGATATAATTAATTAATTTAAGATGACAATACATATATAATATAATTAATATCATACACCTACAAAAATTTTAGAATTTTAAGATCAATCACAAATAAAAATAATTAATAACGTAGTTAATTAAAAATAGAAGAGATTTCTTTTAATTTTTTTGAATATAAATATAAAATATATGTCAAGATAACTAATATGTGATTATAAAATTTTATATTTTGTGTATGTGATCAATAAATTTAATTTAGAAACATTGATATATATATATATTTTTTTAAATTGTAATATAAGATACTACATGTTAGTTATTTAAATTATGTATTTATCATATAATAAATTTTTAAATATGTTATTTCATATCAAAATGACATATATTAAAATATAAAGATATATACATTCTCTTCATATATAATAAGATATATGATTTCTATTTTTAGTTCTTGTATTTGTTAGTAAATTTATTATTTTATCATCATTATATGAAAATAAAATTGGTAGTTTCTAAACTCTAACAGGGTCCATTAAAAGCCCAAGAAGTAGGTACCCCGGCGATACTCATCCCTCCTCTTCCCCACCAATGCTCAATCCTGGCAGCTTTGAATTCATCGAATCTCGTTTACTCCAACTCTCCTTCCCACATTCACTTTTTCTCACCAAAACGCATTCTGTCTGTGTTCGATTTCAAATATCATATCCAAAAATAAATTCCTCTTTCCCAAACAAACACCACCGGTTCACTGTGTTCCAGATAATTAAGGCACAAATATCTTCAGCATCACTCAAAGCTAAGCTCAAAGTCACAATCATTTACTCTCCAATCTCCGAAACACACACAGCATAAGAATCAGAATCAGAATAAAAATCAGAATCAATCCTCCATTCCAGAGAATATTCCTCCTCCATCTCAGAAAAAAAAAGGAATTAAAAAAAGATATATCTCTTCAATTCTTCACCGCATCTAAGGTTTTCTAGCAACAGGAATGACAACTTTAAGTTTAGAATCCTTCGCTGTGCTCCCATTCTTCTTCATGTTCCTCTCCGTCTACCTTATTGGTTACTTCATCATTTTCCGCAACTGGAGCCCTAAGATCCGACCCGAATCTTCGAGTTGCTTGATGTCCCTGTTTCATGGCACACCCGCCGCAATCCTCGCTTCCTCCGCCATCCTTGCAGACCCGAATCGAGGCTTCGCCGCTGCCAACACCGATTTTCAGAAGCTGGTCCTGGACTATAGCATCGCCTACTTCCTCATGGATCTGGTCCACTACCTCGTGTACTTCCCCAGCGACGTGCTCTTCATAGCTCACCACCTCGCCACGCTCTTCGTGATTGTCACGTGCCGCCACGCGGTGTCACACGGTGCCTTCGCGGTGCTCTGCCTCCTGGTCCTCGCCGAGGTCACCAGCGCGTGCCAGAACGTGTGGACCCTAGCTGGTTCGCGTCGGAGGGAGGATCCATTCGCGGCCAAAGTGTATCATGCTTTGTCTCTGCCGTTTTATGCATTCTATTCGTTGGTTAGGAGCTTTGCTGGTCCCTATTTCATGTATAAAATGGTTGTGTTCTATGCGGGTGGGCGTGCCGATGGTCTTGTTCCCAGGTGGGTTTGGGTTTCTTGGGTGGTGGTTGTGGTGATGGCCATTGGTGTTAGCATTATGTGGATTAGCAATCTTTGGATTGAACTTTATAGGGAAAGAACAAGAAAATTAGAGGAGAAAATTAGATAGGGACTGTAAGCATTTTAGTATTGATATTTGCGTTTGACATTATTGTTGTAATTATAATTATAATTCTAATTCTAATTTATTGTTTCTATTGAAAAAATTTGAAACTCTACATTGGTTTCTTGTGGTTTTAGCTAAACTAATGGTTTTTGGCTTATTCTTTTTTGGGATAAAGAATCAAATTCACTTATGATATTGAAACTTTTTTCTTTTTTAATTTCATTTCCCCCTCCCTCCTTTGCTTATTTAGCATCTGCTTCGGCAATGGTTAAGCATATTAGTTGGTTTAAACAAATGTTTCTTTCAGTGCATCATGCTGGGGAGTTGGTTTTATCTGGAGTAGGACTTTTTATACTATATATAGTAGCTGTTAGTGCTGTTTAGTTTACTTGTTTTCTGTTTCAAACTGGGATTTCCATGTCTGGTTGAGAAGCAACTCTTGGGTGAAGCATTACTGGGAACATCCTCTTCCATCCATTAATATACTGTCTTTGTAAGGTTTTTGTTTTGAGTGAGGATGGAGAGGTCAGACTTTCAGGTTGAGCTCTCATTTATTGCCTCTTGAGAGCTTGAGCTTTTTACAGACTCAACCTTTGGTTTTTACTTTTCATAGTGGTCACACTCTTTTGTGTAAATTCTTGCGTCTAGGGAGAAAGTTTATCTACCACGGCTCGTTTGTAATCTGTTTTATCATCTCCCTAAGACGAATGAATTCCTATCTGTGAAGCAAGCTAGGTGTCAGTATTGACGTAAGGTTAGAATGACTTGTCTTAATCCTCTCGAACATGTTAGAATCATTGGCAAGATTCCAAGTATAATGCAAATTTGAAAACAGTAAACTACTCTTCAATTGTTGTTACTTGTAAGTTTATAAAACAAAATGTAATAAGGGCGCAGTATCGGGCTTACAAAATACGCAGTTGGAGCAAAACCAAATCCTCCAAACTATCCAAGAGCCAAAGAAAGGGTTGCATCCATTGGGAATTCTCTAGTACTTAGATTGATATTTTAATCAAGAAAGTCAAGAATGATTTCAAATACTTCATAGATAAATAAAAAATACAAGTATAGTAGTGTTGTGGTAATTAACTTAGAAAAATACAAAAAATAAGTGGAGCAAAGAAAGTACAATGAAAATAATTTGCTTTGAAAGTTAAAAATTGCTTTAAGATAAAGAAAAATAGTTAAAAGAAAATAATTTAGTGACATCAAATGTAAAAAACAAAGCAGAAAAGTGCAACAAAGTAAACTTGATAGGCAATATAAAGTATAGAAATATAAAGAACAGGGATTACAAGAAAGCAATGTAAAAGGAAGAAAAATAAATGTGCAGATACTTGCAGAAAAGTAATAAAAACAAGTATGTGAAAGCAATTAAAAGAACTCAAATGATCTTGAAAGAATCACTTGATCAAGAGTATAAGAGGCATTGCAATAAAATAAAAGACTGGAAACGAAACCAAAACAATGTAATATCCTAACTCAACTACATTACGAATGTCCTAATTACCATATTTTCATCCAACATAATTTCTTTTTCTTTGGTGTAATAATTAAAGACTCATAAGATTTAAAACTTTTTAAATCTTAGTCGATCATAATTAAAACAGACAAATATTTAGAAGAAGAAAAAGACATCAGTAAAATGAAATTTTATAGAGGTTGCATTAGAAGTTCGTCAGTCATGATTAGAGATTACAGTCTTCCAAAAATTTGACCCCACAAGGTCATATACAGCCGCCACTTAAAACCATCATAAAAAAAACTACCATCATAAAACAATTCTTCCCTTCAAGTAGTACAAGGGGGAGGAATCCCAAACGAGGAACTAACTATAACACATTTCTTAGGACATCACATTTATTGTTACTTAATTACCAAATTACCTCTTCATTAGAAATCGTGCTTTGTAATGTAAATACGAGTTATAAAATTTCTTAATGATGATAAAATAAACTTAGTGGAAAATAAAAACATTACAACATCATCACAAATAATTTGCATTATATATATACATAATCTTAGTGTTGTCATATTTAAACATTTACAGACTATACTCTCAAAGCATTTAAACTTTAGTTGAAACTAACATACTGCCCAAGTATTACTAATCAGCAGAACCCTCAGACGGGTCCTCCTCAAACTCCTCAGCAGGTAGGAATCCGACTTGATGCGAAGTCCTACGGACAGGTGTCCGCGCAGTCGACACAATACTAATCGCACTGGGAGTACGGTAATAAGCTCCCCAATACTGCCTAATAGATAAAGGAAACTCTAGGTGTACATTAGTATTCACACTAAAGTAAGCGTGTCCAAGATGAAGCATACTTTAAATAATATTTAAGTCCCCTATGTAGTAAATACGCTCTCATTCTAGATCAACGTGCCACGTCTCTGATCCTCTGCAAAACGTCAATCTCATGTACCTTAGAAAACAGGGCATCTCCATCTTTTTAGAACTCAGCGTCCTCAACAGGAATCTGTTCCTCCTCAGCTTCTTGCTCAAGTCCTCGCTCAACGTCTTTTAAATTATAAATACAATGCAAATAGGCATACAAAGAGGTGAGATCACCTATGCAATTACCAATATGGTAGAAATGAAGATAAACACATACAATATCACATACCAACACATTATACCATAATTACAATTATGTCACCAACATCAGTTATCATCACAACTCATGTAATAAATAATAATTACGATCATGCCATTATCAATAACCAAATATTCAATAATTCAATTATCATAAGTAATAATTACGATACTACCCTCAATAACTATGCAAATGCACTAAGACTCAATTTTCTACTCCATGAAGCTAAAACTCAAATCGGAGAGAGTGATCGAAAAGATTTGTCGGTACCAACATGCCTCAGACCACGTGCTCAATTTTGCACATCTAGCATATACACGACAGTCTTTATCAGATCTTGATTAAGAATAGTGTCTCAGTCCGGATCATTGGTGTGTTGCGTCGGTCTAACCCATGGTACAGAAGAGCTACCAACTGCCCATTGCAGGCAACCCACACCCCAATGCCCCCAAGGTCAATGAGTGACTTACACTACGCATATCGCACTCACTCAGGAGGTGTATTCTCTCCTCGGCAATTAGCTTTATACAATCCATCAGACCTTTCCAATACACGTACTATGCACCATTCTCAGTTCCAATTTATTATTTCATATTCGGGGTCCAATCATTAACCCAACACTATTTTTACTGTATTTTCATCGCGTAGTCATATTTTCACATTTTCTCAATCGCGCAACAATTCTGTCGCATTTTCAAATCGCGTATCAATTTTTCAACGTTTTTCATTCACGTAAAATATTTTTCATACGTTTTAAATCAAAAAATACTATTTTTCTCATTTAATACTAAAATTTGACTTTATTTTCTATTTTTGCATAATAGTCCCTCAAAAACATAATATTTACATTATAGTCCTCATTTAAATAATATTTTCATAATAGTCCCTCATAAAAATTATATTTACGAAATAGTCCCTCTTTCATAAAATATTTATAATATAACCCCTCTAAAAATAATAATTATAATATAGTCCCTCTTTTATAAAATATTTATAATATGGTCCTTCTTAAAATTTTAATTATAACTTAGTCCCTCTTTTATAAAATATTTGCAATATGACCCTCTAAAAATCAGTATTTGTACTGTTTCTCCAAAATTGGCAATTCTTTCTTTTACTACAAATATTACATCTCAAATTTTTCGGACGCGCTTCAAAACCCATAGGATGAGCCATACGTCAGCAAACTTCAAGTATTGACATCTGATTTTATTTCATAACCCATTTATTATATCAATTTGCTTTCTAAAAATCATTTAGCTTACTACTAAATTCTAATTCTTCCAAAACCACTTCTTTCTCATTTAAACTTTCAATTCTCAATTTGAATCTATCATTTTCAGGACTTTGGTCCTCTTTTCATTGTAAGGCCGTGAGCCTCATAACTCTTTGGAGCTCTTACGACTTCGTTCCATCATGTTATTCACATCCTAAATTACACATACAATTGCATGCTTTCAAAATCATACATACAAGCATATTTATCAAAGCAATAATCATACTATCACACATGCAATCACAAAAACAAAATCATAAACACCACAATCACAAATAAAGACACATCAAACAATAGGTAAATAAACCCTTATAGGTTTATCACCATACAAAATCATTCCCACACCACTAAAACTTGGTTAGTGAGGTAAAATCTCCCTCTTACCTCTTGAAGACAAGATCTTCAAGCTCCTCCCCTTCTCCTTGATTTCGTGTGAATCAAAACAATTCCCTTTAGGAAAGTAAACCAAAGCTTGGATTTGAAGCATTTAGGATGAGATTTTGACAAAACTTCGTAAATGAAAAGTGTTTAGAAGGTTGTTTAGGTCTGAGAAATGTAAAGAGAAAAAATTATAGAAGATGGATAGTGATTCTAGGTGTTTGGGCCGAAAACTGAAAGAGAAAAGGGAAGGAAAAATTCTTGGTGTTCTTGGAAATTTTGAGAGAAAATGAAGCTAAGTCTTTAGGTGAGAGAAAAGTGAATAATGAGAGTGAATTTTGAGTGTGCAGCCGTGTGAGTATTGTGTAGGGAAATTAGGAGATAAGTTTGATAGTAAAATATCATGGTGTGTTCATATTAGGTAGCACATGGCCTATGGTCATCACATGTCATCAAATGGTCACAAAAGACCATTCAAGAAGCTTGGAGAAGCCTCCTTACTCACCATGGCCGTGTGGCCTCTAGGGGTTTAGGGACTTGGTTTGACTTCAATTAAATTTAATTACATGCTAATTAGATGACTAATTAATTAGGTTAGGTTTCCTTGTGAATGCTTATGTCTTGAAGCATATCAAATGGGTTTTTGATGATAACAAAGACAAAAGCAAAGATCAAGTGTGATAGAGAAGATCAAGCGCAAAAGGAAAAATCAAGATCAAAGAAAGAAGTCAAGAGGTTTATTTAGTTATAAGACTTAGAACATTAATGTTAAATGCTCTCAAGATTTCTCAAATGATTTTTCAATATATGATTTCAAAATAAGTGAGAAATTTCAAAGTTAAACATGGCTTTCAATAAAACTTAAGTTTCAATCTTAAATCTAACACTCTTAAAAGGATTTATGTTTAATCAAGTGTCTTGAGGTGTTAGAAATGACTTACAAGCTTTATTGGACTTGAAAAATGTGTTCAATGGCCAATGTAATCGATTACACGACGTTTGTAATCGATTACATAGCAAACATAAGGCATGTAATTGATTACATGAGCAATGTAATCGATTACAAGCAAGTCAGAGGCCATGTAATCGATTACACAATATATGTAATCGATTACATCAAGCCCAAAAAAGCATGAACACGTTCAAAGAGTCATGTAATCGATTACATGGATATTGTAATCGATTACACAGCAAGTCAGAAGTCATGTAATCGATTACACAGATATTGTAATCGATTACATAGAGCCCAAAAAGTCAAGAACACGTTGGAACAACATATGTAATCGATTACATATATTGAGTAATCGATTACAAGAATCCTGAAAATGTCCAACGGCTATATTTAATGCATTAAATGCATGCCCAAACCACCCCAACGGCTCTATTAATTGAGAAACTTATAAATACCAAAGTTGGGTCTTTATTTGAGGTTGACCTTGAACCAAAAATTGATTACCAATACGTCCAAACGTGAATCAATCCTCAAATCATTTTCTTACTCTGTTTTCTGTCAAAAACGTGAAAAATCTTTGAGAGCATATTAAGAGCTTCAATTTGTATTTATCTACTCTTTAAGAGAGTTTCTATCTTCTATACTTTGTGTAATCTGAAAAAGAGAGGGTGAGGTATCCCTCTAGAGTGAAGGGTGAGGTATCCCTTAGAAAGTGAGGTATCTCTCAGAGTTAGAAAAGGGTGAGGTATCCCTCAAAAGGTTGTAAAGGGTGAGGCATCCCTATTTTTGAGGCTCAAAGCACAAGGGTGAGGTATCCCAAGGTGTTGGTGAGTGCTCTATTGTGTAAAGGTTTTCAAGCACCCGTTCAAGCTTGAAGTTTAGTGGAAAATCTCGAGTGGTTCGCTTGAGGACTGGACGTAGGTCACAAGGGGTGACTGAACCAGGATAAATCCTTGTGTTTGATTCTCTCAACCCTATCTCTTTACATTTGTGCATTTACTTTATATTCTTGCTTGAATATTATTCATCTTGGTTTATTTAATTTGTGAGTGAAGTATTCAATCTCATTTATCTATTCACTTCAATTATCCAATATCTTCAACGAAAATTGTTTAACAAACGTTTTACGAAAGATTTGCAAAAATATTTCATAAACTCAATTCACCCCCCTCTTGAGTTTGAGGCCACTTGGCTAACAAGTGGTATCAGAGCTAGGCTCTTGTGTAAAGGGCTTAGCAGCTTCAAGAGAAAGAGATGGCCTCCTCAAATGAGTTTTCAAAAAGTTCCTCTATCTATAAACCTCCCTTTTTCAATGGGGATGAGTATGCTTATTGGAAAGAAAGAATGAAAAGTTTTATTGAAGCTATTGATTTAGATGTATAGGATGCTATTGAAAATGGTCCTTTTATCCCCACAAAAGATGTTAATGGTGTAAAGGTTAATACACCAAGAAGTGAATGGACCAATGATGATAAGAAAAAGGTCCAATATAATTTGAGTGCCAAAAACATCATTACCACATGCTTGGGGTATGATGAATTCTTTAGAGTCTCAAATTATAAATCTACCCAAGAAATGTGGGACACTTTAGAAGTGACCCATGAGGGTACTAGTGAAGTGAAAAGATCAAGGATCAATACTTTCACTCATGAGTATGAGCTTTTTAGAATGAATCAAAATGAAAGCATTCAAGAAATAGAAAAACGTTTTACACATATTGTAAATCATCTTGCTTCATTGGGAAAGACTTTTCCTAATGAAGATCTTATTAACAAAGTGTTGAGATGTTTGAGCAGGCATTGACAACCTAAAGTGACGGCTATTGCGGAGTCAAGAAATTTCTCAACCATGACCTTAGCCACACTTTTTGGCAAGCTTCAAGAACATGAATTGGAGTTGAATAGACTCAAACAAAATGAAGAAGTTGACAACAAAAAGAAAGGAATTGCTCTCAAAGCCACTTCCTCCATGGTGAATGAAGATGATAAAGATGATGAGGATGACTTGGAAATAGATGAGGAGAATCTTGCTCTACTAGTCAAAAAATTTGGAAGATTCTTTAAGAAGAATAGAGCTTATGGAAGACCTCTCTTTCCCTAAAAGAATGTCTATCACAAAGGGGAAGGAACCTCATCCACTTCTAAATGCTATGAATATGGAGAGTTGGGTCACATGAAAATGGAGTGCCCAATTTATCAAAGTAAAGTGGAAAAATACCACCAAAAATCCTTAAGGGAGAAGAAAGAAAGAAGAGCCTACATAACTTGGGATGATAATGACATGGACTCAACCGATAGCTCGGATAATGAGAAAACCAATCTATGTTTCATGGCTAGAGGAGAAGAAGAAGATGAAAATGATATAGAGGTAACATCTTCAAATTCTGAATCAAACTCTTCCCCTTCCTATGATGAATTGCAAGATGCTTTTGAAGAATTACATAATGAATCTATAAGACTTGCAAAACTTGTTTCATCTTCCAAGAAATCAATTTCCTCTTTTGAAAACAAGATATCCATGTTAAATAAGGAAATTGAGGAACTTAAATTAGAAAATGAAACTCTTGGGTTGATTGATGCAAATTCTTCATGTATGACATGTTTATCACTTGATAATGCATCTACTCCCCCATCTTGCTCATCATGTAAAGCATTTGAAATTGAGATTGAGAATTTGAAAAACACTCTTTCAAATTTACCTATGGAAGAGATAATTTGAACATATTACTTGGAAACCAAAGATGCGTTTTTCAAAAGGCTGGTTTGGGGTATAATCCTAATAAACAACAAAAGTTTCTCAAGAACTTCTTTGTTTCATTAAGTACATCAAATAGTCCCTTTATTAAATGCTTTCATTGTGGTAGGAAAGGGCATAGTGCATCAAATTGCAATGTAAGGAAGAATATCAATAACAAGCTAGGAACTAAATTAGTTTGGGTTCCCAAAGGCACTTTGCCAAAGACTAACACACAAGGACCCAAGAAAATTTGGGTACCAAAAGTCAAAAATTGAAGTATGTTGTAGGTATGCTTGAAGGCCAAGAATTAACTTTGGATATCTTGAAAAGTGGCTACTCCAAGCACAAAACCAGAAAAATACATCTAGCATTCCTCATTGTCTCCAAGAAGCTTGAACTTGCATCCTTTGGTTAAGTGTGACTTGCTCTATGCTTTACTAGTTTAATATCTTGAATATGTTAAATGAATATATTTTTCATGTGAAATGACATGTATAATATCAATATCTTTGAACTTGTCATAATGGATCAATCATGCATCTAATTCTGCTGTACAATATATTGGTCTACTACATAATATGCTTATCTGCTGCATAAATTGGTCATCTTGTTGCATAATGTCTTGTTGCATAACACTTTGCTGCATAATATCACAATCTTCTACATAATACATCAACTTGATGCATAATATGTTGTTTTGCTGCACAATAATGTGTTTTGGTTCATAATCTGACTGGAATATATGCTTAAATGATGTTTGAAATTGTCTTGGAATGATTTGGAACCTTTTTTATTGTTTCAAGTTTGGTCCTTCATGATGCTTTCCTTTTGCTTAATCTCAATCTAATCCCATATTGCTTTTGTATATGACTCTGATTTCTATTGGCATAAATGATAAATACTATCTAAGTTTCTCTTCATATGCATTTGCTATTGGTATCACATCTTGATGTGCTAAACGATTATACTCTTATATTGATCTTGCTGGGCTGAAATAAATATATCAAATCTGAATGCTTATGTCTTCTTTTTGATAATGCCAACGGGGGAGAAATTAGTGAAATATATTGCATGTGTACGGGAGAGTTTTGCACTTTCACATATTCTATCTCATGCATACATTACGGGAGAGTGTTGCACTTAATTATCTGATAATCAAATAAATGCATATATTTCTCATTCTGTTGAATGTTTAGTTTGTCATCATCAAAAAGGGGGAGAATGTGAATGCTTATGTCTTGAAGCATATCAAATGGGTTTTTGATGATAACAAAGACAAAAGCAAAGATCAAGTGCAATAGAGAAGATCAAGAGCAAAGGAAAAATCAAGATCAAAGAAAGAAGTCAAGAGGTTTATTTAGTTATAAGACTTAGAACATTAATGTTAAATGCTCTCAAGATTTCTCAAATGGTTTTTCAATATATGATTTCAAAATAAGTGGGAAATTTCAAAGTTAAACATGACTTTCAATAAAACTTGAGTTTCAATCTTAAATCTAACACTCTTAAAAGGATTTATGTTTAATCAAGTGTCTTGAGGTGTTAGAAATGACTTACAAGCTTTATTGGACTTGAAAAATGTGTTCAATGGCCAATGTAATCGATTACACAGCAAACAGAAGGCATGTAATCGATTACATGAGCAATGTAATCGATTACAAGCAAGTCAGAGGCCATGTAATCGATTACACAATATATGTAATCGATTACATCAAGCCTAGAAAAGCATGAACACGTTCAAAGAGTCATGTAATCGATTACATGGATATTGTAATCAATTACACAAAGAAGTCGAAGTCATGTAATCGATTACACAATATTGTAATCGATTACACACAAGTCAGAAGCCATGTAATCGATTACACCAAGAATGTAATTGATTACACAGAGTCCAGAAAGTCAAGAACACGTTGGAACAACATATGTAATCGATTACATTTATTGAGTAATCGATTACAAGAATCCTGACAACGTCCAATGGCTATATTTAATGCATTAAATGCATGCCCAAACCACCCCAACGGCTCTATTAATTGAGAAACTTATAAATAGCAAAGTTGGGTCTTTATTTGAGGTTGACCTTGAACCAAAAACTGATTACCAATACGTCTAAACGTGAATCAATCCTCAAATCATTTTCTTGCTCTGTTTTCTGTCAAAAACGTGAAAAATCTTTGAGAGCATATTAAGAACTTCAATTTGTATTTATCTACTCTTTAAGAGAGTTTCTATCTTCTATACTTTGTGTAATCTGAAAAAGAGAGGGTGAGGTATCCTTCTAGAGTGAAGGGTGAGGTATCCCTTAGAGAGTGAGGTATCTCTCAAAGTTAGAAAAAGGGTGAGGTATTCCTTGAGGGTGAGGCATCCCTCAAAAGGTTGTAAAGGGTGAGGCATCTCTGTTTTTGAGGCTCAAAGCATAAGGGTGAGGTATCCCAAGGTGTTGGTGAGTGCTCTATTGTGTAAAGGTTTTCAAGCACCCGTTCAAGCTTGAAGTTTAGTGGAAAATCTCGAGTGGTTCGCTTGAGGACTGGACGTAGGTCATAAGGGGTGGCTGAACCATGATAAATCCTTGTGTTTGATTCTCTCAACCCTATCTCTTTATATTTGTGCATTTACTTTATATTCTTGCTTGAATATTATTCATCTTAGTTTATTTAATTTGTGAGTGAAGTATTCAATCTCATTTATCTATTCACTTCAATTATCCAATAGCTTCAACGAAAATTGTTTAACAAACGTTTTACGAAAGATTTACGAAAATATTTCATAAACTCAATTCACCCCCCTCTTGAGTTTGAGGCCACTTGGCTAACATTCCTAATTACACTTAATTAATTATCTAATTACATAGCTAATTAATTAACTAGGTCATTGCATATGTCATGCTTAGTCATGGCTTCTAGATGAAATTAGGATATCTAATTAGTAACTAGATTATAACTAATTAGTAATTAGGTTAGTTCACTTAGTTTCTTAATTAGGCAATTAAGATAACCAAATTAGGTTTAGTTAGCTACTTAGTAATTAGTTAAGCCACTATATTTGACTAAATCCTAGCCATTGAAATTAACTTTATTTTCTAACCATTGATTTAATCTAAGGTGGATATTACTTAGTGATTTTATCAGGATTGTTCTCACACCATTGATCTGATCAATGGTTATGATCAAAGACATCTTAATCAAGCTTTTTATCCAATGGTCCACAATAAAGTCTTTGCCACTTTATTTGACCAACTCCTATTGGTGTAGAAAAGTCCAGCCATCGATCTTGACTAGTTCCTATTGATTCATTTTAATTTAGGTTACAGAAAATATTCTAAGCACATTTTCTGTCAATTAAAATATATCGGGTCTAATAAATTATAACAGAAGTTGTTATAAATAAAACAGTAGATATTTATCAGTGAAATATTTTTATTTCACAGATAAATTCTAAAAATTAAAAGATTCTTTTCTGTGTCACTCAGATTTGAGTTTAGTAAGATCCCCCGCCTCTGAATAAATCAGATAAGAATTTTCTCAGCCCGAAAATTATTATTTTCTTGACCCAGAGCATCACACAAAACAATAAAAAATAATCTCAGAATAGTCAAATTATTTTTATATTGCACAGAAAACACAAAACAGTAAAATTCTGTCATTTCTGTAACATGGCTAAAATTTGGGGTGTTACACTAACGAAAATAGATATGTCGGGAAGATGCGCATCGTGCGATCACCATGGAGGCATAACTAGTTGAAGGGTGAAGTGGCCCGTTATCATCATTGTCTCATACTACGGGTGGGTAGATACCTGTATTTGAATGGTGATCTGCCCCTTGAAGGAAAATAGTTGGACGTCTTGATCGTAGTGTTGTCGTCCTTCACTAAGCCAAATTACTATGGAACTCATATATATGGGTCTGAAATACCACGAATACATCGAATGGGGTTGAGAAACCAATTTCTCAGTAGGAAACATAGCAAAAATTGAACTAATGGCATTCCAGGGGAATCCGTTTTTTTTTTAAGAAAAATGATCTTTGTTAATGAGAAAATAATTCTGCCTTTGAAAAATTTCGATTCCCAAAACATTTTCCTTTTACCTTTCAAAAACTTATTCTCTGCAAGATAAAACAAAGGTTAGTGAATAAGAAGAAACCAAGAGAAATTAAATGCACATGTGTGAACATCCAAGATTATATGTACGTCACAAACATTATAATGCAACTCATAGTAATGCAAGCATGATAAAATCAATATATCAAATGGAAATTGAGATAACAAGGACGTGCATAGATAAGAGGAATAAGTATAGAGTTTAGATGTCTTTTACTCATTACTCCATGGAGTGCTCCACTGGGAAAGCGGGTAGACAAGAGTACATATACTCCCTCTTACATGTTCTCCAAATTGTCTTGGAGAAAAAGGGTTTGTCGGATGTAACGCCATTTTTGGAAATGATCTCCACAGCTAGAAAACCATTCCAAGTCCTACCCAGACCCGTGAAGTCACAATGACATGTTACTCCCAAAGGGTTCTAGCACCCTCCCAATCTACTCCTCACATATCCTCGTGTCGGCTTATCCCAAGGAACTGTTTCTTTAAAGTTTTAACTTGTTTTATCTTAGGATTAAATGTTAACAAGGATTCCAACATGTTTCAAGGCCCACGATCATCATCAAAGGAACATGTCAAATAGTTCAAAAGTTCATAAGGCTTACGGCCTCACCCATCATCATGTCTAATAGTTCTCATGTTTAATCCAAAGCATAAGTGATCAAGTTTAAGGACTCCAAATCAAGCATAGGTCAAGCATAGTTGAATAAGTTCAAAATTCCAAAATCAAGCATAGGTGACTAAGTCCAAGAAATTGCAAGCAAAGCATGGGTAACTAAGTTCAAACAATTCCAAATAAGGCATAGGTAAACAAGTTCAATAACTCCACAATCAAGCATAGGTGACTATGTCCAAGGAATTCCAAATTCAATGAGTAACATTATCCATATCTTAGACTTTAGTTAAGGGTTAAAAGTATCTTTTTATTTCAACTTCAAAATCGTTTAACTTGAAAGTATAGATTAATTAAATTAGTACAAAATCAAAGTAGGACAGCATAGTATTTCTTTAAAATTGTCTACCCAAACATGAGAATAAGTTCATATCATTATTTCTAATTCATTTTACGATAGAAACACAACACAGTTAGTGATGCAAAGCATTATTAAGTTAATGCACTAAAAAAATAGTAGCTAACTTGAAAGAAGAAGAGAAGAAGTAGAGATAGAAAGAAAGTGGATGAAGTTCTGAGGTGAAGAAAAGATGTAAAGAAGATTGCCCCCATTTTTCCTACCTTGGTTAAATTTCTAAGCCGAGAGAGTGTTGATCTTCAACCTTCAATGGATCATGAACAAAGAAGAATGAGATGTAGAGGAAAAGGAAAGGTAGGTGGATTTCTAGGTGTCTTGCGGTTTGGAATTGGTTCAAGCTCAAAGAATATGCTGCCAAAGAGTTGCTTGAGAAGCCTCAAGCTCTTTAATATCACGTCCCCCACCATAATCTTCCTTCTTTTTGGCAGAACCATGGCTACCATCATTACCAAGGGGTTAGGGTAGGCTTTAGGTTTGATGTGGCCATTGAAGAAATGAGATGGGTGTCCATGGATGCTGACTTGAAGGGACAGATATGGAGACATCACAATGTCTCTCAAATCACAAAATGAAAAGAAGGATGTGAGGTGAAGTGAAAAAAGCAGCTTGGTGGCTCCCTTCCTTGGCAGATTAGGAATGATTTCATCTAGGCTTAAGTGTCACTTTGTTTGGTTTGGAAGCATGCCGCTTCACAAGTGTCTTGGCCGTGTGTGAGGTGTCAAATTGCTTGCCTTGGAGCTGTACAAGTGTCTTTGGTCGTGGCACTTTGCATGGATGGGACTGTGCATGCTTGCACACTTGTCTTGGTATTTTAGAGAGCTTAGAAAGGTGTCATTGTGCATGTTTTGGAGCACATGCAGCAGCCTACTTGTCCTTGGACATGTGAATGTCATTTTTCACTTCTTGGAGCTGCAACAAATGGCTTAGCCGTGGCACTTTGCATGAAGAGGAGTGTGCATGCTTGCACACTTGGCTTGGTGTCTTGGATTGATGAGAAATATGTCAATTGCTTGCTTGAAAACACTCATACAGCTACCCACATGTCCATGTCGTGGCTTCCTCTTGGAAATTGAGGGAATATATTCTCTTTTCTTGACAAGTGTGTTGCTTTGTGTGCATGAAATCCATGTGTCATTCTTGCTTCCTTTCTTTTGCAACTGTGTACCATTAGATGGGGACATCACCTTAGTTTTATTTCTAATACTTGCTTAGTTCACTAATTTCCTTACTTTATGTGCTAATTTTCTAGTTGCTCTAATCTTCTTTACTAAGTTATGATCACTTTCTTAAATCATCCTTTACTAAAGAATTAATACTTACTCTTATACATGCATGTTTCCACATATCCTCTTACATGCATGCTTTCCTTCAATTTGTTGCCAAGCAGCCATAACTTGATAAGATCTCTTTCCAATGCTTGACAATATGTCTTGAGATTATGAAATCAAGGGTTTGCCCTCTAGGTCATTGCCGTGACCTTAGGGTTTATTTCGGAAACCTTAATTAAATTAAAACTCCTTAATTCATCTCAATTTAATCTTAGCTTGTGTCAGTGTAAATCACAAGTGCATGATTTTATCAAGTAGTAAAATTATCGTTCCACTGGGACTGAGTTGATGATCACCAATTACGCATAATTATGATTATCTAGACAAAACAATGATGCAAAACCGTAGTGATAGAACAAGATTGCAGAAAATAAAATCCAAAAAATAACAAAGAAGATCAACTTTGGAATTGAATAAAGGAATCAGTTTTAAAGACTCTAGGATTCGGGTTCACCACGGTGGTAATTGACAAATCTGTAATCTTTCCCCTTTTATCAAACTAGATTACTTTTGAAGGCAAATTATCTTAAAAAATTATTGTTTCCTTTCAGAATACAATAATGTATCTAATATAATCCGATTCTTATTTTCACAACAATTGGATTAGAGAGAACCCTGTAAGAACAAGATAATTCAAAGAAAGCCTCAAGAGAATTAATCTACTTTCGTGATTTAAAAGCTGAAGTTCAGTTTCTAGAGTTCTGAAATCAAGGATCACCTTTCAGTTCTTTCCCTAATATCAAAGAATCATGCAAACATATAGCCAAGCATATTCACAAATAGTTGGTGTGCTAAAAACTGAATCAAGAGAAACTAGCATTAAAGAGGTAAGAAATTCATACATCAAACATTGTCAATACACAACTGGGTTACTTCCAAATCCTAGAACAAAAAATTACTTAAACATGTTCATCAGAATACAATCCATAAGAATGAATAAGAGCATTCAAAAAAATAGATTGAAATACAGTAAGGAGAAGAGAAGAAAAACTTTGATTGAGTCTTGTTGTTTCTCGCCAGTTGCTCTTGTCCGATCCTCCTTCTCCCATTTCTTGAGTCCAATGGTTGCTTATATCCTCTCTAATCTCCCCCTTTAGGTCCCCTTTTCATTTTCTTTTGTTCCGTTCAGCTTGTACCACTCACTTTTGCAGTAAATGAGCAATAATACATATTTATATGTGCAGACGTTCTACGATCCACGGTCATGGCAGCTGCCACAGGCTGATCGTGGAGCTTGCTGTTTTGCTTGTTTCTCTCTAGCAACAATTTCCATGGTTGTGGTAGCTACCACAGGCAGGTAGCTATGAAATAGAAAAATAAAACGCAATCATCTGAACTAAAAGAATAAAAACCTAAGATATATACTAAAAATCAACATCAAACATGCAACAATTAAATGTTAACTAAGACAAAATTATATGCATGCTTCACACACATCAAACTCCCCCAAACTTAAGACATTATTTGTCCTTAAGCAAAACATAACTAATAAAATAAAACAATGACTCATTATCCCTAGCAAAACATCTTATCTTGTCATGTAGTGGTATTCAATGAGCACAACTTCATTATACATTTCACTGTGACTTAACTTGTGAGTACCTCAGTGCAATAGTGCAAGTGTAATTAACCCCAAGGCATTGGACACCAATTCAAGTTGTTTACTCTTTTCATTTTATTTCGCCAAATTCCTTACTTAACAGGAACCTACCTGCTAACAAGGCTCATCCCCCCTTTGTGCTTTGCACCTTCCACACTTAGTCTCAAAGGAGCACTTGATTTCAAGATTGACAAGTATTTCCCCAGTAACCAACTCGGTGGTCTCAAAGGGGTACTTGGTTGCCTTCTTGCAACATACAATCAATCCTTTTTTTTTAATCAAGTGTTTCTCCAGTAACCAAGCGCAGTGGGGGTCCTCTTTGGAACTCAAGTACTTAATTAGTATTTTAAGACTTTCCTTGGATACCTCAACACTTAGAGTCAATTGTTAAATGACAAGAGGTTCTCACAAGGCAATACAAAATAATGAAAGCTCAATCTAAAAGTACTCATTGCATACCATCACAGATATCAAGGAATAATGTGCCAAGAAAATGAGTCAAAGCAAAAACAAAATATTAAGATGCTTGCCATTTTTTTTATATATATATGCATGATAATTCAAAACAAAATAAATGGATGCTAAAGATGCAAAACTAGAATTAAAATGCAAAATTGAATACTAGAATGCACTAACTAACTAACTAACTCCCTTTGGAAAATGGCATTCCTATGCAATCTGAGTTCCCTAAGCAATTTTTTGGTTTCAAATTCATTCAGATTTGCATTGATGATCATAGGGTATATAGAGTTGGGACCAATAAATTCATACTTTAGGATTGAAGGAAGAGGTTTAAGTTTTATCTTTGGTGTGCTTTCTTTCTTCCAATCTGTTGATTTTTGTTTGGCCTCTAACTTTCCAGTTTTGGCTTTTTGTAACTATGGGCATGCGTCCAAGAGATGAGCATACTCACCAATCTCACCACCATCACTTGTTGAACCTTCGCCAATCAAGCACATTTCCAATGGATCAACAGAAGAACATTTAGGCGCTTCCTCCTTTAGTTCTTACTGTAACAAATGTATCCTACAACAAAGATCATCAACAGAAGGTTGTTTTACAGTATTAGACAAATCAAACTCAACTTTATCATTACCAACTATCAAAGAAAGTTTGTCATTTTTCACATCAATTATGGCTCCAGCAGTGGCCAAGAAAGGCCTTCCAAGAATGATGGGAATTTGAGAGTCCTCTTCCATCTCTAAAACCACAAAATCAGCTTAAACAAAGAACTTACCGACTTTAATTGGAACATCCTCCAAAATACCTATGGGGTATTTCACAGAATGATCCGCCAATTGCAATGAGATTGTTGTCGGCTTTAGTTCACCCATCTCCATCTTTTTACAAACAGATAGGGGCATAAGACTGACACTAGCCCCAAGATCACAAAGAGCTCTATCAAAGCTCATGTTACCGATTAAACATAAAATTGAGAAACTACCTGGATCCTTGACCTTTGGAGGTAATTTATTTTGAATCAAAGTACTGCACTCCTCAGTCAAAGCCACAGTTTCATATTCTTCCAATTTTCTTTTATTTGACAAAATATCCTTCAAGAACTTAGCATAAGTAGGCATTTGTTGCAAAGCTTCTGTGAAAGGAATATTTATATACAACTTTTTCAAAACTTCTAAAAATCTACCAAATTGCTTGTCAAGCTTAGCTTTAGCTAACCTTTGAGGGAAAGGTATGGGTGGTCTATAAGGTGTGGCTAGAGGTGTGTGACTAGGTTCCTCATATTTTTCCTTGGTCTCTTCCTTATTCTCACCTTCCCTAGGTGGTGGCCTAGTAACCTCAACTTCCTCACTACCATCTTTCTTTTCACTTTCTTTTCTTGCCTTAAGATCTTCTAATTGCTTACCACTTCTCAAGGTGACAGCCTTGCATTGGTCACTCGGATTTGTTTCAGGCTGACCGGGAAACCTTCCTAGTGTTCTTGTAGAGGAACTAGCTTGTTGTGCTATTTGGGTCTCTAACATCTTATTATGGATAGATAGACTATTAACCTTAGATGCTAGTTGCTTAATTGCCTCACCCATGGCATGACCCTGCTGCCTAAATTCCTTATTTTGCTTGGATTGAGTCAAAATGAAATTTTCCATTAAGGTTTCCAAATTAGATTTTTGTACCTGTTGTTGAAACCCAGGAGGTGGCCTCGCATTGCTTTGCCCAGCTTGATTCTGATTGGTCCGATAGGAGAAGTTAGGATGATTCCTCCAACCAAGGTTATAATTGTTTGAGAATGGATCATTCTGCCCCCTCTGGCTGAAATTGTTGATATCATCAACTTGCTCCATCGGTGCATCTTGTGTAGGAGTAATTACTAGCTGGCAATTTGCAGCTGTATGCCCTGCTATACCACATATCTCATAAGAGGCATTAGAAGCACAAACAACATTGACATTAATTTTATCAAATTTCTGAGATAAAGCTTCTACCTTAGCTGTTATAAGATCCCAAACATCTACCTCATGCTTACTTGCAACTCTTTTGGGATTACCTCTTTCATTCGCCCATTGGTGGTGGTTTAGAGCCACATTTTCAATTAACTCATAGGCCTCTTCCAAGTTTTTATTCATCAAAGCTCCTCTAGCTGCGGAGTCCAATGAAACCTTGGCTTGGTAGGTTATACCATTATAGAACATGTGGATGATCAACCACTTCTCAAGGCCATGATGAGGACATTATTGCAATAACCCTTTAAACCTGTCCCAAGTTTCAAATAATGACTCACCATCTTTTTGAGCAAAGCTGGTGATTTGATTCTTAAGATGAGCAGTCTTACTTGGAGGGAAGTATTTGTCAAGGAAACGTTGCTCCAGTTCAGCCCATGTTGTAATAGACCCTGTAGGAAGGGAATGTAACCATGCTCTAGCCTTGTCCCTTAAAGAGAAAGGGAGCAACTTCAGCCAAATAGCATCTGCGGAAGCGCCATTGAACTTCAAAGTCTCGCAAAACTCCAAAAATACCTCCAAATGAAGATTAGGATCTTCTGTTGGCAATCCTCCAAATTGGTTCTGCTGAATCATTGAGAGAAGCGAAGGCTTTAACTCAAACTTGTTGGCTTCAATAGGAGGTCTTGTGATACTAGAACGTAGCCCTCGCGCCCTAGGCGCAGCGTAGTCCTTCAATGGTTTATTTTCATTTTGGGTAGCCATGACTGGTGTAGGTTATTTTTGGGCTGCTCTTTACTGTCTTTGCAGTCTTCTTCTTACCTGAAAGGTCCTTTCAATTTCTGGGTCTACTTTTACAAGTTTCCTAAAATTTCTAGACCTTCGCATACAAGAATTACCTGCCCAACTATAAGGATATAAACATAAAATAAATTAAAATCAACAAAAATAAAAGTCTAGACTAACCAACATACAAGTTAATTGATATCAACAAAACACAGTCCCTGGCAATGGTGTCAAAAACTTGTCAGTGTAAATCGCAAGTGCACGATTTTATCAAGTAGTAAAATTATCATTCCACTGGGACTGAGTTGATGATCACCAATTACGCATAATTATGATTATCTAGACGAAACCAATGATGCAAAATCGTAGTGATAGAACAAGATCATAGAAAATAAAATCCAAAAAATAACAAAGAAGATCAACTTTGGAATTGAATAAAGGAATCAGTTTTAAAGACTCTAGGATTCGGGTTCACCACGGTGGTAATTGACAAATCTGTAATCTTTCCCCTCTTATCAAACTAGATTACTTTTGAAGGCGAATTATCTTAAAAAATTATTGTTTCCTTTCAGAATACAATAACGTATCTAATCTAATTCGATTCTTATTTTCATAATAATTGGATTAGAGAGGACCTTGTAAGAACAAGATAATTCAAAGAAAGCCTCAAGAGAATAAATCTACTTTTGTGATTTAAAAGCTCAAGTTCAGTTTCTAGAGTTCTGAAATCAAGGATCACCTTTCAGTTCTTTCCCTAATATCAAAGAATCATGCAAACATGTAGCCAAGCATATTCACAAATAGTTGGTGTGCTAAAAACTGAATCAAGAGAAACTAGCATTAAAGAGGTAAGAAATTCATACATCAAACATTGTCAATACACAACCGGGTTACTTCCAAATCGTAGAACAAAGAACTACTCAAACATGTTCATCAAAATACAATCCATAAGAATGAACAAGAGCATTCAGAAAAATAGATTGAAATACAATAGGGAGAAGAGAAGAAAAACTCTGATTGAGTCTTGTTGTTTCTCGCCAGTTGCTCTTGTCCGATCCTCCTTCTCCCATTTCTTGAGTCCAATGGTTGTTTATATCTTCTCTAATCTCCCCTTTTAGGTCCCTTTTTCGTTTTCCTTTCTTCCATTCAGTTTGTACCACTCATTTTTGCAATAAATTAGCAAAAATACATATTTACATGTGCTGATGTTCTATGATCCACGGTCATGGCAGCTGCCACAGGTTGGCCGTGGATTTTACTGACTTGTGCGTAAATGGTCTAAATGGTCCATGGCAGTGGCAGCTGCCACAGGCTAGCCGTGGAGCTTGCTGTTTTGCTTGTTTCTCTCCAGCAACGGTTTCCATGGTTATGGTAGCTACCACAGGCAGGGTGTGGTTTTTTCTACACCTCCTCTTTTAGTTTAGCTCTTTATATTTTAGTGCTTCAAAGTCCCAAATCCATTCACCTATGAAATAGAAAAACAAAACGTAGTCATCTGAACTAAAAGAATAAAAACCTAAGATATATACTAAAAATCAACATCAAACATGCAACAATTAAATGCTAACTAAGACAAAATTATATGCATGCTTCACACATATCAGCTTGATAGCCAGTAAGTCTTGATTTAAGCCTAATTCTTTGAATAAACTAGTCTAAGAATTCTTTAAGATCTTAAATCACACATTAAGGTATTAAAAATCTTGGAATATTACATTCTCCCTTACTAACAAAAATTTTTGCCCTTAAAATTTTACGTACCTTGAAACAAATGAGGGTACTCCTTCTTCATGGTTGCTTCTAGCTCCCACGTGGCTTCTTGAACATCTGCTCCTTCCCACAACACCTTAACTAGGGGAATCGTCTTACCCTGATGCTGTTTTTCACTACTGTCAACGATCCACACCTGGCTTATTTCTTTGGTAGCATATGTTTTGAGCTTGAACCAATTCCAAACCGCAAGACACCTAGAAATCTTCCTACCTTTCCTTTTCCTCTACCTATCATCCTCTCATTCTTTTTTGTTTGTGATCCATTGAAGGTTGAAGATCAAAACTCTCTCGACTTAGAAGGACAACCAAGGTAGGAAAATGGGGACAATCTTCTCTACATCTTTTCTTCACCTTGGAACTTCATCCATTTTCTTTCTATTTCTACTTCTTCTCTTCTTCTTTTAGGTTAGCTACTATTTTTTTTTTAGTTTATTAACTTAATAATGCTTTGCATCACTATTCGTGTTGTGTTTTTATCCTAAAATGAATTAGAAATAATGATATGAACTTATTCTCATGTTTGGGTAGACAATTTTAAAGAAACACTATGCTGTCCTGCTTTGATTTTATACTAATTTAATTAATCTATAGCTTCAAGTTAAATGATTTTGAAGTTGAAATAAGAAGATACCTTTAACCTTTACCTAAAGACTAAGATATGGATAATGTTACTCATTGAATTTGGAATTCGTTGGACTTAGTCACCTATGCTTGATTGTGGAGTTATTGAGCTTGTTTACCTAAGCCTTATTTGGAATTGTTTGAACTTAGTTACCCATGCTTTGCTTGGAATTTCTTGGACTTAGTCACCTATGCTTGATTTTGGAATTTTGAACTTATTCAACTATGCTTGACCTACGCTTGATTTGGAGTTCTTGAACTTGATCACTTATGCTTTGGATTAAACATGTTAACTATTGGACACGATGATGGGTGAGGCTGTAAGCCTTATGGACTTTTGAACTATTTGACATGTTCCTTTGATGATGGCCGTGGGCCATGAAACATGTTGGAATCCTTGGTAACATTTAATCCTAAGATAAAACAAGTTAAAACTTTAAAGAAACAGTTCCTTGGGATAAGCCGACATAAGGATATGTGAGGAGTAGATTGGGAGGGTATTGGAAACCTTTGGGAGTAACATGCCATTATGACGCCACGGGTCCGGATAGGAATCAGAATAGTTTTCTAGCCGTGGAGATCGCTTTCAGAAATGGTGTTACGTCTAACAAACCCTTTTTCTCCAGGACGATTTGGAGAGCATGCAAGAGGGAGTATATGTACTTTCGTCCACCTGCTTTCCTAGTGGAGAACTCAATAGAGTAATGAGTAAAAGACAGTTAAACTCTATACTTATTTCTTTTGTCTATGCATGTCCTTGTTATCTTAGTTTCCATTTGATATATTCATTTTATTAGGCTTGCATTACTATGAGTTACATTATAATGCCTATGATGTACTTATAATCTTGGATGTTCACACATGTGCATTTAATTTCTCTTGGTTTCTTCTTATTCACTAACCTTTGTTTTATCTTGTAGAGAAGAAGTTTTTGAAAGGTAAAAGGAAAATGTTTTGGGAATCAGAATTTTCAAAAGGCAGAATTATTTTCTCATTAACAAAGATCGTTTTTCTTAAAAAAAAAATCTGATTCCCATGGAATGCCATTAGTTCTATTTTTACTATTTTTCTTTCTGAGAATATGGTTTCTCACCCCTTTTGATGTATTCGTGGTATTTCAGACCCATAGACATGAGTTCCATAGTAATTTGGCTCGGTGAAGAACGGTAACATTACAATCTGCCCCTCTTTTCCTTTGAGGGGCAGATCACCATTCAAATACAAGTATCTACCCACCCGGAGTATGGGAGAGTGACTATAACCAGTCACTTCACCCTTCAGCTAGTTATGCCTCCATGGTGATTGCATGATGCGCATCTTCCTGACATATCTATTTTCGTTTGTTCCTCGTTTGGGATTCCTCCCCCTTGTACTACTTGAAGGGAGGAACTATTTTATGATGGTAGTTTTTTTTATGATGGTTTTAAGTGACGGGTGTAGATGACTTAGTGAGGTCAAATTTTTGGAAGACTGTAATCTCTAATCATGACCGACGAACTACTAATGCATCCTATATAAGTTTCATTTTAAATGATGCGTTTTTCTTCTTCTAAATACTTTTCTGTTTTAATTATAATGGACTAACTTTTAAAAAGTTTTAAATCTTATGAGTCTTTAATAATTATGCCAAAGAAAAGGAAACTGTGTTGGATGAAAATATGGTAATTAGGACATTGCATAATGTAGTTGAGTTAGGACGTTACATTGTTTTGGTATCAGAGAAGTTCGTCCAGATACAGCCTTGGCTATGGTCCGACCAGTGCTTATGAGGATTCAAGGTAAGAATTGGGTTATATTTGACAATATAGTGATAAAAGCTACTTATCCTGTGTTGTAATTAATGGCAAGGAGGAACGCCGCCCAGAATATGGAGAACTTGGTGGGAACAATTAGAGACATGACCAATTCCGTGCAAGCATAAGCAGAAAGTACCAACAGAATTTTGGAGCAGCTACAAGGAAATCAAAATGCAAATGTAGCTGAGTTTCCATGAAGGAGAGACAAATATTACGGTCTAATGGAATTCAGAAAGGCCAAACCCTTATCTTTTCGAGGCGATCTTGGTCCTTTTAAGGCTGAATTATGGATAAAGGAGATGGAAAGGATATTTAGGGTCATGGATTGTAATGATGCACAAAAGGTACATTTTGCTATGTATATGTTTGTAGGTGAGGCAGAACATTGGTGGAACAGTACCTGCAGACTGGTGGAAGTGGACGAGACTCCGATCTCTTGGGAAATATTTAAAACTACGTTTTTCAACAAATATTTTCCAGAAAATTTGAGGAATGCTCGAGAGCTAGAGTTTCTACGTATTGAGTAAGGGGCATGACCATAGGTCAGTATATGTCAAAATTTGAAGAGTTGTCTAAATTATGTGCTTATTACACACATCATCCTGATGAGAAATGGAAGTGCATTAAGTTTGAAGCAGGGTTACACCCAAAATTTTTGAAAGTTGTAGGACCAATGGAGATTCTTGACTTTACAGAACTCTCAAATAAGTGTCAAATTATAGAAGGGTATAATGCCCGAGCTGAGCCACCTCAGACGAGTTCTTACCAATAGAAAAGGAAATTCATTCCTAAATAAGGAAAAATAAACATTAAGTTTAAGGTTTCTCAAGAAAGAAACCAACTGCACCAATCACAAAGGTATGGACCACCATGTGGAAAATGTGCCAAAAGTCACGAGTGAAGACCTTGCCAGACATGTTACGAATGTGGAGAGATGGGACACCATCGGCACAACTGTCCATGTCTTCAGAGGAATGTTGCTAGTCCCTCCAACCCCAAACCAAGGACCACCGAAAGAGTCTTTACCCTTAGTGGCGAAGAAGAGGCAAAGTCGAACGATCTCATATAGCGTAAGTGCAAAATTAATAGAAATGTTTTAAATGTGTTATTTGATTTAGGAGCTACTCATTCTTTTATCTCTCATGACTGTGTGAAACAATTACAGTTACCTATATCTTCTTTACCTTATGACTCGATTATGACTACTCCTACCCATAGATCTGTGTTGACTTCCCAAGCTTGTTCAAACTATTTTATTGAAATCAAAGACAGGAAATTTACTCAGGATCTTGTCTGTTTACCTTTGAGTCATCTTGACATCATTCTGGGGATGGATAGGCTCACCAAGAATAAGGTACTCCTAAATTATTCTGATAGGACTGTAGTTTTCCAATCTCTCTTTTCTTCATCACCCTCCTTTCCTTCTTCTCTTTCTTGTGCCAACTCTTTTCTTTCGAGGGGTAGATCACCAGTCAAATACATATATCTACCCACCCGGAGTATGGGACAGTGATGATAACTGGCCACTTCACCCTTCAGCTAGTTATGCCTCTGTGGTGATCGAATGATGCGCATATTCCCGACATATCTATTTCCTTTAGTTCCTCGTTTGGAATTCCCCCCTAGTACTACATGAAGGGAGGAACTATTTTATGATGGTAGTTTTTTTTATGACGATTTTAAGTGACGGATGTAGATGTCCTTGTGAATCTAATCATGACCGACGAACTACTAATGCAACCTATATAAGTTTCGTTTTAAATGATGCCCTTTTCTTCTTCTAAATATTTATCTATTTTAATTATGATTGACTAACTTTTAAAATTTTTTAAATCTTATGAGTCTTTAATAATTACGCCAAAGAAAAGGAAACTGTGTTGGATGAAAATATAGTAATTAGGACATTGTGTAATGTAGTTGAGTTATGAAATTACATTATTTTGGTATCAGAGAAGTTCACCTAGATACGACCTTGGGTATGGTCTGACTAGTGCTTGTGAGGATTCAAGGTAAGAATTGGGTTATATTTAATAATATAATGATAAAAGCTACTTTTCCTATGCAATAACTAATGGCAAGGAGGAACGTCGCCCAAAATATGGAGAACCTGGTAGGAACAATTAGAGACATGGCCAATGCCATGCAAGCACAGGCAGAAAGTACCAACAAAATTCTAGAATAACTACGAGGAAATCAAAATGAAAATGCAGTTGAGCCTCCATGAGAGAGAAATAAATATTATGGTCTAATAGAATTCAAAAAGGCTAAACCCTCATCTTTCTGAGGCGCTCCTGATCCTATTAAGGCTAAATTATGGATAAAGGAGATGGAAAGGATATTTAGGATCATGGACTGTAATGACACCTAAAAGGTAGTTTTTGCTATGTATATGTTTATAGGTGAGACAAAACATTGGTGGAACAATACCCATAGACTGGTGGAAGTGGACGAGACTCTGATCTCTTAGGAAATATTTAAAACCACCTTCTTCAACAAATATTTTCCAGAAAATTTGAGAAATGCTTGAGAGCTAGAGTTTCTACGTCTTGAGCAAGGGAGCATGACCATAGGTTAGTATATGTCAAAATTTGAAGATTTGTCTAAATTCTTTGCTTATTATGCACATCATCCTGATGAGAAATGGAAGTGCATTAAGTTTGAAGCAGGGTTACACCCAAAAATTTTGAAAGTTGTAGGACCCATGGAGATTCGTGACTTTACGACACTTGCTAATAAGTGTCAAATTATAGAAGAGTATAACACCCGAGCTAAGCCACCTCGGACGAGTTCTTACCAACAGAAAAGGAAATTCATCCCTAAACAAGGAAACAAAAACATTAAGTTTAAGGTTTCTCTGGAAAGAAACCATCCGCACCAACCACAGAGGTATGGACCACCGTGTGGAAAGTGTGGCGAAAATCACGAAGGAAGACGTTGCCACACATGTTACAAATGTGGAGAGATGGGACACTACCGGCACAACTGTCTACATCTTTAGAAGAATGCTACTACTCCCTCCAACTCCAAACCATGGACCACCAGAAGAGTCTTTACCCTTAGTGGCGAAGAAGCGGCGAAGAAGTAGCGAAGTCAAATGATCTCATACAGGGTAAATGCAAAATTAACAATTTTTTTAAATGTGTTATTTGATTTAGGAGCTACTCATTCTTTTATCTCTTATGAATGTGTGAAACAATTACAGTTACCTGTGTCTTCTTTACCCTATGACCTGATTGTGTCTACTTCTACCCATAGATCTGTGTTGACTTCCCAAGTTTGTTTAAACTCTTTTGTTGAAATCGAATACAGGAATTTTATTTAGGATCTTGTTTCTTTACCTTTAAGTAATATTGACATCATTCTGGGGATGGATTGGCTCTCCAAGAATAAGGTACTCTTAAATTGTTCTAGTAGGACTGTAATTTTCCAATCTCTCTTTCCTTCATCACCCACATTTCTTTCTTCTCTTTCTTGTACCGAACCACTAGAAAAACTTGAAGAATGCATGTTTTTCTTTTCATCTGTTGTAGAGTCTAAGCAATCTTTAAATGATATTTCCTTAGTAAAGGATTACCCTGATGTATTCCCTAATGATATCCCAGGATTACCACCTGAGCGTGAGATAAAATTTAGTAGAGATTTGGTACCTGGAACTGGTCCTATTTCCATAACACCTTATAGGATGTCGCTCATGGAATTGAGTGAATGAAAGAAACAATTAGAAGAGTTGTTAGAAAAATAATTCATTCATCCAAGTGTATCACCCTAGGGATCTCCCGTTCTTTTGGTTAAGAAGAAAGACGGTAGTATGAGTTTCTACATAGATTACCACTAATTAAACAAAGTGACCATCAAGAATAAATACCCATTACCTAGGGTTAATGATTTAATGGACCAGTTTAGAAGAGCTTTTGTATTTTTAAAGATAGACCTTAGGTCTAGATATCATCAGATTAAGGTGAAATTGGAGGATGTTCCTATGACTGCCTTTAGAACTAGGTATGAACATTATGAATTTCAAGTGATGCCCTTTGGTCTTACAAATGCACCAACAATTTTTATGGATTATATGAATAGAATCTTTAGGCCTTATCTTGATCATTTTGTTGTGGTGTTTATAGATGACATTTTGATTTACTCT
Source organism: Ormosia semicastrata (assembly GCA_029884595.1). NCBI lineage: Eukaryota > Viridiplantae > Streptophyta > Magnoliopsida > Fabales > Fabaceae > Ormosia > Ormosia semicastrata. Next base: position 13,068,385 of record JAQQTO010000048.1, on the reverse strand, counting down.
AGAACTATGGAAGAACATGCCCAACATCTTAGGATTGTGCTTGAGGTTCTTAGGGAGAAGAAACTGTATGCCAAGCTGTCTAAGTGTGAATTTTGGCTCAAGGAAGTGAAATTCTTAGGACATGTTGTATCACAGGTAGGAATTTCAGTGGATCCAAATAAAATACAGGCTGTGGTATAGTGGGAGAAACCTAAGACTGTTACTGAAGTTAGAAGCTTTGTAAGATTAGCTGGATACTATTAGAGGTTTATTAAAGGATTTTCCTAATTAGCTTTACCTTTGACCAGATTGACTAGGAAAGGAAAACCCTTTGAATGGACCCCTAGTTGTGAGAAGAGTTTTCAAGAATTAAAAGGTAAACATACCACCACTCCAGTATTAGTGCTTCCTAACCCATAAGGACCCTTTGAAGTGTATTGTGATGCATCTAAGCTCGGATTGGGATGTGTACTATTACAGAATAAAGGAGTAGTTGCCTATGCCTCTAGACAGTTACGACCCCATGAGGAAAATTACCCCACCTATGATCTGGAATTAGCACCTGTAGTTTTTTCTTTAAAAGTGTGGAGACATTACCTTTATGGAGTCAAATTTGAGGTTTATAGTGATTATAAGAGCTTGAAATATTTATTTGATCAGAAGGAATTGTATATGAGGCAACATAGATGGATGGAATTCTTGAAGGATTACGATTTGAACTAAAATACCACCCCGGAAAGGCAAATATGGTAGCAGATGCCCTAAGCAGAAAGTTTTTGCATATGGCTACCCTTATGGTCTAAGAGATGAAGTTTCTTGAGGATTTTAGAGACTTAGGATTTTATGTAAAGCCCACTCCTGATAGCTTAAGGTTGAATGTTGTGACTATAGAAAACGAGTTGTTTCAGGAAATCATAGAAACTCAATGAGAATATGCGTCTTTAGAACTTATCAAGAAACAGATTTAGGAGAACATTTCATCTAGTTTTAGTCAAACACCAAAAGGAATGCTTAAGTTTGACGATCGACTGTGTATAGATAATAAACTGGAATTAAGGAAGAAGATCTTGAAAAAAGCCCATAGAAGTAAGTTCACCATTCACCCCGGAGTGAATAAAATGTATAGGGATCATAAGAAAAGATTTTGGTGGCCTAAGTTGAAAATGGACATAGCAAGGTATGTGGCCTTATGGACATAGCAAGAAAAGATAGAACACCAAAAGCCTTCAGGACCCCTTTAACCCTTAACTTTGTGTTTGGATTTTTTTTCATTAATGAAACAGAATGGAATAGGTAGGGATGGAGCTGAAAGGAAAACAAAAGAATGGAACATAGTTTCCATTCTCTTTGTTTGGAGTTTCATTAATGAAACAGAACTTCATTAACAATGTGTTCCCCCTATTCCACCTCAATTTTGGGGGAGAACAAAAGTTAGGCATTTGAGGGGAAGAGGGGGGAAATGATTCCCCATGTATGTTGTTCCCTTCCCATGTATTTTAAAACTCCGAAACAAGAGAAGTTATTTTTGTTCCCCTCATTTCCTTTCCGTTCCCCTCATTACTTATCATCCAAACATAGTGTAAGTATCCCAAAGTGGAAATGGGATAACATCACCATAGATTTTGTGATAGGATTACCTAGAACACCGCTAGGTCATGATTTAATCTGGGTTATAGTGGATCGACTTATCAAGAGTGCTCATTTCCTACCTGTTAGATCAAACTATTCCCTGGAAAGGTTAGCACGACTCTATGGTCAAGAGATAGTGAGGTTACATAGTGTCGCTTATAGTATTATGTCAGATAGAGACCCCCGTTTTACCTCTAGATTTTGGGGCGCACTTTAGAAATCTTTTGGGACTAGGATTCAGCTTAGTACAACTTATCACCCCCAAACAGATGGACAATCTGAAAAGACTATTCAAACTTTGGAGGTTATGTTGCAAGCATGCATTCTTGAACAAGGAGGAATTTGGGATAGGCATTTACCATTAATGGAATTTACCTACAATAATAGTTTTCACTCCAACATAGGAATGGCCCCTTACGAGGCCCTGTATGGAAGGAAATGTAGATCACCCTTTTGTTGGAATGAAACTGGAGAAAGATCTCTGTTGGGACCAGAATTGGTACAACAGACCACAGAACAAATTAGGATAATTCAAGAAAGATTGAAGACTGCTCAGAGTCATAAAAAATGCTATGCTGATCGAAGAAGAAAACCCTAGAATTCCAAGAAAGGGAACATGTTTTCATTAGAATATCTCCAGTGATTGGACTCCGTCGGATCTTGAAAGCAAATAAACTAAGTCCCCGATTTTTGGGTCTGTATCAGATCTTAAATCAGATTGGACTAGTTGCTTACCGTGTTGCATTACCACCGCAACTCTCTAACCTCCATAATGTATTTCATGTCACTAAACTTCGAAAATACATACCCGACTTTTCTCATATGTTGACCCTTGAATTTATAACACTTAAAGAAAATTTATCTTATGACATTATTCCGGTATGGATCATTGACAGTCGTGAAAAGTAGCTTCGGGGTAAGACGATTCCCCTGGTTAAGGTGTTGTGGGAAGGAGTGGATGTTTAAGAAGCCATGTGGGAGCTAGAAGCTACCATGAAGAAAGAGTACCTTCATTTGTTTCAAGGTATGTAAAATTTTGAGGCAAAATTTTTTTTAGTAGGGGAGAATGTAACATTTCAAGATTTTTAATACCTTAATATGTGATTTAAAGATCTTAAAGAATTCTTAAACTAGTTTATTCAAAGAATTAGGCTTAAATCAAGACTTATTGGCTAGCAAGCCAAGATTAAATTGAGATGAATTGAGGAGTTTTAATTTAATTATGGTTTCCTAAATAACCCTTAAGGTCATGGCAATGACCTAGAGGGCAAACCCTTGATTTCATAATCTCAAGACATACTGTAAAGCATTGGAAATGGATCTTATCAAGTTGTGGCTACTTGGCAACAAATTGAAGGAAAGCACGCATGCAAAAGGACATGTGACAACATGCATGCATAAGACTAAGTATTAATTCTTTAGTAAAGGATGATTTAAGAAAGTGATCATAACTTAGTAAACAAGATTAGAGCAACTAAAAAATTAGCACCTAAAGTAAGGTAATTAGTGAACTAAGCAAGCATCATAAATAAAAATAAAGCGATATCCCTATCTAATGGTATATGACTGCAAAAGAAAGGAAGCAAGAATGACACATGGATTTCATGCACACAAAGCAACATACTTGTCAAGAAAAAAGAATATATTCCCTCAATTTCCAAGAGGAAGCCACGACGTGGACATGTGGGCAGCTGCATGAACGCTTTCAAGCAAGCAATTGACACATTTCTCATCAATCCAAGACACCAAGTCAAGTGTGCAAGCATGCACACTCCTCTTCATGGAGAGTGCCATGACTAAGCCACTTGTTGCAGCTCCAAGAAGTGAAAAATGACATTACATGCCCAAGGACAAGTGGGCTGCTGCATGTGCTCCAAAACATGCACAATGACACCTTTCTAAGCTTTCTAGAATAACAAGACAACTGTGCAAGCATACACACTCCCATCCATGCAAAGTGCCACGACCAAAGACACTTGTACAACTCCAAGGCAAGCAAATTAACACCTCACACATGGCCAAGACACTTGTGAAGCTGCATGCTTCCAAACCATGCAAAGTGCCACTCAAGCCTAGATGAAATCATTCCTAATCTATATTGGAAGGGGGCTGCTGAGCTGCTTCTTTCACTTCACCTCACATCCTTCTTTTCATTTCTAGATTTGAGAGACATTATGATGTCTCCATATCCGTCCCTTCAAGTCAGCATCCATGGACACCCATCTCATTTTTTCAATGGCCACATCAAACCTAAAGCTTACCCTAACCCCTTGGTAATGACAGCAGCCATGGTTCTGCCAAAAAGAAGGAAGATTATGGTGGAGGACGTGATATTAAAGAGTTTGAGGCTTCTTAAGCAACTCTTTGGCAGTATATGCTTTGAGCTAGAATCAATTCTAAACCGCAAGACACTTAGAAATCCCCCTACCTTTCCTTTTCCTCTACCTCTCATCCTATCATTCTTCTTTGTTTGTGATGCATTAAAGGTTAAAGATCAACACTCTCTCGACTTAGAAGGACAACCAAGGTAGGAAAAATAGGGGCAATATTCTCTACATCTTTTCTTCACCTCAGAACTTCATTCACTTTCTTTCTATCTCTACTTCTTCTCTTCTACTTTTTAGTTAGCTACTATTTTTAGTTTATTAACTTAATAATGCTTTGCATCACTATTCGTGTTGTGTTTTTATCCTAAAATGAATTAGAAATAATGATATGAACTTATTCTCATGTTTGGGTAGATAATTTTAAAGAAATATTGTACTGTCCTACTTTGATTTTGTACTAATTTAATTAACATATACCTTCAAGTTAAATGATTTTGAAGTTAAAATAAGAAGATACTTTTAACCCTTACCTAAAGACTAAGATACAGATAATGTTACTCATTGAATTTGGAATTTCTTGGACTTAGTTACTTATGCTTGATTGTGGAGTTATTGAGCTTGTTTACCTATGCCTTATTTGGAATTGTTTGAACTTAGTTCCCTATGCTTTGCTTGGAATTCCTTGGACTTAGTCACCTATGCTTGATTTTGGAATTTTGAACTTATTCAACTATGCTTGACCTATGCTTGATTTGGAGTCCTTGAACTTGATCACTTATGCTTTGGATTAAACATGAGAACTATTAGACATGATGATGGGTGAGGCCGTAAGCCTTATGGACTTTTGAACTATTTGACATGTTCCTTTGTTGATGGCCGTGGGTGATGCGGTATGAAAAGTTAAGTTGCAAACTCAAGTGCAGGTTATCTCAAGTAATAAATTTCTCGGGAGTCCGAGGTTGATCCACAGAGAATTGATGAAGATTAATTAAAGTAAAGTAAATATTTTGTAAACTTACTTAAGTTAGGAGATCCACTCTTGGTAAATAAAATAAAGATATGATTAATTCTTTTTATAACTCAATTAGAATTCACACATAATGGAGGTTCTAATTGGAAAATACAACGTTCAAAGTTCATTAAAAATTATATACGAAATTATATTATGATTCCTTTAATTATCACCACCACTTATAAATGGGATCAAACATTCATTGTGCCAAAATCTTGTCTACAACAAATCAAGAACTCTAATTTACAAGGAGAGTTTATAAATTAAATGGAAACCAAAATATAACACGTATAATGACTACTTAAAAAATAAATCATTTAAGCACAAGAAAGAAATGAATCTAACCTTATTTTATTACCGAGAGCTTCACACTTTCACCCCAGTAAAAGGAAAATTAATTACACATAGACAAGAAGAAAGAAAAAAAGAAAAAAAACTAAAGAGAGGAGGAAGAGAGGCTAAAGAGAGGAAGAAATTCTTCCTCTCCTTCTCTAGAAACTGCCCAGCAGCCTCCTCCCCCGTATATCCCTCGTTTATGACGTTTTGAAGCCTATTTATAGGCAAAATAGGTGCTACAGAGGACACGACCGTGTCTCCTATAGACATGGCCGTGTCTCAAACTTAATCAGGAAGTTTTTAATAATTTGGGAGACACGGCTGTGTGTCCAAGGGACATGGCCGTGTCTCATCATTTCTGTGTAATTTTTTAATATTTTAAGGAACACGACTGTGTGAGTGGTAGACATGGCCGTGTCTCATGCATTCGTCATTTCTGAGAAAAGTGGTCTTCATGAAAGTTGTAGGGTTAGATCTTAGCTTTCAAATGCCACTAGAATCATCTCATTTGGCCACCTATAGCCTGAGATATGGCCTAATTACTGAATAGTGTTTAGGCCCAATTATAACTCCTCTGTTCTGACTTGCAAGCCCAATATCACCCATTAGAACTCAGAATCTAAAAAAGTGTTCAACATGAAAGTTGTAGATTTGGGTCTCATCTATCAACCATCAAAATTTCAGCCTATTTGACATCTTATAGCCCAAGCTATGGCATAAACAGTACACATAGGTCAAGCTATTAGGATCAGTACTCTAGTTCTTGCTTCAACTCCAATTTGAGTTATCCAACCGTGTGATTGGGCCTTTATGGTCTTCATGAAAGTTGTAGATAATTGTCTTAGCTTTCCTGCAAGACTAAAATCACATCAATTAGATATTTACAATTGAAGATATAGTCAGTTTACTAAACACTGTCAAAGAGATAAATTAAGGCTAATTTATGCAATAATTCATTTAATGATCCAATTCGGCTCAATATCATAAAATGTGACAAAACCAACTAAATTAAGCCTAATTGAACCTTAAGAAACCCAGTGATAGGATTATAAAATGTATAAAATATAGTGTTATCAGTGGGCCTTGAAACATGTTGGAATCCAATGTTTAATCGTAAGATAAAACAAGTTAAAACTTTAAAGAAACAGTTCCCTGGGATAAGCCGACACAAGGATAGGTGAGGAGTAAATTGGGAGGATGTTGGAACCCTTTGGGAGTAACATGTCGTTGTGACTTCATAGGTCCGGGTAGGACTTGGAATGCTTTTTTAGCCATGGAGATCACTTCTAGAAATGGTGTTACATCCGACAGACCATTTTTCTCCAAGATGATTTGGAGAGCATGCAAGAGGGAGCATGTGTACTCTCATCCACCCGCTTTCCCAGTGGAGCACTCCATGGAGTAATGAGTAAACGACATCTAAACTATATACTTATTTCTCTTGTCTATGCATGTCCTTGTTATCTCAATTTCCATTTGATATATTGATTATTTTTAGGTTTGCATTACTATGAGTTGCGTTATAATGTCTGTGGTGCACATATAACCTTGGATGTTCACACGTGCATTTAATTTCTCTCGGTTTCTTCTTATTCACTAACATTTGTTTTATCTTGTTGAGAAAAAAGTTTTTGAAAGGTAAAAGGAAAATTTTTTGGGAATCAGAATTTTCCAAAGGTAGAATTATTTTCTCATTAACAAAAATCATTTTTCTTAAAAAACCAATTTCCCTGGAATGCCATTAGTTCTGTTTTTATTATTTTTCCTACTGAGAAATTGTTTTCTCACCCCTTTCGATGTATTTGTGATATTTCATACCCATAGATATGTGTTCCATAGTAATTTGGCTTAGTGAAGGACGACAACACTACGATCAGGACGTCCAACTCTTTTCTTTCGAGGGGCAGATCACCATTCAAATATAGGTATCTACCCACTCAGAGTATGGGACAGTGACAATAACCAGCCATTTCACCCTTCAGCTAGTTATGCCTCCGTGGTGATCGCATGATGCACATCTTCCCGATATATTTGTTTATGTTAGTTCCTCGTTTGGGATTCCTCCCCCTTGTACTACTTGAAGGGAGGAACTATTTTATGATGGTAGTTTTATTTTATGATGATTTTAAGTGACGATTGTAGATGACCTTGTGGGGTCAAATTTTTGGAAGAGTGTAATATCTAATCATGACTGACGAACTACTAATGCAACCTATATAAATTTCATTTTAATGATGCCTTTTTCTTCTTCTAAATATTTGTCTATTTTAATTATGATCGATTAAGATTTAAAAAGTTTTAAATCTTATGAGTCTTTAATAATTACGCCAAAGAAAAGGAAATTGTGCTAGATGAAAATATGGTAATTAGGACATTGCGTAATGTAGTTGAGTTATGACGTTACATTGTTTTGGTATCAGTAAATGGGATTGAATTAAACTTTGCATTGAATTTGTAAATTGTACAGAAAAGGAACATGATGGAAACATACTTGACTAACTTATGTTTGTGCTTGAGATTGTCAGAGTGACGTGAGAGCATGTTTACAAGTGTGTAAGTATTGAATTTTCAACCCCTAAACTTTTCTATCCTTTTGGTATTTATAGAATTTCTAATTACCTATCCTTTCTACAGGATCTTAACATATGTCAAAAATAAAGAAAACTACCTAATGCTTATCAGCGATCCTTATGAAGTAATTGCCAGATCTTTGTCAGCAATCCTCGTGCTGCAATTAACTGCCTAATCTTTGTCAGTAATCCTTGTATTGTTTGGATCTTACACTCATAACTGTTGCTAAGTTTTATTTCAAATTCAAATTCTCTTGTACAAATTTAAATTTGAATATTCAAATAATTGTTAGCTTCTGGTCGAGACCCTTACTTATGTCTTCCGAAATTACCACCTAACCTAATAGTCTTGATCAGGGTTATAGAAACTCAATCATAATAGTGTGAGTTATTTATTATATTTGGAAATCTTTTGGAATTAGTTTGAGTATAATTTTATACACTAAGAGTGAGAAATAACTCATATAAACTTAGATTTTCGCATAAATAGCTGAGAAGATAGAAATAAATATGAGAAATTTATTTTAGATCTCAAATAATTATAATTAGTTAAAGTAAATTTTGGAGGATCAAATGAATTAGTTTGGCAGCTACGATGAAGCTTAGTGGTTGATAATGGTTTATAAAGATAGTTGTTGAATGATGAAATTGAGAATTGAATGAAATCCTAGAATTTTCTATGATAATCATGGAAGTTAGAAAATTCATTAGTGAAATATCAAAGCATTCTTAAGAGATAAATCTCTTTCACTAAATACTTGTCCTTATCCTTATCTCTTTGTTGGCAGAAGGAAAAGATAAGAAAGAAAAAGAAAGAAAGAAAGAAAGAGAGAAAGAGAAGGAGCATAAATGAAACAAAGAAGAAAGAAAGGAAAGAAAAAGAAAGAGAGAAACCGCGAGAAAGAGAGAAACCGCAAAAAAGAGAAATAGAAGAAAAGGAGAAAATGAAGAGGAAGAAGAAAGGAAGAAAGAACAGACAAGAACAAGGAAAAGGGGAAGAGGAACAAGGAAAGAATATGAAAGATGTAGCTTCACAAAGGAGAGAGGTAGGGGTGTTTTCCTCTACTTTACCTATCTTTTTTCTTATTTCTTAAGAGTTGTGAATTGATAGTTGGATTGAGAATTATGAAATGATTTTGAGATGGTGAAGATAAAATGATGATTATATGTTGTGTATGAGATGTGAGCTTAAATTTTAGCTTTGATTCTTGATGGAATTTATGATTGAAAAATGGGTATTTATGATACCCATATTTAATTTGCCACTTTGAGAGTAATTTGAATGTACATATATGAAGAAATGATGTTGTGGTTAATGTATACTGATTCGGTTTTGGGTTGTTTTGGTTCTAAGCTCTGTTTTCTGCAAAATTTCAGGTAGTAATCAATTATCACAAGCTAGTAATCAATTACCAAGCTGCGAAATGCATTTCTAGGCAAGTGGTAATTGATTACCAGAGGCTGGTAATTGATTATCAAGCCTCTTCTAAGATGGTAATCGATTACCAGAGGCTGCTAATCGATTATCAAGTCTCTTTCTTGTGATTTTAGATATTTTAACATGTGGTAATCGATAACCACGAATGGTAATCAATTATCATTGTCCTATTTTGCAAAAATAGAGTTTCTTACCATATGAGAGTTGAATAGAAGTTTGATTTATGAATCTTTTCACTAATTATGGTATTTTGTAAGATGTTTATGCATCAAATTGAATGAGATCTTTAGCTAGATCAATGTTTACTATGATTGCACACTTGATAAATTAGAGAGAATGAGAATGTGCACTAGATATAATCAAATGATTGATTTGTTTAATGAATGTAAAAGGAAATGATCCTAGAGATTGAAAGTAAATTGAGGTTGTGATACTCCCTCTCTACTTGAGATGTTTGAAAGTAAATTGTGTAATATCCCTTCTAAATTAAATATGATAGTATTTATTTTGTATTTTGTATTCGTAGGACATACGCATAATTCATTAAATTGTTATTGGGGATGTACGTGGAATTAAAATTTTTTGCGTACAAAAAACATATGTGGAATTAAAAAAATTTTTCGTACAAATTGAATTATTTATTTACAGCGAATCCGAAAGACTGATAGAAGAATTTCTAGAGCACTGGAATTTCTTAAAAACATTTATAAGATACATTAAATGAAATTTTAAGAAAAAAATAAGTAAAATAAAGCTTTAAACCCTAAGCAACTAAGCTAACTAATTGGTTAATAATTTAGTTAGTTTGTAGAACTGGATTAGTAACTAAGTTAGGTTAGTTTGGTTAGACTAACTAAGTGTCATCATGAACCAACCATGGACCAATGAAAACATAGCCATTTGGTAAGCTTTCTATTGGTTAGAAACTTGGAGAAGTTACACTTGTTAAACTTGTCATTGGATGGTTGGAAAATATAAAAGGAAAATAATTGAAAGAAAAAAGAAAAAGATAAACACTTGAAGATCCTAGAGGTTTTGGCCAAGGAAGAAGGAGGAGGAAAAAGAGATGAAAAATAAGAGAAAAAAGAAGAAAATCCAAGAAACAAGAAGGATCAAGGGTTTTCAAGTTCATCCACCAAGTGATTAAGCCAAAAATCTCACCTTTTTCATCTTAGTTTAATCTAACTTGAGGTAGGGAGTCATACCTTTTCTCTAAAATATATTGAGTTGTTCTTGTTTCTAAAAGTGTTTAAGTATGTTTTTCACCATGCCTTTGGATCAAGAAGTCTTATTTATGACAATTTTTGTTAGTTTGGAACCCTAGGTCAGTAAGACTTAAATTGTGCTCTTGAGACTTTGTTTGGGTTTCTATGAAAAGATTATTAAAGAATAAGGTTGTTGATGGAGAAAGAACCATAAGGGTGATGTTAATTTTGAAGAAAAATGATCAAGAAATAAAGATTTAAGAACTAGGGTTTTATTTAAAATAATTTGAGAATTTTGGTCTAAACTTTAGTTTAATGTGAAATTGATGCTAAAAATAGTTTTTTGAGGCTAGAAGTAGTCTAGAAATGATGAGAATAAGAAGAAAATTTTCTTTGTCACAAAATGTGTATTTTGGCCAAGCATAGATATTAGGGTTAGAATTGCTTGACGATGAATTGTATTGTATTTTATTGTTATAATTATAGAAATAAATGATATAAATTTTATTGATGTTGAAACCTTGAGTAAATGATTGATTATGTTAATGTCACAAATTATGAACTATGGATGTAGTTTTTGTGAAAGAATGATATTCAAAGTTGTGACATTTTATTAATTGGCTTTGAACCTAAAGATGTGACATTAATATTTAAGAGAAAAAATGTATGTCTTCTAGGACCCATTAAGGAGAGTCCATGGGGCTAAGGCAAAGTGGAACTTAATGGGAAGTCTTACATGGGTCACTTTTATTGGGTTCTTTGATTGGAATGACCACAACTAGGGGACACCCTAAAAAGTTTGAGATCCAAACTATAATATGTTATGTTATCGGCCATGTGAGCAAGAAGAGAAAGTAAAATTTAATAGAATGTGAAATGATACTATTTAATATATATTTTATTGATATAAAATAAAATTATGTAGCACTCTGTATGAAATTTATTTTCTGCAGTGAATGTTTCTAGACATAGCATAGTTCAAAATAAATGCTTTTGATAAACTGTATGATTTATCTACTAAGAATTTTAAATTCTCACTCCTTATATGTTATATTTTAGACAGATACACCGACACACCATATGTAAATATCAAATACAAATGCAGCTAATGTGTTGTTAAATTTTCTATTGTACTTTGTTAATTTTGTGTTCCATTTATGCGTTTATTGTATGAATTATAAATAGTAAAAATATATATTTGGGAATTAAAACTTATTTAATTTAAATATTAAATAAACTCCATTATGTATTTAACCATTGCACGTATTTAATTAAAACCTAAATAAATAATGATGTATGCAATATTCTATCAGCGTTAAGTAAATATAAATATAAATGAGGTACGCATCAATTATTTAGAATATTATTAAAATATAATTAAATTACTGGTAGAATGTTACATTATGGTATTAGAGCAATAGTCTATGGTGCGTCTGTGTTGGTAAAATTGGTATGGTCTAGACCTAATTTAAAATGCATCTCCTAGGAAATTTTTATAAATGGTATGCTTAGTAATATGTGCATATCGGTCTAAATGTGATGTGATTTATTCCTAGCCACAAGTATAGTATTATTGAGACTGATCACCTCAATAATTATCTGTCTATGTGTGCGGGGATAGAATGACACCACCTAGACGTACCAAAACTAGGAACACTTCTACAGAAGAATTAAATGCCCCTAATGCTCCTAATGAAATGGTGTGGAATATTTTAGAAGAAATGGCTAATGCTATTTGAGACCAAGCTACCATTTCAAATAATATTTTGTAGCACTTACAGAATAATATCAATGGGAATAATAATATTGGGAATAGAAATGAAGAGCCAGGGGAAGAAAATAATCATGGTGGAAATCAACAATTTCAAGGTCTTGTTGAATTTCGAAAGAATAAGCCGCCATCTTTTCGAGGAGAGTATGATCCAGCTTTAGCTGAGGAGTGGCTTAGGAAGTTGGAGAAAATATTTGAGGTAATAAGTTATATTGATGCCCAAAAGGTTACTTATGCCACCTATATGTTAGAAAGAGAGGCAGAGTATTGGTGGCAAGGGGCTAGATGATTATTAGAGGCACAAAGGTCACCAATTACTTGGAAGGTATTTTAGAATACTTTTCTTAATAAATACTTTCCAGTCAATATTAAGAATGCAAAGGAAGCTGAGTTTCTGAAGTTAGAACAAGGTAGTATGACTGTGGACCAATATGTTACAAAATTTGAAGAATTAGCTAAAATTTTCACTTATCTAAGAAATTATCAAGATAAAGAGTGGAAAGCAATAAAGTTTGAAACTGGATTGAGACCTGAACTTCAGAGTGTTGTGGATACTTTAATTATTAGAAATTATTTTGTGCTGGTTAATAAATGTAAAATAGTGGAGCAAACTCAGATAAGGATAAATAAGGAAAAGGACAAAACAAATGTCTTGAAAAGAAGGATGGAAAAATGAGAGGCAAAAGGGGAATAATACTTGGTTTAAGGCTAATTGGAATAAAGGAAAACAGATACAAAATAGTAGTGGAGAACAGCGTTGCTCTAAATGTAAGAGATTCCATGGAAACAGACCTTGTATGCAAGGAACTGAAGTTTGTTTTAATTGTGGACAACAAGGTCATTATATCAGAGATTGTCCTAAACTTCATACTTAAAATCCTGCTCAAAGAAATCAAACCAAGGGATGTGTTTTTACTCTGACTGTAGAAAAAACTGAACAGTCTCCAAATCTAATATAGGGTAAGTGTTTAATTCAAACCTTAACTACATTGTTTGATTCAGGAGCTACACATTCATTTGTGTCTCTTAATTGTGTGAGAAATTTGAAATTGACTGTTTCTTTGTTACCATATAATTTATTAGTTTTCATTCCTACGGGAGGAGGAAAAGTAGTAACTTGTCAAGTTTGTTTACAATTTCCTATGTATGTGCAAAGTAATTTTCAATGATAGATCTTATTTGTTTTCCTATGAAAAATATTGATGTTATATTTGGAATGGATTGGATGTCCCAAAATTAGGTTGTTCTCAATTGTTCTGAGAAATATGTAATTTTTGTTGAAACCTCTATGTCTAAATCTGTTGAGAATGAGTCTGTTTATTACTCTGTCATTCAAGTTAGGGAATATTTAAAAGAAGGTGCACAAGCATATGTTTTATTGTTTTCCTTAAATTCGGAGGAACACCAAAAATTAGAACTATCCCTATAGTGAGAGAATTTCCAGAAGTATTTCCCTTAGAAATAAATGAATTACCTCCAGAAAAAGAAATTATTTTTTCTATTGATTTGATACCAGGAATAGATCCTATATCAATAGCACCTTATAGAATGTCCCCATTCAAGTTAAGTGAACTTAAGAAGCAAATAGAGGAACTCTTTGCCAAGAAATTTATTAGACCTAGTGTGCCACCCTGGGGAGCCCCTGTACTCTTTATGTAACACCCTGGAAAACATGTTAAACTTGTACATAGTTACAGAGGTAGCTTAATACCTGTTTATCGTGTCTGTTAAGTTTTGTGACTGTTTGAGCATATTTAGTCACATTATTGTAACACTATGTGTGAAATATAACTATTATTTGTTCCGGAAGTGGCTTAAACTACTCAGTTAATGGAAATAAATGTGGAAAGTTTGCTTCTAGGTTACAAATGTATGAACTGTGCTACAGTTAAAGTTTAAGGTTAATCAGAGTTAGTTTGATATTTTTAAGCATATTGGTTGTGTGTTTTAATGCCAGTTTGACTAACAGCTGATATGGAAAATGGTGGTTCTAGTACAACAAGATTTTTGATGAATCTCAAGATTTATTTTAAACTTGTTGGAAGCTAGAAATCTAGATTTGATGAAATCTAGGTGTTCTTAGTAGATCGGGATTTTGGTACCTATCCAAGAGAAGCCAAAATTGACTTCCCTTGTTAAATATCTCACGACTAAGAGTGAGAGAAGTAGAAAACAAAAAAGAGAAGAGAAAAGAGGGAAATCGTGAAGGGGAAAGAAGAACGAGAAAGAGGAAGAAAAGGGAAAGAGGAAGGGAGAACTTAGATCTTCCATGGCCCATCCTTGGCTTCATCTTCATCTTTTTGATCTTGAGGTAGAGGGTTCTTGAGCTTAAAACTTCATCTTCCTCATTTTTCATGTTTAGCTTATTTGAGGGTTAATATGCCAAAATGAGATCTTGAGGCGTTTTAAGTGATTTTCTTACTTGGATAAGTTTTAAATGGTGTTTATGACTTGTTCATGCCAAGGGTTTGGACTAGAAACTGAAAAATTCTTCATTTGGACCATTAAAGCTCAAAGTGTTGATTTTAGGGCTTTGGATGAGGGATTTAGTGTTTTTATCCATTATTGATGAAATCAATTGATGTTTTAAGTTTTCTTCATGTTTGTGAACTTGTTTGGGACTTGAAATCACCTAGAGATTGAATTAGAGTGACCAAAATCCAAGAATTTGGCTAATAGAACAGTGCCACGTTTCTGCAGATTTTGCTATAGTGTGTCTGATTGAGAGACACAGCCCGTGTCTGAAGACATGGGGAGGGGGTGGCGTGTCCCTCTCTGCCTGCCCTAATTCATGAAATTGTGTTAGCAGAGCATGACACAAGAGGGGCGTGTCATCAGACATGACCCGTGTCTGAGGCCAAAATCTTCAAAAATGCATTTTTGATATTTTCAAGTTCTTGGCTAGATGGGATCATTAGTATATATTTTCTAAAATGTGTTGAGGCACCTATGGGAATATTTCAAGGAGGAAATAACTACCTAGTTCATGTAAGAAAAGTGTGAGTCCTTAGGCAACCAATGAGTTGGAAATGCTATAGGGTAATACTTAGGATTTTGATCCATATGGGATTGTTTTAGTATCTTTTGTAATGCTAATTATGAGAATTTAATTAGACATGACTATATACATAAATTGTGTATTATGTTGATTTGAGGAAATGAGTTTTTCCTAAGCATTGGAATCACTCATGTTTTATCTTTTAAGAGTGTTAAGGTGCTTTTAGGAGTATTTGATGAAGTGTGTGTGAAATGAGTTTGAGATGCATATAAATCAATTGTGATGCTAATATTTGTAGGTAATTAGTGAATGTTTTGCATGAGATGTTTGTGAAACATACTGAAGTGTGTAATATCCCTTCTATGTGTTTATTGGATAAAGGAGGTGAGTAATATCCTCTCTATCGTTTGTGAAGCATATTGAGGTGTGTAATATGCTTTCTATGTTGTGTTTAATAAGGTGAGTAATATCTTTATTATGTTGTTGAGTAAGGAGGTGAGTAATATCCACTTTAAATTGACTGTACACTGAGGTAAATAATTCATCTTTGTGTTAAGGTAAGTAATTCCTCAGCATGATTGTTGGATAGTGGAGGTGAGTAATATCCTCTCTATCAATTGTTGACTAGTGAGGTGAGTAATATCCTCTATTTGTTTTGATGGGTAGTGTTGGTGAGTCATATTCTCACTATGCTTGATAATTCATGACATATCATAACACACCCTAGAGTAGTTGAGGTGGGTAATATCCTCAATACGTCTGAGGGCTTATGATATTTTTAAAATGGCATTCACTTTTAGGACTTGCATATACATACTCATTAGACATAATTAGGCATAATATGGCGATTGTATAGAAGGTTGCCACCATGACATAATAACATGACATTGCAATTGTATGGGTGATTGCGTAT
Organism: Ormosia semicastrata; assembly: GCA_029884595.1. Taxonomy (NCBI): domain Eukaryota; kingdom Viridiplantae; phylum Streptophyta; class Magnoliopsida; order Fabales; family Fabaceae; genus Ormosia; species Ormosia semicastrata. The sequence goes on along the minus strand of JAQQTO010000048.1, from coordinate 13,052,207 downwards.
ATCTGAGATGAAGATGTTGTTTGGTATGATATTGTGTACTTCTATTATTGAAGTGTTAACCTTATGATTGTACAAAATGCTAGTATTGGAATACTTCTACTGAGATATGTTATTTCTCACCCCGATTGTGTTGTCATGTAAATCCAGGTACAAGTTCTTCGAAAAGGAAGAATAAGATGTATGAGGACTAGCATAGTATAGATGTTATTTGGACTGAGCTTATATATATTTGCTTAGTTATTTGAGTTATGTATAATAATATGCCTTTTGAGGCTGCGATATATATATATATATAACTTTTGTTATCGTGGCTCTTCATATTTACTCATTGTGTATGAATAATATGAGTTTAGTTTGTTGTTGTATGTTAGAAGTAGCATGGTCAATATTGACTATTCTTTTATATGACGATATATCAAGATAGTAAATATCGGGATATTACACTTTATAAAGAAAAAGGATTGAAGTTTAAGGTTGTGTGTTGATTATAGGCAATTGAATAAAGTGACCATTAAAAATAAATACCCACTTCCAAGAATTGATGATTTGTTGGATCAACTTAGGGGAGCATCAATATTTTCTAAAATAGATTTGAGATCAGGATACCATCAAATTAGGATTAAGCTAGATGACATTCCTAAAACTGCTTTTAGAACTAGATATGGACACTATGAATACCTAGTCATGCCTTTTGGATTGACCAATGCCCTAGCAATATTTATGGATTACATGAATCATATTTTTACACCTTATTTGGATCAATTTATGGTTGTTTTCATAGATGATATTGTCTTCTATTCAAAGACAGCAAAAGAGCATGAACAACATCTTAGACAGGTCTTTCAAATCTTAAAAGAAAAACAATTGTTTGCTAAGTTAGAAAAATGTGAATTCTGGCTTTAAGAAGTAAAATTTCTAGGGCATGAAGAGTTTCAGTTGATCTTAGTAAAGTGGAAGCGGTGATGCAATGGAGGAGACCAACAACTATCACTGAAATCAAGAGTTTTCTATGATTAGCCAGGTATTACAGAAGATTCATTAAGGGGTTTTCTCAATTAGTGTTATCTTTGACCAGATTAACTAGGAAGGAAAAGGCTTTTGAGTGGATTGATGACCGTGAAAATTGTTTTTAGGAATTAAAATCAAGTTAACTACAACTCCTATATTAATTATTCCTGATCCTAAAGAAACATTCATTGTGTATAGTGATGCATCCAAGAAGGGTCTTGGATGTGTTTTGATGCAAAATGAGAAAGTAGTGACTTATGCTTCAAGACAACTGAGACCACATGAGAAAAACTATCCAACCCATGATTTAGAATTAGTAGCAGTGATTTTTGCTTTGAAAATATGGAGGCATTATCAATATAAAGTCAAATTTGAAGTATTCAATGATCATAAGAGTTTAGGATATCTCTTTGATCAGAAGGAACTTAACATAAGGTAAAGAAGGTGGATAAAATTTCTGAAAGATTATGATTTTGAATTGAAATATCACCCAGGAAAAGTTAATGTGGTAGTTGATGCCCTTAGCAGAAAGTCACTACATGTATCCTATTTGATGATTCAAGAATTTGAGTTGTTAGAGAAATTTCAAGATTTAAATCTCTGAATAACCCTGCAACCTAAAATTTTGTGCATGAGTCAAACAGAAATTGTCAGTGAAATTAAATCACAGGTTAGACAAAAATAGAACACTAATCAATTTTTTCAAATAATCAAAGATCAGGTTGCTCAAGGTAAACAAAAAGAATTTCAAGTAACCAGTGATGGGACTGTGATGTATGGAGACAGACTGTGTATTTTAGATGATAAAGAATTGAAAAATCAAATATTGGAGGAAGCCCATTATAGTAAATATACCATTCATCCAAAAACCATCAAAATGTACCAAGATCTTAAGAAAAATTTTTGGTGGCCAAAGATGAAAGAGGAAATTACAAAATTTGTAGCTAAGTGTTTAATATGTCAAAAAGTTAAGATAGAACACCAAAGACCAACCGGTCTGCTTCAACCATTAAAGATCCCTGAATGAAAATGGGATAGTGTGGCAATGGATTTTGTGATGAGATTGCCACAAACTTCTTCAGGGCATGATGCTATTTGGATCATTGTAGATATATTAACCAAAATAGCCCACTTTTTAGCAATCAAAGCCACTTATTCATTAGATAGATTGGCTCAAATGTTTATTAATGAGATTGTCAGATTACATGGTATTCCTTCTAGTATCATATCTGATAGGGACCTTAGGTTTATCTCTAGATTTTGGGGAGCACTATAGCAGACATCAGGCACTAAACTTTATTTTAGTACAACCTATCATCCCCAAACTGATGGATAAACTGAAAGGACCATTCAAACATTAGAGGATATGCTGAGAGCTTGTGTCCTAGAATAGACAAAGAATTGGGATCAATATTTGCCATTAATAGAGTTTACATATAATAATAGTCACCATTCTAATATTGGGATGACACCTTATGAAGCTCTATATGGCAAAAAAATGTAGATCACCACTATGTTGGTATAAAGTTGGAGAGAGAAATTTATTAGGACCAGACATAGTACAACAAACTTCAGAGAAAATAAAATTCATTAGGGATAGAGTACTTACTGCACAAAGTAGACATAAAAGCTACGTTGATCAAAGAAGAAGACCTCTAGAATTTCAAGAAGGAGAACATGTTTTTTTGACAATTTCTCCTATAACTGGAATAGGTAGAGCACTTAAATCCAGAAACTGAGTCCTTGATTCCTGGGTCCATTTCAAATTCTCAAGAAAGTAGGGTCGGTAGCTTACCAAATAGCTCTTCCACCCAGTTTGTCAAATCTTCATGATGTTTTCTATGTATCTCAGCTTCGAAAATACTGTCCAGATCCTTCTCACATCCTATCCAATGAACCAGTATAGTTAAGAAAAAACTTGACCTATCCTATCAAACCTGTTCAAATTTTGGACACTTCTAATAAACAGTTGAGAGGAAAAACAATTCCTTTGGTCAAAGGTATTATTGAAAGGATTAACACCAAAAGAAGCAACTTGGGAAAAAATAGAGGAAATGCAATAGAGGTATTTATAGTTATTCTCACAAGGTAAATTTTGAAGACAAAATTTTTTAAAAGGAGGGGAGAAATGTAATATCTCTTCTAAATTAAATATGATAGTATTTATTTTGTATTCTGTATTTGTAGGACATATGCATAATTTATTAAATTGTTATTAGGGATGTATGTGAAATTAAAATTTCTACGTACAAGGGACATATGTGGAATTAAAAAATTTTGCGCACAAATTGAATTATTTTTTTATAGCCAATCTAAAAGACTGACAGAAGAATTTCTAGAGTGTTGGAGTTTCTTAAAAACATTTATAAGATACATTCAATGTAAATTTAAGAAAAATTAAGTAAAATAAAGCTTTAAACCCTAAGTAACTAAGCTGACTAATTGGTTAGTAATTTAGTTAGTTTGTGGAACTAGATTTGTAACTAAGTTAGGTTAGTTGAGTTAGAGTAACTAAGTGTCATCATGAACCAACCATGAACCAATGAAAGCCTAGCCATTTGGTAAGCTTTCTATTGGTTAGAAACTTGGAAAAGTTACACTTGTTAGACTTGTCATTGGATGGTTGGAAAATATAAAAGGACAATAATTGAAAGGAAAAAGAAAAAAGAAAAAAGATGAACACTTTAAGATCCTAGAGGTTTCGGCCAAGGAAGAAGGAGGAGGAAAAAGAGAAGAAAAATAAGAGAAAAAAAGAAGAAAATCCAAGAAACAAGAAGGATCAAGGGTTTCCAAGTTCATCCACCAAGTGATTAAGCCAAAAATCTCACCTTTTTCATATTAGTTTCATCTAACTTGAGGTAGGGAGTCATGCCTTTTCTCTAAAATTTCTTGTGTTGTTCTTTTTTCTAAAAGTGTTTAAGTATGTTTTTCACTATGCATTTGGATCAAGAAGTCTTGTTTATGACAATTTTTGTTAGGTTGAAACCCTAGGTTGTGGAAATAAGCTTGCTTTACCCCAAATGGTTTAATATGTTAAGTTTTGATGATGACAAATACAAGACAAAAAGAATGATGTTTATGCTTTATAGATGACAAATGCATCACAAAATAATATTGATCATGTAATATAGATGTGCTTAATGTGATATATTGTATCATGCATGATTATATAACTTATCTAGTTATATTTCACTTAATAATCATGCAATAAGATATGTGTAACATTCTTCATATAATATATCTAATAATGCTTTATATGAGTTATAATGAATTTACATTGGATTTGACTCTATTTAAATGAAAATGTAAAAAATATTCTTTGTTGCATCTTACATAGAGCATATCTATTAGTAATTAATAAATGTCTTATTTGGATATGTCTATGGAAGTCTTATATGCATGCTAGACTAATTAGATTTATACATTTATGAATCATGCATATGAAGATATTGAGTTATGAATCTGGACTAACTATGTTTGTTTAAGTGAGCAATACTTTGTAGGATAGTCCAAGTACCAAGAGTGAGCATTGCAACAAGAAAGCAAAAGATTATAACTATGCTCAACTCAATAACAATGAGAATGAAAAGATGTTCCAAGCATTTGCAAGTCTTGAAGAGAAGATTTTCTTTAGAAGCTTGGATTACATCAAGAAGTGATGGTGGCAAAAGGTCAAGTCCAACATCTTCAAGAATAGCTTATAGGACTTAGATCTTATGTAAAGGTAAATGGGAATCATAGTAAAGCTCAAATATGTTTTAAAATCTTTAAAAATGTTTCTTACATTCTAAAATGCTCAACAAACATGTTTGGAAAAGCTAGTCTTGGTGGTAGTTCAAATCTATGAAAAATAGCCAAGTTTGTGTTTTGCAAAACTGACCTTTGGTTACTCTTTTGATCATATCTTTCAAAATACTTTGAGTGTTTTTTTTAAACTTATTTCATTTGAAAATAGACTCAAATATCTTTCCAATGAGTGGTCATTTGCTTTAAACGGATGAGAAACGAAGAAGTTATGACCATTTAAAGTCAGTTTTCAACACTAGAGTGCAATAACTGATTAGGAATTTTCCCTAACCGATTATTCACCCTGTCAGGAGCCATTTTCACGTTCTAAATGCTCCTAAACGATTAGGCAATTGGCTTAACTAATTATTATGAATATCAGGAGCATTTTTCAAGTTTCTAAAGCTCCTAACTGATTAAGCAATTCACCTAATCGGTTAGCATAAAAGAAAAGAGCATTTTTCATGCTTTTATAAAAGCTCCTAACCGATTAGGAAGTTTTCCTAATCAGTTAGTAGTGGTTTAAATTGAATGTGAATAAGCTTTTTAAATAGAGCCTAACCAATTAGGGTAATTCCCTAACCGGTTAGTGTGGCCTTAAAATTCATGTGGAAAGGCTTTTAAAAAGAAGCCTAACCGAGTATGCTCATTGCCTAACCGGTTATTATGAATGTCAAGAGTAAAATTTTGAAGCTCCTAACCAGTTAGGACAATGTCCTAACTATTATCGAGAAAGCAGAAAACACATACAATGGTTATAAACGGCTATATTTCATAATAAATCATTCATAACCACCACCAATGGCTATAACTTGCTTTGGGTTATAAATGAAAGTGTTTGGACATTCATGAAATGTTGGGAAACAATCTGAAAATGATTCTTGAGTATTGAACACCAGTTTTACCATCATTTCATCAAATATTCTGTTTTGAGCTTAAGTGTGAATCCTTGATACCCATAAGCTTCAATTTGTTTTATCTACTCTTTGAGAGAGTTTCTATCTTTTGCACTTTGTATAATCTATAAAAGAGAGGGTGAGATATCCCTCTAGAGAAAAGGGTGAGGTAACCCTGTTTGAGGCTCAAGCACAAGGGTGAGGTATCCCAAATTGTGTTGAGTGTTCTAAATTATAAAGGTTTTCAAGCACCCGTTCAAACTTGAAGGTTTAGTGAAAAATCTCGAGTAGTTCCCTTGAGGACTGGACGTAGGCCACAAGTAGTTGGTGACTGAACCAAGATAAATATTTGTGTTTGATATTCTCAACTCTATCCTCTTTACATTTGTACTTTAATTATATATGCTTGAGTTGAATTTGATATCTAGCTTATTTGCTTGATTTATCCTATAGCCCAAGTGGTATTTGTGAAAACTTTAATAGTTGCACCGTTGTTAAGCTTATTTCGCTGCATGTATTGATTGAAAATATCAAAATGCACAATTTATTAAAGTTGCATGAAAATTTGTAATAACCCAATTCACTCTCCCTCTTGGGTAATGGTTGCCATGGCTAACATTGGTCAGTAAGACTTAAATTGTGCTCTTACGACTTTGTTTAGGTTTCTATGAAAGATTATTGAAGAATAAGGTTGTTGGTGGAGGAAAAACCATAAGGGTGATGTTAATTTTGAAGAAAAATGATCAAGAAATAAAGATTTAAGAATTAGGGTTTTATTCAAATTAGTTTGAAAATTTTGGTCTAAACTTTGGTTTAATGTGAAATTGATGCTAAAAATGGTCTTTTGAGGCTAGAAGTAGTCTAGAAAATGATGAGAATAAGAAGAAAATTTTCTTTGTCACAAAATGGGTATTTCGGCTAAGCATAGATATTAGGGTTAGAATTGCTTGATGATGAATTGTATTGTATTTTATTGTTATAATTATAGAATAAATGATATAAATTTTATTGATGTTGAAATCTTGAGTAAATGATTGATTATGTTAATGTCACAAATTATGAACTATGGATGTAGTTTTTGAGAAAGAATGATATTGAAAGTTGTGACATTTTATTAATTGGCTTTGAGCCTAAAGATGTGACATTAATATTTAAGAGAAAAAATGTATGTCTTCTAGGACCCATTAAGGAGAGTCCATGGGGCTAAGGCACAGTGGAACTTAATGGGAAGTCTTATATGATTCACTCTTATTGGGTTCCTTGATTGGAATGAACACAGTTAGGGGACGCCCTAGGAAGTTTGAGATCTCAACTATAATATGTTATGTTATTGGCCATGTGAGCAAGAGGAGAAAGTAAAATTTAATGGAATGTGAAATGATACTATTTAGTATGTATTTTATTGATATAAAATAAAATTCTATAGTACTCTGTTTGAAATTTATTTTCTGCAATGAATATAGCTGGACATAGCATAGTTCAAAATAAATGCTTTTGATAAACTATATGATTTCTCTATTGAGAATTTTAAATTCTCACCCATTATTTGTTATGTTCAGAGGAACAAGATGGTACGTATCACGTTGCTGATTGATATTAATGCTCATTGTGTTTTTCACCCTGACACAGAAGAAATTCGTATATTGATAAATGACATTAACATCCGCTACTTTATCATGCATGATTCAGACTACTGACAAGCATGCATGATGTGACTGTATATAGATGTAAATAGTTAACTTGACTACTTTTTGGGTGTGCTTTGTCTACTGATGTACTGACCAGCATTGATGATTTAGACATTTTAGATTTTTTTTTTAGTTTTGAACCCGCTCAAGGTTTATAAATATTTTAGACAGATATATCGGCACACCATATGTAAATATTAAATACAAATATAGCTAGTGTGTTGTTATATTTTCTACTGTACTTTGATAATTTTGTGTTACATTTATGCATTTATCGTATGAATTATAAACAAGAAAAAATATATATTTGGGAATTACAACTTATTTAATTTAAATATTAAATAAACTTCATTATATATTTAAGCTCACTGCACGTATTTAATTAAAACCTAATAAATAATGAAGTACGTAATATTCTATCAGCGTTAAGTAAATATAAATATAAATGAGGTATGTATTAATTATTTAGAATATTATTAAAATATAATTAAAAGTAGATTGATGGTGAAATATTCCCTCTCTACTTGAGATGATTGAAAGTAAATTAAGGTTGAGATATTCCCTCTCTACTTGAGATGATTGAAAGTAGATTGAGGTTGAGATACTCCTTCTCTACTTGAGATGATTGCAAGTAGATTGAGGTTGAGATACTCCCTCTCTACTTAAGATGATTGAAAGTAGATTGAGGTTGAGATACTTTCTCTCTACTTGATATGATTGTAAGTAAATTGAGGTTGGGATACTCCCTTTCTACTTGAGATGATTGAAAGTAGATTGAGATTGAGATACTCCCTCTCTACTTGAAAGAGATGGATAGTAGATTGAGGTTGAGACACTTCCTCTCTACTTGAATCTCCACATTGAGGATGAACATACCCTCTCTACCCATTGATACTTGAGATGTGATACATGATGAATGTTATTTGATATTTGAGATGTGATAAGTGATTAATGATATTTGATACTTGAGGTGTGATAAATGATAAATGATATTTAATATTTGAGATGTGATAAATGATAAATGATGATATATGATGAATGATGAGATATGAAAAATGATAATATTTGATAAAAATATTACTATTCCTAATTTTATGATGAGACTCAATAATTTATTTGATTTTATAAATGATTTTGATAAAAGATATAAAATGAACCTCTGTTTCAGGAAGAGAAGGGAAATTGTTTTGGCAATAGACACCTTTCTACCTTATATTATAAGTATTGAATGATTTTTCCCCGAAACAACTGAAATTATTATGATGACACGTTTTATGAACTTGACCTACTGAGAATTTTTAAGATTCTCACCCATTTTGTATTATGATTTCATGATAATTCCAAGTAAAAAAGTAAGCATCCAGAAGATGAAGACTATTGAGCATGAGATAGAATGATTTCCTTTATAGAAGAATTTTGTATTTGGATTGTTTATATTTAGTGCCTTGGAGGCATATTATGTAATTATTGTACAAAATATACACTTTGTATAGTGACCATTTCATTATATGTATATTATTTCACCCATAGTATGCTCATATTTTCATATATGTTATAAATATTTTTACAAAATTTGTTATTAGTATAGAAGTGACATTCCTAATCGTTACTACTAATGCATGATCTCAATCATGTTATTAGTACTAGTATTGGGATGTTACATAGTTCCTCGCCAAGTCTTAATTTTTGAGACAAACTCGAAATTACCATTTCTGATGACTATCAAATCGAAATCATCATCTCGATAACTTCAAGTCTTCACTACAATTTCAACTCTAATACAGTTAAAATATGTGCATATTCATGACTTAGTGATTTTCATTCATACTAAGCTTTACAATACACACTCGAAATTGTCTAAATCGAAAAATGTTATTTTTATACCAACAGATGCCCGCCAATATTTATTCTCGAAGCATGAGAGATAAATATTATTGTTTCGAGCATTACTTTTCAATGAAAACTTGACTTAGAGCTTTAGTTACTTTATATCAAATTTTAGACTTGCCATGAACAGACAAGGAAATGTCAAAAGAGAAAACAATTAAAGAAAAATCTGCCAACATTTGGCCTTTCATAGCCTTTAATGGCACATATTTTAAAGAAAACTTAGTTAAAGCAAGAGCCTATTTTCCTACTCTACCATGCAAGATAGGTTTGGATAACATTTACTTTATTATATATGTCTTTGAAATCATAAGTACATCATGTGACTTTACATAATACTTTAACTTAGTGTAGGAGAAATACAAGGCTAACACATAGCTTCTCTATTGCACTATATCTAGTCTCAACATCTATCAGAACCCTAATAAGATAGTAAATGGCTTTTTCGATCCCATTTTAGTCTTCCTAAGTTAGCATATACTCGATGGTTTCGTCTGATGCTGAGATGTATAACTTCAAAGGATGTCCTAGCATTAGAAGTCTCATCACTGGAGGAATGACCAAATAGTGTTTGATTTGGTCAAAGGCCTCTTGGTGCTCTTTGTCCCATCGAAACTCCTCTTCAACTTTGAGCTTCAAAAGTGGAGAGAAGACCTTGGTCTTTCCAAACAGATTCGAGATGAATCTTGTCAGGAAGGTAATTTTTCCTAACAAAGACTAGAGTTGCTTCTTATTTGAAGGAGGAGATACTTCAAGTATAGCCTTTGCCTTGTTCTGATCAACCTCTACTCCTTTCTTTTGGACCAAGAACCCAAGAAAGTTTCCTATAGAAACACTAAAAACAAATTTAATATGATTCATTTTTAATCCATGCTTTCTCATTCTTTTGAATGACTGTCTCAAGTTTAACAATGTTCCTGTTTTGACTTTGATTTAACCACCACATCATTAATGATGTAAACTTGCCAATAACATTATGAAAGATAGCATTCATGACCCTTTGATATGTGGCTCCGACATTCTTTAAACTGAATGACATGACTACTCATTCATAGGTGCCAATTGCTCCTGGACATCAAAAAGCTATCTTCAATACATTTTCTTCTGCAATATAAATTTGATTATACCCAGAAGAGTCTTCCATAAAACTTAGGATTTCATGGCTTGATGCTAAGTCAACTAACATATCTTAGGAGTAGTAGAATTTAAATCTAAAAAATCTATGCATACTCTTAATTTACCATTCTTTTTCATAACAGGAACAATATTAGAAATCCAGTTTACATACCCGGCAGTTCGAATGAACTTAGCCTTTAGTAACCTTTTGATTTCTTCTTTGCTCTTGAGAACCACTTCAGAAGCAAACTTTCTTGGAGCTTGATTCTTTGACCTGTTTGAATTAGTAGTCTGTGTTCTACCAAATCTCGACTGAGTTTGGGCATTTCTTCATATTCCCATGCAAAACAGTCTTTGTATTCTTCAAGCAATTGAATTAACTTTAACTTGAAATATTTATAGGTTTATTTATTACATTAGTTCCTGGATTGATCTCTTCTAAGGGATCTTGTACCTCTATCTTTCTAATTTCATCAGATAGAGGGGCCTATTCGAACCACAAGGAAGAGTCATCATAAATACAGTTCAAGTTGGCACCTTTTATGGTGCCAAGTTTTTCAGCCATATAGGCTGAGATTCAAGCCAACTAGCTCTCAGTTGGCATTTTTTGATGGAGTAATCTAAACCACCACCAACCATTTTGACCACTTCAGATTCTGGAATAACTGTAAAGCACCTAGCTTTCATTTGCTTGAATCTTGCTAAATAGTCATCAATGTATTCCCCATTGCCTCTTCTAATGTTAAATAAATCCGCGAGACTTACCTTAGTCTCTCCTCTAAAGAATTGATCATGAAAGTTTCTTTCAAGTTTGTTCCAAGAGTGGATGGAATTTGGTGGGAGAGTTGTAAACCAAGTAAAGGCATTCTTGGTTAGAGAACTAGGGAAATATTTCATTTTCAAATGTTCATTAGTGGCTATATCCCCTGCTTCGATTGTATATCGAGTAATATGTTCGACTATGGACTCTCCATTTTCACCACCAAACTTAGTTGAGATTTTAGGGGCTTTCCATCTTTTAGGCAATTCTGCTGGTTGGATGAATTCAGGGAAGGCTGATACAAAGTAAGGTTGGTTTGCATACGCCACATTAAAACCATACCTATTTAGCACTTACTCAAAAGGTTGGTTTGCATACGCCACATTAAAACCATACCTGTTTAGCACTTACTCAACTGCTTAGTTGATATTTTGATGCCCCCAAGATTGTTTAGCCTAATTATTTCTAGGAGGTTATTAGCATTCTAGTTTCAATTGACTAATCGAAGACCTACATTTAGGTCAAGTTGGTTATCTCTTAACTGACTATCCTCAACTGGGTTATTGATATTTGGATTGTTTACTAATTAAGTATTATTTTGGTAGATTGGCTGAGTATTTTCCCTTTGATTGCCAATAAACTCTTCAAGGTTGCCAAAGACATCAACAATTCTACTCATTTCCTTAGCCAACATTGTGCAAGTATTATTAGTTGACTCTATGAGTGGGGTTATAATAGAGGTCATTTGTTGATTTTGCATATGGACCATCTCATGGTTGCTTTCATCAATTTGTTGCATGATATTATTCAGGGCTGTATTCGTATTCCCCAAAGGAATTGAAGACATATCCCTGGGCAAATTAGGGAAAACTAGTGTTCTCACATTCAAACTATCAGTTCGAATTACACTTGTCCGTGCCCCTTGGCCATTTGCACTTACCCTTTGGTTTCTTGGAGAAATGTTTGGTACTGAGTTTGTATAAGTAGCCTTGGCAATGTCTACACTTTATGTAATGTTTTGGGGTGTGAAACTAGGAGGCAACCCATAAAGGGGTGCAGTCCTATTGGCCCTAAGACTCTTGTTTTCTAAGTTGGAAACAATGATTTTTGTAGTTGAAATGATTTCACTCACCGCAAGATCCATGGTTTGTGGAAAATTGGCAAACACTATAGTGTCTCTGTTTTCATTTGCTTCACTGTTTACCTGAGGACTTTGAGCATTGAGTGATATATCATCAAACATCCTTGGCATAGTTTTTCCACTTCTTAATTGCATAAACGACTAAAAGGCTCTTCTAAATCCCAGTCTGTTGACTATGTCCCACCGGACGTGCAATTTATTTATGGTAAACTTTTATCAAATGACAAATTCAATTCTAGATCTCGATTCAGGGAAAGGAATCACTTCCTCAAGGGATTATCTAATACTTAGACTGATATTTTAATAAAAAAAAGTCAAGAATGATTTTGAATACTTCACATATAAATTGAAAATACAAGTATAGCAGTGTTATAGTAATTAACTTAGAAAAAATACAAAAAATAAGTGGAGTAATGAAAGTGCAATGAAAAGAACTTGCTTTGAAAGTTAAAGATTGCCTTAAGATAAAGAAAAATAGTTAAAAAACATAATTAAATGGCATCAAATGTAAAGAACAAAGTAGTAAAGTGCAACAAAGTAAATTTGACACGTAATATAAAGTGCAGAAAGATAAAGAACATAGATTAAAAGAAAGCAATGTAGAAGAAAGAAAAATAAATGTGCAGATAAGTAAATGAACAGAAACGTAAACTTACAAAAAAGTAATAAAAACAAGTAAAGGAAAGAAATTAAAAGAACTCAAATGATCTTGATAGAATCACTTGATCAGAAGTAGAAAAGATATTGCAAGAAAATAAAAGACTGAAAACGTAAATGAGATTGAATTAAACTTTGTATTGAATTTGTAAATTGTACAGAAAAGGAACAGAATGGAAACATACTTGACTAATTTGTGTTTGTGCTTGAGATTGTCAAAGTGACGTGAGATCATGTTTATAAGTGTGTAAGTATTGAATTTCTAACCCCTAAATGTTTTCATCCTTTCTGTATTTTTAGAATTTCTAAGTAACTACCCATTCTACAAGATCTTGACATATGTCTAAAATAAAAAAAAACTGCCTAATGATTACCAGTGATCCTTGTGAAGTAATTACCAGATCTTTGTCAACAATCCTAGTGCTACAAGTAACTATATAATCTTTGTCAGCAATCCTTGAATTGTTTGGATCTTACACTCATAACTGTTGCTAACTTCTGTTTCAAATTTAAATTCTATTGCACAAATTTAAATTTGAATCTTCAAACAGTTGCTAACTTCTAGTTGAGACCCTTGCTTCTGTCTTCAGAAATTATCAAGTGTAGTTATTTCTTGAGTCTTAGTTTTCGAGATGAACTCGAAATTACCATTTCTAATAATTATCAAATTGAAATAATCATTTTGACAACTTCAAGCATTCATTACAATTTTGACTCTAATAGTGTTAAAATATGTGCATATTCATGACTTAGTGATTTTCATTCATACTAAACTTTACAATACATACTCGAAATTGTCTAAATCAAAAAGTGTTATTTTTATACCAACACATATTCATGCAAATGAGAGAGAAGTGGACACTATGAAATGATACTTGAAGGATCATAATAACCTTTCTCTTTATATATTTTAAATAAAGAAAAAAAATGAAATTTAAAAAGAATTTTGCTTTATGCTTATCTACATTACTAAGAAATTCATGGAAAGTTCGTAACACCTCATCATTTAGCATTCCATTAAAAAGAGAACGCGTAAAGTTAATGCTTATATTTCTATGTTTTAATTTAAATCGCGCAGCTGACTCACACTTAGCTTAGCTTGACTTATTCTCTCTCGTCTCTCTATTTGAATATTGGAATTTGCTATAGAACTCTCGAGTGCATAAGATGAGTGATTTTTTTTCATCAACAAATTAAAAAAAAAAAAAACAAAGCAAGAAAGGCTCGAGCCGTTTGAACGCTTGAGCATCTGCTAGCATGCCCCCTTAAATATTCTCACCATATTAAATATTTTATTAATCAAAGTAAAAATACCATCACAAATTTCTGAATTAGTGAAAATCCGATCTCAATTTTATTCTAATACTAAATTGTGGTTTATACATGTGTGAGGGTGCATGGCAAAGCACTACATTGAGATGCAGCTAATCTAAACTTATAACAAGTCTAACTAATCCATAATTGTCTATTGTTAGTTACGGACTAGCACTAACTGAATCTGACTAAATAAAATAATTAAGTAATGCCTTCTTTTAGGCTGAGTTCCAGTCAACATTCATCCTCAGGCTTTGATAAAGTGAAAAATGAAAAGACACGATTTTTCCATCACCTCAGGAACTTTTCTCAGAGGACTCTACTTCCTCTTATCAGTGATCACCAAGGTTTTAAATCTCGGTCACGGTCAAGGTTGCGGTCGCGTTGTGGTTTTTGCGATTGCGGATGTTGCAATAACTTTGCAATGCATTGTGTCTTCTACAAGGCGTGAATTTTTACAACTTAACACAAATTAAAGTAAATTATTTATTTTATTGTACAATGTATCATAACTAATAATTTATAATTTTTTTAATAATAAAAAATATCTAAAAATAATAAATAAATTAATTAATAAAATGATCTATTTTCATTATTTTTTCTATTCTCTCTAATTTCCCCATTTTTTCAATTTTTTCCCATTCCCCCCAATATTTTCCCATTTCCCCTCAATTTTTTTCCCATTTCCCCCGCCCTCATTTTTTTCCCATTCCCCCACGGTCCCACCCCCAATTTTTTCCCATTCCCCTCCCTCGGTTTCCCATTTCTCCCTCCCGTCTCTGTTTCTCACTTTCTCAATCCCTCCCCCCTTCATTTCTCCCATTTCCCGTTGCCCTCCCCACTCCCTCACCTCTGTTTCGTCCCTCCCCCCCCCTCCATTTCTCCCATTTCCGTTGCCTTCCCCCACTTCCTCACCTCTGTTTTGTCAAGCTCACCGGCCACGGGCCACCATGGCCTTCCCCGTCCCTCACTCCCTCACCTCTTTGTTTCCTTAAGCTCACCCACGGCCTTCCCCTTTCCCGTTCCCACAGCAACACCCACAGCCACAACAACCCAAGATGTCCAGAAACAGAGGTCCAAAAGATCGAGACCAACACAGATCCACGCCTCCACCATGGATCGCGAAACAGAGGTTCAGAAGATCGACTGAACGGAGACTGTAGCGGCTGAAACGGCGTTACGTCTCGTCGGTTGCGGCCGCAACACCATTCCGTTGCGGCCATCGCGCGTGATTCTCGAACTCAGCCTTGTCGCGGGTTGAAGCGGAAACGGAGGCCGCCGCGACCGTTTTGTCGCGGCCGCTACAGTCGTCTCGTTCCGAGATTTGAAACCCTGGTGATCACCAATCTAGTTTGAAGCTCCTTCTTGTTCTTTGGCTTCGATTTAAGGTACCCAAAACAAATTCTTTCATTTTTCATTTTGTATGAAGTGGTGAGATTCAAGTGTGTTTTGTCATTTTTTATCGTTATTCTCTACATCAGTATATCTAGCTTCAAACACCAATTTCATTTTTTTTAAAAATAAAATGCTGTGATTTTGTCCTTCCATTAGTTAGTTAGTTCGTTAGCCTTTTTTTTTTTCAAGTGGAACCCAATCGTGAAAGTAGAGAGCCACACGGTCAACTTATTGTGCCATTATTATTTAGTTTATTATTTTATTAGTTAGCTTTTCTTTGCTTTCACGATTTTTGTGGTTTTTTTTTTCAAGTAACCTATGACTTTGCTTTTGTAAACCTGTAGCATGTGCATTTTTTTAATTATTTATCAATTTGAATCTCATAGTTATGAGGCTACTAAAAATGTGTTTGTGCTGGAGATGGAAAAAAGAGACGAAGATCAACCATTTATAGTTAATGAATCCATTTGTTAGGGAAATAAAAGTAAGGAATCATGTATTTTTATTCTGAATTTGTTCGCCAAGATGATAAAAGAGACGAAGATATTTACATTGGTCAAGTAGTAAACAACATAGACGAAGCCCACACCTTATATAGAGCACACATGCTTATCGAATCGGCTTTAACGTGAGAATAGGATCTCAAGCTTTTCTTGCTGGAACTATAAATATTTGCATGAAATGTTTTTGCTGCTCAAAGGAGGGATATAAGAACATTGAAAGTATTCTAAAACTTCCTATTTCAGGCCAGATTCGTGAACAGAATATAAAGCAATGGTTCAATTCACAGTGGGTACTAAGGTGCACAATCATGAGTTAGTAAAGCCCAAACACAGACACTTCATGCACTCAATGAGAAACATTTCAGAGGCCAAGGGTACTAATCATATAAAGTCAATGATTAATGCAGGTATAAGCACTAATCAAGTGTATGGCTATTTGAGTAAAGAGGCTTGTGGTTTTGACAAACTCCGTGGCTTGCCTAAGGATGTCTACAATTTTTTCAACAATGAAAGACTTAAATTGATAGAAGCTAGTGATGGTCAAAGTTTAGTGAATTACTTACAAAGGCTACAAGTTAAAGATTCATTGTTTTACTATAGTATTTAATTTGATGAACAATTGCGTTTAACTAATGTCTTTTGGAGAGATGGTCAATTAAGACTTGACTATGATTGCTTTAGAGATGTAGTAGTATTTGACACTACTTATCATACTAACAAATATGACTTGGTATATATATGCACCTTTTGTTGGAGTGAATAATCATTGGCAAACTATCATATTTGGGTGTGCATTCTTGTTGCATGAAACAAATCATTTACATGGTTGCTTGAAATGTTTCTAGAGTCTATGGAGAGCAAAGCACCAAAAATAATAATGACCGATCAAGATGATACTATGGCCATTGCAACTGAACGAGTGATGCCTAATACTTGTCATTGCCTATGCTTATGACACATATCAAAAAATGCTCTATTTCTCTTTGGTAGTCTAAACTCTCAATCTGGTTTCATTTCCTTGTGGTGAAATGTATGAATGCATGTGATTCAGAAGAAGAATTTGATCAAACATGGAAGAAATTGATCAATGATTACAAGCTTCATGATCACAAACTAGTTGAATAAGATGCACAATTTACATTTCAAATGGTCCACTGCATTTAGTAAAGATACATTCTATATTGAATTTAAGTCCTCACAAAGAAGTGAGAGCACAAATAATGTTTTAAAAGATATAGGTAACAAAACAACTTCTCTTAGAGTTTTTTTTTGTCATTTGAGGAAATAGTTAAAAGATGGTACCAATCAAAATATAAGGAGGACTACAAATGTAGCCTACTTAAGCAAGTTGAGACTAGTGAGGTGCTACATCAAGCAACTAAGGTATATACCCACAAAATGTATAAAGTTTTTGAAAAGGAGTATCAAAATATTTTAGGTAGGTCTCATAAAGAGAATGAGAAAAATGATGATGTCTCTTTATTTCAAGTGGAGGAAAGAAGGAACTCCAAAAAATTCATTGTGAAGCTTAATTGTTACAACAAGATGATTACTTGTAGTTGTAAAAAGTTTGAAACCATAGGAATACTATGTTCACATGCATTGAGGATATATGATGCACAAGGAATCACAAGAATACCTAAACTAATACTTCTTGAAACGTTGGTCTAAAAATGTAAGGTCAAATATACATGGAAAGAAAGATGGTGATTGTTCATAATATGGTGACATTGTTAGTGGTGATTCTAAACTAATATAACACAATGCAATCATGCAGTATTTTTACAACCTTGTATTTAAGTCCCCAAGTCACAAGAAACATAAGACATTATGTGGGATATGATTGAAGAAACAACTCAATATGTTCAAGAATGCTTAACAAGGTTGAATTTGAGTAGAAGAAAAACATGCAAGGAAAATGAGGTGGTTGAGGATGGAATTAGACAAACTCAAATTTTAGATCCCCCATGTGGTATAACTAAACGAATGTCTGATGCTTGATTCAAAGGTCACTTTGAGAAAAAGAAGAAAACAACAAGTTCAAAGAAAAGATCAAGTATAGGTTTAATTAGGGAAAAATATGAAAAGATTGGTTTATGCAATCAAGAAGTGGAAAAATTGTGTCAAGAATGTATGATAATATATCATTCAATGCTCAAAGCCCCTCGACTAGGGAATAATGGAGCAAATGGCAATAGAGACACTATAGTGTCTGCAACTTTGCCATAAACCTTAGATTCTATTATAAGTGAAATCATTCACTGTAGGAATTCCTGTTTCCAATGTGGAAAACAGAGGACACAGGGTAAATAGGATGACACCCATGTATAGGTTGCCTCCTAGGTTCACACCCCAAAACATTACACAAAGTATAGGCACTGCCTAGGATACTTATACAAACACAATATCAAACCTTTCACTAAGAAACCAAGTGGTAAGTACTAATGGCTAAGGGGCAGGAACAAGTGTAATTCGAACTAATAGGCTGAATGTGGGAACACCTATTTTCCTTAATTTGCCCAGGGATATGTCTTCGATTCCTTCTAGGAATACGATCATTGCCCTTAATAATATCAAACAACAAATTGATGAGAGTAACCATGAAATGGTTCATATACTAACTCAGCAGATGACCACTGTCATAACCCCACTCATAGAGTCAACTAATAATACCTAGACAACATTGGCCAGACAAATGAGTAGGATTGCAGATGTGTTTGGAAATCCAAATGAATCTACTGGTAATCGAGGAGTAAATACTTAACCAATATACCAAGATAATACTTAATTGGTAAACAACTCAAATGTTAATAACCAAATTGAGGATAATCAACCAAGAGAAAACCAACCTGGCCAAAATATAGGTTTTTAATTAGTCAATCGAAGCCAGAATGATGACAACCTCCTAGAGAGAATTAGACAAAACAATCTTAGGGGGCATCAAAATATCAGTCAAGTAAGTGAATAAGTATTAAGCAGGTATAGTTTTAACGTAGGGTATACAAACTAGCCCTACTTTGTGTCAGCCTTTCCTAAATTTATCCAACAGGCAAAATTGCCTAGAGGATGGAAAGCCCTTAAAATCTCAATGAAATTTGCTGGTGAAAGTGGAGAATCCACAATTGAACATATTGCTCGATACATAATCGAAGCATGGGATATAGCCACTAATGAACACTTAAAACTGAAATATTTTCCCAGTACTTTAACCAAGAGTTCCTTTACTTAGTTTACAACTCTCCACCAAATTCAATCTACCCTTAGAACCAACTTGAAAGGAACTTTCATGAATAGTTTTTTAGAGGGGAGATCAAGGTAAGTCACGTGGTTTTGTTTAACACTAGAAGAGGTAATGGTGAATCCATTGATGACTACTTAGCAAGATTTAGGCAAATGAAAGCCAAATGCTTTACAGTTATTCTAGAATATGAATTGGTCAAAATGGCTATTGGTGGATTAGATTATTCCATTCAAAAGAAAATAATAAACCAATAACTATTAGATATGTCTTAACTTGCTGACAAGGTGAGACAAATTGAGCAATTAAAACTTGAAAAAGAGAGAGTCAAGAAACATCTTAAAAGAGAGAAAAATGGCTATGTCGAAACACCTGATATGTAAGAAAAATATTATACACAATTGAAAGATGATAAAGTAGCATATGTTGAAATAGATGAGGATGAAGATAATGAGGAGAACATTGTTAACATTGCAGAATTAAAATTTGGTCCTCTTTATGTCTGCCCATCTTTGATGCCTGTTTGAGATAAATATAAAATGAAATCCCCAAATAGGCGATTATATGCTTTTAATATAACTAAGGCAGAATGTGTTATTGAAAGATAAACAAATCAAACTTCCTGATGATAATAAAATCCCTTCTGTGGAAGAAATAAAAAGTAAAAAATATTGTAAATGCCATAATAGATATGGTCATTCGACTAACAATTATATTCGTTTTAGGGATTTAATCCAAAGAGCCATCAAGGAAAGAAGATTAAAGTTTGAATAGAAAAAGAAAGAGATAAAGATTGACATGGATCCCTTCGAAGTTAATGCTAGTTACATTAAGCCCATAAGCTTTGTGCTAGTGAAAATGGTCGAAGTGGCCGAGGAGACTGCTCTCGAGGTCAGTGTTGAACTTGATCTCAATGCCTATGAGGTCATTGAGGAGGAGGTTTACCCTAAAGCTAGGGAAACTTTAGTGGAATTTCTACTAAGGAAGAAGGAAGGAGAAAATGAAATGTCCCTGTGTCCTCGATGCAGTGCTGTGTTTGACAAACTGGTTGCTAAGTCCTTCCAGGCTACTAGGAAATAAAGGCAGAAGCATAAAACTCCTATGAGAAGCTCTATCGAGATCCACAATCAACCCACTAACCATAATGTTGTGGCAATGGGTGAGTCTACTGAGAAGAATTGAAAGGGGAAGATGAGGCTACCACCAACCATTGTGCCTCCTAACCAATGGTTGAGAAACAGCCCTCACACCTATAAGGTTCCTCAGACTAAGCCAAATTGGCATAGGTTTGAGCTCGGGATGCAGTATCCCATTGGTGGAAGTGTAAACCCCAATACTTGGGTTCCAAGTGCAGGTGAGGCTTCAACCCAAGGTTTAAGCCCTTACATGTTGAAAACCCAGTGACGAAAGGGCTAGCGGTTAAGACAACAACAGCAATAAGCCATGGCGTAGCTGCAGATGCAGTAGAGGCCATATGCAGAGGTGGTCAAGGGACCATCAGTAAACAAAGTTAGAAAAATAAAACCATTGAGTCCTATGGAGGAGGACATAATCATAAATTCATTTGAATATGGTTTTAAAGATGGCCTGGATACCATTTTTGGAGTTAACATGGTGTCTTTGCTCCCATATGGTGCACGTAAAATACACTAGGAGCAAATGCACTCTATCGCCAAGCAATATAGGACTTGAGTCCCAGTTATAGATCCCACGAGGAATAATTGGTAATTACTAGATTCGCTAAACTCTTTGTTATTCAGAAAATTGAAAGTGTATGAAGAAAGTCAAGTTAAAATCAAAATAAACAAATAAAGAAAAATAATGAACAATTAAACAAAGAAAAGATAATTAATGAAAGAGAGACTAGGGCGCAAGGTTCACTTGAATCCAATTATTCAGATTTTCTTTTAATTATGAAGTAGGTAATTCTTTTGCCAATATTCTCTTATTTGCTATTGAATCCCAATGGTCATGGATGAAACAATATTTTATTCCTAATTTAATTCACCTATTTGGTCATGTAGTTGAATTAATCAAGAATGCATTAAGCTTTAATTCAAGAGATGAACTAACATACCGTCAATTCTATTGGTAGGAAAAATTGATGTTTGGTCATTCACTAATCTAATCCTACGCTTACCATATAGATCCACTCATTGAATGCGAATGGTCACCGGTCAAACAATGAATTAACACATGCCAAAAGTGATCAAATTCTGACAAGAATATGAGCAATATGATAAACCCAAAAAGAAATTACCATAATCAAATTAGAAATCAAATCCAAATAATAAGGAAAACAATATCCCCCATAACCCTAGCTATGGGTTTAGCTACTCATGTTTAATAAAAACAAACCCATATCAGAATACAAATCCATAGAAAGAAAACCCAAAGAAAAGGGGAAACTAAAAAGAAAGAGAAATCTAAACCCCTTTTATGGAGATTATGATCTTCAAGCCTTCAAGAATCCTCCTTTGAGATCGCCCTTCAAGGTCTACTACCGCAAAACAACTCTCTCAGGATTAAGAATTTTCTATGTAATGTGCTTAATGTGTTGTCCGTGGTATAGCTTTTCCTATTTAATTAAAATTATGTGTTCTGTTACGCCACTAGCGCCTAGGCGCTCACTTCTGAGCACTTAAGCGCTCAGCCACTTAAGTCCATATGCACGCTGCAACCTTCCGCACGCTCAGGCGCTCCTCACCCAGCGCTCAGGCACTGGGTCGCTATATCAACGCTGCTGCATACGCTTTGAGCGCTCCACTCTCAGCGCTTGAGCGCTGAACACTACTACAAAATTCTTCTTTCCTTTCTCCTTTGAACATCCATTTTTCTCCATGAAAAATTACCTGACAAAAATACACAAAACACTTAATAAAAACACACTTAAACAATAATAAAAATATAACAAAACTTATGAACAAAATTAAATATAAATAAATAAAAAAATATGAAAAATCAAGAAATTAAACCATAAAAATATGACAAGTTAACGATTCATCAATTCCCCCACACTTGAGCATTGCTTGTCCTCAAGTAAAGAATAGGAATTAATAACAAGATTAAACTCAACATCAAGAAACATGAATGAAAGGGAAATTCCACAATTTCAAAAGAAATTTGAGTTCAGCAATCAAATCCAATCAAGCAAGATCATTTAACACTTAAACAATTAGAGGCTTGAGTTTAGCTTGCAACTGTTCTCTTCATCTAACATCTGAGATCACTCAACTTTCCATTGCTCAAGTGTTTAAAGGACAAAGAGATCACTCAAATTTCTCTTGAAAAATACAATACCATAAGCTTGCTTATCAATCCCATCTCCACTTTCAAGTTCACATACAACACAAAAATCAAAAAGGACTTTCCTTTAGTTGTAACGAGGCCAAGGGTATAAAGAAAGGTAGGAAAAAGATAATCAAGGTAAAGAATGCTCATGGTTAAATCAATACAAAGCAGAATCAGGTTGAAAAGATGACAGATAGAGCATAATACACAAAGATATAACAAATTCTCACTTTCAACCCAATATTCTCATTATTCTTCACCAACAATTCTTTTCTTTCTTCTTTTTCCATTTTTTTTTCTTTTCACTTTCAACTTTTTTTTTTTTTGTTCTTTCTTCTTTTTCTTTTCATTTTTTCATTTTTTTAACCCTTGAAGACAACAACTTTTTATGACTTCTCAATTAACACAATAGATGCTCCAAAGAATCCAACCTGATTATTTAATTGGGTATTCAAAGAAATCAATTTCAGGCTCAAAGGGGGTAACTAAGGGGTTATTTAATCAATGCAACTCTGGAAGTCAAGAAGAAATTAAGCCTAATTGCCTTAATCATATTCAAGTATGCATGTGAATCATTAAAGCCTCAACAAGATATCAAAGCAAGTTCTAGCGCACATCAATCAAGAGAAAACTCACTCCAGAAGAAAAATAGGATTTTATTTTTGAAAAATCCAATCATTAAGACTCAAAACTCACTTTCTGGCCAAGTTAACAAAGAGAACAAAAGCAACCAGACATGACTAATTTTCAAATAAGATGTTAAATTCACTTTGTTTTATTGAAAAAGATTGCCTCACACATTATCAACTCATGATCAATGGAATCCCCTTTAAAACATATCTCTATCAGCTCAGAAAAAATCAAGACATTAACACACAATTCCAGCTTAATTACCAGCAGTACTCAAATGCTCAATCTGAGTCAACACCACCTTCACAAGAAAATAAGTACAAAAACAAAACAAAAATAACAAAAATAACGAAGCTATCCCCTCCCCAAACTTAAAAGAAATAGCGTTCTCCCACTAAACAAACAATAAAATGTAAATAAAAGACAAGACAAAGAAAATAAGTGAAATAAAAGTGAAGGGCAAGAAAAGCTTATTGTGGTGTCGTGAAATCAATCTTGCTCTTCGTCATCAGGATCCTCCTCTTCATCAATTTCACCCAAGTCATTAAAGTTAATGTTCGCCATGATTTCTTCATCAATCATAGGAGGATCTCCTCGAGGTGCAATATCGAGGTTCAAGTGCTCCGCTATGTCACGCAACAATTGGATAGTGTAGTTGAATTTCCTCTAGTTTTGGCGCTGCACACGCTCCAATCTATCCAATCATTGGGCAGTGGTGAGAATCTGGTGAGGTTACCTAGTTGTTGGACTGGGAGGTTGAAATATTGGGGCTGCTGGAGCTGTTGGAGCTGCTGTATCTTCTAAAAAATACCTGTCAATTAATGATACAGTAATTGAAGGTGCAGGTTGGATAAGTTGATCTCTAGTAATATGAATGTCCTTCGCCGAGCACAGACTAGTAATGGGAGATGGATATGGTAGGCTTCCAGAAGTCTCTTGTGCCATACACATATGAAAAGCTATAACCCTCCCAATGTCAACCACAGCACCATTCATAATAGCAAAGACAAGCAATGCCCTCTTGACCGGTACTTCTGAGGTGTTGGAGCATGGAAGGATGTTGGATTGAACAAAGGTGCACCAAACCCTTGGGATCGGTTTCAAATCTGTTTTCTTCAAAAAATTAGGTGCATCCTTCATGTCCAACACCCATTCAGCACCCTCCTTGCAAAGCACACTAAGGACGAGATTAGGATCCAGCTGTCTCCTAAGTAAATCATGGTAGCCACATTGCTCAGGATAATCATACTTGAGACCAAAATATGTGTTCAACACATCCTTTCCGAAATCCATGGGCGTCCCCCTCACCATAGTCTGATAATGGTTCACTTCATTAGAGTCAACAAAAGCATTGGCGTAGAACTCACGAACCAATGTCTGAGACCTCGGATCTGGGAGTTGGCACAGTCTACCCCATTGTCTCTCTGCAATTTGTGAGCTAATCTCTGAATATTCATTCTCTTGTAAAATGAGTCCATGCTCCTGAATAAAGTTCCTCTTAATCAGCACATCATTAAACCGCTTCTCATGAATAGTAGAATGAAAACAGCTAGCATCAAAGGAAAAGCTAGAGCCTTCCCCTGCGACTCCCTTTCTCTTCTTTGGCGGTATAATGACTATCCACATTCAACAAAAATCACCATGCAAACTAATCATTCATGATAGCCAGAACGTTCCTTAATACTGTGCAATATCAAAATCAACAATTTTACCCACTAAATTCTTCCAATCATCAGTTTTTTCACAAAATAATTCAATGGGTAACAGCAATTTCACTAAATCTGCCCAATCTCACGTTTTCCCCAAAATCCCCAATTCAAGAACCCTAAATCCCCAATTCATACAATCCATGAAATTAACTTAAAAGAACATGAAATTGAGATGAAAGATGGATGAACATACCTTAATGAGTGAAAAAAATGAAGCAAAAAGGTGAGAAAAGTGGGTGGGTGCTATAGGAGAAGCTTGACGCGTCAATGGCAGAAGTGAAAGGACGAGGAATTTCCTCACTTGTACACTTGTTATTAGAAGATGAAGGTATAGAAATGGTGGATGGAGAAGAAAAGAAACAAACTTAACAACCTGTGTGAACAAATTGGAAGAGACACAGAGAGGGGAAAACGAGAAACAATGGCAGAACGAAGAAGATGAAGTAGAGCGCTTGAGTGCGCTCTGTTCATTCTGAGGTTAACCAATCTGCCAGACTAGCACTTGAGCGCTCTATCTTTGAGCGCTTGAGTGTGCGCTCATTAATTTTTCCCTCTATAGTGCTTGAGTGCTATATCTTTTAGTGCTTGAGTGCGCCTTCATCAAAAGAATTTTTTTTTTCACACAAAAATAAAATAAAATAAAATAAAGTAAAGTTAAAGTACCTAATACCCCTACACTTAAGAGAAACATTGTCCTCAATGTGAAAGAAAAAAAATAAAAGTAGTGAAGAAAAGAACAACACAACCTGATGAACAATGACATAATGTCAGGCAAAGGAGAAGTACAAGAGTCAGCGCAGCAACAGAATCTGAAAAATGAAATCCCAAACACATGAGTAGAATCTAAAAGAAAAATAAAAATAACAAAAACAACTAAAATAAAATAAAAGAAGAAGAAACACAGGTTGCCTCCTGTGAAGCGCTTGTTTAACGTCCTTAGCTCGATGTTGGGCTAGTGTCATGCCTAGGTGAGGTGGATAGAGTGGAGCTCAGTCTCCACTCCTTTTTCATAGTGCTTTGCTTTTTGCCCATTTATCTTAAAAGGTTGTTGGCCATCTTTCATCACTTCAAGAACACCATACGATAAAACTTGAACAACCTCATATGGTCTATACCATTTTGACCTCAGCTTACTTGGAAAGAGACGAAGATGTGAGTTATAAACAAGAATTTGATCCCCAATATTAAACTCGCACTGTTTAATATGCATGTCAAGCCACTTCTTTGTTCTCTCCTTATAGAGCTTGGCATTTTCATATGCCTCAAGATGAAGCTCATCTAACTCATTGAGCTGATTACATCTCTGCGCACTTGTAGCATTCATATCAAAATTCAAAAATTTAAGTGCCCAATAAGCTCTATGCTCCAATTCCACAGGTAAGTGACAAGCTTTACCAAACACAAGTCTATAAGGGGACATACTAATAGGAGTTTTGCATGCAGTCCTATAGGCCAACAATGCATCATCTAACTTTGAAGACCAATCTTTACGGGATGCATTAACAATTCTTTCCAAAATCTTTTTCAATTCACGATTTGAAACCTCCACTTGGCCACTTGTTTGTGGATGATAGGGGGTGGCAACTTTATGGGTGACACTATATTTGCTCAAAAGGTTATCAAATTGTTTATTGCAAAAATGAGTGCCACTATCACTTATGATAGCTCGGGGTGTACCAAATCGAGTAAAAATATTTCTTTTCAAAAATCATACCACCACCCGAGCATCATGAGTAGGCAACGCCACAACTTCAACCCATTTAGAAACATAATCCACAACAACAAGTATGTATTGATTAGAAAAAGATTTTGGGAAGGGACCCATAAAATCAATGCCCTAAACATCAAAAATTTCACAAATCAAGATGCTATTCAATGGCATGTCTTGTCTCCTAGAGACGTTACCACTGCACTGACATTTATCACAAGATCTAACAAATTCAAATGCATCCTTAAACACAGTTGGCCAATAAAACCCACATTGTAAAACCTTTTGTGCAGTTCTAGTGGGACCAAAGTGGCCACCAGTTTCCTTAGCATGACAATGTTCAAGAATAGAATGACTCTCATTACCATGAATGCACCTCCTAATAACATTATCAGCACAAACTCTAAACAAGTATGGATCATCCCACAAATAATGCTTAACATCATATAAGAATTTCTTCTTTTGTTGATAACCGAGATCCGATGGAAGGATATTACTTGCGAGAAAATTTATAAAATCAGCATACCATGGTAAAGAGGAAACTGCAAAGAGGTGCTCATCAGGAAATGATTCATTTATGGCACACTCAGTAGCGGGCTCCAACACCTCCTCATCCAATCGAGATAGATGGTCAGCTACAAGATTCTCTGTCCCCTTCTTATCACGTATTTCAATATCAAACTCTTGTAGCAGAAGAATCCATCGAATCAGTCTGGGCTTAGCATCCTATTTAGCAAGCAAATACTTAATAGCGGAGTGGTCAGTATAACAAATAACCTTAGAGAGAATGAGGTAAGGGTGAAATTTATCAAAAGCAAACACCACCGCTAGCAACTCCTTTTCAGTAGTGGTGTAGTTCTTTTGTGCCTCATTCAAAGCATGGCTAGAGTAGTAAATAGTTTGAAAAATTTTACCTTTCCTTTGGCCCATCACAGCCCCAACTGCTGTATCACTTGCATCACACATAAGTTCAAAAGGTAAAGACCAATCAGGGGCAACAATGATGGGTGCACTAGTTAACTTTTCTTTCAAAGCCAAAAATGCATTTAAACAAGAGTTAGAAAAGTCAAATGGTGTATCCTTCACTAGGAGGTCTGTTAAGGGTTTAGCAATTTTAGAAAAATCCTTGATGAACCTCCGATCAACTTCGAAAGGCCTTAATAGATTTAGGTGGAGGCAATTTTGCAATTACTTCCACCTTTGCCAGATCAACCTCCATACCTTTGAGCGAAACCTTATGCCCCAAAATAATAAATTGGCACTTTTCCTAATTCAAAACAAGATTGGTGTTCCTGCATCGCTCTAAAACCAAACTAAGATTATGTAAACAATTATCAAAAGAAGAACTAAACACAGAAAAATCATCCATGAAAATTTTAATACAATCCTCTATCAAGTCAGAAAAAATAGCCATCATACACCGCTGAAAAGTAGCCGGTGCATTACACAATCCAAAGGGCATCCGTCTATATACAAATGTACCATACGAACATGTGAAAGTAGTTTTCTCTTGATCCTCAGGTGCCACAGGTATTTGCATATAGCCAGAATATCCATCCAAGCAATAGAAAAATGCATGGCCTGAAAGTTTCTCTAACAATTGATCAATGAAGGGTAAGGGAAAATGATCTTTCCAAGTGACATCATTCAATTTTCTAAAATCAATGCACATACGCCACCCGATCATATTTCTAACAGCTATAAGTTCTTTCTTTTCATTTTCCATGACTGTGGTGCCCCCCTTTTTAGGCACCACTTGCACCAGACTTACCCAAGGACTATCAGAAATGGGGTAGATAATACCTGCATCAAGTAGCTTGATTACCTCCTTCTTTACAACCTCTTTCATGTTGGGGTTGAGACACCTCTGTGGTTGCACAAGAGGCTTGTTCTGGGCCTCCATGTAAATTCTATGGGTGCATATGGTAGGACTGATGCCCATAATGTCATGAATGGTCCACCCAAATGCCTTCTTGTTCTCCTTTAACACTCTCATGAGTTTCTCCTTCATTGAACCTGAAAGCAAAGCAGAAATAATTACAAGTAAATATGATGGAGGATCCAGAAAAGCATACTTTAAATTAAAAGGAAGAGGCTTGAGTTCAAGTTCGGGAGGCTCCTCAATTGAGGGTTTTGGTGTAGGAATGTTCTTCCTATCCAAATCCTTATAATGTCCCTAAGTTCTTCTTCTGTCCACAGACATACCCACTTCTAACCGCATTATCATTCCCATGACCTCTTCATCATCCTCAAGGTCAGTGGCGACCATGGTTAAGACCTTCTCAAGAACATCATCAGTTATAGATTCCTGCAAATATGAATTCACAACATTATCCAAAACATCAGTAGAATCAATGCAATTACATGAATCAAAGGAACTAGGATGTTTAACAAAATTAAAAATATTAAAAACTATTTCCTCATCATTTAATCGTAAGGTCAACTTCCCTTGATGGACATCAATCATAGTCTTTCCAATAGCAAGGAATGGATGCCCAAG
Source organism: Ormosia semicastrata (assembly GCA_029884595.1). Lineage (NCBI taxonomy): Eukaryota > Viridiplantae > Streptophyta > Magnoliopsida > Fabales > Fabaceae > Ormosia > Ormosia semicastrata. The sequence continues at coordinate 13,022,980 of JAQQTO010000048.1, read as the reverse complement.
AACTCCTCTATGTCTAATACAATAAAATCAGCTGGAAAAATGAACTTATCCACCTTTACCAAAACATCTTCTAATACTCCACGAGGGCAAGTGATGGATCTATCAGCCAGCTGCAACGAAATGTTGGTAGGCTTTGACTCCTGCATTTCTAATTTCTTAAACACAGAGAAAGGCATTAAATTTATACTAGCACCTAAATCACATAATGCTTTCTCAAAATAAAAATTACCAATAGAGCAAGGAATAGTAAAACTCCCTGGATCTTTTAATTTTAGTGGTAACTTTTTCAAAAGAATGGCAGAACACTCCTCATTTAGTCTGACTGTCTCATATTCCTCAAGCTTACGTTTGTTTGAAAGTATCTCCTTCAATAACTTTGCATATTTTGGCATTTGGGAGATAGCTTCTACAAACGGAATGTTAATATGTAATTTCTTAAACATCTCCAAGAATTTTACGAATTGCTTGTCCTGCTGAGTGTTTTTGAGCCTTTGAGGGAATGGAATGGATGATTTTTGTGGCTCACTTACCTAAACCACGGAGGGTGCTTCACTTGCCTTCTCTTTTTCTGCAATGACTGGCTCATCAAGAGTTTCATCATACTCCTGCAATTTCTCCTCCTTATTCTTGGGAAGATTCTCAAGCTCCTTACCACTTCTCAGGGTAATTGCCTTCGCATGTTCCTTTGGATTAGGCTCGGTAGTACCAAGCAAAGATCCAGGTGCCCTTTCAGACATCAAAGTGGCCAACTGACTGATCTGAGTCTCTATGCTTTTCATTCTGGCTTCTGAATTCTGCATATACTTCATCACTAAACTTTTAAATTTTGCTTCTCTGTAGCTGCCTGAAATCCTGGAGGTGGCTGTGGCGCTCTTTCCTGGCTCTACTAATTACCCTGTTGATTGCCCCATTTGAAATTAGGGTGGTCCCTTCAATTAGGATTGTACATATTGGCATAAAGATTGTACTGTTGCCAATTGAAATTACCAACAAAATTTACTCCTTCAGGCTCGGGGGCAAATGGACTACCAACTTAATAGTTTGGACTTGTATGACCCTGTCCTCCACATGCCTCATAAATGATTAGTGGGACTGCACTATTTGTCACCATCAGAGTCTTCACCTTCTTTGTCAAAGTTTCCAATTGACTCAGAATGGCTGTAGAAGAATCAACAGCATGCACACCTACTTGTTTCTTAAGAACCTGGCGCTCATTTTGCCACTGATAACTGTTCAGCGCCATTTCTTCAATCAATGCTTGGCTCTCAGTAGGTGTTTTCCTCCATATAGTACCTCTCGCATCAGCATCAATGAGTGAATGGTTTACAGGCGACAAAACATTGTAAAAAGTCTGGAACTGCTACCATACGGGAAATCCATGATGTGGACATCTCCTCAACAACTCTTGAAAGCGCTCCCAAGCTTCATAAAGAGTGTCCATTTCAAACTACACAAAAGAAGATATATCATTCCTCAACTTAGTAGATTTAGAAAGAGGAAAATAATTAGCCAGAAATTGTTGTGTCAATTGATCCCAAGTAGTGATGGAACCCCTCGGTAGTGATGTTAACCATTGGCTTGCTCTGTCCCTAAAAGAGAAAGGAAAGAGTCGCAATCAGATTGCATCATCTATCACTCCATTGTACTTGATAGTATCACACAATTGCAAGAACTTGGCCAAATGCTGATTTGGATCATCCGAAGGCAATCCACTAAACTGAACTGAATTTTGAATCATGGAGATCAATGCTGGTTTGATCTCAAAATTATTAGCCACTATAGCTAGTCATATAATACTTCCTCCATAGCCTTCAGTAATGGGCATAGAGTACTCAAGCATAGTTCGTTCTGCAGGGATAGCTCTTTCTTCACGATTCGCCTCAACTATTAGTTGTCTTTCCATCCTGCTTATGTCTTCTGTCACTGCAATAAAAGACTGCTTCCTTAACCTGCGAGCTGTTTTCTCAATTTTTGGATCAAAAGTCAAATCAGAAAACTGAGATCGAGTAAACATAAACAAAAATAAGAAGAGAAAAATAAAATAAAAAAAATAAAATAAAATAAAGTAAAATAAAATAAAATAAAATAAAATAAGAAATAAAAATAAATAATAAAAAAATAAAATAAAAACAAAACAAAACAAAATAAGAAATAAAAATAAAAAATGGAATAAAAGAAAAGGGTGTCTAAATTAACTAGAAATTTTCGCTTCTAATATTACCAAACTTATTCCCTGACAACGGCGCCAAAAACTTAGTGCGCGTAAAATACACTAAGAGTAAGTGCACTCTATCGCCAAGTAATATGAGACTTGAGTCTCAATTATCGATCCTACGAGGAATAATTAGTAATTACTAGATTCTCTAAACTCTTTGTTATTCACACAATTGAAAGTGTATGAAGAAAGTCAAGTTAAAATCAAAATAAACAAATAAAGAAAAATAATGAACAATTAAATAAAGAAAAGATAATCAATGAAAGAGAGATTAGGGCGCAAGGTTCACTTGAATCCAATTATTCAAATTTTCTTTTAATTATGAAGTAGGTAATTCTTTTGCCAATATTCTCTTATATGCTATTGAATCTCAATGGTCATGGATGAAACAATATTCTATTCCTAATTTAATTCACCTATTTGGTCATGTAGTTGAATTAATCAAGAATGCATTAAGCTTTAATTCAAGAGATGAACTAACATACCATCAATTCCATTAGTAGGAAAAATTGATGTTTGGTCATTCACCAATCTAATCCTAGGCTTACTATATAGATCCACTCATTGAATGTGGATGATCACTGGTCAAACAATGAATTACCACATACCAAAAGTGATCAAATTCTAACAAGAATACGAGCAATATGATAAACCCAAAAAGAAATTACCATAATCAAATTAGAAATCAAATCTAAATAATAAGGAAAACAAGATCCCCCATAGCCCTAGCTATGAGTTTTGCTACTCATGTTCAATAAAAACAAACCCATATCAGAATACAAATCCATAGAAAGAAAACCCAAAGAAAAGGAGAAACTAAAAAGAAAGAGAAATCTAAACCCCTTTTATGGAGATTATGATCTTCAAGCCTTCAAGAATCTTCCTTTGAAATCGCCCTTCAAGGTCTGCTACCACAAAACAACTCTATCAGGATTAGGGATTTTTTGTGTAATGTGCTCAATGTGTTGTTTGTGGCGTAACTTTTCCTATTTAATAAAAATTATGTGTTCTGTTACGCCACCAGCGCTCAGGCGCTCAGTTCTAAGCGCTCAAGCACTCAGCCACTTAAGTCCATATGCGCGCTACAACCTCCTACGCACTCAGGCACTCCTCACCCAGTGCTCAGGTGTTGGGTCACTATGTCAACGCTGCTGCATACGCTTTGAGCACTCAAGCGCTCCACTCTCAGCTCTTGAGCGCTGAACACTGCTACAAAATTCTTCTTTCCCTCCTCTTTTGAGCATCCATTTTTCTCCATGAAAAATTACCTGACAAAAATACACAAAACACTCAATAAAAACACACTTAAACAATAATAAAATTGTAACAAAACTTATGAACAAAATTAAATAAAAATAAATGAAAAAAATGAAAAACCAAGAAATTGAACTGTAAAAATATGACAAGTTGACGGTTCATCACCATACAACTTCGCTGCTACAGGTGACGAATACATGGACACTGAGGAAGACTTTGAGGATGATTTGAAGGAATTAGGATGGTACCTAGTCGAAGAAGACATGATCGAAGTTAAGGAAAATTCTATAATTTTCAACGTGCCTACTATAGAAATGAAGAACCACCTATGTCCTCTCTCTATTAAGGTTGTGGTGGATGGAAAACTAGTGGGAAAGGTACTAGTTGATGGAGGTGCTTCTATAAACCTCATGCCTAAAAGTCTATTCAAAAAGTTTGGCAAGAAAAACTCAGACTTTTTGCCCCACAATATGGTGGTCATAGATTTCAATGGGAAGTTTTTAACTTCTGAGGGAGCAGTGGCCCTTCCCTTGACATTAAGGTGGCTTCAGTGACAAGGTTTACTTTGTTTATAGTGGTACCATTGAATGTTATCTATAATCTGCTGCTCATAAGGGAATGGATACATGCTGTAGGAACAGTGCCTTCGACAATCCATCAAAAGATGTTCCTATGGAATCAACTAGGAGATCTGGAGATGGTTGAAGTAGACAATACCTTGTGTCTTGCGCACCAAAATCATGCGAACCTCTAGATCTATGTCCCAAGGGTTAAACCCTTTTGTATTTAGGACTCAAAAGTCTTCGACAACAAGGTAGTCAAAATGGTGGCCCTCACCCCTAGTAGTTTCTCCCTACTTCTAAAAGTTAATTTAATTCAGCTTCAATTCTATAATAGTGATGCTTGGGCCTATAGGCTCCTTTTTAATTCTAAAGGCCAGTTAGATTCACCTTCATCTTATAATCATTATGACAATTAAAGGCCATTTGTCTCAATTGTTAGCCTACATAGCTGACAAATGTAATACTAAAAGTGTAATTTTGAGTCAATTGACTCAAATCTTAGCCTATATGGCTTAAAAACTTGGCACCATAGATAGTGTCAACTTAGTCTGTGCATACGATGACTCCTCTTTGAGGTTTGAACAGGCCCCTCTATCTCAAGAAATTAAAAAGATAGAGGTACAGGACCCCTGGAGGAGATTACTTTAGGTAATGATGTAATCAAAAGACCTACTTTTATTAGTAGCTTATTAAATGAAAGCTTCAAATTGAAGTTGATTAAATTGCTCAAAAAATTTAAAGACTATTTTGCATGGGACTATGAGGAAATGCCAAGACTCTATCAAAGTTTGGTAGAACACAAACTACCAATTTGAGCAAGACAAAGGTCAATTAAGCAAGCCCCAAGAAGGTTTGCTATTGATGTGGTTCTCAAGATCAAAGAAGAAATTGAAAGGTTAGTAAAAACTAAGTTCATTCGAATTGTAGGTATGTGAACTAGATTTCTAATATTATTCATGTTATGAAGAAAAATGATAAGTTAAGAGTATGCATTGATTTTTGAGATTTAAATTTTGCTACTCCTAAAGATGAATATCCTATGCCAATTACTGATATGTTAGTTGACTCAGCATCAAGCCATGAAATCCTAAGTTTTATGGCTAGTTATTATGGGTACAACCAAATTTATATTGTAGAAGAGGATGTATCAAAGATTATTTTTCGATGTCCAGGAGCAATTGGCACCTATGAATGGGTAGTTATGTCATTTGGTTTAAAAAATGCAGGAGCCACATATCAAAGAGTCATGAATACTAATTTTCATGATATAATTAGCAAATTCATAGAAGTTTACATTGATGATGTGGTGCTTAAATCAAAATTAGAACATGAACATTTAACAAACTTGAGGCAATCATTCAAACGAATGAGAAAACATGGATTGAAAAAGAATTTTATTAAATAAACTTTTGGTATTTTTGTAGGAAATTTTCTTGGATTTTTAGTCCAAAAGAAAGGAGTAGAGGTTGATCAAAACAAGGCTAAGGCTATACTTGAAGCATCACCTCCTTTGAATAAGAAGTAATTCTAATCTTTGCTAGGGAAGATAAACTTCCTAAGAAGATTCATCTAGAATCTATCTAGAAAGACCAATGTTTTCTCCTTACTTTTGAAGCTTAAAGCTGAAGAGGAATTTCAATGGGAGAAAGAACACCAAGAGGCCTTTGACCAAATCAATAATTGCTTGGCCAATCCTCCAGTGATGACACCTCCAACACTAGGATGTCCCTTAAAGCTATACATCTCAACATTAGATGAAACCATTGGGAGCACGCTTGCTCAGGAAGATGAAAATGGAATCGAAATAGCCATTTACTACCTTAGTATGGTTTTGATAGATGTTGAGACTAGATATAGTGCAGTAGAAAAGCTATGTTTACCTTTGTATTTCTCCTGTACTAAGTTAAAGTATTATATAAAGCTATATGATGTACTTGTGATTTCAAAGATAGATATAATAAAGTACATGTTATCCAAACCTATCTTGCATAGTAGAGTAGGAAAATAGGCTCTTGTTGTAACTAAATTTTCCTTAAAATATGTGCCATTAAAGGCTATGAAAGGCCAATTATTTGTAGATTTCTTAATTGATCATCCTTGTGTTGACACCGAAGAAAATGACATTAACTATGTGAGATTGAAACCATGGAAGTTATACTTCGATGGATAAAAAAATAGTGGCGGTGTTGGTTCGGGGTTCTAATTGTTTCACCTATTAGAATCCTAACTAAGTTTCTATTCGAATTAAAATATGAGTGTTTGAATAACGAGGCTGAATGTGACGCTTTGATAGCTGACTTGCAAACATTAATTTCTTTCATAGCCAAAAATATCAAAGTAATGGGTGACTCCAATTAGTCATTAAACAATTGACTCAAGAATATAAATGCATTAACCAAAATCTATTTAAGTACTTTACTTTTGCAGTAAGATTGCTATGTGAATTCAATAAGGTTATAATGCAACATATTCTAAGAGAAAAAAATTATGAAGCTAATGAACTAGCTCAAATAGCTTCAGGTTATAAGATTTCGAGTGAAAATTTAGCTAAGTTAATCAAAATCAAAGAGAAATTATGTCCATTCGAGAACTTAGAAATATGTTCAATAAAAAACATGGATAATTCATATTGAAGGAAGTCAATTGTTAATTATTTAAGGAACCCAAGTTTAGTAGTCGAAAGAAAAATAAAATATAGAGCCCTTCATTATGTTATAATGGGTGATTTACTTTACAAGAAGTCAATAAATGGAAATTTATTGACATGTCTAAGTGAGAAGGAAGCATACACAGCCTTAGCAGAAGTGCATGAAGGCATTTGTGGCGCTCATTAGGCTGGTGAAAAGATGAAATGGGTTTTGCATAGGCAAAGGGTATATTGGCCTACAATGGCTGAGGATTGTAATTCCTATGCTAAGTCTTGTGAAGAATGTCAAAGGCATAGGAACATCCAACATGTTCCAGCTAGTAAATTACACTTAAATATTAAGCCTTGGTTATTTCGAGCATGGGCACTTGATCTAATAGGACAGATTTGTCCCCTATTTTCTAAAGGACATAAGTATATATTAGTTGTATAAATTATTTTACAATGTGGGTCAAAGCCATCCTGTTGAAAGATATCACTCAACAGGATATAATTAATTTTATTGAAGAAAACATTATATATAGGTTTAGTATTCCTCAACCTTGACCACTAATCAAGGGACTATTTTTACTGGTTGATATATAACAGAGTTTGTTAAATCAAGGAATTTTAAATTAATTACTTTGACTCCCTATTATGCTTAAGCTAATGGGCTGGTTGTGACAGCTAATAAAGTTTTAATTGGATTAATTAAAAGGCATATTAGTCAAAAGCCAAGAAGTTGGCATGGAACATTAAGTCAAGTTTTATGGGCTTATTGAAGTTCTTTTAAAGAGGCAATTGGTACTACACCTTACCATTTGGTATATGGTCTTGAGGCAGTTTTGCCAATTAAAGTTAATCTTCAATCAGTTAGATTGCAACGTTAAGAAGAAAATCCAACTCATGATTATTGGGATTCAGTGTTTGATGAGTTAAATAACTTAGATGAAGAAAGGTTAATTGCTCTTGAAAATTTGATTTGACAAAAAGAAAGAATTACAAAATTCTGTGATCTTCGAGTTAAGAAAAATGAGTTTAAGTTAGATGATTTAGTATGAAAGGTTATTTTGCCTATGGAAAAAATATTGAAGTTATATAGAAAATGGTATCCAAATTGGAAAGGACCATATCGAATCGAAAAATTATTTTCTGGAAACGCTTATTCAATTATAAATATAAGTTCTAATAAAAGAATTGTTTCGATTAATGACAAGTATTTGAAGCAGTATAGGCTAACAATCCATGAAATAAATATTCCATATTAAATAAATATTGTTGATCTGAATACAACTTCAAAAAGTAAATAATACATTAAAAAAAGTAAAAAATGTTGGAAGTAGGATTGTAGAGATCCTAAAGTTTCCTTAGCCTTTTTCTTCTTTGTTGAAGCTTTTTCAAAAGTAGGAGTTGATGTTTCGATTGTTGTCATTACGCCCCTACTTTTGACAACCCATTTTTTATGATCTTTTTTAATTCTTGTTCTTGGGTTGTGAAGCAACCAACAATAGCTTGAAATTCTTCCTGTTGTCATTTAAGCTCTTTTAATTGGCCTTCGAGGTCAACAATCTTCTCCTTATTTTGATTTATACGTTGCTGGGCAGTCAAAATAGTAGTGGTTAGCTTCGAGCATCACTTTTTTCCCTTGGATACATCGTGCATCAGTTTGGATCTTTTCTCCAAGAGTTGTTAATGATTAGCAATGACCCTCTCAAAATTAGGAAGCTTGGTCATCAAGTCTTCTAAAAAGCTCTTGAGCTCCTAAATAACTTGCTGAGTATTTGAATCTATAAGTTGCTTGTTTCGGTCAAGCTGCTAGAGGAGACCGACCATTTTCTATTTGTTATCTTCAATAGCCATTAGCTGATCCAACTCATGGTTCAGCAAGGCACCAAGCTCTTTTAGTAGCTGGGTAGGAGTGACACTCTGGACTTCAACTTCAGAATGGGCAGTCGAATGAAGAGACTATGAAGATAATGAAGTCCTAGAATGAATGTCTTCGATCCGTTTTAGTGGATCATCTTCATCATCATCTTCATCCATGCTGCTGGCATCTACATCCTCATCAATATTGACTTCAGCTGTTTCGACTGTTTGATGGAGCTGATAAGAGCTTCGAATGCGGGTTGTTGGTTAGCTTCGATTGCAGGTGCACTTAGTTTAGGTTAGGGGGAAGTGGTTCCCTATACCATAAAATGAAATGTTAGAACAAGTTGTGAAAATCAAGTTCGAATTAAAAACTTGAGAAATATATTAAACCTGAACGGCAACTTCAATAGGAGCCTCTCGAGCAGCTCTAGTGCTCGCCTCTCTTTCAGATTGGATTTCTGCATCGAAGAATCCATCGAAGCGAGCGCTGAGAGCAAGAGATTCTTCAGGTAAAGGTGTTAGCACACTTGGTGAAGGGATCAAATCCCTTGGAGGAGAAGGAGGGGGAGTTGAAGTCTTGGATTTCCTCGAAGTCACAGGGGAAATCACTCTTGGAGATTAGTGGGAAGGTTCCTGTTTGAAATCCAAAAGTTAATATAAAAAAATTGAATATTTAAAGTTAGGAGAAAAACCCTCTCCATAGTAGGTTCAGCCCTTTGACTGACGGAAGATAACCTCACAACTCTTGAAGAAGGTTGCTCTTCAACCTCTTGTTGGGAGGAAGCAAAGCTATCAACATTTAGAATATCTTTTTGTTTGGTAGTTGTGTGCTTTACTCAACCAGTCTTCATTGGGCTTACACCTGTGGCCTTTTCCTAAAAATTAAAAGTCAATCGAAGTTAGAGGTGAAGATAATGAAGATAAGATCAAAGACTAAGTTATTTTTCCCTTGGATTTTGGGGTAATTGTGGTTTCAATAAGGTTTTCGAGAGTCTCTTTCTACTCTCATATGACTTTGACTTTGAAGAAACTGGTCCAGCAGACTTCTTCTTCGAGCTAGAAGTTGAGGTGGTCTTCCCAAAGGCCTTGGACTTGGTCTTTTAAAATTTCTTGAACCTTTGGGGTTCGTCCTCCCAATCTTCCTCCTCTCCCAAGTCTTTCATTACCCTCGTTCTTTTCGAGACTATGTAACACCCCAACTTTTGGGTTAATTACAATATAGTCCTGAAATGCACTGTTTTGTAATTTCTGTGAGTAGTAAATTAAAATTGATTGTTTCGTGAGTGTATTTGATTGTTGTATGTGATTTGCTCCGAGCCAGGGAAATAATAATTTTCTGACCAAAAAAATCTTATTTTAATTAATTGGAGCTAGGGGATCTTACTAAACCCAATTCTGATTGATATATATATTAATCTTTTAAATTTTATGATTTAACTGTGTAATAAAATAATTTTATATTATTATAATATTATTTTATTTAACAGTACCTACTGTCTCAAAAATAGTAGAAATCTGCTTCAAAATGACCATGGACCCTTAAAAGTCTATGGGACCCGCGTTTAGAAAAGCAGTCAACAATTCTGACTAGACCAAATTCTAAACCAATGGGAGCAAGTCAACGAAAATGGCTTGACTATTTTAAACTAATGAGAAGTGGTCAAACAAAGAGGCAAAGACTTCTTTGTGAACCGTTGGATGTAGAAGCTTGTTTTGGAAGCTTTGATCTTAACCGTTGATCAAATCAATGGTGTAAGAACAATTCTAGTTTAATCACTAAGCAATATCCACCTTAGATCAAATCAAAGGCTAGGAATTAAAGTTGAATTCAATGGTTAAGATTAGGTCAAATATAGTGGCTTGACTTCGTTTAGTAACTAATTAAACCTAATTTGGTTAATCTAATTGCCTAATTAACAAACTAAGTAAACTAACCTAGTTATTAATTAGTTATAATCTAAATACTAATTAGATATCCTAATTTTGTTTAGAGGTTATAATATATGCTAATATATATTAAACTAATTAGTTATATAATTAGAATGTTAATTAAGTGTTAATAGGAGACTTAACCTAATTAATTATCTATTTAATTAGCTTGTAATTAACTATAATGGAAATCAAATTAAGTCCCCTAAACCCCAAGGAGCCCCACGGCCAAAGGAGGCTAGATGGCCAAGTTCTCACAAATTCTACAAGGTTCTTGAACCCTCCAAGTGATATAAGCCATGTGCATCAAAGTGTGAACACAAATGCATATTTACTATCCAAATTAAACACTCAACCTCTCCCACAATACCCACACGGCAGCCCCCTTCCTTTACACTCTCAATATTCATTTTAACACTTATCTAAATCTAAGCTTTCTATTCTCTCCAAAAATCTCAAGAACACAAAGTAACTTTCTCTTCCATTTTCTCCCTAGATTTCGGCCAAGCACCCAAACACCACCATCAATCTTCTATAATTCTACCTCTTCACATTTCCTAAACCAAAACTTTATCCTAAACACTTTTCCTTCATAAGGTTTTGTCAAAAACCTACTTTTTCTTGTTCAAAATCAAAGCTTTTGTTCACTTCCCTAAAGGTAAGTTTTGATCCTTTGGTTTAAAGTTTGATTTGTGATTTTCTAAACCATGATTGTTCCATGATTTTTCAATATTGATCCTTCTATGTGATTTTACCAATTATTTAAGAATTATTAGGGTTTTGTGTTGGTTTTCAAGAAAGCAAGGAGAAGGAGGAGACTAGGAGATCCTTGTCTTTAAGAGGTAAGAGGGAGATTTAATCTCATCAACCTTGTATGGTGATGAGGAGAATGGAATTGTATGTGTGTGAAGAATCCATAAGGATTCATTTATGTGTTTGTATATTGTTTTTCCTATTTGTGATTTATTTTATTTGCAAGCATGTTTATAGCTTTAATATATATTGCATGTGTTTATATATTGCATGTGTTTATAGATATAAAATTATTAATATAGGATGTGAATAATGTAACGATTGTATGAGTGTTCCAAAGAACACACTGAGGCTCACAGCCTTACCATTAAACAGAGAACCAAAATGTTCTCAACTATTTTCTAAATCAATGATTTAAAGAATCTAGAAAAAATAATAAAATTGAGAATGATTTAGATTGATTTTGGCCAACATGCCATTTTATTTTCTAAGATAGCTTAAGTAATTAATTTACAAAAGAAATTAATTCCAATGAATCTTTGGGAAATAAAATGAATATATTTAGTTTAGAATTTTAAATTAGCAGAATTTATTATAAGTAAGAAATAAAGTGAACACTTGAAAAGTACTAACGTAGAGCTCACTCTCTGAGTTTTGAAGCGCGTTAGCAAGTTTTAAGATGTAAATGATGGGTAAGGTTAAAATGAACAATATTTAGAGGAAAATGTCAAAAATACGATATACTGATTTTATAAGCAAAATGCTGCCGAAATTTACTAAAATCAGATAAATAAAATGAAAAGATTCCATAATATATTTATAACATAAGGAAAATACCTTACGTAGTTTAAAAGTACTAGATATAGTCTACACATATTTAAAATAATAATTTTAAGCTGTATGGTTAAGAAAATGATTTAAAAATCTTACGCGATTGAGAAAATGATTTAAAAACATTACGCGATGTTCAAAAATGTCAAAATATATTTATGCGATTTAAAAACATTTGTAAAAGCGATGCGATTGTGAAAATACGATAAAATTTCTACGCGATTAAATGATACAGCGAGTTTTACTGTCGGGCCAAAGTGGTGGACCCGGACATGTTGTGAGATAGTACTGTCAAGTGGAGACATGCTATATCTTGGTATATTAAGACTGAGGGTATTTTCGTAAATATGATAAAATACTGGGAATAAGGGTATTTTGGTAATTCTTGATCATGTTTAGAGAGTTATGTCAATTTGGTTGATAATTGGCGATTGGTTGACGAGATGAATAACACCGGGTTGTGGTATGATAGGCGTAGTGTGGTTCATTATATGAACTTGGAGGCATTAGTGTGCGGAGAATTCCACATGGGAACAGTGGGTTGCTCCTCTAGGCCGTGGTAATGGGCAACACATTAATGATCTTGACAAGTACTATTCTTAATCAAGATCTTGAGGAGACTATTATGTACAATGCCTGTAGTGCACGATGTATTGGACTATGTACTGCTACACGGTGTTTGGACTGTGGACTATAGACACGACGTTAAATAGTGCAATAGTTCGGTTGGGCAGTGTAACATCCCGAAAATTTCTTATTTCATTATAAACAATCATTTCATAATATTTGTGATTTTTGGTGATCTTTGTGGAATTTTCTAGAAACGTTGAATATTTTAATATATTCCTCGTTTTGCATGTGTGCTAAGCGGAGCCGGGAAAATGAAATATTTTCCCTGAGGCTGGTAAACTTTAGACTGTGGAAGCGTCGACGGGGGATCTTACTAAACCCGAGGCTGGACACAGTTTATGAGGTTTACATTTTACGAGATTTTATCTGATAAATAAAATCACTGTATCATAAAATCATCTGATGAATAATAAAATATTATTTTCATCAATCGTAACTTTTATTCACTGGGAAAATAATTCTAAACAGCGTAATTAAATCATCTGTCGAATGTATTTGATTGAGGAGACAAGCTTACTATGTACTTTATCGAGGAGCGTGCGAAACTTCTCAAGGAAGCTTCTTCCAACTGTTATTTTATTATTTCTCTCTCCTCCTATTTTGTGCAGCACGTTTGAATTAAGGGGTCTAATTCATTTCTCTCCCATTCTCCTCATTCACGCTGGTCACTCTCCCATGTAGCGACCCTCACTATTCACTCATTTTTCTCTCTTCTCTTTCACCCCACAAATGAACACCATCCACCCACATTTACATTTTTTTATCTTCCAAAACCGTCACAATCCTAGCACCATTTCGTGTTTGGAGAACCACCATATCTCGAGGAAAACATCTCCAAGGTCCTACATTTTCTTCATCTTCATCTTCTCCACTTTGTTGAAGTTTAAAGGTTAGAACTTTAAGGATCTCCTGGAAACCGAAAACGTGATTTCGACCAAAAGGAGCAGCCTTTTCTTTGTGCTTCTCCAAGGTAAGAGGAAGACACTCCTCCTCAACCTCTCTTAGCATTTAGAAACGTCGTGATTGTGTTGAGAGTCTTTACTTGTGTATGTTGTTTTGTATTGCATCTGTGCTATTTGATTGTTTGAGTTTTGAATATATATATATATATATATATCTGGATGTATTGGAACGTGGAATATGGAAGGGAATGAGTCCCGATTGGTTCTCGGATAGTTACGGTGTTAGGCCAAGAAATTTGGAAACTTCATGAGGAAAATTGGTAATAGTGTGAAATCTGGTTAAAATCCATCGAAGGTGAAAACCTGGTCTTTTGGTGAAATGTTAAAATCCGTCGAGTAAGGACTCATGGCCAAACCTGTCGAATTTGATATCTTGATCACTCAGTAAAATGTTAAAATCCGTCGAGTATGAACTTCTGGCCAAACCTGTCGAATTTGATATCTTGATCACTCGAGAAATGTTAAAATTCGTCGAGTATGAACTTCGCCAAACTGTCGAATTTGATATCTTGATCACTTAAAATGTTAAAATCAAGTCGAGTATGAACTTCGGCCAAACTTGTCGAATTTGATATCTTGATCACTCAAGAAAATGTTAAAATCCGTCGAGTATGAACTTCTGCCAAACTCATCGAATTTGATATCTTGATCACTCAAGTAAAATGTTAAAATCCGTCGAGTATGAACTTACGCCAAACTTGTCGAATTTGATATCTTGATCACTTAGTAAAATGTTAAAATCCGTCGAGTATGAACTTCTAGCCAAACTGTAATTTGATATCTTGATCACTCAGTAAAATGTTAAAATCCGTCGAGTATGAACTTCTGGCCAAACCTGTCGAATTTGATATCTTGATCACTCGGTAAAATGTTAAAATCCGTCGAGTATGAACTTCTGGCTAAACTTGTCGAATTTGATATCTTGATCACTTAGTAAAATGTTAAAATCCGTCGAGTATGAACTCCTGGCCAAATCCGTCGAAATTGACTTCCCAATCATTTTATTCAATGTCAAAATCCATCGAGTATGAACCCCTGATCATGTCCGTTGAGATTGATTTTCCGACCAAACCCGTCGAATAGAGTTCCTGGCCACTTAGGAGAAACTGTCCCAAAGTCAATAATCGTCGAGTTTGAGAGACAATGCCTATCGAATAGATGAATTTCTTCAGACCCGTCGAAATTAGAGATTTCGACGAGTGTTTCGTCGGTTCGACGCTTGGGAGATTTTCTCCAATGTCGACACCCATACCCGTCGAATTGAGGCTTTTGCTGACCTTCTGGAGGGTTCGACAGTTCTGTCCTTCGTTCGACAGAACTCCCGTTCGACAGAAAATGATCTGTTGCCAATTTTGTTATAAAATGTCCCTCATTTATTTTCATCCTGCTACCATGTTGTTTTCGTCGAATGGCAGCCTCAGTTTTTCACTAAATATATGTCTCCGTCGAACTTACAAGTGTTGTTTATCACCCAACATCTAATAATTAAATTTGTGAATCTATTGGTGATTCCGACCGTGTATCTTCCTGGACTCAAAACCTTTGGACTAATAAAAGATATATTAATTATAAAGAATTGGATGACCAGAAATTAATTAGGATTCATAAACAGGGAAGAACATGAGTATAGGTGACCAGGTGAGGCACATAATGAATCTAATGATTGATTTCTAATATGACTATGAATGAGATTGTGATTATCCTTAAAATGCGCTATTGATTTTACGTGGATCCGTGAATGGGATCAGACTTCATTGTTAAATGATATGATATGCATTTGAAATAGGATTGGCCTAGTTTGGTATGAGAAGCATGATTGAGTCATGCATTGAACCCATATGCATTTAAATGTGCATTATCATTGTGACATTGGGTCGACGAAATGTACTTTGAGAAACATCTGGTTGACGATTGAGTCGGATGTACTTTGAGAAACATCTGGTTGACGATTGAGTCGGATGTACTTTGAGAAACATCTGGTTGACGATCGAGTCGGATGTACTTTGGATTTATTCCCATGAAGTAGGATCTTGATTATCGAGGGCACATGTGCATAGTGAGTCCATGAATTATCTGGCATACATTGTTATTATAATTGGAACTGTTGTATTTTTGATATATCTATATATATATGACTGGAACTGTTTGGTTGATTATAACTGCTACTAAATGTTTATTACCATTATTCTTTGTCATATAATGCTATGTGGGCGCTTTCTTGCCGTTTAGTTTCTTGATGCTATGACCGGTAATGATGGTAGGATGTCTTACCTCTTTCTTGTACTTTTCTTGCTCTATGCCAATTTTTGGTTAAAGACTTTAAGTGGGAACGAGGTTGGGTTCCTTTGGATTTTATTGGTTTGACCTACTGCATCTGGTAATGCCGTCGCGAAGGGAGCTCTTTTGGGTTTGTTCGAATTGTGTTCATTGGTGATACCAAAACCTATAGAGTCGACTGGACCGACAAGCGTATGTGACATGCTGGGGATCTGACTTTGACAATGAAGAGGACTGCGATTGAAGACCTTATCTTGTATTTCTCACTACACCGGTGAGCCCGGAATGGCCTCACGCATTCGGGATACGATTGAGTGCCCAACTCCTTAGTCGTAGATATATTATGGGTAGTTTACATTTTATTTTGCATTACATATATAAAGTGTATTTTGGGTATATGTATGTTTTAAGATGATTATCCAGTCTTACATGCTGTAATTCTAGCACATATTATAATTCATAATTTAACTGGTTGTATATGTAACTACTCATTCGTGGCTCCTATTTTCCTCATATGAGAAATGTTTAATATTTATGGTAAATTTGTTGTTTGACAATGTTAGCACGCCGACATTTAGTGACCGTGACATAATGACGATTGTGCATTGGTTGTTAAATCGAGGGTGTTACATTTTATGGTATCAGAGCTCAATTCATCTTGTTGAGCCGGGGTATGGACTGACTATGCTTAGACATATTAGAAGTTGTTGTGTACTTCCTTGTCTTTTGATTGAGATATTGGGAAAAGAAGGCATGGCTTGCCGTAGGTTGAGTATTGGTAGCTCCTGTTGCACAATTACGTGACATTGAGTATTGGCCCACTCAATGTGTAATGTTCTGTGTCTACAGAAACTATGACTTCACCTAGGCATATTAAGGTAATAGGAGTTCTTTAGAAAGAAGCTTAGCAAAGATGACTGAACTTGCTTAGGACTTGTTTGCATTTGCACCCTTGCGTGTTATGTGACTTTTTGTGTTTGGTTTTCGAAAGGAGACATTATTGTTTGAAATGGTTACTTCTTGTCTCCATTGTGCCTGATTGTCTGTTTTCGAAGGGAGGTAATGGCTCGCGGAAGACGTATGCGTAGGGATGTGGGACGCAACAACGGAGGAATGGATGCGACTATGGAAACAATGCAAGGAATGGCTGGCGTAATAGTACAACCGGATCAGAGGACCGCACAACAGCAGGGATTAGAAATTGAGGTTCAGAATTTGTTGGGAGAAAGTCAGTTTTTGGGTAATTCTGAACTACCTAAGTTCCGAAGGAGGAACAACTGGATGATTAATCAGTTTAAGCAGAAACTGTATTCGCAACAACCGAAGGGACAACGGCAACAACAAACGTTGAAGGGGAGTGCGAGTGGTAGCAAATCCAATCCAACTGTGGTACCGTTATCAAGGTGTAAGAAGTGCGGAAAGGACCACTTCACGAGGGACTGTAAGATCGAAGGAAGAATTTGTTTCAAGTGCAGAAAACCAGGACATGTGTCAAGAGATTGTCCTTTACATGAGACAAAGCCTCCGTATGTGATCAAGAGGACAATCTGCCTCAAGTGCGGAAAGAACCACTTAACAAAGGACTGCGAGATCGAAGGAATAATCTGTTTCAAGTGCGGGGAATAAGGACATGTGGCGAGAAACTGTACTTCTCAAGGGATGAAGCCTTACGTCGGAAATGTGCGTACTTCAAAATCTCATGAAGAAGGGAAAGTTAATTCCTCCACCCTGACTGAAGATCGGAGTGAAGAAAGGGACTGTGCTACAGTGGATGACCCTGTGACTTCACTGTATAATTTCGGGGGTAACCCATTTCTTTATGACGTATGAACGTATGAATTCAATAGGGATATTCATACCCTCGTTATCTTTTGACTAAGTTATTTCTATTTTGGCTACTAAGAACTTGTTGATGGTAGCCAAGTTGTTTAAATTATCCAATGACTTGTTAAAGATTGAATCTTTTGGTGATCTGATTTGTTTACTTCTCTTACAAATTAGATGTAATGTTAACAAAAGGGATTGGTTATCTTTCAACCATATCTTGTTGAAATATTCCAATGAAATTCTAAGAGTTCGTTTATGGAATTGAGTTATCTCGTGTATTTATTTTCTTTCGATCCGAATGATACTATTCTCGTTTGTAAGACTACTTTCATTACAACAGTGTCATTTAGAACTATCCTATTGTTGTTAGACATTGGAACCTTTTACTAATTCAATCACCTACTTTCTTCATGAATAGGCTTGATCTCGGAAAGAGATTGATCGTTTTTAAAATGGGTCTCGTCATTCGGTTTCAACGGAAACTTAGTGTTTCTTGAGACGAAATTTCCTAGATGTAAATCCATGAAACTCGCTCCTAAGTTTTATTGGACCATATCATACTCTTCGTTAGGCGGGTCCGGTGGTAAATCAAAGTGACTTCCCTGTTTTTCTTTCTAGCCTTCATAACGTTTCTAGTATACTTCGATTGAGTAAATGTGTTCCCGAATCGAACCATAACAATGTGCTAAGCGTAGCACGATAAAGTGAGAACTTACCCTATGAGACATTTGTTCGAATCAAGGAAAGATGATTTGGCAAATCAATTGAAGGAGGCTGCTACTTTCTCCAAGATCATTTTGGGTTCTCAACTATCATTAAGATCATTTGAGAGAAGGGTATATTTCCAAGGTAACTTTCTCGATACGTAGTGAATACCACGGGTATTTCGTAAGGTCGTTCCGTAATGAACACTTCGGTAGTAACCATCGACTACATAAACAAGACCTTTCTTCCCTATTGAGACAGAATTGTCGTGTTATTCTTCAAATTCAGAAGAAGAACGAGGAGTTACGCTAGGAGCTGTTCAAGTGCGAATTTCGGTTTAAGGCAGTTTAACTTGAGTCAAGTGATCTTTAAAAGAAGGAACTATTGACGATCCGTCACGAGTTGGAGCAATTCTTCAATGGGACAGATCAATGACTGTATTGCAGATTCGTAACTTTAAAGGATCAGCTGAATAGTACGGGGGGACTCACTGTAGAATTCTTTAAAATGGCAAGACTTCTCATCTAACTCATGTATGAGGGTCAAGTTTTGTATGGACTGATGTATACGAGGAAAGATTTTCAAGAATTGAAGAGACACTCGATTTCTTCGCCAAAGATGATTCTGCCCAACCCCAATGAACTTTTTGGGATACCTAGTGATGCTTCGCATTGGAAGTTTAGAACGTGTGCTTGATCAGAATAGAAGGAATGGTAACGTGCGCTTAGAGACAATCGAGAATACATGGGAAGGATTACCTTACACCAACTCAGAATTAGCTCTGTAGTTGCATCGAAGGTCTAGAAGCATTTTCTACAAGGAGAAATTCTAAATGCCTATGGTAATCTTAAGAGCCAAAGGTATTTTGGTCTATTAGAATGAGTTGAATGTAAGGCAGAAACGATGATTAGAAGTTCCAAAAGATTTTGATTTTTGTTTTAGTATAATCTCAGAAGAGGCGAATGTCGTAGAGGACGCCTTAGGAAGAAAATACGTTTAGTTGTCTACTACAGTGAGCAAGAAGAGTAAGTTCGATAGAGCCACTTAGCGGTGTACAATTGTTTAGGGAGTTGGCTGTTGGATGGCTGAAGACTCAAGGAGCGTAGAATCTTTTGTTGATCGGCCTATGACGTCAACGCGTTTTTGCTCGTTAATATAAGATGCTCAGTGGAAGGAAGCAACCTTATTGCCTGTGATTTAGATTGATGCAACTGAAGATACAACACGAGAACTAGGAGACGAAATGAAAGAAACATAGTCACGTTTCTTCTAAGATATGACGAATTTCGAGGACGAAATTCCTTTTTAGAAGGGGAGTGTTGTAACATCCCGAAAATTTCTTATTTCATTATAAACAATCATTTCATAATATTTGTGATTTTTGGTGATCTTTGTGGAATTTTCTAGAAACGTTGAATATTTTAATATATTTCTCGTTTTGCATGTGTGCTAAGCGGAGCCGGGAAAATGAAATATTTTCCCTGAGGCTGGTAAACTTTAGACTGTGGAAGCGTCGACGGGGATCTTACTAAACCCGAAATTTGACACACGATTTATGAGGTTTACATTTTACGAGATTTTATTTGATAAATAAAATCAACGTATCATAAAATCATCGATGAATAATAAAATATTATTTTCATCAATCGTAACTTTTATTCACCGGGAAAATAATTCTAAACAGTAGTAATTAAATCATCCATCGAATGTATTTGATTGAGGAGACAAGCTTACTATGTACTTTATCGAGGAGCGTGCGAAACTTCTCAAGGAAGCTTCTTCCAACTGTTATTTTATTATTTCTCTCTCCCCTATTTTGTGCAGCACGTTTGAATTAAGGGGTCTAATTCATTTCTCTCCCATTCTCCTCATTCACGCTGGTCACTTCTCTTGTAAGCAGCCCTCACTATTCACTCATTTTTCTCTCTTCTCTTTCACCCCACAGCAGCAACACCATCCACCCACATTTACATTTTTTTATCTTCCAAAACCGTCACAATCCTAGCACCATTTCGTGTTTGGAGAACCACCATATCTGAGGAAAACATCTCCAAGGTCCTACATTTTCTTCATCTTCATCTTCTCCACTTTGTTGAAGTTTAAAGGTTAGAACTTTAAGGATCTCCTGAAACCGAAAACGTGATTTCGACCAAAAAGGAGCAGCCTTTCTTTGTGCTTCTCCAAGGTAAGAGGAAGACACTCCTCCTCAACCTCTCTTAGCATTTAGGAAACGTCTGTGATTGTGTTGAGAGTCTTTCTGCTTGTGTATGTTGTTTTGTATTGCATCTGTGCTATTTGATTGTTTGAGTTTTGAATATATATATATATATATATCTGGATGTATTGGAACGTGGAATATGGAAGGGAATGAGTCCCGATTGGTTCTCGGATAGTTACGGTGTTAGGCCAAGAAATTTGGAAACTTCATGAGGAAAACTGGTAATAGTGTGAAATCTGGTTAAAATCTGTCGAAGGTGAGAACCTGGTCTTTTGGTGAAATATTAAAACCCATCGAGTATGAACTCCTGGCCAAATCCGTCGAAATTGACTTCCCAATCATTTTATTCAATGTCAAAATCCATCGAGTATGAACCCCTGATCATGTCCGTTGAGATTGATTTTCCAACCAAACCCGTCGAATAGAGTTCCTGGCCACTTAGGAGAAACTGTCCCAAAGTCAATAATCGTCGAGTTTGAGAGACAATGCCTGTCGAGTAGATGAATTTCTTCAGACCCATCGAAATTAGAGATTTCGACGAGTGTTTCGTCGGTTCGACGCTTGGGAGATTTTCTCCAATGTCGACACCCATACCCGTCGAATTGAGGCTTTTGCTGACCTTCTGGAGGGTTCGACAGTTCTGTCCTTCGTTCGACAGAACTCCCATTCGACAGAAAATGATCTGTTGCCAATTTTGTTATAAAATGTCCCTCATTTATTTTCATCCTGCTACCATGTTGTTTTCGTCGAATGGCAGCCTTAGTTTTTCACTAAATATATGTCTCCGTCGAACTTACAAGTCTTTGTTTATCACCCAACATCTAATAATTAAATTTGTGAATCTATTGGTGATTCCGACCGTGTATCTTCCTGGACTCAAAACCTTTGGACTAATAAAAGATATATTAATTATAAAGAATTGGATGACCAGAAATTAATTAGGATTCATAAACAGGGAAGAACATGAGTATAGGTGACCAGGTGAGGCACATAATGAATCTAATGATTGATTTCTAATATGACTATGAATGAGATTGTGATTATCCTTAAAATGCGCTATTGATTTTACGTGGATCCGTGAATGGGATTAGACTTCATTGTTAAATGATATGATATGCATTTGAAATAGGATTGGCCTAGTTTGGTATGAGAAGCATGATTGAGTCATGCATTGAACCCATATGCATTTAAATGTGCATTATCATTGTGACATTGGGTCGACGAAATGTACTTTGAGAAACATCTAGGTTGACGATTGAGTCGGATGTACTTTGAGAAACATCTGTTTGACGATTGAGTCGGATGTACTTTGAGAAACATCTGTTGACGATCGAGTCGGATGTACTTTGGATTTATTCCCATGAAGTAGGATCTTGATTATCGAGGGCACATGTGCATAGTGAGTCCATGAATTATCTCGCATACATTGTTATTATAATTGGAGCTAACTGTTGTATTTTTGATATATCTATATATATATGACTCGCCTGAACTGTTTGGTTGATTATAACTGCTACTAAATGTTTATTACCATTATTCTTTGTCATAAATGCTATGTGGGCGCTTTGCGCCGTTTGGTTTCTTGATGCTATGACTGGTAATGATGGTAGGATGTCTTACCTCTTTCTTGTACTTTTCTTGCTCTATGCCAATTTTTGGTTAAAGACTGTAAGTGGGAACGAGGTTGGGTTCCTTTGAATTTTATAGGTTTGACCTACTGCATCTGGTAATGCCGTCGCGAAGGGAGCTCTTTTGGGTTTGTTCGAATTGTGTTCACTGGTGATACCAAGACCTATAGAGTCGACTGGACCGACAAGCGTATGTGACATGCTGGGGATCTGACTTTGACAATGAAGAGGACTGCGATTGAAGACCTTATCTTGTATTTCTCACTACACCGGTGAGCCCGGAATGGCCTCACGCATTCGGGATACGATTGAGTGCCCAACTCCTTAGTCGTAGATATATTATGGGTAGTTTACATTTTATTTTGCATTACATATATAAAGTGTATTTTGGGTATATGTATGTTTTAAGATGATTATCCGGTCTTACATGTTGTAATTCTAGCACATATTATAATTCATAATTTAACTGGTTGTATATGTAACTACTCATTCGTGGCTCCTATTTTCCTCATATGAGAAATGTTTAATATTTATGGTAAATTTGTTGTTTGACAATGTTAGCACGCCGACATTTAGTGACCGTGACATAATGACGATTGTGCATTGGTTATTAAATCGAGGGGTGTTACATTTTATGGTATCAGAGCTCAGTTCATCCTGTTGAGCCGGGGTATGGACTGACTATGCTTAGACATATTAGAAGTTGTTGTGTACTTCCTTGTCTATTGATTGAGATATTGGGAAAAGAAGGCATGGCTTGCCGTAGGTTGAGTATTGGTAGCTACTGTTGCACAATTACGTGACATTGAGTACTGGCCCACTCAATGTGTAATGTTCTGTGTCTACAGGAAACTATGACTTCACCTAGGCATATTAAGGTAATAGGAGTTCTTTAGAAAGAAGCTTAGCAAAGATGACTGAACTTGCTTAGGACTTGTTTGCATTTGCACCTTGCGTGTTATGTGACTTTTTGTGTTTGGTTTCCGAAAGGAGACATTATTGTTTGAAATGGTTACTTCTTGTCTCCATTGTGCCTGATTGTCTGTTTTCGAAGGGAGGTAATGGCTCGCGGAAGACGTATGCGTAGGGATGTGGGACGCAACAACGGAGGAATGGATGCGACTATAGAAACAATGCAAGGAATGGCTGGCGTAATAGTACAACCGGATCAGAGGACCGCACAATAGCAGGGATTAGAAATTGAGGTTCAGAATTTGTTGGGAGAAAGTCAGTTTTTGGGTAATTCTGAACTACCTAAGTTCCGAAGGAGGAACAACTGGATGATTAATCAGTTTAAGCAGAAACTGTATTCGCAACAACCGAAGGGACAATGGCAACAACAAACGTTGAAGGGGAGTGCGAGTGGTAGCAAATCCAATCCAACTGTGGTACCGTTATCAAGGTGTAAGAAGTGCGGAAAGGACCACTTCACGAGGGACTGTAAGATCGAAGGAAGAATTTGTTTCAAGTGCAGAAAACCAGGACATGTGTCAAGAGATTGTCCTTTACATGAGACAAAGCCTCCGTATGTGATCAAGAGGACAATCTGCCTCAAGTGCGGAAAGAACCACTTAACAAAGGACTGCGAGATCGAAGGAATAATCTGTTTCAAGTGCGGGGAATAAGGACATGTGGCGAGAAACTGTACTTCGCAAGGGATGAAGCCTTACGTCGGAAATGTGCGTACTTCAAAATCTCATGAAGAAGGGAAAGTTAATTCCTCCACCCTGACTGAAGATCGGAGTGAAGAAAGGGACTGTGCTACAGTGGATGACCCTGTGACTTCACTGTATAATTTCGGGGGTAACCCATTTCTTTATGACGTATGAACGTATGAATTCAATAGGGATATTCATACCCTCGTTATCTTTTGACTAAGTTATTTCTATTTTGGCTACTAAGAACTTGTTGATGGTAGCCAAGTTGTTTAAATTATCCAATGACTTGTTAAAGATTGAATCTTTTGGTGATCTGATTTGTTTACTTCTCTTACAAATTAGATGTAATGTTAACAAAAGGGATTGGTTATCTTTCAACCATATCCTGTTGAAATATTCCAATGAAATTCTAAGAGTTCGTTTATGGAATTGAGTTATCTGTGTATTTATTTTCTTTCGATCCGAATGATACTATTCTCGTTTGTAAGACTACTTTCATTACAACAGGTCTGTTTAGAACTATCCTATTGTTGTTAGACATTGGAACCTTTTTACTAATTCAATCACCTACTTTCTTCATGAATAGGCTTGATCTCAGGAAAGAGATTGATCGTTTTTAAAATGGGTCTCGTCATTCGGTTTCAACGGAAACTTAGTGTTTCTTGAGACAGAAATTTCCTAGATGTAAATCCATGAAACTCGCTCCTAAGTTTTATTGGACCATATCATACTCTTCGTTAGGCGGGTCCGGTGGTAAATCAAGTGACTTCCCTGTTTTTCTTTCTAGCCTTCATAACGTTTCTAGTATACTTCGATTGAGTAAATGTGTTCCCGAATCTGAACCATAACAATGTGCTAAGCGTAGCACGATAAAGTGAGAACTTACCCTATGAGACATTTGTTCGAATCAAGGAAAGACGATTTGGCAAATCAATTGAAGGACGCTGCTACTTTCTCCAAAATCATTTTGGGTTCTCAACTATCATTAAGATCATTTGAGAGAAGGGTATATTTCCAAGGTAACTTTCTCTGATACGTAGTGAATACCACGGGTATTTCGTAAGGTCGTTCCGAGTAATGAACACTTCGGTAGTAACCATCGACTACATAAACAAGACCTTTCTTCCCTATTGAGACAGAATTGTCGTGTTATTCTTCAAATTCAGAAGAAGAACGAGGAGTTACGCTAGGAGCTGTTCAAGTGCGAATTTCGGTTTAAGGCAGTTTAACTTGAGTCAAGTGATCTTTAAAAGAAGGAACTATTGACGATCCGTCACGAGTTGGAGCAATTCTTCAATGGGACAGATCAATGACTGTATTGCAGATTCGTAACTTTAAAGGATCAGCTGAATAGTACGGGGGGACTCACTGTAGAATTCTTTAAAATGGCAAGACTTCTCATCTAACTCATGTATGAGGGTCAAGTTTTGTATGGACTGATGTATACGAGGAAAGATTTTCAAGAATTGAAGAGACACTCGATTTCTTCGCCAAAGATGATTCTCGCCCAACCCCAATGAACTTTTTGGGATACCTAGTGATGCTTCGCATTGGAAGTTTAGAACGTGTGCTTGATCAGAATAGAAGGAATGGTAACGTGCGCTTAGAGACAATCGAGAATACATGGGAAGGATTACCTTACACCAACTCAGAATTAGCTCGTAGTTGCATCGAAGGTCTAGAAGCATTTTCTACAAGGAGAAATTCTAAATGCCTATGGTAATCTTAAGAGCCAAAGGTATTTTGGTCTATTAGAATGAGTTGAATGTAAGGCAGAAACGATGATTAGAAGTTCCAAAAGATTTTGATTTTTGTTTTAGTATAATCTCAGAAGAGGCGAATGTCGTAGAGGACGCCTTAGGAAGAAAATACGTTTAGTTGTCTACTACAAGTGAGCAAAGAGTAAGTTCGATAGAGCCACTTAGCGGTGTACAATTGTTTAGGGAGTTGGTTATTGGATGGCTGAAGACTCAAGGAGCGTAGAATCTTTTGTTGATCGGCCTATGACGTCAACGCGTTTTTGCTCGTTAATATAAGATGCTCAGTGGAAGGAAGCAACCTTATTGCCTGTGATTTAGATTGATGCAACTGAAGATACAACACGAGAACTAGGAGACGAAATGAAAGAAACATAGTCACGTTTCTTCTAAGATATGACGAATTTCGAGGACGAAATTCCTTTTTAGAAGGGGAGTGTTGTAACATCCCGAAAATTTCTTATTTCATTATAAACAATCATTTCATAATATTTGTGATTTTTGGTGATCTTTGTGGAATTTTCTAGAAACGTTGAATATTTTAATATATTTCTCGTTTTGCATGTGTGCTAAGCGGAGCCGGAAAATGAAATATTTTCCCTGAGGCTGGTAAACTTTAGACCGTGGAAGCGTCGACGGGGATCTTACTAAACCCGAGGCCGGACACAATTTTATGAGGTTTACATTTTACGAGATTTTATTTGATAAATAAAATCACTGTATCATAAAATCATCGATGAATAATAAAATATTATTTTCATCAATCGTAACTTTTATTCACTTGGGAAAATAATTCTAAACAGCGTAATTAAATCATCTGTCGAATGTATTTGATTGAGGAGACAAGCTTACTATGTACTTTATCGAGGAGCGTGCGAAACTTCTCAAGGAAGCTTCTTCCAACTGTTATTTTATTATTTCTCTCTCCCCCTATTTTGTGCAGCACGTTTGAATTAAGGGGTCTAATTCATTTCTCTCCCATTCTCCTCATTCACGCTGGTCACTCTCCTGTAAGCAGCCCTCACTATTCACTCATTTTTCTCTCTTCTCTTTCACCCCACAGCAGCAACACCATCCACCCACATTTACATTTTTTTATCTTCCAAAACCGTCACAATCCTAGCACCATTTCGTGTTTGGAGAACCACCATATCTGAGGAAAACATCTCCAAGGTCCTACATTTTCTTCATCTTCATCTTCTCCACTGTTGAAGTTTAAAGGTTAGAACTTTAAGGATCTCCTGGAAACTGAAAACGTGATTTCTGACCAAAAAGGAGCAGCCTTTCTTTGTGCTTCTCCAAGGTAAGAGGAAGACACTCCTCCTCAACCTCTCTTAGCATTTAGGAAACGTCTGTGATTGTGTTGAGAGTCTTTCTGCTTGTGTATGTTGTTTTGTATTGCATCTGTGCTATTTGATTGTTTGTTTGAGTTTATGAATATATATATATATATATATATATATATATATATATATCTGGATGTATTGGAACGTGGAATATGGAAGGGAATGAGTCCCGATTGGTTCTCGGATAGTTACGGTGTTAGGCCAAGAAATTTGGAAACTTCATGAGGAAAATTGGTAATAGTGTGAAATCTGGTTAAAATCTGTCAAGGTGAAAACCTAATGTTAAAATCCGTGAGAACTCGGCAAACTCCGTCTTTTGGTGAAATATTAAAACCCATCGAGTATGAACTCCTCGGCCAAATCCGTCGAAATTGACTTCCCAATCATTTTATTCAATGTCAAAATCTCCATCGAGTATGAACCCCGATCATGTCCGTTGAGATTGATTTTCCAACCAAACCCGTCGAATAGAGTTCATGTCCGTGGCCACCAAACCCGTCAATAGGTTCCCGAGCCACTTAGAGAAATCGTCCCAAAGTCAATAATCGTCGAGTTTGAGAGACAATGCCTGTCAAGTAGATGAATTTCTTCAGACCCATCGAAATTAGAGATTTCGACGAGTGTTTCGTCGGTTCGACGCTTGGGAGATTTTCTCCAATGTCGACACCCATACCCGTCGAATTGAGGCTTTTGCTGACCTTCTGGAGGGTTCGACAGTTCTGTCCTTCGTTCGACAGAACTCCCATTCGACAGAAAATGATCTGTTGCCAATTTTGTTATAAAATGTCCTCATTTATTTTCATCCTGCTACCATGTTGTTTTCGTCGAATGGCAGCCTCAGTTTTTCACTAAATATATGTCTCCGTCGAACTTACAAGTGCTGTTTATCACCCAACATCTAATAATTAAATTTGTGAATCTATTGGTGATTCCGACCGTGTATCTTCCTGGACTCAAAACCTTTGGACTAATAAAAGATATATTAATTATAAAGAATTGGATGACCAGAAATTAATTAGGATTCATAAACAGGGAAGAACATGAGTATAGGTGACCAGGTGAGGCACATAATGAATCTAATGATTGATTTCTAATATGACTATGAATGAGATTGTGATTATCCTTAAAATGCGCTATTGATTTTACGTGGATCCGTGAATGGGATCGACTTCATTGTTAAATGATATGATATGCATTTGAAATAGGATTGGCCTAGTTTGGTATGAGAAGCATGATTGAGTCATGCATTGAACCCATATGCATTTAAATGTGCATTATCATTGTGACATTGGGTCGACGAAATGTACTTTGAGAAACATCTAGTTGACGATTGAGTCGGATGTACTTTGAGAAACATCTGGTTGACGATTGAGTCGGATGTACTTTGAGAAACATCTGGTTGACGATCGAGTCGGATGTACTTTAGATTTATTCCCATGAAGTAGGATCTTGATTATCGAGGGCACATGTGCATAGTGAGTCCATGAATTATCTGGCATACATTGTTATTATAATTGGAACTGTTGTATTTTTGATATATCTATATATATATGACTGCCTGGAACTGTTTGGTTGATTATAACTGCTACTAAATGTTTATTACCATTATTGCTGTCATAAATGCTATGTGGGCGCTTTGCGCCGTTTGGTTTCTTGATGCTATGACTGGTAATGATGGTAGGATGTCTTACCTCTTTCTTGTACTTTTCTTGCTCTATGCCAATTTTTGGTTAAAGACTGTAAGTGGGAACGAGGTTGGGTTCCTTTGGATTTTATTGGTTTGACCTACTGCATCTGGTAATGCCGTCGCGAAGGGAGCTCTTTTGGGTTTGTTCGAATTGTGTTCACTGGTGATACCAAGACCTATAGAGTCGACTGGACCGACAAGCGTATGTGACATGCTGGGGATCTGACTTTGACAATGAAGAGGACTGCGATTGAAGACCTTATCTTGTATTTCTCACTACACCGGTGAGCCCGGAATGGCCTCACGCATTCGGGATACGATGGAGTGCCCAACTCCTTAGTCGTAGATATATTATGGGTAGTTTACATTTTATTTTGCATTACATATATAAAGTGTATTTTGGGTATATGTATGTTTTAAGATGATTATCCAGTCTTACATGCTGTAATTCTAGCACATATTATAATTCATAATTTAACTGGTTGTATATGTAACTACTCATTCGTGGCTCCTATTTTCCTCATATGAGAAATGTTTAATATTTATGGTAAATTTGTTGTTTGACAATGTTAGCACACCGACATTTAGTGACCGTGACATAATGACGATTGTGCATTGGTTATTAAATCGAGGGGTGTTACAGGCAGCCAAAAGTACTATTAGTTCTTTTCGGTTCATTCTCTCTGATATCCGTGTTTAGCTCCATGGAGTAGGAATGAGTCAGTGTGTGTATCATTCATTATCTGCATTTTAATGTTTACTATAATCTGTAATAAAATGTATGATGTATTGCTTTGCTATATTGTATGAGATATGATGGTATGTATTGTTGTGATATCTGTTGTATTGTCGTTTTCTTTATTGCCATGCTGGTAATGATGTAGTTGTCTCACTTCTCTATATGCTATTCTCTATATTATTATTATATTTCAGTAAAGAGTTTGAGGAAGAGGAGGGGGAATAGCCTCTTGAGATACAGTATCCGGACGAGGGACATCCGAGTGAACTGTACGAGGAAGGCGAGCCGATAGATCATCCTTACCATCAGGACTGATCTTGAGATCATGGCGTTGCCGGGATTCTTCGGTTTCGTGAGACTTGAGTTTCACGGAGGTTCGGAGGCCTGGCGGATGCGAGAGGATAGAGGATCTGTAGTCTACGTGGGATGTCTGACTGTGTCCCTATGTAGAGAGTTTGATGGAGATGTTATATTTACTACTGCTTTATACTTACATCTTGAGTTGCCTCTGACTCTTAGGTGTTACTGGGAAGGAATCTTCCATGCGCCTAGCGAGCTCAATAGTGAGTCAACAGCCCGGACTCGTGTCTGTAGAGCTGTGGGACCTCCAGGATGTCTGTCCTTCGATGATGTCTCTGAGGATGATCCATCGGAGGGTTTGAAATCTTTGAGGTGCACTTAGGCAATGTTATGTTTTAGTACTATGTTGTCTTTTTACTGCTTTGTTAAATATTTGTAGTTGTAAATTATTTGTGTATTTCAGACAAAAATCATATGTATATTATGGTGTGATTATACTATGTTTTATTTTGTGTTCTGTGTTATTTTATTTAATGTTATAAGTAGAAAAGGAAAAAAATAATTTTACCACTAATATTATTTACGTATCAAATGTTTTATAACTTGAGTAAGTATTTTATTTTATTTTATTTTATTGCATCATAAATGTGACATCCCCACAAGGGTGTTATATTAGTTGGTATCAGAGTCCAAGTTAGAGTCTTTTGGGGTTGTGGTTAGGTCTGTTTTTGCTTGTGTTGTGTGATTCTCTATGATTTGTTTCCGAAAGGTTACATCTAACATTGTTTTGCCTTGTTGAAGAAAGAGGATGTCTAGAGGAAGACGAACTTGTGCGAACGTGGAACGTAATGTGGACCCAATGACTGCAGCTGCTGAAGCTATGCAGCAAATGGCGAAAGTGATTACCCATCAAAATCAACGAGCAGCTCAACAGCAAGATGCAACTGCTGATGCTCTGAATTTATCCGAGTTTAGGCGCAATAACCCGCCGTAGTTTAGAGGCAAGTTTGACCCCGAGAAGGCGAGTCTTTAGATTCAAGACTTGGAAAGGGTATTTGAAGGAATGGGGTGCGCAAAGAATAGAAAGGTGACATATGCAACGTTTATGTTGAGAGGAGATGCCGACAATTGGTGGAGAGGAACCTGCTAATTATTACGAGCTGAAGGGACTGAGATTAATTGGGAAGTGTTTAGTGAAGTATTTTTAGAGAAGTACTTCCCTGGTAGTGCCCGACATGCCAAGGAGATGGAATTTCTTGGTTTGCGTCAAGGTAATATGACTGTTGGGGAGTATGCTGCTAAGTTTGAGAGCTTGTCACAGTTCTCAAGATATTTTAAAATTCAACCTAATGAGATATGAAAATGCCATAAGTTTGAAGATGGACTGAGGGTAGAACTGAGGCGAGCAGTGCTACCTATGAGGATGAGGGAATTTATTGTTTTGATGGATACTTGTCGATGACTCGAGGAGTTGGAGCCGTCCCGAGATCACAAAAATCGTAACTTTGGACCAACTAGGTTCCAAAGAGGAGGTAATAGCAACAATAACCGGTTTCAGCGCAAGCCTTATTAGAGACCATCAGGAAGTCAACCTCAACGTCTGTCTGCTGGGGGAAGTTCTAGTGGTAACCGAGCTAGTCAAAAAGTGGCATTTACGCCGACATGTTTTAAGTGTGGGAAGAGTGGCCATATATCTACAGATTGTCCGATCAGAGGAACGATCTACTTCAACTGCAAAAAACCTGGACATGTTTCTAGGAATTGCACTCAGCTTGAAAGGAAGCCTGCTGTGAGTAATGTTCGTGCTACTCAGCCGCGATCTGGAGGGCGAGTATATACAATGACTGGAACTGAAGCTTCTCAATCTGAAGATCTTATTCAAAGAGAAGGTGTCATTGAAGGTAATCACCTAACTTTGCTATATGATTCGGGTGCAACACACTCATTTATTGTATATGATTGTGTGGAACGATTAAAACTGCCTGTGTCTTCTCTGAGTTTTCAATTAATTGTTTCTACGCCAACTGCCAAGCCTGTTATTACATCCAAAATATGTATGAACTATCCTATTGTTATAGAGGATTGTATGTTTTCGATCAATTTGATTTGTTTACCTCTTGTTAAGATAGACATAATATTAGGAATGGATTGGTTATCTTCTAACCATATCCTGATAGACTGTGCAAGCAAAACCATAGTTTTTCCTAAGGAAGAAAGTTTTGGATTCTTGACTGTTGTTAAAGTCAAGTCATTGTTACGAGATGGAGCTTAGGGATTTATGTTGTTGTCTTCTTTAGAAGTCAAGAGTGAGAAATATGTGAGTGCTATTCCTGTCGTCAATGAGTTTCCAAAGATTTTTCCTGATGATGTACCCGGTTTGCCACCGGAAAGGGAGATCGAATTCTTTATCGATTTGGTACGAGGAGTAGGTCCTATTGCACCATATCGAATGTCGCCTGCAGAGTTGGTAAAACTGAAGAAGCAATTGGAGGAACTGTTGGAGAAATAGTTTGTGTGACCTAGGGTTTCGCCATGGGGAGCACCAGTACTACTAGTCAAGAAGAAGGATGGAACCTCTCGACTTTGTGTAGATTATCATTAGTTGAACAAGGTTACTATAAAGAATAAGTATCCACTTCCGAGAATTGATGATTTGATGGATTAGTTGAAGGGAGCCGCTGTATTCTCTAAGATAGATCTGCGACTAGGTTATCATCAGATTCGTGTCAAGGTTGATGATGTACCTAAGATAGCTTTCCGAACTCGTTATGGGCATTATGAGTATCAAGTGATTCCGTTCGGAGTTACGAATGCTCCTGCAATATTCATGGACTATATGAATAGGATTTTTTGTCCGTACCTAGACAGATTTGTTGTTGTCTTTATCGATGACATTCTGATCTACTCTCAAAGTCAAGAAGAGCATGCTGAACATCTCAGTATAGTTCTCCAGATTTTGAAAGAGAAGAAGCTGTATGCGAAATTGGCAAAATGCGAGTTTTGGTTAGAAGAAGTTCAATTTCTAGGTCACGTAATTTCCAAGGAAGGTATTGCGGTAGACCCATTGAAGGTGGAGACAATTTCACAGTGGGAAAGGCCTAAGACAGTGACTGAGGTCCGGAGTTTTGTTGGACTAGCCGGATATTACTAAAGATTTATTGAAGGTTTTTCCAAGATAACTGGACCACTTACATAACTTACAAGGAAGAGCCAAGCTTTTGATTGGACAGAGGAACGTAAAGCAAGTTTCCAAGAGTTGAAGAAGAGATTGACGACTGCACCAGTGTTAATTTTACCGGATCCTAACAAATCTTTTGAGGTGTATTGTGACGCTTCTTATCAAGGGTTAGGATGTATGTTGATGCAGAACCAAAATGTAGTAGCTTATGCTTCAAGACAGTTGAAGGTTCATGAGAGGAACTACCCAATGCACGATTTGGAACTAGCCGCAGTAGTCTTTGCGTTGAAAGTGTGGAGGCATTTTCTGTATGGAGCTATGTTCATTGTCTTTAGTGATCACAAGAGCTTAAAATACTTGTTTGATCAAAAGGAATTGAATATGAGACAGAGGTGATGGTTGAAAATTTTGAAGGACTATGATTTTTAGCTTCAATACCATCCGGGAAAGGCGAATGTGGTGGCGGATGCCTTGAGCAGAAAGGTGGTTAGTGTTTCTACCATGATGATAAAGGAGAAGGAGCTGATTAATTAATTCAGAGATCTATGGTTGTCACTGGAATTGGTACCAAGAAAGATTCGTTTAAGTAAAGTTATAGTTTTGAATGGCTTGCTGGAAGTAATCCGAGAAAAACAGGATGAGGATTCATTTTTACAGAATGAAAAGAAGTTATTGAAGCAAGGTCATAAGGCGACGGTGGAGGAAGGATCTGATGGAATCCTAAAATTTGAAGGAAGAGTTTGTATACTTGATGATCCCGAACTTAAGAAAGCAATTTTGGATGAAGCTCATACTAGTAATTTGAGTATGCATCCGGGGATGACGAAGATGTATCAAGACTTAAAGCGGATGTTTTGGTGGTCAAGAATGAAGAGAGATGTAGCGGAACGTGTGACGTCTTGTCTCGTTTGTCAGAAGGCAAAAGTGGAACATCAACGACCTGCTGATATGTTACAACCTTTGATTATTCCAGAGTGGAAGTGGGATAGTATCTCGATGGATTTTGTTACCGGATTGCCAAGGACGAGGAAGGGTCATGATTCTATATGGGTTATAGTTGATAGGCTTACGAAGTTAGCGCATTTCTTGTCGATCAATATCAAGTATTCGTTGGAACGGTTGACCCAGATATACATCAATGAAATTGTTAGAGTACATGGTGTACCTGCAAGTATAGTTTCTGATAGAGATCCGAGGTTTACATCGAGGTTCTGGCAAAGTTTGCAAGAAACAATGGGAATTAAATTGCGATTGAGTTCTGTATATCATCCGCAGACTGATGGTCAAACGGAGAGAACAATTCAGTCGTTGGAGGATTTGTTGCATGCTTGTGTGTTAGAACAACAAGGGAGTTGGGATGAATTTCTGTCTTTGATAGAATTCACCTACAACAATAGTTTTCACTCGAGCATATGGATGGCACCCTATGAAGCCCTTTATGGACGACGATGCCGAACACCTTTGTACTGGTATCAAGATGGAGAAAGTATGACTATTGGGCCTGATCTTGTGCAGCAGACTACGGAAAAGGTGAAAATGATTCAGGAGAAGATGCAAACGACTCAAAGCCGACAGAAGAGCTATGCTGATAAGTGAAGACGGCCTCTGGAATTTGAAGAAGGTGAGCATGTATTCTTAAGAGTAACACCTACGACTGGTGTCGGAAGAGTTATCAAATCTAGGAAACTTACTCCTAAATTCACAGGGCCTTATCAAATCATTCGTCGGATAGGTCCTGTAGCCTACCAAATAGCTTTACCGCCTTTTCTATCCAATCTACATAATGTATTCCATGTGTCTCAATTGAGGAAATACATTCCAGATCCAACTCACGTTATACAACCAGATGAAGTGCAGCTGAAGGATAATTTGACGTATGAAACACTTCCTGTTAAGATCGAGGACAGAAGAGTGAAACAGCTTCGAGGGAAGATGATTGAGCTGGTAAAAGTAGTATGGAATGATGTAACGAGAGATACTACTTGGGAGCTAGAAGGTAAGATGAGGGAGCAATACCCTCACCTATTCTGAGGTATGATGAATTTCGGAGACGAAATTCTTATTAGTAGGGGAGAGTTGTAACACCCAAACTTTTGGGTTAATTATAATATAGTCCTGAAATGTACTGTTTTGTAATTTCTGTGAGTAGTAAATTAAAATTGACTGTTTCGTGAGTGTATTTGATTGTTGTATGTGATTTGCTCCGAGCTAGGGAAATAATAATTTTCTAGCTGAAAAAACTTATTTTTATTAATTGGAGTTGGAGGATCTTACTAAACCCAATTCTGATTGATATATATATTAATCTTTTAATTTTTAGGATTTAACTGTGTAATAAAATAATTTTATGTTATTATAATATTATTTTATTTAACAGTACCTACTGTCTCAAAAATAGTAGACATTTGCTTCAAAATGACCATGGACCCTTAAAAGTCTGTGGGACCTGCGTTTAGAAAAGCAATCAACGATTCTGACTGGACCAAATTCTAAACCAATGGGAGCAAGTCAACGAAAGTGGCTTGACTATTTTAAACTAATGAGAAGTGGTCAAACAAAGAGGCAAAGACTTCTTTGTGGACCGTTGGATGTAGAAGCTTGTTTTGGAAGCTTTGATCTTAACCGTTGATCAAATCAATGGTGTAAGGACAATTCTAGTTTAATCACTAAGCAATATCCACCTTAGATCAAATCAAAGGCTGGGAATTAAAGTTGAATTCAATGGTTAAGATTAGGTCAAATATAGTGGCTTGACTTTGTTTAGTAACTAATTAAACCTAATTTAGTTAATCTAATTGCCTAATTAACAAACTAAGTAAACTAACCTAGTTATTAATTAGTTATAATCTAAATACTAATTAGATATCCTAATTTTGTTTAGAGGTTATAATATATGCTAATATATATTAAACTAATTAGTTATATAATTAGAATGTTAATTAAGTGTTAATAGGAGACTTAACCTAATTAATTATCTATTTAATTAGCTTGTAATTAACTATAATGGAAATCAAATTAAGTCCCCTAAACCCCAAGGAGCCTCACGACCAAAGGAGGCTAGATGGCCAAGTTCTCATAAATTCTACAAGGTTCTTGAACCCTCCAAGTGACATAAGCCATGTGCATCAAAGTGTGAACAAAATGGATATTTACTATCCAAATTAAACACTCAACCTCTCCCACAATACCCACATGGCAGCCCCCTTCCTTTACACTCTCAATATTCATTTTAACACTTATCTAAATCTAAGCTTTCTATTCTCTCCAAAAATCTCAAGAACACCAAGTAACTTTCTCTTCCATTTTCTCCCTCGATTTCGGCCAAGCACCCAAACACCACCATCAATCTTCTATAATTCTACCTCTTCACATTTCCTAAACCAAAACTCTATCCTAAACACTTTTCCTTTACAAGATTTTGTCAAAAACCTACTCTTTCTAGTTCAAAATCAAAGCTTTTGTTCACTTCCCTAAGGGTAAGTTTTGATCCTTTAGTTTAAAGTTTGATTTGTGATTTTCTAAACCATGATTGTTCCATGGTTTTTCAATATTGATCCTTGTATGTGATTTTACTAATTATTTAAGAATTATTAGGGTTTTGTGTTGGTTTTCAAGAAAGTAAGGAAAAGGAGGAGACTAGGAGATCCTTGTCTTCAAGAGGTAAGAGGGAGATTTAATCTCATCAACCTTGTATGGTGATGAGGAGAATGGAATTGTATGTGTGTGAAGAATCCATAAGGATTCATTTATGTGTTTGTTTATTGTTTTTCCTATTTGTGATTTATTTTATTTGCAAGCATGTTTATAGCTTTAATATATATTGCATGTGTTTATAGATATATGATTATTAATATAGGATGTGAATAACTTGTAACAATTATATGAGTGTTTCAAAGAATACACTGAGGCTCACGGCCTTACCATGAAACAGAGAACCAAAATGTTCTCAACCATTTTCTAAATCAATGATTTAAAGAATCTAGGTAAAATAATAAAATTGAGAATGATTTAGATTGATTTTGGCCAACATGCCATTTTATTTTCTAAGATAGGTTAAGTAATTAATTTACAAAAGAAATTCATTCCAATGAATCTTTGGGAAATAAAATGAATAAATTTAGTTTAGAATTTTAAATTAGCAAAATTTATTATAAGTAAGAAATAAAGTGAATACTTGAAAAGTACTAACGTAGAGCTCACTCTCTGAGTTATGAAGCACGTTAGCAAGTTTTAAGATGTAAATGATGAGTAAGGTTAAAATGAACAATATTTAGAGGAAAACGTCAAAAATATCATATACTGATTTTATAGGCAAAATGCTGCCAAAATTTATTAAAATCAAATAAATAAAATGAAAAGATTCCATAATATATTTATAACATAAGGAAAATAACTTACGTAGTTTAAAAGTACTAGATATAGTCTACACATTTTTAAAATAATAATTTTAAGCTATATGGTTAAAAAAATGATTTAAAAATCTTACGAGATTGAGAAAATGATTTAAAAACATTATGCGATGTTCAAAAATGTCAAAATATAATTCCGCGATTGTGAAAATACGATAAAATTTTTACGCAATTAAATGATACAGCAAGTTTTGCTGTCGGGCCAAAGTGGTGAACCCGGACATGTTGTGAGATAGTACTGTCAAGTGGAGACATGCTATATCTTGGTATATTGAGATTGAGGGTATTTTTGTAAATATGGTGAAATATTGAGAATAAGGGTATTTTGGTAATTCTTGATCATGTTTATAGAGTTGTGTCAATGTGGTTGATAATTGGTGATTGGTTGACGAGATGAATTACATCGGGTTGTGGTGTGATAGGCGTAATGTGGTTCATTATATGAACTTGGAGGCATTAGTGTGCGGAGAATTCCACATGGGGATAGTGGGTTGCTCCTCTGGGCCGTGGTAACGGGCAACACACTAATGATCTCGACAAGCACTATTCTTAATCAAGATCTTGAGGAGACTATTATGTACAATACCTGTAGTGCACGATGTATTGGACTGTGTACTGCTACACGATGTTTGGACTGTAGGCTATAGACACGACGTTAGACAGTGCAATAGTTTGGTTGGGCAGCCAGAAGCACTATTAGTTCTTTTCGGATCATTCTCTCTGATATCCGTGTTTAGCTCCATGGAGTAGGAACGAGTCAGTGTGTGTATCATTCATTATTTGTATTTTAATGTTTACTATAATCTGTGATAAAATGTATAATGTATTGCTTTGCTATACTGTATGAGATATGATGGTATGTATTGTTGTGATATCTGTTGTATTGTCATTTTCTTTATTGCCATGCTGGTAATGATGTAGATTGTCTCACCTCTCTATATGTTTTTTCTCTATATTATTATTATATTCCCGTAAAGAGTTTGAGGAAGAGGAGGAGGAACAGCCTCTTAAGATACAGTATCCGGACGAGGGACAGCCGAGTGAACTGTACGAGGAATGCGAACCGATAGATCATCCTTACCATCAGGACTAATCTTAAGATCATGGCATTGCCGGGATTCTTCGATTTTGTGAGACTTGAGTTTCACGGAGGTTCGGAGGCCTGGCAGATGCGAGAGGATAGAGGATCTGTAGTCTACGTAGGATGTCTGACTGTGTCCCTATGTAGAGAGTTTGATGGAGATGTTATATTTACTACTACTTTATACTTACATCTTGAGTTACCTCTAACTCTTAGGCATTACTGGGAAGGAATCTTTCATGCGCCTAGCGAGCTCAGTAGTGAGTCAACAGCCCGGACTCGTGTCTGTAGAACTGTGGGACCTCCAGGATGTCTGTCCTTCGTTGATGTCTCTGAGGATGATTCATCGGAGAGTTAGAAATCTTTAAGGTGCACTTGGGCAATGTTATGTTTTAGTACTATGTTGTCTTTTTACTGCTTTGTTAAATATTTGTAGTTGTAAATTATTTGTGTATTTCAGACAAAAATCATATGTATATTATGGTGTGATTATACTATGTTTTATTTTGTATTCTGTGTTATTTTATTTAATGTTATAAGTAGAAAAGGAAAAAAAAATTTACCACTAATATTATTTACGTATCAAATGTTTTATAACTTGAGTAAGTATTTTATTTTATTTTATTTTATTTTATTGCATCATAAATGTGACATCCCCACAAGGGTGTTACAGACTACATAAAGAGAGTAAAAATGATTGGTAGTTAAATCGAAGATAGAAAGGGTAAGAATAAATTAATGAACTTTACCATGAGGTGGATATTTTATTACTCGAGTATATCCGTAGATTGGATCTCAACAATTATCCAGATAGCAGTTGGCAAAACTCTCCTCATGCTTCTTTGATTCCTTGCCCACACCCAATGCTCCACTTTTGAGGTTTGGATACCAGTTGGCTATACCAAAAGGAGCATTGGGGACTGGGGGGAACTTAAATAGGGTTTTAAAATCCTTAAACGAAGCAAAATGATTCAAAATTAGAATACTTATGAACTGAGCATGAGATTTTTGGTAATGTTCTGCTCGCTTTTGCTTTAGGATTTGCTTAGCCTCTCGAACCACTAGTCTTAAGTTTCAAGGGTCATATTTAACTTTAAAGAATTTCTTAAACTTGTAGATTTCTTTGAGATGTGTACCTTTTGACTTTTTTTTAGTATCTCCAGTCTGCATAGAAGACCATGGATTAGTCATTCTGTTAAAGCAATCTTCAGCTGAAAGCTTTTGGGATGAGTAATATTGGTCCCACCAGTTGTTAAAACTAAGGGTTGTGAAGAAAGAGGGTTTGCACTCGAAAGGATTGAACCATTCTCTTCTCTCACCATTTTTCTTGAGGAAGTGCTTATATTGTTTGATATTCTTAGCTTTAGATTCATATATTTGTCACTCTTCTCAAAGAAAAATGGGATAGGGAATGCATTGAGAGAAGCCAAATTGCTTCAAGATGCAGGAGGAAATGTATAAAATAAGACTAAAGTCTTTCGACTTTGGGAAACTTAGGGATAGAATTTGAGTGGTGAACATATGACTCCATAACTTAAGGCTTTCAAACTGGGCCCCTGGGGTGTTGTAGAAGAAAGGTTGTTAAAACCAATCAGGGTCACAGTCTCAAGAAGCAAAACGAGAGAAGTTAAAGTTATCAGAATGGAGTTTCATGTTAATGAATAAAGAAATGAAAAACTTAAAGTCCTCGACTTCCTTCCTAGACTTAGAAGAAAAATAGAGATGAGATAAACGATTTCCTTCGACAAGTTTGGAAATGTTTGGAGGAAAAGAACTCTGGAGATGTGGTTTGAAGATGGCATTAAGCCAGAGATGGAGCAACCAGAAAGGACCACCCAGGTTGG
Organism: Ormosia semicastrata; assembly: GCA_029884595.1. Lineage (NCBI taxonomy): Eukaryota > Viridiplantae > Streptophyta > Magnoliopsida > Fabales > Fabaceae > Ormosia > Ormosia semicastrata. The sequence continues at coordinate 12,982,691 of JAQQTO010000048.1, read as the reverse complement.
TTAAGGCTTTGTCCTTTGATTGAAGTAAATTGACGGCCTCAACCATCAAAGAATAAAATTGAGAAAGGACTAGTTTGCTCAAGCATAAGGGAGAACCCTCATGAAGAAGAATGGCTAGATGGTGTAAAGGTTTTGGGACTTGGAGAGACTTAGTACATAATACGAAAGAACTATGCTATAAAATGAGAAAAACAACGTGTTCCTCATCAGAAACAATGCTAATATCGAGGTGGTTATTTTTGATAAAGGCCGTGTAGGTAAGTTTCGACCAATTGGGCTCTATAATATTTTTGGGTTCTAAAGTACTTGTGATTACTCGTCCTGTGGCCTTAAGGTGTAACGCCCGTGAAAACATGGTAAAATTGTATATGGTTATAGAGGTAGCCTATTATTAGTTTGACATGTTTGTTAAGTTTTGTGATCATCTAAGCATGTTTAGTCACTTTGTTGTAGCTCTTTGTGTGAAACATAGCTATTTTTGACCCCAAATTTGACTTGAATTGTTTAGTTAATGGAAATAAGTATGGAGAACTTGTTTCTAGGTCATAAATGTGTGGAAGTAGATATGGTTAAAGTTTGAGATTAATCAGAGTTAGTTTGATATTTTTAAGCATACTGGTTGTGTGTTTTATTGTTAGATTGACCCCCAGCTGATATAGAAATATCAATTTTTGGTAAAACAGAATTTTTAATGAATCTTAAGATTTATTTTGAATTTGTCGGAAGTTAGGAACTTGGATTTGGTGAAATTTAAGTGTTCTTATCAAATCAGGTTATATCACTTGGCCACTTAAGTGACCAAAGTCATTCATGGCTGCCTTGTTATTTAAAGGCATAAGATGAGATATTTCATCTCATTTTCACTCTTTTCACTTTCTTCTCTCACGGCTGTAGCTACCAAGGGAGAGGCAAAGGAAAGCCAAGCAAAGAAGGAGGAAGAGGAGGAAAAGAAAAGGAAGTGAAAGCTAAGGCTTCATCATCCTCACCTTCTTTGATCCAACAGGTAGGGGTTGTTGAGCCTTTAAACTCCTTTTCTTCCATTTTCACCATTATTGTACAAGTGGTGCATAATATGCTAATTTGGTTTCTAGAGGTGTTTGAAGTGTATTTCGTACTTGAATGAGTTCCTTTAGTTGTTTATGACTTGTTCATGGATTGAGTTTGAGTTAGAAACTTAGAACTTGTCATTTGAACCTTTAAATCCCAAAAGTGAGAAAGTTAGGTCATGGATGAGAGATCTGGTCATTGGATCCAAATTAGAGGTTTTTGATGGTGGTTAATGATTTCTAGGTGTTAGTGAACTTGTGAGGGACCTTAAATCACCTAGAAACTAGTTTGGAGTGGCCAAAATTCGTGAATTGTTCTAATGGAATAGTACCATGTTCTGCAGAACCAAATTCTTACTTGATATAATCGATTACAAGGTGAATGTAATCGATTACAAGACTAATGTAATCGATTACCAGAGTTCTAGAATTGATGTAATCGATTACAATGGAAATGTAATCGATTACTAGGCTCTTGACTTTGTTATAATCGATTACAATAAAGGTGTAATCGATTACAAGTCTCCTGTTTGTGGAAATACCAAGTTTTACTTGATGGGATCATTTGTGCAAATCCTTTAGGGTGTTATAGGCTCCGCGATGTGGCCGTGTGTGCCGTGGTGTGAAAGGGGGCAGAGGCCAGGGCGTCGTGGCGTGTTGCGGTGTGAGCTCCTAAAACTTTCAAGAATTATGTTCTTGATGTGTTGAGATTCCCAATGGTTGGGATTACCTTTTTAAAACCTTTTTTAAGTGTGTTGAGGTACTTATGGGAGTATTTCAATGAGGAAATGACTACCTTGTAAATGTGAGGAAATTATGAGTCCTTAGGCAACCAATAGGTTGGAAATACCACAGGGTAACACTTAGGTTTTTGATCCATATGAGATTGTTTTAGTATCGTTATGATGCTGTTATGTGATGGGAATGACACATAGTGCGAGTATATGGGTATTCCTAAGTTGATAGTTGGAAAGCCTCGTGGAGGAGGATAGACACGTTTAAGGGCATTGGTTATGACTTGTGTAGGAGGATATCCAATGTGGCGTTAAATGTGTGTGCTAAATATCACTTTGCGTGTTTTCTCGCACACTTACTATTTCCACGTATCTGTGACTGGTGTATGAGATGGTGAACACCCTTTGTTAAGAAGTGGAGTAGACCATTCATTGCCAGGTAGTGATAAATGGTTGGAGCCATACTACTTAGGGAAAGTACAAGAAACGGAGTTCTTGGGAATAGTCGAGTTTCATGACATTGCACTAATACTATTTTAATATCATTGTATAATCATTGTCTTAGAACATGTTAGGCATAAACATTCAACATAATCATCATTGCATTTGCATAGTAATTGTATGGACAGTTACCTATTCAATGATATGTACGATTGTAAGAGCGGTTGTATAATATTGTTGTTAGTTTTCTTGTAGTGCAGGCTTAGGATTAAGGTTTTCTTGAGAATGTTACATAGGGTTTCTATGTGAGATATTCTTTCGATTGTAAGTAGTAGTTCTTATACCAGTTGTAAACTTATTCCTTATGTTGGTTGTTGATTTATTCTTTGTGAAAGAATAAATGCTGGTTTTGAAATACTTATACTGAGAAATTGTGATTTCTCACCCCGTTTGTGTTTTCATGTAAATCCAGGTGTAAGTGTTTAAAAAAAAAAGAGAAAGGCATATAGAGACGCGTAGTATAAATGCTCTTTTAGGCTGAGCTTGTATTTCTTTATTTGCTTAAGTAGTTTAAAGCTATGTTTGACTATTTACCTTTTAGGTAGTGATATATATATATATAACTTTTGTTATCGTGGCTCTCCATATTTACTCATTGTGTATGAATGATATGGGTTTAGTTTAGTTGATGTATGTTATAGGTAGCATGGCCAGTATTGGGTTATTCTTTTATATGAAGATATATCAGGATAGCAAATATTGAGCTGTTACATTACGGTATCAGAGTAGTTCATCCTGTTGAGCTAGGGTATGGACTAACTATGCTTAGGCATGTTAGAAGTTTATCTGTGTGTTGTGCATTTCTTTGTCTCTTGTTTGAGATGTTGGAAAAAGATTGCATGACTTGCTTTAGGTTGGAATGTTAGTAGCAATTGTCATACGGTTACATGATATTAAGACTGCAGGTCAATATGTAATGTTCTATGTGGACATGAAACTATGACTTCACCTAGGCGAACTAGGGGAATAGGAGTTCTTCTAGTGAGGGTCCAGTTGGTATAACTGAACTCGTTAGGACTTGTTTGCATCTACACCCTTTGGAGTGATACCTTTAGAGTTAGTAGAGCCCATGGGTTGGATAAAAGGTTGTTAGATAGAGCTTGCAAGGAAATTGGACGTCGGAGTCTAAGAGTTTTGTGGAAAACAGATTTCTTAGGTAAAGAATATCTAGCATAGGCTTGGCTTGATAGGCTATTCTGGAGCTGGAGACTCGTATGAGACAAGATTGTCTTGAGTTATTAATGATGAGTTAGATATCACTATAGAAGGTGGGATTCATTCGAGTGTGATGTCTGATGGAGATCTTGGAACCTTAGTTGCGAGAGACTAAGTGTTGATAGTGAGTGAATTTTGGGGACAAAATTCTAAAAAGGTGGGGAGTAATGTAACACCTGTGAAAACATGTTAGACTTGTATATGGTTATAGAAGTAGCCTATTATTAGTTTGACATGTTTGTCAAGTTTTGTGAATGTCTGAGCATGTTTAGTCATTTTGTTGTAGCTCTTTGTGTGGAAGATAGTTGTTTTTGACCCCGGATTTGACTTAAATTACTTAGTTAATGGAAATAAGTATGGAAAACTTGTTTATAGGTCATAAATGTATGGAATTAGATGTGGTTAAAGTTTGAGATTAATCGGAGTTAGTTTAACATTTTTAAGCATACTAGTTGTGTGTTTTAGTGTCAGATTAACCCCCAGCTAATATGGAAATAGCTGTTTTTAGTGAAACAGAATTTTTAATAAATTTTAAGATTTATTTTGAATCTGTTGGAAGTTAGGAACCTGGATTTGGTGAAATCTAAGTATTCTTAGTAGATCAAGTTATATTACTTGGCCACTTAAGTGACCAAAGTCACTCACGGCTATCTTGTTATTTAAAGGCATGAGATGAGATATTTCATCTCATTTTCACTCTCTTTTCTCACGGCTGTAGCTACCAAGGGAGAGGCAAAGGAAAGCCAAGCAAAGAAAAAAGAAGAAAAGGAAAATAAAAGGAAGTGAAAGTTAAGGCTTCTTCATCCTCACCATCTTTGATCCAAGAGGTAGGGGTTCTTGAGCCTTTAAACTCCTTTTCTTTCATTTTCACCATTGTTGCACAAGTGGTGCATAATATGCTAATTTGGTTTTTAGAGGTGTTTGAAGTGCATTTCTTACTTGAATGAGTTTCTTTAGTTGTTTATGACTTGTTCATGGATTGAGTTTGAGTTAGAAACTTAGAACTTGTCATTTGAACCTTTGAATCCCAAAAGTGAGAAAGTTAGGTCATGGATGATAGATTTGGTCATTGGGTCCAAATTAGAGGTTTTTGATAGTGGTTAATGATTCCTAAGAGTTAGTGAACTTGTTAGGGACTTTAAATCACTTAGAAACTTTTTTGGAGTGGCCAAAATTCGTGAATTGTTCAAATGGAACAGTACCACGTTTTGCAAAATTATGCAAAACCAAGTTCTTGCTTGATGTAATCGATTACAGAGCCTCTAGATGTGATGTAATCGACTACAAGACTAATGTAATTGATTACTAGAGTTTTAGAATTGATGTAATCGATTACAAGGGAAATGTAATCGATTACCAAGTTCCTGACTTTGTTGTAATCAATTACAACAAGGGTGTAATCAATTACAAGTCCTATGTTTATGGAAAAACCAAGTTTTACTTGATGGGATCATTTGTGTAAACCCTTTAGGGTGTTATAGGTGCCGCGGCGTGGCTGTTTATGCCACGGCGTGAGAGGGGGTAGAGGCCAAGGCGCCGTGGCGTGGCCATGGTGTGCTGCGGCGTGAGCTCTAGAAACTTTCAAGAATTATGTTCTTAATATGTTGAGATTCCCAAAGGTTGGGATTACTCTTTTATACCTTTTTAAGTATGTTGAGGCACCTATAGAAGTATTTCAATAAGGAAATGACTACCTTGTACATATAAGGAAAATATGAGTCCTTAGGCAACCAATGGGTTAGAAATACCATAGGATAACACTTAGGTTTTTTATCCTTATGGGATTGTTTAAGTATCTTTATCATGTTGTTATGTGATGGGAATGACACATAGTGCGAGTACGTGAGTATTCCTAAGTTGATAGTTGGAAAGCCTCGTGGAGGAGGACAGACACGTTTAAGGGCAATGGTTATTACTTATGTAGGAGGATATCCAATGTGGCGTTAAATGTGTGTGCTAAATATCACTTTGCATGTTTTCTCACATACTTTCTATTTTCACGTATCTATGAATGGTGTATGAGATGGTGAACACCCTTTGTTAAGAGGTGGAGTAGACCATTCATTGCCAGGTAGTGATTAATGGTCAGAGCCATACTACTCAGGAAAGTACAAGGAACGGAGTTCCTGGGAATAGTCAAGTTTCATGACATTGCACTAACACTATTTTAATATCATTGCATAATCATTGTCTTAGAACATGCTAGGCATAAACATTTAACATAATCATCATTGCATTTGCATGGCAATTGTATGGATAGTTACCTATTCAATGATATGTATGATTGTATGGGCGATTGTATAATATTATTGTTAGTTTTCTTGTAGTGTGGGCTTAGAATTAAGGTTTGCTTGAGAATGTTACATAGGGTTGCTATGTGAGATATTCTTGCGGTTATAAGTAGTAGTTTTTATACCAGTTGTAAACTTATTCCTTATGTTGGTTGTTGATTTATTCTTTGTGAAAGGATAAATGATGGTTTTGAAATACTTGTACTGAGAAATTGTAATTTCTCATCGCGTTTGTGTTTTCATGTAAATTCGGGTGGAAGCGTTTCAAAAGGAAAGGGAAAGGCATATGAAGACGCGTAGTATAAATGCTCTTTTAGGATGAGCTTGTATTTCTTTATTTGCTTAAGTAGTTTAAAGCTATGTTTGACTGTTTACCTTTTAGGCAATGATGTATAAGTATATATATATATATATATATAACTTCTGTTATCGTGGCTCTCCATATTTATTCATTGTGTATGAATGATATGAGTTTAGTTTAGTTGATGTATGTTAGAAGTAGCATGGCTAGTATTGGGTTATTCTTTTATATGATGATATATCTAGATAGCAAATATTGGGCTGTTACATTATGGTATCAGAGCAGTTTATCCTGTTGAGCCGGGCTATAGACTGACCATGCTTAGGCATGTTAAAAGTTTCTCTATGTGTTGTGCATTTCCTTGTCTCTTGTTTGAGATGTTGGAAAAAGATTGCATGACTTGCCTTAGGTTGGAATGTTAGTAGCTACTGTTATACGATTACATGATATTGAGACTGCAACTCAATATGTAATGTTCTGTGTAGACAAGAAACTATGACTTCACCTAGGTGAACAAGGGGTTTAGGACTTGTTTGCATCTAGTCCTAGAAAAGTATACTTTTCATTAGCTATGGTGAAAGAGATCATTACCTGAGACTTCCAAAGATCTGAGTTGTTAGTGGAAGGGTCAGGGGCGAACAGAACCCCTTTCTTTTATAGAGGAGTTACAACAATGGTAGCATTTGGCAAGACCACCATCTCATTAGTCTCAGAAGAAGAGCGAGACTATTGAGTTAAAGCAACATTGGTTGAAGAAGATGCTATGGGTTGCTATTTTAGAAAGAAGAAATGTGTAGCAACGGAAGGAAATGGTGCAAAGAACTGATTTTGACCAAAGATTACGTCTCTATTTTTTAAAAGGGAAGGCAAATGACTAAGAAATTTCAAGAAAAGCTTCAGAGCGCAGCAATGGTGCACAGGAAGTTCAAAGAGAGAAAGTAGAGAAAAAGGAGGCTCAGTGAAGACGAAGATGAAGAGTGAGGTAGAAAGGTTGATTTGTGGCCTTAAATGCATTTGCAAAAAAATAAGAAAAAAAGAGAGAGAAACGACACGCACTATCCTGAATAAAAGGCTGACATTATGATGGGACGGCTGGAGTCGTTTTCACCCTAAGGGCCATCATTAGGATTGAGGTTCCCCAAAAAGTGGGATTGTTGGTTAATGGGAGAGTTGCCACATTGTGGCTAAAATAATTTTAATTTTTAAATTAAAATTTAGATATTTTCCCCTTCTAAATTTTCCTTGACTATTCATGGCATTTTGAGTTGATAAAGAGCAAACTGAAGCTCTTAGTCAAGCTTTTATCGAAAAGTAATGCTTGAAACAAATAATATTTATCTTTCATATTTTGAGAATAAATATTAAGGGACATATGTTGGTATAAAAATAACACTTTTCGATTATGATAATTTCGAGGTGCAATCGAAGTTTTAGTGTAAATGATATGTGCTAAGTTTTGAACTTACACATGCTCTAACTCTATTAGAGTCAAAATTGCTAGGAAAATTAAAATTACTAAAATAGTGATTTTGAGTCGCAAATTGAGATCCAAAAAGAAGAGTAACTACACTTAGGATTTTATGAAGACATAAGTAAAGATCTTGACTAGAAGACGGTAGCTGTTTGAAGATTCAAAATTTTAGTTCAAATAAATAGAATTTGAAATTGAAATAGAAGTTAATAGCAGTTACAAATTGCTGACAAAGATTAAGCAGTTACTTCACAAGGATTGTTGATAATGATTAGGTAGTTTCTTTTGTTTTGGACACATATTAGAATCTTGTAAAAAGAGGTAGTTACTTAGGATTTCTATAAATACCAAAAAGATAGAAATATTTAGAGGTTGAAAATTCTCTACTTACACACTTATAAAGACACTCTCCAATCACTCTGATAATCACAAGCAAAACACAAGTTAGTCACTTATGTTTCTATCCTATTCCTTTTTTGTACAATTTACAATTTGAATGCAAATTTAATTCAAAGTCTATTTACACTTCCAGACATTTACTTTCTAGCAATTTCCCTTCTACTCTTGATCAAGTGATTTTCTCAAGCTCATTTGATTTCTTTTAATTGCTTTTCCTTACTTGATTTATTTACTTTTCTGCAAAATTATATTCCTGTTCACTTTACTTTCTTGCATGTTTATTTCCGTTGCTTTTACATTGCTTTCATTTACCATTCAACCATTTACTTTTCCTATCAAATTTACTTTGTAGTACTTTATTTCGCTATTCTTTACATTTTATGCTGTTTATTTTCGAGCAAACTTTACTTTCATTGCATCTTTACTGCTTTCATTTGTTTACATTCATTAAGTTTATTGCTTTTACTACTATATTTGTAAATTTACACAACTGTGCTTTATTCGAAATTGTTCTTGGCATTTTTGTTTAAAAACCAGTGAGTACTATAAAATCCCTTGAGGAAGAGATTCTCTTACCTAAATCAAGATCTGGAATTAAATTTGTCTATTGACAAAAGTTGCACTAAACACATATGTTAATATATTAAATGTTTAAAATATATTCAATGTACAAAAAGAAACATAACTAATTCCAAGGAAATCGAAACTAACCTATTAATAATGTTATTTAATTTTGTTGGTAAAATGCAAGAAACCCCTTCCAACTATAGGTTATGTGCAGAAAACTCCTTTGTACTTTGAAATTACCAGCATGACTTCTTGAACTCATCAAACCATGCATATTGACTTTTTATAAGGTGATTTTTTGCACATGTATAAGAGGGTCGATATACACTAATATTAGTTGAAGGAGTCATATTGGTAAATTTTAAAGTACAAGGAGATTTTCTACACATGACCTATAGTTTTGGAGGAGGTTTTTTGCATTTTGCCCAATTTTTTCTTTTAAGTTGTGTTATGTAAAAAGTAAAATATCATGTAAATTGCAATTAAATAATTATAATATATCTAATTAAGGTGAAAAGAAGAGGAGCCTTAAATTGTCAAAAGATCGAGAAGTTAAAAATCAGAGGACAAGAAATCTAAAGTGTAGGTCAGTTGTCATATTATTTTTGATATTTTTTTTTAAAGCAAAATAGCATGCAAAGGCATCACAATAGAGAAGGAGATCCCAACAAAGTTAGCACCACAAACTCTACCAATCATCTGCTGCACACCATAAATTATGTTTGATAAATTTAATTAATAAGATATTTAAGATGGTGAGATAATAATAATAATAATAATAATAATAATAATAATAATAATAATAATAATAATAATCAATATAAATCAATAATATATAATAATAATAATAATAATAATAATAATAATAATAATAATAATAATAATAATATAAAAAGGAAGATACATGTCTTAAAATTTTGTCATGTGTCATTCAAGTTAATTAATAAATGTATTAAGATTTTGATATGAGATAAATATATTACCTAATTTTCTCATGTGTCATATGATATAATAACTTAAAAGAAATATTGACATGCGAGAAAAAATATTGTCACATATACATCAATATAATCAATCAATTAATATAATTAATAATAATTATAATTAATATAAAAAAAGAAAATACATGGTCTAAAATTGTGTCATACTTCATTCAAGTCAATTAGTAAATGCATTAAGTTTTTGACATATGGCAAATACATTACCTATTTTTTTACTATGTGTCATCTGATGTAACAACTTAAAAAAATACATGTAAAAAAAGTTGCCACATATACATAAAAAGAAAAAAAATTACAACGAGAAAGAAAGAACAGAAATTACAAAGAAAATGAATTAAAAAAAAGTCAAAGAACCTAAAAACTCAAATGTCAAATGATTGATTTAATTAATATGTTATTTTTATTTAGACTACTTAAATTGTATGAACTAAATGTATATGTTAGAAAGCGTTAGCGAATTTAAATGAATTGAGTATTATTTAGCAATATAGATATAGACTATTACAATTTTTGACAGATTTTTTTCAATTGTCACTAGAATATCTATTGACCTAAGAATTTTTTTTTTCGAGATAGAATTTGACATTAGTGGTGAGTTTGATGTAAATTTGATAATAGAAGTGAAAAATTAAGGATTTAATTTCTAATATAATTTTATATAAAAATATTATTAATGAACTTTTCTCTCGATATTTAATATTTAATAATATTCAATATAATTATAAAAGAAGATAAATTTTTTGCATAAAGACTTAGTCTAGTATACTTTTTAAAAATAGGGGTGAAAAGTTAAGAGAAGAATTTCAATATAATTTTATTTGTAATCCATCTATAAATCTTTTTATCTGACAATACACTAAAATGACTATAAATGATAATATATGTTAGCCATGACAACTATCACCCAAGAGATATAACACCCTAATACTAATTATCATAAAATAAACATAATATTTCAAAATAAATTGCATTAAGTATGTCACTTCTAGAAATGCATAAAAGAAAAACTCATAATAACTTGTACAGTTATCATAGAGAGCCAAGAATGATAAAAAGGTCATATATACACACATCACTGGCTAACAAGTCATACTGTATACATAAGCTTTTACAAACAACCAGAAAAATACAAATATATAATCTGATTCAAAAAGAAATAAAGCTGCTAAACTAAGCCTTCTGCTTCTTCTTTTTGTAGTCATTTCCCTTTTTATGGACTTCACCTAGATTTACATGGAACACACAGGGGTGAGAAATCACAATTTCTCAGTATAAGCATACCAAGACCAGAAGTTAATCATTTACAACAAATGAATCAACTGAACACAAAATACACTCTATGTAAAAGAATATCTAATAACAATAATATCAAAGAATCACTCATACAATCCTAAGATACTATCGAATGAGCAACCAAACAATCAATAGGTCAAGCAATGAGAACTACCCGTATAATTGTCAACCATGTAATTCTTTATGTTATGAGGTATGATTATGCTTAAACAAAGTCCTAATGGAATGATTATGCAATGTTAATGCAGGTTTTAAAGTTTGAAAACACAAGCTACTTACTATTTCCCAGGAACCCCCAGTTCCCTTGTATATACTGAGCAGGATAAGCCTAAAAGCATAAACCTGCTTGGTAATAGGTAAACACTTTCCCTTCACTGCATAAGAGTACTATTGCCACCCCCATATCGGTAACCCTGACCATGCAAGCATAAATACAAGGAGAATTGAGATCCAACACCTCATTCTCAGGTCATATGGTTGTGCACACTATCTAATGTCACAATACATAGGAAATAGCAAATAACAAGTTTAAAAATTAAATATGCAAGTTTGTTATCAAAACATACACATTTATCACAGGGTTTACAACAACCAAGCAAAAAGTAAAGACTAGCGATTCAAGGCTTTACTTCAACTTAACACATAAGTATTAAAACTCATATCACTAGTGTCCTCATATCTAGTACTTACACCATCACTTTCCAAGTGATTTCGAGGCAACCTCCAATTGCTCAAGGTTCTAGATACTACTTTATAGCATTCCATAACACTTGGATGTCCGAGGTTTTACCAACTTCCATCACAAGGTTTACCCTAATCTAGTGAAAAAGGTATAGCTAGAAAACATATACATTTGGCTCAAGTCTAACACATAAAGGAACCAACCCATGTCTCTAACCATTCACGAACCTTAACCTAGATAATCAAGGAAACATGCTTTAACTAGGCAGTTCAAACTCAACTTTAACTCTAAAGGAGTAATCTTTGCATATAGGTACCATCTCATTAAGGAAGCCTATAGTGTCCCAACACACTAACCATTGACACTCCACCACACTTTGGGTGTCTAGGGTCCTTCAACTTTGTCCTAAGCATTTCCCATACTTTGGACATCTAAAATTCCTAAACTTTTCACTTATGCAAGTTAATAATTCTCTTCTAGAAATATCCCCAAAAGTGTCTCAATACACCCAAAAAGGCTTACACAAATGATCCCAACAAGTAGGGAATTAAATTAGCATCACAATGCTAAAAGCTAGATCTGCCCTGTCTCGAGCACTTGAGCGCATGAGGACTGCAGGCTTGGGTGCGCACACACCATAGCGTGTTCTTCTGGGAAGCACGTGCTTAAGCGCGCATGGCAGAGCATTTGAGTGCTAAGCACATAGCAGCAAGTTCTGCATAATTTTGCAGAACGAAGCATTGTTCCATTAGTGCAAATACGAGATTTGATCACTACAAATTCATTTATTGGTGATTTTAAGTCCTAAAAAAGTTCCCAACCACGAAGAAAACATAAAACACCAATTGATTTTCATCAAAAATGGATCAAAACACTAAATCACTCCTCCAAACCCATAAAATCCTCACTTTGAGCTTTAATGGTCCAAATAGAGAGTTTTCAGTTTCCAATCCAAGCTCTTAGCATGAACAAGTGATAAACAACACATAAGACTTATCCAAGCAAGAAATTCACTTAAAACACCACTAAATCTCATTTTGGCATATCAAACACCAATACAAGTTTAAACATGAAAATGAGAAAAATGAATTTTAAAGTATCAAGAACCCCTACCTTCAAGCTCCTTGATGTTGCAGATTTGAACCTCAACTCCTGACCTTGGATTTCCCCTTCTCTTTGTGCCTCTTACTTCCCTTTCCACCACTTGAAAGTTCCACTTTCTCTGCTATTTTTGGGACAGCCATGAAGTGAAGAGAGAAAAGTGAGAAATATTAGAAATAAAGTCACCAAATAAAGTCCAAGTTGAAGGTTGTAACCGTGGATAACTTGTGGCCAAATAATACCACACTAGTATTTCCTGATCTGCCAAAAACACTTAGATTTAACTAAATTAAGTTTTTCAAATTTTAACAACTTTAAAATAAATACTAAGATTCATTAAAAAAGTAGTTTCACTAGTATCATAATTTTTCATATCTGTGACTAGTTATTCCGGCTTTAAATAGACAACCAGTATGCCTAAAAATACTAATCTGACTTCGATTGTTCTCAAACTTTAACCACATCACAGAATACATATTTGTGACTTAGAAATAAATTATCCACTTCTATATCCATTTGATAAGTCATTTAAGCTAATATCTAGGTCATTTTAAGCTACTTTTCACCTTTCGGCTTGCAGCAAAGTGCCTAAACTAACTTAGATTACCACAAAATTAAACAGGCATGTTAAGCAAGTATTAAGCTACCTCTGTAATTATTTACAAGTTTAACATGTTGAAGAGGATGCTACAAAGGAGGGTGAATTGAGTGATTACAAAATTTCAAGACAACTTTGTTGAGAAATTATGCATTTTGATATACTCAATCAACACATACAGCGGAATAAGTCTAATAAAGAAACAACTATTATAAATTACTCAAATACAACTTACATTATAAGATAAATCAAGTAAATAAGCTAGATATCAAGTTCTTTAAAATCAAAACATCAAGATGACACAATATGCAATAAATAAATATGTTGCACCAAATATTAAAATTAAAGAGTGTAGGGAAGAGAGAATCAAACTCAAGCATTTATCCTAGTTCAGCCACTAACCACTTGTGGCCTCCATCAAGTCCCCCAGCTTAACTTGAGATTTTTTTCACTATCTTCTAGACATCATGGGTGCTAGGAAAACCATTGTACAAGTAAGAGTGTAACACCCCAAAAATTGTTTGTTTCATGATGAATAGTCATTTTATAATATTTGAGATTTTGTGATTTTTTTGGATTTTTCTGGAACTGTTGATTATTTTAATATATTTCTCGATTTGTATGCACGCTGAACGGAGCCGAGAAAATAAAATATTTTCCCTAAGGCTGGTAAACCTTAAATTGTGGAAATGTCGACGGGGGATCTTACTAAACCCGAGGCCGTGCATAGTTTACGAGGTTTATATTTTTTGAGATTTTATCTGATAAATAAAATCGCTGTAACGTGAAATTATCCGATGGATAATAAATACTATTTTCATTAACTGTAACTTCTGTCCACTGGATAATAACTCCAATAGAGTGTTAATCATTTTTTTCTAGAGTGTTAATTATTTTTTTCTAGAGTGTTAACTTTATGAGACAACATTATTTTTCACTTTATTGAGAAGCATGCGAAGCTTCTCAAGGAAGCTTCAAAGAAACTTCCTACCAAGCTTCTCAAAGAAGCTTCACTCCCTCTCTCTTCCTTGTGAGCCACACAGCCAAGTGAGGAAAAGATTACCAAAAGTCATCATCTTTTCCATCTTACACTCATTTACTCCTTCACTTTATAATTTCACAAATTACTATCACTTTCTCTCTCTACCCTTCTCTTCTCTCATTTTCTTCTCTTCACTTTTCTCTTTTCCTTTTCCTCTCCAAAATGCCGGCCACACACCCACCACCATCACCTCTCCATTTTTGTTTGCTCCAACTAATCACATTTCTTAAATCCTCTCATCATCCTAAGGCTTTTCTCCTTGGTGATCATCTTCAAAAACTCAACTTTTCTTCTCCATTTTCTCTCCTCTTCCACGGCCAAGACCACCATTGTTGGCCCTCCAAGCTTTTCATTCAACCAACCTCATTTCCTACCATTTCTCATCACCTAGAACATTTTCTCTTTTGTGACCACCACCAAAATCCACCATTTTTGTTTTTCTCCATCAAGCTCTAAAGTTGGAGACTTTGAGGTAGAAGTTCACAACTTTCTCATTTGTCCATCTCATTTTCATGATCTATGATCACTTTGGTGATCATGGATGCCTTTTTTAAGCTTTGATTATAATTCTTGTGAATTTGATGTCCTTAGGGTTTTCTTGAGGGTGGAGGCCGAATTTCACAAGAAGCTTCAATTGAGTTTCTTTTCTTGTTTTCTCTTAGGTAATAGGGAAATCATCCTCATCAACCACCCATGGCGGTGGAGAACGAATTTGTGTATTAAAATTGGGGGATTCATGTGTGGATTTCTCCTATTGATTGCTTGATTTTTGATGATTTGTAATTATGTGCTTGTATGATGTTGTTATATTATGTTTGCATGGATAAATTGTGATATTTTGTGTGTTTGAAATCATGTGTGAAAAATAAGGAATCTTTGCTTATGTTGAAGGAAGATCACGACCTTGTGGCCTTAAATAATGAATCAAGAACTAAACCTTGTGTTAAAATGGAACTTAATCAATTAATTGAAGAGTTGATAGAATTCTTGGGTCGAGAGACAATGGTTGAGTGTCTCAGCTAAGAGGAGGAAAATTAGGAAAACTTGTGATTAGAATTGTGATGAATTGGAACTTAGAAGTTTAAGTGGAAAATGGATTGATTGAAGAATTAAAACAATGGATTAAGAAGATGAATATTGGATTCCATGAACTTAGGGCTCACAGCCATTTAGGGTAACTAAGAGGAAATTTTGTATTAAAATGGAACTTTGAATACTTAAGTGATTAGACATTCAATTAGAGATTCATAAGATGGAGAGAGAAAGGAAATGAAATTTTACCATAAAACTATGAATAGATCTTGACCTTTAAAGGAAAATGAGTGAAAATGAGGTTTTGAAAATCATAAGACATTTAATTAAATAAGTTTTACTAAGAATAAAGAGAAGGACTAATTGAATTAGAAAAACAAGAATTGGGAGTGTAAGGGAGGATTTGAGAAATATAAAATACTTATTTTAGTTAAATTTTACCAAGGACAAAGAGAAGAACAATGATAGAACCTTATGAGATAATGGTATGTCCAAAAATTGATTATGAATGAGAACTTTGTTATCGTGCCCATGAGTGGGACCCAAATCTGTTGATGATTGTTTTGGCTTATGGTTATGAAATGCACGATTGAAATCCTCTGTGATAGCATGCATTTGGCATTGTGCTTTTGGAACTGAAATACCAGACCCAGAAACATCTGATGGATGATTTAGTGAGATTTGGTTTTGCTCTTATAACCAGAAACATCAGGTAGACGATTTAGTAAAAAAGGACTAGTTATCAAAGGAAACCCAAATATCGGTGGTGCTATGTAGTTGTATGGACGGTTATATAATATCATTGATGCAAATGGTATTGAAACAATTGTATGGACGGTTGTTTTAATACCATTGGGAATGGTACAACAGAAGATTGATCCCGTTGAATATGCATTTGTGCATTATACAGTTATGGCGTTTTATGCCTAGGAGTGAACGAGAACTTATAGGATAGTGGGGCCTTGAATAGACCTATGGGGACGTCAGGGCGCGGTGATTCACTTGTGATTATGCTATCACATTGTATACCCCTGGTCGTGAACACTATTGCAACACACTGGCAGCCTGATAATCTACTATTACTTTTCGTGGCCCAGAGTAGACTGTCTATTGAGGGGGGACAGATCTTCTGGGACGTTCATCTCTGAAAACTGAGTCTAGCTCCATGTAGTAGGAAATAAGTACATTGTACATGAGGGTGGTCAACATACACATTGTACATATGCATGGTCAGTTCACATATTGTCATGGCATAGTCTATATACATATTGTGGTGGCATAATTATGATTTATATATCTATGGTGGATATCTGTTGTTATAGTGCTGTTAATATTTATATTATTGTGGGATATGCTTCTGATGATATCTATGAAAATTTATAACTTGAATATATCTGCAATGTCTGTATGTATGGAATGACTTCATCATTTGTATTATTTTTCCTTCGCTGCCATGTTAGTAATGATGTAGGATATCTCACCTCTTTGTTGTATTGTCCTATTTTATTTTTGTGTTCGATAAAGGATGTGACGGGGACACGGTCGAATTGACTGGTTTTGGTTGAGTTGACTTTCTAATTCCTGTGATGGCATTGAGACGAGATTTCCTTAGTTACGTGTGGGTGCAGCTTCATGGGGGCATTGATGCTTGGCGTGTCAACCGGGACACTGAACATTTCATTGTGTATAGGGGTAGTGGCTCTGTCCATAGGTTGTACCTATCCCGGGGTTACTACTTACCCTTTTGTGCTTTGGTACTTGTCTTTTGTTATTTGGGTATGTAAGTGCTACGTTTTTATGTTAATAGTACATTGTGTTCATTATATATATATTTAATGTTTTTCACTCAGTTATTGTATTTTTGGGAGCTATGTAATAAACATATTTCATTCATGGCTCATATTTTCTTTATATGTATAATGATTAAATTTGGAAACTTGTTATTTGAGTTGTAACACGCCAAAAATTTGGTGACCGTGGTATAATGACGATTGTGCCACGGTTATTAAATCGAGGGGTGTTACATTAGGTGGTATCAAAGCAGTTCATCCTATTGAGCCGAGGTATGGACTGACTATGCTTAGACATATTAGAAATTTCTTTGTATGTTGTGCACTTCCTTGTCTCTTGATTAAGATGTTTGGGAAAGGAAGGCATAGCTTGCCATAGGTTGAATGTTGGTAGCTACTATTGCATAGTTACATGATATTGAGTATTGGCCTACTCAATGTGTAATGTTCTATGTGGACGGGAAACTGTGACTTCACCTAGGCGTATTAGGGGAATAGGAGTTCTTTTAGTAAAAAGTTCAGCTGGTATGACTGAACTCGTTTAGAATTTATTTGCATTTACATTGTTGTTGTGTTACCTCTAGAATTGCTTGAGCCAATGGGTTAAAAAAAGGATAGTTAAATAGGACTCGCAAGGTTTGTGGACTGAGGCGTCCAAGAGATTTTGGAGAACCAATTTTCTAGGGAAAATAATATTTGGCGTAAGTATGGTTCGAGGAGCTTCCTGGGAGTTAAAGATTTACAGGAGATCGCGCCATAGAAGGCAGAATGAAGGAGCTCAAGTTAGAGTCTTTTGGGTTTGTCTTGTTGTGTTGTGTGACTCTTTGTGTTTAGTTTCCGAAATGAGACAATAATGTTTGAATCGATTGCTTTTGATTTTCCTTATGTTTCAATTTGTTTGTCCTTGAAGAGAGACAATGACTCGGGATAGACATAAGCATGTGAATGCGGGGAGTGACGATGATGATACGACTATTGCAGCTGAAGTAATGCAAAAGATGGTTGATGTAACAACACACCAGGATCAGAGGGCCACACGGTAGCAAGAATTGGAAGTCGAGGTTCAAAATTTGTTAGAAGAAAGTCAATTTTGGGGAAACTCTGGATTGCCTAAGTTCCAAAGGAGGAATAATAGAAAGGTTAATCAGTTTAAGTGGAAACCGTATTCGTAACGACCGAAGGAGCAACAACAGCAACAAGTGCATGAAGGAAGTGCGAGTGGTAATCAATCCAATCCGACCATGGTATATTTACCAAAATGTAAGAAGTGCGGAAAGGGCCACTTAACGAGGCATTATACGATCGAGGGAATAATCTGCTTCAAGTGCAGAAAGCTGGGACATGTGGCTAGAAATTGTACTTTGCATAGGACGAAGCCTTCCATTAGAAATATATGTGCTTCAAAATCTCACGAAGAATGAAGAGTTAATTCCTCAAGTGGAGCGAAAGTCTCTCAGACTGAAGATCTAAACGATGGAGATTGTACTACAATCGATGACCCTGTGATTTTACTGTAAAATTCTGGGGGGATAACTCATTCCTTTATGACACATGACTGTATGAGTCCATTAGGGTCGTTTGTATTTTCGTCATCTTTTGACTAAGTTATTTCTACTTCGGCTACTAAGAACCTATTGTTGATAGCCAAATTATTTAAATTATCCTATGACTTGTTAAAGATGGAATCTTTCCTGTTGATCTGATTTGTTTACTTCTTTCACAAATTAGATTTAATATTGAAAATGGATTGGTTATTTTCCAACCATATCTTATTAAATTATTCCAATCAAACTTTAGTGTTTCTTGAGACAGAGATTTATAGATTTGGATCCATGAAGCTCAGCCCTAAATTTTATTGAACCATGTCAAATTCTTCGTCGGATGGGCCCGGTAGTATACCAAGTGACTTCACTATCTTTTCCTTCTAACCTTTATAATGTTTCTAGTGTACTTCGATTGAGGAAATGTGTTCCTGAATTCAAATCATAACATTACGTCGAGTATAGTACAATTAAGTAAGAACTTGCCCTAGGAGACATTTCCTGTTAAGATCGAGCATGGATGGTTTGATAGATCAACCAAAGGAAGCTGCCGTATTCTCCAAGATCAGCTTGCGTTCTGAACTATCATCAAGTTCATTTGAAAGTAGAAGAATGTTTTCAAGACAGCCTTTTCTGAAGCGTTATGGGCACTACAAGTGTTTAGTAGCGTCATTCCGTGCAACGAACACTTCGGTAGCATTCATCGATTACGTGAATGGCGTCTTCTTCCTTGTTGAAACAGATTTGTCATTATTTTTGATGGTGACATTCTAACCTATTCTTAACGTTCGGAGGAACGTACCAAACCTCTCGTTGTAATTCTTCAAATCCTGAAGAGGGAGAAGAAGATATACGTGACGTTGTCCAAGTGTGAATTCTGGTTAGAGGCAATTCAACTTTCGGGTCACATGATCTCAAAGGAAGGAGTTGCTATGGATCTGTCGAAAGTCAAAGTAGTTCTTCAATGAGAAATACCGACAATCGTAACAGAGATTCGTAGCTGTAAGGGATTAGTGGGTTAATATGGCAAACTTGTCACAAAATTTTCCAATGTGGCAAAACTTCTCATCTAACTCATACGAGAGAGTCAAGTTTTGTATGGACCGATGCATACGAGGGAAATTTTCAAGGGTTGAAGAAACACTCAACTACTTCACCAGTGATGATTCTTCCTAATCTCAACGAACCTTTTAAGATACTTATTGATGCTTCACGTTAGAATTTGGAACGTGAGCTTATGCGGATAGAAGGAATAGTAACGTATGCTTCAAGACAATCGAGAGCACATCAAAAGGATTACCTTACACCAACTCGGAGTTAGCCTTTGTAGTTGCATTAAAGATCTAGAAACATTCTATAAGGAACAATATCCACATGTATTCTAAGATAAACCAAATTTCGAGGGTGAAATTTCTTTTTAGAAGGAGAGAGTTGTAATTCCCAGAAAATTGTTTGTTTCATGATGAATAATCATTTTATAATATATGGGATTTTTGTGAATTTTTTTGGATTTTTCTAGAACTGTTGATTATTTTAATATATTTTTTGATTTACGTGCACACTGAACAAAACTAGGAAAATAAAATATTTTTCTTGAGGATGGTAAATCTTAAACTTTGGAAACGTTAACGGGGGATCTTACTAAACCCGAGACCGGGCACAATTTACGAGGTTTATATTTTTTGAGATTTTATCTGATAAATGAAATCGCTGTACCGTGAAATTATCCGATGGATAATAAATACTATTTTCATTAATTGTAACTTTTATCCACTGGATAATAACTCTAGTAGAGTGTTAATCATTTTTTCTAGAGTATTCACTTTATGAGACAACATCACTTTTTACTTTATCGAGAAGCGTGCGAAGCTTCTCAAGGAAACTTCTTACTAAG
The DNA here is from genome assembly GCA_029884595.1 of Ormosia semicastrata. NCBI lineage: Eukaryota > Viridiplantae > Streptophyta > Magnoliopsida > Fabales > Fabaceae > Ormosia > Ormosia semicastrata. The sequence goes on along the minus strand of JAQQTO010000048.1, from coordinate 12,962,192 downwards.
CTTCTCAAAGAAGCTTCACTCCCTCTCTCCTCCTTGTGAACCACATGGCCAAGTGAGGAAAAGATGACGAAAAGTCATCATCTTTTCCATCTTACACTCATTTACTCCTTCACTTTATAATTTCACAAATTACTATCACTTTCTCTCTCTGCCCTTCTCTTCTTTCATTTTCTTCTCTTTACTTTTCTCTTTTCCTTTTCCTCTCCAAACCGCCGGCCACACACCCACCACCATCACCTCTCCATTTTTGTTTGCTCCAACTAATCACATTTCTTAAATCCTCTCATCATCCTAAGGCTTTTCTCCTTAGTGATCATTTTCAAAAACTCAACTTTTCCTCTCCATTTTCTCTCCTCTTCCACGACCAAGACCACCATTGTTGACCCTCCAAGCTTTTCATTCAACCAACCTCATTTCTTACCATTTCTCATCACCTAGAACATTTTCTCTTTTGTGACCACCACCAAAATCCACCATTTTTGTTTTCCTCCATCAAGCTCTAAAGTTGGAAATTTTGAGGTAGAAGTTCATAACTTTCTCATTTGTCCATCTCATTTTCGTGATCCATGATCACTTTGGTGATCATGGATGCCTTTTTTAAGCTTTGATTGTGATTCTTGTGAGTTTGATGTCTTTAGGGTTTTCTTGAGGGTGGAGGCCGAATTTCACAAGAAGCTTCAAGGGAGTTTCTTTTCTTTTTTTCTCTTAGGTAAGAGGGAGATTATCCTCATCAACCACCCATGGCGGCGGGGGACGAATTTGTGTGTTGAAATTGGAGGATCCATGTGTGGATTTCTCTTCTTGATTGCTTGATTTTTGATGATTTGTAATTATGTGCTTGTATGATGTTGTTACTTGATATTGTTATATTATGTTTGCATGGATGAATTGTGATATTTTGTGTGCTTGAAATCATGTGTGAAAAATAAGGAATCTTTGCTTATGTTGAAGGAATCTCACGGCCTTGTGGCCTTAAATAATGAATCAAGAACCAAACCTTGTGTTAAAATGGAACTTAATCAATTAATTAAAGAGTTGATGGAAATCTTAGGTCTAGAGACCATGGTTGAGTGTCTCGGCTAAGAGGAGGCAAATTAGGAAAACCTGTGATTAGAATTGTGATGAACTGGAACTTAGAAGTTTAAGTGAAAAATGGATTGATTGAGGAATTAAAACAATGGATTAAGAAGATGAATATTGGATTCCATGAACTTAGGGCTCACGGCCATTTAGGGTAACCAAGAGGAAATTTTGTATTAAAATGAAACTTTGAATAATTAAGTGATTAGAAATTCAATAAGGGATTCATAAGATGGAGAGAGAAAGGAAATGAAATTATACCATAAAACTATGAATAGATCTTGATCTTTAAAGGAAAATGAGTGAAAGTGAGGTTTTGAAAATCATAAGATATTTAATTAAATAAATTTTACTAAGAATAAAGAGAAGGACTAATTGAATTAGAAAAACAAGAATTGGGAGTGTAATGGAGGATTTGAGAAATATAAAATACTTATTTTAGTTAAATTTTACTAAGGACAAAGAGAAGAACAATAATAGAACCTTATGAGATAATGGTATGTCTAAAAATTGATTATGAATGAGAACTTTGTTATCGAGCCCATGAGCGGGACCCAAATCTGTTGATGATTATTTTTGCTTATGGTTATGAAATGCACGATTAAAATCCTCTATGATAGCATGCATTTGGCATTGTGCTTTTGGAACCGAAATACAGGACCCAGAAACATTAGATGGATGATTTAGTCAGATGTGGTTTTGTTCTTATAACCAGAAACATCAGATAGACAATTTAGTCAGAAATGACTGGTTATCAGAGGAAACCCAAATATCGGTGGTACTATGTAGTCGTATGGACGGTTATATAATATCATTGATGCAAATGGTATTGAAACAATTATATTGTTTTAATACCGTTGGGAATGGTATAACAGAGGGTTGATCCTATTGAATATGCATTTGTGCATTATACAATTATGACATTTTATGCCTAGGAGTGAACGAGAACTTACAGGATAGCGGGGCCTTGAATAGACCTATGGGAACGTCAGGGCGCGGTGATTTACTTGTGATTATGCTATCACATTATATACCCCTATCCGTGAACACTGTTGCAACGCACTGGCAGCCTGACAATCTACTTTTGCTTTTTGTGGCCCGGCGTAGACTGTCTATTAAGGAGGGATAGATCTTCTGGGACGTTCATCTCTGAAAACTGAGTCTAGGTCCATGGAGTAAGAAATAAGTACATTGTACATGAGGGTGGTCAGCATACACATTGTGTATATGCATGGTCACTTCACATATTGTCATGGCATGGTTTATATACATATTATGGTGGCATATTATGATTTATATATCTATGGTGGATATCTGTTGTTATAGTGCTGTTAATATTTATATTATTGTGGGATATGCTTCTGATGATATCTATGAAAATTGATAACTTGAATATATCTACAATATCTGTATGTATAGAATGACTTCGTCATTTGTATTATTTTTCCTTCGCTGCCATGTTAGTAATGATGTAGGATATCTCACCTCTTTGTTTTATTGTCCCATTTTATTTTTGTGTTCGATAAAAGATGTGAAGGGGACACGGTCGAATTGACTGGTTTTGGTTGAGTTGGCTTTCTAATTCTGTGATGGCATTGAGGCGAGATTTCCTTAGTTACACGGGTGCAACTTCATGGGGGCATTGATGCCTGGCGTGTTGACGGGGACACCAAACATTTCATTGTGTATAGGGGTAGTAGCTCTGTCCACAAGTGGTACCTATCCCGTGGTTACTACTTACCATTTTGTGTTTTGGTACTTGTCTTTTGTTATTTGGGTATGTAAGTGCTACATTTTTATGTTAATAGTACCTTGTGTTCATTATATATGTATATATTTAATGTTTTTCACTCAATGATTGTATTTTTGGGAGCTATGTAATAAACATATTTCATTCGTGGCCCATATTTTGTTTATATGCACAATGATTAAATTTGAAAACTTGTTATTTGAGTTGTAGCATGCCAGAAATTTAGTGACCGTGGTATAATGACGATTGTGTCATAGTTATTAAATTGAGGGGTGTTATAAAGAGCACTCCTCACACACTGGGATACCTCACCCTTGTGGTAGAACCTCCAGTTCTTCAAGCTTCACAGGTGCTTAAAAAACCTTTACATTCAAGAGCACTCACAACTGTAGCATCCTTTTTAACATGTTAGACTTGTAAATAATTACAGAGGTAGCTTAATACTTACTTAACATACCTATTTAATTTCGTGACAATCTAAGTTAGTTTAGGCACTTTGCTATAAGCCGAAAGGTGAAAAGTAGCTTAAAATGACCCAGATATTAGATTCAATGGTTTAGCTAATGGAAATAAATGTGGATAACTTATTTCTAAGTCACAAATGTGTATTATGTGATGTGGTTAAAGTTTGGGAATAATCGGAGTCTGTTTGGTATTTTTAGGTATACTAGTTGTGTGTTTTAATATCGGATTGACTAGTCACAGATATGAAAAATCATAATATTGGTGAAATGACTTTTTCAATGAATCTTAGTATTTATTTTAATGTTGTTGGAACCTGAAAAACTTGATTTATCTAAATTTGAGTGTTTTTAGCAGATCGAAAAGTACCAGTGTTATAATACTTGGCCCTTAACTCTCCATGGTTTCAGCCTATATGTTGGACTTTTTACTTGGATCTTAGTCTCTTATTTTCTCACTTCATTCTTTTCTCTTCATGGATGGAAAACAGAACTAGTGGCAGCAAAAGAGAAAGGAGAAAAGGAAGGAAAACAAGAGGGAGAAGAAGAAAGGAAGAAGAGGAGATCAAAGGGGAAAGGAAAACTTGAGGACTTGTGATTATCTATAACAGCTTTGCTTCACAAGGTAGGGTTTTTGACCGTGAAACCACTTTTATTCTCTTTTTCCATATTAGGCTATTTTGGGGTTTAATATGTCAAATTGAGTTCCTGTGGTGTTTTAACTGATTTTCTTGCTTGGATAAGTTTAAAATGTGGTTTATGACTTGTTCATGCTAAGAAATTAGATTAGAAACTGAAAATTCTCCATTTGGACCTAAAATGCTCTATGTGTTGATTTTAAGGGTTTAGATGAGTGATTTAGTGTTTTGATCCATTTTTGATGAAATAAATTGATGTTTTATGTTTCCTTCATGTTAGTGAACTTATTAGGAACATAAAATCACCTAGAAACCAATTTGGAGTGTTGGAATTTTGGGAGAAAAACCAATGGAATAGTACCACAGTTCTGTAAAATTCTGCAGAATCTGGATTTTGCTATGAACGTCGCGGCATGAGAATGTCGTGTTGTGGCATGGGGTTGAAAATGCAGCAAGCGCCGTGGCATTAAAATGCTATGTCGTGGCGTGGTAGTGATGCTACATCTAGTACTGAAAACCCGGGGCTAGGGCGCTATGGCATGCCCAAGTTTGTGCCGCGACGTGAGGCCCAAAAACTCTAAAAATGTCATTTTTGATGTTTTGGAATTTCCTAAGTGATGGGATCACTTATATATGCTTTCCTACGTGAGTTGAGGCACTAAAGGGGGTAATTCTTGGAGAGGATAACTACTTAGCATATGTGTTTAAAAGTTATGAATAGGCAAATCTTAAGTTAGAATGCCTTAGGAATGTATCTAAGACCTTACACAACATGAGGTTGCCTTGGAAATTACTTATGAAGTGATGATGTGAGGTTCTAGGTATGAGAATGCTAGTTACATGGTTCTTGCTACTTTGTTGGATAAATGAGGCTAAGATTACTATGTGATAGTATTTAAACACGTGGCTCGGATATTTAGTTTTCAAACTTGGTATTTGCTTGTTTTCCTATGTATTGTGACCTTAGATAGTATGCACAACCATATGACCTGAGAATCAGATGTTGGATCCGAATTCTCCTAGCAGGTTTGCTTGTATGGTCAGGGTTACCGGTGTATGGAGTTGGTGTCAGTACTCTTACTTTTGTGAGGGGAACTATTCCACACATCACTAGGTAGTGTCAAGGCTTGGAGGCCTATCCTATTTAGTATATACAAGGAACACAGTTCCTGGGGAAAATAAGTAAATAACTTGTGTTTTCAACTTTAAAAACTGCATTGGCATTGTATATCCATAATACGTGGACTTTGTTTGAGCATAATCATACCTCATAACATAAAGCATTGCATGGTTGACACTTGTATGGGCATTTGTCATGGCTTAATCGATTTATTGTTTAGTTGCTTGTTTGATAATACCTAAAGATTGTATGGGCGATTCTTTTCTATTATTGATTGTTGGATATTCTTTTACATTGAATGTATTTTTGGTGTTCAGTTGTATTATTTATTATGAATGATTAACTACTGGTATTGGTATGCTCATACTGAGAAATTGTGATTTCTCACCCTTGTGTGTTCCATGTAAATCCAGGTAAAGTCCCTAAAAAGGATGAGGGTAAAGAAAAGAAGAAGCAGAATGCTTAGATTAGTATTTTGTTTCTTTGTAGACCAATATGTATATATGTATATTTCTGGTTGTATAGAAAAGTTTATGTATACTTTTTAACATGTTAGCTAGTGACAATAGTATATATGACTTTTTTTATCATTCGTGACTCTCTATAATGACTATATAAGTTATTATGGTTTTTTATTTTTTTTTCGCATTTTTAGAAGTGACATATCTAATGCGATTTGTTTTGAAATATTCTATTATTTTACGATAATTCGTATTAGGGTGTTACATTATTATATCAGAGGAGGTCATCCTGTTGAGCCGAGGTGTGGACTGACTATGCTTAGGCATGTTTAGGAGTTCCTTCTTATGTTGTGCATTTCTTTTATCTCTTGTGTAAGATGTTTGATTGAATTGTATGACTGCCTTGTCTTGATTGTTTTAGCTACTATTGCACATTACATGATATTGGGATTAGTTACCTCAATATGTGTTGTTCTGTGTGTACAAGAAACTTTGACATCAAGAAAGTGAGGGCAACCATGTGGAAGCAATAACAAGAACTCTGGGAACAATGGCACTGATGTGGCAGCCGCCATGATGGCAATGGCCAATGCCATGACCCAGTAAACAGAGCAAGCAGCTATAACTGCTAATGCAATGAAAAAGTAAGAAATAGTAACTGCTAAAGTGCTTGAGAGGTTGGGAACTCAGCAATCAGTACCACCTACACCTCCACCGTACTACTAGGGGCAACCACACCAAGAGGCAGTTGGAAAGAATCAGATTTTTCAAGACCTCTCCGAATTCAAGAAATCAAATTTGTCTTTCTTTAACGGAGAGTATGACCCGATCAGAACTAAGGGTTAGCTCAAGGAGATGGAGAAGATCTTCACTGTTATGGCTTGCTTAGACAAGCAGAAGGTGCTTTTTGCTTCTTATATGCTAGAAGGTGAGGCAAAGGAGTGGTGGGTGGATACAAAGAGGGCTCTTGAGCCATCAAGAACTCATGTGACATGGGGGATCTTTAGAAGCTCATTCTTGAGAAAGTTCTTTCCACAGATTCTTTAGAATGCCAAAGAGATGGAATTTCTAAAGCTAGAATAGGGTGAAATGTCTATTGGGCAGTATGTGGTCAAATTCATTAAAATGTCTAAATTCTTTTCTTGTATCAAATTTAAACCAGATGAATCTTAGAAGTGTGTTAAATTTGAGGAAGGATTGAGGATAGACATTCAGAATGTTGTTCGGCAGTTTGAAATTCGGGACTTTGAAACTCTAGTTAATAGCGAATAGTTGAGAAACAATTTAAGAAGCTTTCTTTGGAGCCTAAGTCACAGGATCTTCAGAAGAGGAAGAGAAGTGATGATAAGTTCAAGAAAAGGTCTTCTAGATCTAGCTTTACTCACGATAAGGGTAAGCAGGTTTAGAAGGAGTTTTTGGGACCAAAGTATTCTAAGTGTGGGAGACAGCATGGAGACCGGCCCTGCCCGGTTTGCTTTATGTGTGGACAACTAGGTCATTTTGCGAATAAGTGTCCATCAAAGAAGGAAACTGCGCCTACTCAAAAACCACAAGCCAAAGGGAGACTTTTTACACCCTAGGTAGTGAAGAGGTGATTTAGTATTCTGACCATATCAAAGGTAAATGCATTATTCACAAGCATCTTTTAACTGTGGTGTATGATTCGGGAGAATCTCACTCCTTTGTTTTGAATGATTGTGTGAATGAGCTAGATTTATATGTATTTTAACTTTCATATGACTTATCTGTATCTACACCTACTGGTAAGCCAGTTACGACATCTAGAGTGTGTCTTGATTGTTGTGTAAAGGTAGAAGATAGGATTTTCAGTGTAAACCTTATTTGTTTCCTTTTTGTAGATATTGATGTTATTCTTGGCATGGATTGGGTGTCCGCCAACCATGTAGTTTTGAATTGTTCAGAAAAATCCCTGGTTTTCTTGTCAAATATACCTACCAGAGTTGTTCCATTTGAGTCTGTGTATCTCAATGCGAATCAGGTAAATCTCTGTTTAGAGAAGGGGTCTCAAGGATATGTACTCTTGTTTTCACTAAGCGCTGAGGTTGAGCAAAGCCTAGGTGAAATTCTTGTGGTGAGTGAATTTCCCGAAGTCTTTCACAGTGACATAGTGGAGTTGCTACCCGAACGAGAAATAGAGTTTTCTATAGACCTAGTTCCTGGGACGGGACCTATCTCTCTAGCACCCAATAGAATGGCGCCACTAGAGTTAGCAGAACTCAAAAAGCAAATCGAGGATTTGTTGGATAAATAATTCATTAGGCCAAATGTTTCTCCGTGGGAAGCACCTTTACTATTAGTGAAGAAAAAGGATGGTACCATGAGGCTCTGTGTGGACTACAGACAACTGAACAAGGTGACTATTAACAATAAGTATTTGTTACCTAGAATAGACAATCTAATGGATCAACTAAGAGGAGCTGCGATTTTCTCAAAGATTGATCTTAGGTCTAGTTATCATCATATAAGGGTTAGGGAAGATGATATCCCAAAGATAGCTTTTAGAATTAGGTATGGGCATTTTGAGTACTTCGTGATGTCCTTTGCGTTAATGAATGCACCAGTAGTGTTTATGGGTTATATGAACCGGATCTTTAGACCTTACTTGGATCAATTTATTGTGGTTTTTATCGATGATATTTTGATCTTTTCTAAGACAATGGAGGAGCATGAACAACATTTAAGGATAGTGTTGGAGACTCTTAAGGAGAATAAGTTGCTTGCCAAGCTATCTAAGTGTAAGTTTTGGCTTTCACAACTACAGTTTTTGGGACATGTGATATCTCAAGGTGGGATTTCTGTGGACTCAAGCAAGGTTGATGCAGTGTTCCAGTGGGAGAGACCCACCACTGTGACCGAGATCAGAAGCATCTTAGGCCTAGCAGAGTACTATCAAAGTTTCATAAAGGGTTTTGCTTAGTTAGCGCTACCCTTGACTAGATTAACTAGGAAAGGTAGCTCTTTAGAATGGACTCAGAATTATGAAGATAGTTTCCAAGAGCTTAAAGTGAGGTTGACTACTACACTGGTGTTGGTAATTTTAGATTCTTTGGAGAACTTTGAGGTGTATTGTGATGCTTCATGTTGGTGTATGCCCTAGTGGCCAATACATTTTGTTTGTATTGACATACATTATATTATGCTATTTTTGATATATGAGGCATTTCATTTATTGTGTTCTTTTTTGATAGACATAATAAAGTCCTTAGAATAGTAAGTTTGATACCATAGGACATCAAGTGGATGACTTGATGGTGAGATCCTATTGGATAAAATACTATTCTTAAATGTCCCTAGTCAAGTATTATTGTTAATTAGGACAACAATAATGCATTGAGACTAGTATGTGCGTAGACTGATGACCACATCTCACGGGTCATGGATATAAGATATCAAGTCTACACATGGATACATATTAGAGTAATGATGTATTGGACAGACCCGCCATGAGAACGCTACGTGGATCGTTACGTGAGTGTCATGCGATTCTCATAGTGATAATGGTGTATGTGGTTCTTTGACCTGAAATCACTACGATTCCTACATGAGGAGTTGTGTGTTTTAAATGCCATCAAACGTCATTTGTAACAAGATGATTATAAAGTTGGTTATTAGACATATTGTGATGCATGTGGAGGAATGTGAGTGACCTAGATGGGATTTGTCCCTCCTACATAACAGGAGTGATATCTTCGGGCCTCTTGATTGAGTGAGACTATGAAATGCATGGCCATGCTCAAATGAGTCAATATGAGATATTGATCTCATTTGTTATTACTATGTCTACTCGGGAATCGAAACTGAAGATTGAATTAAACAAGGGTGACACGTTCCATGCCTTGTGTTCAATGGATATCCGGACAAAGGGACTAAACTACACGGAAACATTGATCACGGATAGGTTATATCAAATCACCGACATTCTCATTACTTGGGTAGCAAATGATGTGTTGCTAGATACCGCTCACATCGTTTGTAATATTAAAATGAGATTTTAATATTACTACTAACGTCATGAGAACCTGCAGGTCACACACTTAGAACAGACTAAATTGGAGCAATAAGGATCCAAGTTGGACTCGGATTCAATTGTGGGCCTAACTCATGACAGATGGGTTTTAGGGTTGCACGCCTTACCTTGCTACTCGCTCACACTCACTTAAGGCAGCCACTATTATAAATAGTTCTGTAAGGGGCTGCTATAGATGTTACATCACAACCCTAGCCGCACCTAAGAAAGTGAGTGAGAGACAAGTGAAAGGTTCTTCTCTTCTATTCGCACTAGCACCGCGAAACAGAGGCGTGACTCCTTTTGCAAGTCTGTTCGTGTGGATACCGCAGAAACATCGTCGCTATTACGGTGTTGGTGATTCACCTCGCTTGTGTTTATCACGCTTCAAGAGGTAATTTTTTAAAAAAAACTCGGATTATGGACTTTTCGCATGGATCCTGTATGGGAATCCTATTATTCCGCTGCGAGATATTTTGATCCGTAATTCCCAACACTTCAATGATGGGTTTGGGTTGTGTTTTGATGCAACATAGGAGAGTTGTTTCTTATGCATCAAGGCAGTTGAGACCTCATAAGGAGAACTACCCTACTCATGATTTGAAGTTAGCTGCAATAGTGTTCGCCCTAAAGGTTTGGAGACATTACTTGTATAGAGTTCAGTTTGAGGTGTTCAGTGATTATAAGAGTTTGAAGTATTTATTTAATCAAAAGGAGCTAAACATGAGACAGCGAAGATTGATAGAGTTTTTAAAAGACTACAACTTTGAATTAAAGTACTATCCGAGTAAAGCCAAAGTGGTGGCTGATGCACTGAGTAGGAAATCCTTACATGTGTCCCACATGATGATCCAATAGAGTGAACTTCTTGAGAATTTTAGAGATATGAGTCTTTTGATAGCTGTGTTACCACATAGTCTCAATGTGAGTCGAGTGGACATAGTGAGTGACTTTAGGACTTGGATCTTGGAAGCTCAAAAGGAAGATGAGACTCTCAGTGATGTGAGTAAGCAGATCTTCTTAGGTAATTCTGGTGAGTTTAATATATCGGATGATAGGATGATCAAGTTTAGAGATAGATTTTGCATCCCCTGTGAATTTGAAATCAAAGATAAGATCCTTGAATAAGCTCACTATAGTCAATACACTATCCATCCCGGTGCCACTAAGATGTATCAAGACTTAAGGAAGTTATTTTGGTGGTCTGGTATGAAAAGGGACATAGCCGAGTTTGTGTCTAGGTGCCTAACTTGTCAGAAGGTCAAGATAGAACACCAGAAACCCTCTGGACCTCTTTAATCTTTGGGAGTCTCTATGTGGAAATGGGATCGCATCACAATGGATTTTGTGATGGGTTTGCCTAGGACTCAGTTAGGATTCGATGTAATATGGGTTGTAGTGGATAGACTAACCAAGTCTGCCCATTTCATACCTATTAGAGCTAACTACTCCAAGGATAGACTTGCCTAGTTATACCTTTAGGAGATAGTTAGGAAAAAATGGTGTACCCCTTAGTATCATTTCTGATAAAGACCCTAGATTTACATCTACATTTTAGGGAGCCTTGCAGAAAGCTTTCGGAACAAAACTTAGTTTAAGTACAGCACACCATCCATAAACTGATGGTACATCGGAAAGGACTATTTAAACCCCTGAGGATATGTTGAGAGTATGTGTGCTAGAGCAAAATAGGAGTTGGGATAAGTTCTTACCCTTAGTGGAGTTTGCCTACAATAACAGTTTTCATACTAGCATAGGTATGACACCGTATGAAGCACTTTATGGTAGAAAGTGTAGGTCCCCGTTATGTTGGTATGAGGTTGGAGAAAAAGCCATTCTAGGTCTTGAGTTAGTACAACAGACCACAGATCAAATCAAAATGATCCAGGATAGGTTGGTTATGGCTCAAAGTAGGCAGAAGAGCTATACTGATAAGAGGAGAAGACCTCTAGAGTTCAGTGAGGGAGATCATGTATTCTTGAGAGTCACTCCGACAATAGGGATTGGTAGAGCATTGAGAACACGAAAGTTGAGTCCTCATTTCATTGGTCCCTACCAGATCCTAAAGAGAATTAGACCTGTAGCTTTCCAAATTGCACTTCCACCCGGTTTGTCAAACCTTCAGGATGGATTCCATGTGTCACAGCTTAAGAAGTACAATCCAGATCCTTCACATGTCATAAGAAATGAATTTGTGCAGTTAAAGGAGGATTTCTCTTATGATATGTGGCCGATAAGTATTGTGGACACAGGGGTCAAAGAGCTTAGAGGTAAGCGGGCTTTGGTGAAGGTTCTTTGGGATGTTAGCTTTGAGGAGGCGACTTGGGAGTTAGAGTCCTACATGCAGCAAGACTACCCGCAGATGTTTATATGAGTTAAGCAATTTTTGGAACAAAATTTTTTTACAAAGGAGGAGAAATGTAACATCCTCTTCAACTTGTTATACTTGTAAATAGTTACAGAGGTAGCTTAATACTTGCTTAATATGTTTGTTTAATTTTGTGACAATTTGAGTTAGTTTTGACACTTTGCTACAGCCCGAAAAGTGAAAAGTAGTTTAAAATGGCCCAGATATTAGCTTCAATGGCTTAGCTAATGGAAATAAATGTGAATAACTTATTTTTAAGTCACAAATGTGTATTCTGTAATATGGTTTAAGTTTGGGAATAATCAAAGTCCGTTTGGTATTTTTAGGCATACTGGTTGTGTGTTTTAATACCAGATTAACTAGTCACAGATATGAAAAATTATGATACTGGTGAAATAACTTTTTTAATGAATCTTAGTATTTATTTTAAAGTTGTTGGAACTTGAAAAACTTGATTTAGCTAAATTTGAGTATTTTTAGCAGATCAAGAAGTATTAGTGTTATAATACTAGCCTTTCACTCTCCACAGTTTTAGCCTATATGTTGGACTTTTTACTTGGCTCTTAGTCTCTTATTTTCTCACTTCATTCTTTTCTCTGTCAATTGTCTCTTATTTTCTCACTTCATTCTTTTCTCTTAGTCTCTTATTTTCTCACTTCATTCTTTTCTCTTAGTCTCTTATTTTCTCACTTCATTTCTCTTAAATGTGGTTTATAACTTGTTCATGCTAAGAAATTGGATTAGAAACTGAAAATTCTCCATTTAGACCTAAAATGCTCTATGTGTTGATTTTAGGAGTTTGGATGAGTGATTTAGTGTTTTGATCCATTTTTTATGAAATCAATTAATGTTTTATGTTTCCTTCATGTCAGTGAACTTGTTAGGAACTTAAAATCACCTAGAAACCAATTTGGAGTGTTGGAATTTTGAGAGAAAAACTAATGGAATAGTACCACAGTTCTACAGAATTTTGCTGAATTTGGGTTCTGTTATGAACGCCGCAGTGTGAGAACGTCGTGCCGCGGCGTGGGGTTGAAAATGCAGCACGCGCAGTGCCATGAAAATGTTGTATCGCAGCGTGGTAGTGATGCTACATCCAGTGCTGAAAACCCGAGGCTAGGGCGCCGCAGCGTGCCCAGGTTTGTGTCGTAATGTGAGGCCCTGAAACTCTAAAATTATCATTTTTGATGTTTTGGAATTCCTTAATTGATAGGATCACTTATATATGCTTTCCTAAGTAAGTTGAGGCAATAATACTAGCAGTTAATCATTCCAAAACCTTTAGTGCCTCAACTCACTTAGGATAGCATATATAAGTGATCCCATCACTTAGGAAATTTCAAAACATAAAAAATGACATTTTTAGAGTTTCAGGGTTTCACGCCGCAGCACAAACCTGGGCACGCCGCAGTGCTTTAGCCCCGGGCTTTTGTACTGGATGTAGCATCACTATCACACCATGACATAGCATCTTCACACTGCAGCGCGTACTGCATTTTCCACTTCACTCCGCGGCATAGCGTTCTCACCCCGCAGTGTTCATAGCAGAACCCAGATTCTGCAGAATTATGCAAAATCGTGGTACTATTCCATTGGTTTCTGTCCCAAAATTCCAACACTCCAAGTTTGTTTCTTGGTGATTTTAAGTTTCTAACAAGTTCACTAACATGAAGGAGACATAAAACACTAATTGATTTCATCAGAAAATGGATTAAACCACTAAATCACTCATCCAAACCCTTAAAATCATCACATAGAGCATTTTAGGTCCAAAATGAGGATTCTCAGTTTCCAATCTAAACTCTTGGCGTGAACAAGTCATAAACACCATTCAAAACTCATCCAAGCAAGAAAATCACTTAAAACACTACAAGAACTCAATTTGACATATTAAACCTCCAAATAAGCCTAACATGGAAAAAGAGAACTATAGTAGTTTCAAGATTCAAAAACCCCTATATTGTGAATCAAAGCTGCTACGGATGATCACAAGTCCTCAAGTTTTCCTTTCCCCTTTGATCTCCTCTTCTTCCTCTTGTTTTCCCTCTTTTTCTCCTTTCTCTTTTGCTGCTACTTATTCTATTTTCCAGCCGTGAAGAGAAAAGAATGAAGTGAGAAAATAAGAGACTAAGAGCCAAGTAAAAAAGCTGAAATTATGGATAACTAAAAACCAAGTATTATAATAATGATATTTCCTGATCTACTAAAAATACTCAAATTTAGCTAAATCAAGTTTTTCTAGTTCCAACAACTTTAAAATAAATACTAAGATTCATTGAAAAAGTCATTTCACTAGTATCATAATTTTCCATATCTATGACTAGTTAATCTGGTATTAAAACACACAACTAGTATGCCTAAAAATACCAAATAGACTTCGATTATTCCCAAACTTTAACCACATCACAAAATACACATTTATGACTTAGAAATAAATTATCCACATTTATTTCCATTAGCTAAGCCATTTAAGCTAATATCTAGGCCATTTTAAGCTACTTTTCACCTTTTGACTTGCAGCAAAGTATCTAAGCTAACTCAGATTGTCACGAAATTAAACAGGCATGTTAATCAAGTATTAAGCTACTTTTGTAACTATTTACAAGTCTAACATGTTGAAGAGGGTGTTATATTTCTCCTGCCTTTTTAAAATTTTATCCCCAAAATTGCTTACCTCATATTAACAACTGCGGGTAGTCTTGTTGCATGTGGGACTCCAACTCCCAAGTCGCATTCTCAAAGCTAACACTATCCCAAAGAACCTTCACTAGATGAATCCGCTTACCTCTAAGCTCTTTGACCCCTCTGTCCACGATCCTCATCGGTCGCATAGCATAAGACAAATCCTCTCTTAACTGCACAGATTCATTTTTTATGACATGTGAAGGATCTGGATTGTACTACCTAAGCTGTCACACATGGAATACATTGTGAAGGTTTGACAAACTAGGTGGAAGTGCAATTTAGTAGGTTATAGGTCCAATTCTCTTTAGGATTTGATAGTGACTAATGAAACGAGGATTCAACTTCCATTTTTTCAATGCTCTACTAATCCCTGTTGTCAGAATGACTCTCAAGAATACATGATCTCCCTCACTGAACTCTAGAGGTCTTCTTCTTTTATCAGCATAGCTCTTCTGCCTACTCTGAGCCATAACCAATCTATCTCGAATCATTTTGATCTAATCTGTGGTATATTGTACTAACTCAGGACCTAGAATGGTTTTCTCTCCAACCTCATACTAACATAAAGGGGACCTATACTTTCTACCATAGAGTGCTTCGTACGGTGCCATACCTATGCTAGTATGAAAACTCTTATTGTAGGCAAACTCCACTAAAGGTAAGAACTTATCCCAACTCCCTTTCTGCTCTAGCACACATGCTCTCAGCATATCCTCAACGGTTTGAATAGTCCTTTCCGATTGATCGTCAGTCTATGGATGGTATACTGTACTTAAACTAAGCTTTGTTCTGAAAGCTTTCTGTAAGGCTCCCCAAAATCTAAATGTAAATCTAAGGTCTTTATCAGAAACTATACTAAGGGGTACACCGAGCATCCTAACTATCTCTTGAAGGTGTAACTAGGCAAGTCTATCCATGGAGTAGTTAGCTTTAATAGGTATGAAATGGGCAGACTTGGTTAGTCTATCCACTATAACCTATATTGCATCAAATCCTACCTGAGTTCTAGGCAAACCCATCACAAAATCCATTGTGATGTGATCCCATTTCCACTCAAGGACTCCCAAAGATTGAAGAGGTCCAGAGGGTTTCTGGTGTTCTATCTTGACCTTTTGACAAGTTAGGCACCTAGACACAAACTCAGCTATGTCCCTCTTCATACCAGACCACCAAAATAACTTTATCAAGTCTTAATACATCTTAGTAGCCCTAGGATGGATAGTGTACTGACTACAGTGAGCTTCTTCGAGGATCCTATCTTTGATTTCAGATTCACGAGGAATGCAAAGTCTATCTCTAAACTTGATCATCCCATCATCCGACATATCAAAATCACAAGGATTACCTAAAAAGATCTGTTCATTTACATCACTAAGAGTCTCATCTTCCTTTTGAGCTTCCAAGATCCAAACCCTAAAGTTACTCACTATGTCTACTTGACTCACATTGAGACTATGTGGTAACACAGCTACCGAAAGACTCATATCTCTAAAACTCTCAAGAAGTTCACTCTTTTAGATCATTATACGGGACACATGTAGGGATTTCTTACTCAGTGCATAACACACCATATTGGCTTTACTCAGATGGTACTTTAATTCAAAGTCATAGTCTTTCAAAAACTCCATCCATCTTCATTGTCTTATGTTCAACACTTTCTGATCAAATAAGTACTTCAAACCCCTATGATCACTGAACACTTCAAACTGACCTCTATACAAGTAATGTCTCTAAATCTTTAAGGCGAACACTATTGCGGATAACTCCAGATCATGACTAGGTTAGTTCTCCACATGAGGTCTCAGCTGCCTTGATGCATAAGCAACAACTCTCTTATGTTGCATCAAAACACAACCCAAACCCATCTTCGAAGCTTCATAAAACACCTCAAAGTTCTCAAAAGGATCTAGAATTACCAACACCGGTGTATTAGTCAACCTCACTTTAAGCTCTTGGAAACTATCCTCACAAGCCTGAGTTCATTCGAAAGACCTACCTTTCTTAGTTAATCTAGTCAATGGTAGCGCTAACTGAGAAAATCTCTTTATAAACCTTCTATAGTACCCTGCTAGGCCTAAGAAGCTTTTGATCTCGGTAACAGTGGTGAGTCCCTCCCACTGCAACACTGCATTAACCTTACTTGGGTCCACAGAAATCTCACCCTAAGATATCACATATCCTAAAAACTTTACTTGTGAAAGCCAGAACTCACACTTAGATAGCTTGGCAAACAACCTAGTCTCCTTAAGGGTCTCCAACACTATCCTCAAATGTTGTTCATGTTCCTCCATTGTCATAGAATAGATCAAGATATCATCAATAAACACCATAACAAACTAATCCAGGTAGGGTCTAAAAATTTGGTTCATGTAATCCATAAACACTATCGGTGCATTCGTCAACCCAAAGGACATCACGAGGTACTCATAATGCTTATACCTAGTTCTAAAAGCTGTTTTAGGGATATCCTCTTCCCTAACCCTTATCTGATGATATCCAGACTTAAGATCAATCTTTGAGAAAACTGTTGCTCCTCTCAATTGATCCATTAGATCATCTATCCTAGGCAACAGATACTTATTTTTAATGGTTACCTTGTTTTGTTGTCTATAATCCACACAGAGCCTCATGGTACCATCCTTTTTCTTCACTAAAAGCATAGGTGCTCCCCACAGAGAAACACTCGGCCTAATGAATTATTTATCTAATAAATCCTTGATTTGCTTTTTGAGTTCTGCTTACTCTAGTGGCACCATTCTATAGGGTGCTATAGAGATAGGTCCCATCTCAGGAACTAGGTCTATAGAAAACTCTATTTCTCATTCGGGTGGCAACTCCACTATATTACTTTGAAAACTTCAGGATATTCACTCACCACCAGTATTTCACCTAGGCTTTGCTCAACCTCAGAGCTTAGTGAAAACAAGAGTACATATCCTAAAGATCCCTCCTCTAAACAGAGATTAACCTAATTCGCATTGAGATACACAGACTCAGATGGAATGGCTCTGATTGGTATATTTGACAAAAAAAACCAAGGATTTTTCTAAACAGTTCAAAACTACATGGTTGGTGGACAACCAATCCATGCCAAGAATGACATCAATATCTACAAGAGGCAAACATATAAGGTTTACACTGAAAATCCTATCTTTTACCTTTACGCAACAATCAAGACACACTTTAGATGTTGTAACTGGTTTACTAGTAGGTGTAGATACAGATAAGTTATATGAAAGTTCAAACACAGGTAAACCTAACTCATTCACATAATCATTAGAAATAAAGGAGTGGGATGCTCCCAAATCATGCAACACAATTAAAAAATGATTGTGAATAATGCATTTACCTTTGATAAGGCCAGAAGACTGAGTCACCTTTTCACCACCTAGAGTATAAACTCTTCTTCTGGCTTGTGGCTTTTGAGTAGACGTAGTTTCCTTCTTTGATGGACACTTATTCACAAAATAACTAATTTGTCCACACACAAAGCACACCGAGTAGGGCCGGTCTCCATGCTGTCTCCCACACTTGGAACACTTTGGCTCCAAAAACTCCTTTTGAACCTGCTTACCCTTATCCTGAGTAAAGCTAGGTTTAGAAGACCCTTTCTTGAACTTATCATCACCTCTCTTCCTCTTCTGAAGATCCTGTGACTTAGGCTCCAAAGAAAGATTCTTAAATTACTTTTCAATTATTTGACACTTATTAACCAGAGTTTCAAAGTCCCGAATTTCAAATGGCCGAGTGACATTCTGAATGTCTATCCTCAATCCTTTCTCAAATTTAACACACTTCCAAGATTCATCTGGGTTAAATCTGATACAAGAAGAGAATTTAGACATTTCAATGAATTTGACCACATATTGGACAATAGACATATCCCCCTATTTCAGCTTTAGAAATTCTATTTCTTTGGCATTCTGAAGGTTCTATGGAAAAAACTTTCTCAAAAATGAGCTTCTAAAGATCCCCCACATCACATGAGTCCTTGATGACTCAAGAGCCCTCTTTGTATTCACCTACCATTCCTCTACCTTACCTTCCAGCATATAAGAAGCAAAAAGCACTTTCTGTTCATTTGAGCAAGCCATAACAGTGAAGATCTTCCCCATCTTCTTGAGCCAACTCTCAGCTCTGACCGGGTCATACTCTCCGTTAAAGGAAGACAGATTTGAATTCTGAATTTTGAGAGGTCTTAGAAAGTCTGATTCCTTCCAACTGCCTCTTGGTATGGTTGCCCCTAATAGTATGGTGGAGGTGTAGATGGTACTAGTTGCTGATTTCCCAACCTCTCAAGCTCTCTAGCAATTACTGTTGCTTACTTTCTCATTGCATTAGCAGTTATAGCTGCCTGCTCTGGTTGCTAGGTGATGACATTGGCCATTGCCATCATGGCGGCTGCCACATCAGTGCCTTCATTTCTAGATTTCCTATTACTACTTCCATGCAGTCGCCCTTGCCCTCGCCCTCTTGGTGCCATAGTTTCCTATAAACACAGAATAATACATATTGAGGTAGCTAATCCCAATATCATGTAACGTGCAATAGTAGCTAAAACAGTCAAAACAAGGCAATCATATAATTCAATCAATATATCTCACACAAGATATAAAAGAAATGCACAACACAGGAAACAATTCCTAAACATGCCTAAGCATAGTCAGTCCACACCCCGGCTCAACAGGATAAACTACTCTGATAGCAAAATGTAACACCCTAATACGAATTATTGTAAAATAAATGGAATATTCCAAAATAAATTGCATTAGATATGTCACTTCTAAGAATGCAGAAAAATAAAATTTCATAATAACTTACACAGTCATTATAGAGAGCCACGAATGATCAAAAAGTTACATATACAACTATCATTGGCTAACACGCCATACAATGTACATAAGCTTTTTTAACAACCAGAAATATACATATATACAAACTGGTCTACAAAGAAAAAAATACTAATCTAAGCCTTTTGCTTCTTCTTTTCCTTGCCCTTACCCTTTTTAGGGACTTTATCTGGATTTACATAGAACACACGGGGGTGAGAAATCATAATTTCTCAGTATAAGCATAGCAATACCAGCAGTTAATCATTCATAATAAATAATACAACTAAACACCAAATATATATGTGATGTAATAGAATAATCGATAATCGGTAGTAACAAAGAATCGCTCATACAATTCAAAAGTATTATCGAACAAGCAACTAAATAATAACTCGGTTTAAGCTATGACAAATGCCTATACAAGTGTCAACCATGCAATGCATTATGTTATGAGGTATGATTATGCTCAAACAAATTCCACGTATTATGGATATACAATGTCAATGCATATTTTGAAATTGAAAACACAAGCTATTTACTTATTTTCCCCCAAGAACCGCGTTCCTTGTATATACTAAGTAGGATAGGCAATTAAGCCCTGACACACTACCTAGTGATATGTGGACTAGTTCCCCTCACAAAAGTAAGAGTACCAACACCAATTCCATACACCGATAACCCTGACCATACAAGCAAACCAGTAAGGAGAATTCAGATCCAATGCCTCATTCTCACTTCATATGGTTGTGCACACCATCTAAGGTTACAACACATAGGAAAACAAGTAAATACAAGGTTTGGAAACCAAATATCCAAGCCACATGTTTAAATACTAGCACATAGTAATCTTGGCTTCACTTATCCAACAAAGTAGCAAGAACCATGTAACTAGCATTCTTAGACCTAGAACCTCACATTATCACTTCATAAGTGATTTCCAAGACAACCTCATGTTATGCAAGGTTTTAGATATATTCCTAAGGCATTCTATCTCAAGATTTGCCTAAGTTTTAACAAGTTTTAAACATATATGCTAAGTGGTTATTCTCTCCATGAATTACCCCCTTTAGTGTATCATCACACTTAGGAGAGCATATATAAGTGATTCCATCACTTAGGAAATTCCAAAACATCAAAAATGATATTTTTAGAGTTTTAGGGTCTCACGCCGTAGCACAAACCTGGGCACGCCGCGGTGCCTTAGCCTTGGGTTTTAGTACTGGATGTAGCATCACTATCACACCGCGGCATAGCGTCTTCACGCTGCAGCGCATACTGCATTTTCCACTTCACACCGCGGCATAGTGTTTTCATGCCGCAGCGTTCATAGCAGAACCTAAATTCTGTAGAATTCTGCAGAATCGTGGTACTGTATTGGCTTCTCTCCCAAAATTCCAACACTCCAAGTTGGTTTCTAGGTGATTTTAAGTTCCTAACAAGTTCACTAACATGAAGGAGACATAAAACACCAATTGATTTCATCAAAAAAATGGATTAAAACACTAAATCACTTATCCAAACCCTTAAAATCATCACATAGAGCATTTTAGGTCCAAAATGAGGATTCTCAGTTTGCAATCCAAACTTTAGGCGTGAACAAGTAATAAACACCATGTAAAACTCATCCAAGCAAGAAAATCACTTAAAACACTACAAGAACTCAATTTGACATATTAAACCTCAAACAAGCCTAACATAGAAAAAGAGAACCAAAGTAGTTTCAAGATTCAAAAACCTCTACCTTGTGAAGCAAAGCTACTACAGATGATCGCAAGTCCTCAAGTTTTCCTTTCCCTTCTGATCTCCTCTTCTTCCTCTTGTTTTCCCTCTTTTTATCCTTTCTCTTTTGCTGCTACTTGTTTTGTTTTCCAGCCGTGAAGAGAAAAGAATGAAGTGAGAAAACAAGAGACTAAGAGCCAAGTAAAAAGGCCAAAACCATGGATAGCTAAAGACCAAGTATTATAACACTAATATTTCCCGATCTACTAAAAACACTCAAATTTAGCTAAATCAAGTTTTCCACAAGTTCCAACAACTTTAAAATAAATACTAAGATTCGTTGAAAAAGTCATTTCACCAATATCATACTTTTCCATATCTGTGACTAGTCAATCCGGTATTAAAACGCATAACCAGTATGCCTAAAAATACCAAACAGACTCCGATTATTCCCAAACTTTAACCACATCACAGAATACATATTTGTGACTTAGAAATAAATTATCCACATTTATTTCCATTATCTAAGTCATTTAAGCTAATATCTGGAGTCATTTTAAGCTGTTTTTCACCTTTTGACTTGCAGCAAAGTGCCTAAACTAACTCAGATTGTCACGAAATTAAACAGTCATGTTAAGCAAGTATTAAGCTATTTCTGTAACTATTTACAAGTCTAACATGTTGAAGAGGATGTTACAACTTATATGACACATTATTGGATATATTTTATAAAAGATGCTATAAAAAATATGCATGATTCTTATATGAAATATAACAAGATGGAGTACATGATCATGCATGATCCAATATAATCTATTAAGCACATCTATGTAGCATAAACATCATTCTTTTTATCTTGTATTTGTCATCATCAAAACTTACCATATTAAATCATTGTGACAAATTTATTTCTACAATCTACCCTTTTTTTACAATGACAAATCATAAAAAAAAAATATGTTGAGCAATATAAGCATATCAAAAAATAAGTACAAGAACATATTTTTCTTTCCAATTCTTACTGCCCCTATTTGACATCAACAAAAAGGCTTAGGAAGGAAAAATAATATTTTCTCCCCCTTATAAATAAAGCTCGTGTTGCCAAAAAATGTAGGATCATCAAAACCAAAAGCTTCTTCAAATACATATCTATCTCCCCCTATTTGATTCTACATATAATTCAAGAATAGAGAGATGAAACAAGCATGTTTTCAAGATGTAAAAGATTATTCATACAGAACTTGTCATATTTTGGTACATCAACATGTAGCATATAATATTATTAAAAAAAACTCTATGTAATCAAACAAGGATGTAAATCAAGAGATATAAACAATTTAAGAGTTAGGTTCCCCTTCATTGAAGCACAAGATCGATAAAGAGAAATATGTATGCCAAGATCATGTAAGAACATTACCATAAAGTAAAGTAAGGCAAAAGATACATATTCTTGATCTATAAATCAAAAACCATTTTAAGACTTCTCCTCCTTTCAAAAAGAATTTCATAAGAACACATTACATTTTCAAAAGCATTTTAGAAGGGTTGAGAGGTTTTATATTAAAAACATATATTCCTTGAGAGTGATCAAAGCCAAGTTAAAAGAAAAACTAAAAGTACATCTCTTCTCTTTCTCATTGAACAATAGCCTTGAGAAAATAAAACATTCAGAAGAATAAGACTTATCTTTTGAAGAAACAAGATGAGCTCTATAGAATATTTCAAAAGATTTATTTTTAAACTTTCGTAAACATTCTCTCAAGATTTAATAAAAATTTTCAAAGCAAATGAAGAGAGTATTACATTTATAGCACATATCCATAGATTTCCAAATTTTCAAGGCAAATAGGAGGTGAAAATACTTTCAAGGTCTTAAGACAAGTTTAAATAATTCTCAAGGATATGGAACTTGAAAAGCTTCTTTCAAGTATAATAAAAAATTTTGCCTTAAAATTTTTTTTAATCAAACTACAAATTCTTTTCAAAACAAGAGCATGATTCTCATAGGTGTTAAACCACTAAGAAAACATAGATCAAGAGAATTGTAACACCTCAAAATTTCCATCTCTTAAACAGTAATTTTGACAGTTAATAGAATTTTACTGTTTAGTAATTTCTGGATACTGTAAAATTATTTTGTTTATTCCGTCAGTGTATTTGATCGTTTTGAGTGATTTACTCCGTATCGGGAAAATAATAATTTTTGGACCGGAGAAAATCTTTTTGTATTTATTTCTCTTGACTGTTAATTATTTTTAACAATCTGACTTGATTTTCATATATTTTCTAATATTTATGATTTTGTGGATGATTATGAATTTTTTTTTACTGTATGTGGGCCTAGGTGGTCCTAGGTGGGCTCAGGTGACCTTACGTGGGCCCAGGTAGGTCCCGCAAAGTGAAAAAAAATTTCTACGCATAGAAAAATTTGTACTGTTTAGACGGAGACAGGGGATCTTACTAAACCTGAATCCGGAAATAGTTTTAGAAAATTTGTTTTGTACTGTATTTATTTATCGGAAGATAAAAATACAGTAAATATATTCTTTCGTGAGATTTTTAGTAGATAAAAATAGAAATTATATTGCTTAAGTCAACATTGGTGGTTTGGATATCCATTATTGATTCAATTAACGATTAAGAAATAAATTTAATAAAGAAACATAAGATAATCATCATTGATTTAATCAATGGTGTGAGAATAAACTTAGTTAGGCAAGCTCCAATATCAACCGTAGATTTAATCAATGGTGTAAATTTAATTATATAAAGTGACCATTTACAACCATTGGATTTAGAGTTGATCAAGGGTGGAGATTTGGTCTTAAAAAGTGACAAAGACCATTTATGACCATTGGATGAAGAATTAATCAAGGGTGGAGATTTGGTCTTAAAAAGTAGCAAAGACTAATTATGACCCTTGGATTAAAAGTAAGAAGAAGCAATCTTGATCCTTAATTTTGGAGACACATCTAATGGCTAGAATCTAAAGGAGAAAGATCCAATGGCTTAGATTTAGTCTTCTAAAAATTAAAAGTCTACCTAAATCCTAACCATTGAATTAATCAATGGCTAGAAATGCTTCAAATAATGGCCTAATTAACAAGCCAAGTAAACTAAATTAAATGTTAAATTGTTATAATCTAATTCTTAATTAGATATCCTAATTTTAATTAGAGATTATAATATATGAAGTAATATGTCTAATTAATTAGTTATGTAATTAGAAAATTAGTTAAGATTGATTAGGAAACTTAATCTAATGAATTAACTAATCAATTTACAAGTAATTATGACAACTTTGGAGTGCATGATGAAGGGGGGATAGTTGGAGAAGCAAGAAAGAAGAAGAGACATGTTGGAGTAGCCTTTTTAGGCCAAAGAAAAAGATGACAAAGTGGAAGACTTTTGCATGCATGTGATAGCCTTCAATTATGCTAAACAAATTTCTATCTCTCCATTCTTTCACTCCTACGGTTACCCACTTCAATTCAACCCTCTATTTTGATTTTCTATCACACTTAGTAATACAAAGACCATTCTCTCTCTTCTCTCTCTTCCAATTGTTCAAGAATACCAAGAACAAATACAAAGAACACTATTTTCTCTATTCTTTGAGCTATTCGGTCACCACCCATAGAACCACTTCTAATCTTTCATAATTTTATATAGCTACATATCTTGAATCCTTTCATCAATTCAAAACACTTTCATGTTGGAGACTTTCTCTAAATCATTCATCTTCATGGACTTTCTTCAAGAACAAAGTTATGGGGTTTTTGAGGTGAAGTATAAGAAAACTTCATTTCTTCTCTTCTTTTTCATGATCTAAACCATGTTTGATCCATGGTTCCTCTTAATCAAGTTTAGTATACTAATTTCTATGTATTTTGTTTTGAATTTGAGAAGCCCTTGGTGTTGAAGGACTTGGAAAGAGAAGTAAAATCAAGAAGCTTTGAGGATCTTCAAGAGGTAAGAGAGAGATCCATCTCACCAAACAATTATGGTGGTGGGAGATGGTCTTATATTTGATGAATTATGAATTCATGTGAGGATTTCAATCCATGGTCATGTAATAATTAATTGTATGTTTATGAGCTTTAATTTATTTTCTTATGCTTTGATTATTTTTATCTATGCTTAATATGCTTTGCATGATTTTATGGCTTTGATAGTATACTTACAATATGCATGATGAGTATATGACATGTTTGTGATATTTATGATGAAATATATATATGTATGCCATGATGTGTGGATGGAAAGAAAATTGATCTTGGTTCCAATGGCCAAGGAAGAGCTACGGTTTTGATGCCCTTGATGAGGGTCAATGTTGAAATTTTTCAAGAACAAGGAAATTAAATTTTGATCCCTAGAACAATGAGAATTTCGGCCAAGACACCTCAAAATAGGTGTTTACAAATTAATATGTTTATGAAAGAATAAAATTAGATTTATTTGAGGAGTATGGAAAATGAACTAAAGGTTTGTTTTTTTTTTAAGAAAACATGAACACAAATTTTAGAATGAAATTTTATTGATTTATTTTGTGTAAAAAGATCCTAAGTATTTTTCTAAATATGAGTTTTGAATGAAATGGGCAAACATTGATTTTAAGGATTTGCAAAGAAAGTGAAAAAGTAATTGTAAAGAAAGTAAAAATGAATTTGAACAAATGGGTTTAGTTTTTATAACCATCGGTACTTCGGTTTTGAAAATAAAATTTTAACGATTTTGTTTGTGTAAAACCATATCAATTTAAAAGGAAAAATATTTGATGATTTCAATAGTCATGTCCACATTTTTGAAGGCTTGTAATGCTTTGATTTTTATGAACAAAGTGATTTTCAAAGTGGAAACGTAACTTGAGTTAATACAAGAATTTGGAAATGGAATTAGAGCATTTATCACTTGAGAATTAAATTTTTGTAAACAAGAATGTTTTCGAACTTCAATTTATTTTGAAGAAGGTTGTGTTTGGAAATGCTTTAAGAAAAATGGAGAATATAATGGTGATTTAAGAATTTACTAAAGTATAACTTATTTTCAAGTTTTGAAATATGTGTGGAAATTTTAAGATTTGAAACATTAATTTATATCAATGGAAAGGTAATTTTGTGGATTATATTTGAAAAAGAATTTCTTGAGTAAAGAAACGTGGAAAAAGATTTTCTTGAGTAAGAAAATGTGAAAAATGAAATACAAAGTCATAATATTTTGAGAAAAGATGAAATGGAATTTTTGAAGGTTGAGAAATATTTTTTATGGTGAAAAATTATTTACGTATCTTAAAAATGTGTTGAAAATGATATTGACTTATTTGAAAGTCTAAAATAATGTTTGGAATATTAAGGAATATTTTACATGATTGTAAAATGGTGAAAAATAATTTACGTATCTTAAAAATGATTTAAAATATAGTAAAATATTTCTACGCAATTTGAAATATGTTAAAATATTTCTACGTGATTTGAATTACGTTTAAATATTTTATGTAAGCTTAAATATTTTACATGATTTGAAATATTGTTGAAAAATCACTACGTGATTGAACAAACGATAAAACATTTTTACGCGATTATGAAAAATGGTAGAAAATTGGTGAAAAATTGTTATGAGATTTGGAAAGCGTTTAAATATTTTACACTATTGAAAATATTATTAAAAAATATACACAATTTTGAAACAGGGAAAAAATAATATACGATTTGAGAAACGTATATTTTTACGCAATTGAGAAAGACATTGAAAAATTAATACGTGATTTAAAAGTGCAACGTAAGAGTCATGCGGCATTTTGAAAACGTAACAAAAGTGTTACAAGATATTGTGAAAATATAAATGTAAACGTTTCAATTTTGAAAATGTAATGAAACATTTTGGAATTGTGAAAACATAGTGGAAATGTTACGCAATTTTGTGAAAACACGGCGAAAGTGTTTTATAACTATGAAAACATGATAACATGATTTCGTGTTGAAAATATAGTATAATTATCTTGTTGAATCAATGTATTGACACTGTATGAGAAAATGACGTGTTTTACCTATGACTGGTATTTGATGCATTTTGTATGCATTGGAAAGAGATGCCTGTGAATGGATTTGGTGCATTATACATGCATTGGAAAAGTATGCATTGAAGCATATGATATAAATTGAACAAATGAAATTGAAAAGATTTGGCCCTTTGGGGTTGGACTTGCACTGATATATTCGTGCATTGTATAAAATATAGCTAATAGCTATTATGGCCCTTGTGGTTGAAGAGGGAATGAGAATTGATAGTGAGGTCTATGATGGATCTTGGGGGCATCAAGGCAAGCGGCGGCGACCGACGTGGACAGCGATACCACTGTACCACTTGGCGATGCAGTCCGTTGCAACGCATTGACGATACTCGACAAGAACACGATTCTTTTCAACAACTGAGAGATTGTCTTTGGGCTAAGGCTAACAATTGACCAGAGCATTCTTCTCGAAATTGTGAAAACCTCCATGGAGTTGTTTTTGAAAAACTGAGTCTTTGTACATATGCATAAATCTGAGCATTTATATCTGTGTGATATATTAATTGAGAAATATTGGTTATAACGATTGTTATGAGTACTTGGATGATGATGATGATAATGCTAATAACATGATTATGGTATGATCTATCTGTATGATATTGTTGGCTGTGTGTTATCTCTGTACTGCCATGTTGGTATTGGTGTAGGTGATCTCACCTCTTTGTTATGTTGTTTTGCTGTGTCTGTATTGTTAAAATCAAACAATAGAAGGATCGAGTTGTCTTAGACATAACGCGCGATAAATACTCTGAGATTGGTGACAACAATAAGGAGTGGACATTTAGGACTCGAAGGTGTGCAGTGTTGACAAAGGAACAGATGTTTGATGCATCAAGATGAACAGAAAAAGGAATAAGTATGTTAAAGTTTCTTGTTAGTGTTGTACCGTGCTATTAAGTAGGACCCGTCATGGGGTTTGCTACTATCAAAAAAGAAAAAAAAATAAGTCTGTTAATTTTATATTTTTCTTTAAATTGTGATATTAATTGGTGTCAATATTGCATAATGAATAGTTAAAATATGATTTTTAATATTACCTAATATTTTCAGTAAATTTACGTTTCAGTAAAGAATAAATTTTGAAACCCATCTTTTATAACTCAAACTTTGTGCAAACTTATTTTCAGATTATGAGTCGGAAGTCAGAAATGTGATGCCCTAGCTAGGGTGTTACATTAGTTGGTGTCAGAGCTAGGGTGTTACATTAGTTGGTATCAGAGCACGGTTTGAGTCTTTTGAGGTTTGTGGTTAGGTCTATTTTGCTTGTGTTGTGTTCTCTGTGTGTTTGTTTCCCGAAGGGAAATAATGTTGTTTATAATGGATATTAGATCCATTGTATTTCGATCCGCACGCCTCGAGAAAAAAAAAAGGAGAATGGCTCGGGATAGTTATACTTGTGTGGAAGTGAAACATGTTACTAGTAATGCAGTTGCAGCTACGGGAGTAACGTAAGCAATGTGGAAAGACGACTGCACGAACAAAGGACCGCTGTTCAGTGAAATTTGGAAGTTGAAGTTTAGGATTTGATGGAAGAGAATCAGTCTTGGAATATAAGATTTCATAATTTTGGAACCTGGTATTTTTTAGGATATTGAGAAAGTAATTGATTTCGATGGAAGATGTATTTACAACCATTGAGGAAAACAAAAGCAGTAAGTGATGTGAAAGAAAGTACTTAAATAAAGGAATGTACGTCAAGGAAACAAATTGTAGAAAAGTTGGACACATTTTCCCAGAGATTATGCCCTTTGAAAACAGAGTTTTCTATTAGTAAAAAAATTTTAGATAGTAAGGGAAGTTGTTACTCTGAATGGAGCAGAGTGTTCTGAGCGGAAGATTTAATCAATGGAGATTGCGTCATTGGAGCTAATCCTATAAACCATACTTGAATATTTCGTGAATAACCTATTCTTTATGACATATGATTGAGTAGATCAATTATATGTTAGAGTTATTCGTTATCCTCTGATTTGTTTACTTCTATTTCTATTCTTAGCTGATTGAGCTATTCAAGTTATTCAAATTGTTGTTATAGATCAAATCTTTGTATTAGTTTGATCTGTTGTTCAAAAATTTTGTGTTAGTTTGATCTGTTTCATAAACAGACGTGGTCTTTAAAAATGGATTGGTTATTTTCCAGCCATATCCAATGAGATTATTTTAACAGACTGTGAGTAATCCAAAGAAAATTCATTCTTGAAAATCAGGTTACATCCAATTCTTTGCTGGATATGTTCGATAACAGGTTCGATTCGTTTTGTTATCTTCCATGATGTTTTCTTTCATCTCCTGCAATTGAAGGAATATTTTGCAAGAAAGGATATTTCTATATTTTTATCCATGTTAACGTATCTGAGTAACGCAGGAGAAGCGTGGTGAATTTTTCAAAAGATTGGAACAATTCTTCTATGGGAAAATTTAAGACGGTAATGGAAAATTGTAGAAAAAAATTTATGGAAGTTATCTGAGAAAAACTACTCTAGGCATGATTGAAGATTGGTTGTCGTTATGTTGATATCAGAGATATGGAAATTCTTTCTTTCTGGAGTAACATTCAACATCTTCAGTAATAACCAACAAAATCTTTATGATAGGAGTCTGAGATATCTGTTTGATCAGGAGAAGTTGAACATCAGCAAATAGATTTTGTGGGATTAGAATAGTATAGCAAGACATAAGAAAGGAAGCTTCATGGGAATTGGAAAATAAGATAAATGAGGAATAATGTCATTATTTATTCCGAGGGTGTGAAATCATGGTCATGAAATTTCGAGGACGAAATTTCTTTTTAGAGGGGGAGTATTGTAACACCCCAAAATTTCCATCTCTTAAACAGTAATTTTGACAGTTAATAGAATTTTACTGTTTAGTAATTTCTGGATACTGTAAAATTATTTTGTTTATTCCGTCAGTGTATTTGATCGTTTTGAGTGATTTACTCCGTGTCAGGAAAATAATAATTTCCGGGCCGAGAAAAATCTTTCTGTATTTATTTCTCTTGACTGTTAATTATTTTTAACAATCTGACTTGATTTTCATACATTTTCTAATATTTGTGATTTTGTGGATGATTATGAATTTTTTTGACTGTATGTGGGCCCAGGTGGTCCTAGGTGGGCTCAGGTGACCTTACGTGGGCCCAAGTGGGTCCCGCAAAGTGAAAAAAAATTTCTACGCATAGAAAAATTTGTACTGTTTAGACGGAGACAGGGGATCTTACTAAACCTGAATCCGAAAACAGTTTTAGAAAATTTGTTTTGTACTGTATTTATTTATCAAAAGATAAAAATACAGTAAATATATTATTTCGTGGTATTTTTAGTAGATAAAAATAGAAATTATATTGCTTAAGTCAACATTGGTGGTTTGGATATCCACTATTGATTCAATTAACGATTAAGAAATAAATTTAATAAAGAAACATAAGATAATCATCATTGATTTAATCAATGGTGTGAGAATAAACTTAGTTAGGCAAGCTTCAATATCAACCGTAGATTTAATCAACGGTGTAAATTTAATTATATAAAGTGACCATTTACAACCATTGGATTTAGAGTTGATCAAGGGTGGAGATTTGGTCTTAAAAAGTGACAAAGACCATTTATGACCATTGGATGAAGAATTAATCAAGGGTGGAGATTTGGTCTTAAAAAGTAGCAAAGACTAATTATGACCCTTGGATTAAAAGTAAGAAGAAGCAATCTTGACCCTTAATTTTGGAGACACATCTAATGGCTAGAATCTAAAGGAGAAAGATCCAATGGCTTAGATTTAGTCTTCTAAAAATTAAAAATCTACCTAAATCCTAACCATTGAATTAATCAATGGCTGGAAATGCTTCAAAAAATGGCCTAATTAACAAGCCAAGTAAACTAAATTAAATGTTAAATTATTATAATCTAATTCTTAATTAGATATCCTAATTTTAATTAGAGATTATAATATATGAAGTAATATGTCTAATTAATTAGTTATGTAATTAAAAAATTAGTTAAGATTGATTAGAAAACTTAATCTAATAAATTAACTAATCAATTTGCAAGTAATTATGACAACTTTGGAGTGCATGATGAAGGGGGGGACGGTTGGAGAAGCAAGAAAGAAGAAGAGACATGTTGAGACATGTTGGAGTAGCCTTTTTAGGCCAAAGAAAAAGATGACAAAGTGGAAGACTTTTGCATGCATGTGATAGCCTTCAATTATGCTAAACAAATTTCTATCTCTCCATTCTTTCACTCCTACGGTTACCCACTTCAATTCAGCCCTCTATTTTGATTTTCTATCACACTTAGTAACACAAAGACCATTCTCTCTCTTCTCTCTCTTCCAATTGTTCAAGAATACCAAGAACAAATACAAAGAACACCATTTTCTCTATTCTTTGAGCTATTCGGTCACCACCCATAGAACCACTTCCAATCTTTCATAATTTTATCTAGCTACATATCTTGAATCCTTTCATCAATTCAAAACACTTTCATGTTGGAGACTTTCTCTAAATCATTCATCTTCATGGACTTTCTTCAAGAACAAAGTTATGGGGTTTTTGAGGTGAAGTATAAGAAGACTTCATTTCTTCTCTTCTTTTTCATAATCTAAACCATGTTTGATCCATGGTTCCTCTTAATCAAGCTTAGTATACTAATTTCTATATATTTTGTTTTGAATTTGAGAAGCCATTGGTGTTGAAGGACTTGGAAAGAGAAGCAAAATCAAGAAGCTTTGAGGATCTTCAAGAGGTAAGAGGGAGATCCATCTCACCAAACAATTATGGTGGTGGGAGATGGTCTTATATTTGATGAATTTTGAATTCATGTGAGGATTCCAATCCATGGTCATGTAATAATTAAGTGTATGTTTATGAGCTTTGATTTATTTTCTTATACTTTGATTATTTTTATCTATGCTTAATATGCTTTGCATGATTTTATGGCTTTGATAGTATACTTATAATATGCATGATGAGTATATGGCATGTTTGTGATATTTATGATGAAATATATATATGTATGCCATGATGTGTTGATGGAAAGAAAATTGACCTTGGTTCCAATGGCTAAGGAAGAGCTAAGGTTTTGATGCCCTTGATGAGGGTCAATGTTGAAATTTTTCAAGAACAAGGAAATTAAATTTTGATCCCTAGAACAATGAGAATTTCGGCCAAGACACCTCAAAATAGGTGTTTACAAATTAATATGTTTATGAAAGAATAAAATTAGATTGATTTGAGGAGTATGAAAAATGAACTAAAGGTTTGTTTTTTTTTTAAGAAAACATGAACACAAATTTTAGAATGAAATTTTCTTGATTTATTTTGTGTAAAAAGATCCTAAGTATTTTTCTAAATATGAGTTTTGAATGAAATGGGCAAACATTGATTTTAAGGATTTACAAAGAAAGTGAAAAAGGAATTGTAAAGAAAGTAAAAATGAATTTGAACAAATGGGTTTAGTTTTTATAACCATCAATACTTCGATTTTGAAAATAAAATTTTAACGATTTTGTTTGTGTAAAACCATATCAATTTAAAAGGAAAAATATTTGATGATTTCAATAGTCATGTCCACATTTTTGAAGGCTTGTAATGCTTTGATTTTTATGAACAAAGTGATTTTCAAAGTGGAAATGTAACTTGAGTTAATACAAGAATTTGGAAATGAAATTAGAGCATTTATCACTTGAGAATTAAATTTTTGTAAACAAGAATGTTTTCGAACTTCAATTTATTTTGAAGAAGGTTGTGTTTGGAAATGCTTTGAGAAAAATAGAGAATATAATGGTGATTTAAGAATTTACTAAAGTATAACTTATTTTCAAGTTTTGAAATATGTGTGGAAATTTTAGATTTGAAACATTAATTTATATCAATGAAAAGGTAATTTTG
This sequence comes from Ormosia semicastrata, assembly GCA_029884595.1. Lineage (NCBI taxonomy): Eukaryota > Viridiplantae > Streptophyta > Magnoliopsida > Fabales > Fabaceae > Ormosia > Ormosia semicastrata. The sequence continues at coordinate 12,929,094 of JAQQTO010000048.1, read as the reverse complement.
TGGATTATATTTGAAAAAGAATTTCTTGAGTAAAGAAACGTGGAAAAAGATTTTCTTGAATAAGAAAATGTGAAAAATGAAATACAAAGTCATAATATTTTGAGAAAAGATGAAATGGAATTTTTGAAGGTTGAAAATATTTTTTATGGTGAAAAATTATTTACGTATCTTAAAAATGTGTTGAAAATGATATTGACTTATTTGAAAGTCCAAAATAATGTTTGGAATATTAAGGAATATTTTACATGATTGTAAAATGGTGAAAAATGATTTACGTATCTTAAAAATGATTTAAAATATAGTAAAATATTTCTACGCAATTTGAAATATGTTAAAATATTTCTACATGATTTGAATTACGTTTAAATATTTTATGTAAGCTTAAATATTTTACATGATTTGAAATATTGTTGAAAAATCACTACGTGATTGAACAAACGATAAAACATTTTTACGCGATTATGAAAAATGGTAGAAAATTGGTGGAAAATTGTTATGAGATTTGGAAAGCGTTTAAATATTTTACACTATTGAAAATATTATTAAAAAATATACGCAATTTTGAAACAGTGGAAAAATAATATGCGATTTGAGAAACGTATATTTTTACGCAATTGAGAAAGACATTGAAAAATTAATACGTGATTTAAAAGTGCAACAGAAGAGCTGCGGCATTTTGAAAACGTAACAAAAGTGTTACAGTATTGTGAAAATATAACAGAAACATTTCAGAATTTTGAAAATGTAATGGAAACATTTTGGAATTGTGAAAACATAATGGAAATGTTACGCAATTTTGTGAAAACACTACGAAAGTGTTTTATAACTATGAAAACATGATAACATGATTTCATGTTGAAAATATAGTATAATTACTGTTGAACCAAAGTTGTATGGACACTTTGTATGAGAAAATGACGTGTTTTGCCTATGACTGGTATTTGATGCATTTTGTATGCATTGGAAAGAGATGCCTGTGAATGGATTTGGTGCATTATACATGCATTGGAAAAGTATGCATTAAAGCATATGATATAAATTAAACAAATGAAATTGAAAAGATTTGGCTCTTTGGGGTTGGACTTGCACTGATATATTCGTGCATTGTATAAAATATAGCTAATAGCTATTATGGCCCTTATGGTTGAAGAGGGAATGAGAATTGATAGTATGATGGATCTTGGGGGCGTCAAGGCGCGGCGGTCGACCAGTGGACAGTTGGCGAGTACCCTGTACCACTTGGCGATGCAGTCCGTTGCAACGCATTGACGATACCCGACAAGAACACGATTCTTTTCAACAACTGGGAGATTTTCTTTGGGCTAAGGCTGACAATTGACCAGAGCATTCTTCTCGAAATTATGAAAACCTCCATGGAGTTGTTTTTGAAAAATTGAGTCTTTGTACATATGCATAAATCTGAGCATTTATATCTGTGTGATATATTAATTGAGGAATATTGGTTATAACGATTGTTATGAATACTTGGATGATGATGATGATAATGCTGATAACATGATTATGGTATGATCTATCTGTATGATATTGTTGGCTGTGTGTTATCTCTGTGCTGCCATGTTGGTATTGGTGTAGGTGATCTCACCTCTTTGTTATGTTGTTTTGCTGTGTCTGTATTGTTAAAATCAAATAATAGAAGGATCGAGTTGTCTTAGACATAACGGGCGATAAATACTCTGAGATTGGTGACAACAATAAGGAGTGGACATTTAGGACTCGAAGGTGTGCAGTGTTGACAAAGGAATAAATGTTTGATGCATCAAGATGAACAGAAAAAGGAATAAATATGTTAAAGTTTCTTGTTAGTGTTGTACCGTGCTATTAAGTAGAACCCGTCATAGGGTTTGCTACTGTCAAAAAAGAAAAAAAATAAGTCTGTTAATTTTATATTTCTCTTTAAATTGTGATATTAATTGGTGTCAATATTGCATAATGAATAGTTGAAATATGATTTTCAATATTACCTAATATTTTTAGTAAATTTATGTTTCAGTAAAGAAGAAATTTTGAAACCCATCTTTTATAACTCAAACTTTGTGCGAACTTATTTTCAGATTATGAGTCAGAAGTCAGAAATGTGATGCCCTAGCTAGGGTGTTACATTAGTTTGTGTCAGAGCTAGGGTGTTACAAGAATCATAGATATCAAATATTCACCCTGATGAAATATGCTATAAGGATCAAAGAATGTATAGAACTAATATCATCCACCCTATATGCAATGACAAAAATTAGCAAGGCAATATTCAATTAAGCTCTTTGTCAATGCTAAGCATACTTCTCATGTAAAGAAAGCATCTAATCATTTATGATCAAATTATCAACAAGTATCATACGATTCATAGCATATAGAATACCACAATAGCTTAGGGATAGAGATACTTATTGAGAGAGTGATGCTTTTTTAGAATGATCTTCATTTATTGATCCTTTGAGTTTAAGTTTTATTCCTTTGTGTATTCCATTCCATTACACTTGAAGAAAGTTTCCTCATATCTTTCTTCATTCAACTTTTCTCTTTATTCATTTATGCTTAACATTTCAATATTTGATGGCTATATTTGAAACACATAGAAACACTTGCAAAGCTAACTTCAAAAGTTCTCTAAATCATAAGCTATCACCAAATATCATTTAAGCTCATTTACAAGCATAATTTAGGTTGATATATATAATGTAAAACATGTACCACATTATCAACCATGCAATGTTAGCTCTAACAAGAACAAAAGAAGGACATATGCACTTGAATCCAAAAAAAAATGTTTAAGCATTTTAAGGCATGATTCAAGCTTATCAAAAAATACTTGATCATCATCAAAACATATATAAGCATTTTGGGACAAACAATGATCATGTAAGACATGTAATATCAAGTAAGGAATTCTATTATGCACACATGCCAATCAAGAATAAAAGGTCCTTTATTGTAATACAAAAATTGAAAAATTATGGAACTATAACTTTTAAAACCATTTATGAATCATTTCAAGATATACTTCAATGTAAAAAATCATTGAAGTTCAAAGACAAGTTCAAGACACAAAATGAATCATTTACTTCTTGTTTTCAAGATATGAACATATCAAGCAATTTCAAACAAGATGACATATAACTTTTAACTTTCCAATCTCCAAGTAAGTATATAAGACAATTAAGCATCAAAGAGAAATGATTAGAACTATTTATGAGCATGTGAATTTCCATATTTGAACAAAGAGAATTGGTCACAAGCTTAAGAACAAAGATATTACCATAAAACATGTTATTCTAAATAAGATGTGTATTTATCTAGCATGTTAGCATATGTAAAGACATTTTTCAAGACACAATGCTAGAGAAGCACACTTAAGGTATGTTAAGGCATAAATCATGTCTCTAGCTCTCCAAATACCACATGATATTCAATTTAGAAAATAAATAAGAATAAGATATTGATATCACAAAAAATGTACTCTTTGGGTTTTGTAGGTGACTCCAACTTCAATGCCTCAAGGCTTTTTGAGAATGTTGTGGTTCTCTATGTCATTCATTTTATGTTTTCACCACTCTTGGAGAAGTTGGACCACTTCAAATTTTCCCAACCTTATGTAGCATAGTTGTATTTCACTTCAATGCATGCTTGAGCTAATAGTCACCTTACAACATAATTCAAAGTACTTTCTTTGGTATCCACTTATTTTGGATCCATAGGTGTTAGTAATTGATTATTAATCCATTATGATCCTATAAAGATCAATTTTTCATAGTATGTAAATTGAGCATAATAAATTAAATAATCAATTACCATTAAGCACATAACCAATAGCATGCTTACTTTCATGATATATAGACAATTTAAAGCATAGGAAGCATACATAGCCATAAAATACCCTATTATCAAGAAATATGCAAGATAATGAGCAAAGGGTGTAACAAGAATGAACATAATCATGTGTTATATATAACATTCAAATTTTACTAAGTACACATAATTCAATCAATCACTTAAGGCCTACAAGGAATATACCTCAAATTCATTGACTTTACAAGTGAATTTGCATAAGAGGTAAAAATATTTGATACCTTGGCCTACGATGTTGTATGATACTGAATGTTGGGCGGTAAAAAGCCAACAAGAGCATAAGATCAATGTCACAGAGATAAGGATGTTGCGCTGAATGTGTGGTCATACAAGACAAGATAAAATTAGGAATGAATGCATTAGAGAAAAAGTAGGGGTAGCACCTATTGTGGAAAAAATGAGAGAATCTCGTCGTAGGTGGTTTGGACATGTAAGGAGAAAACCCTTAGAAGCCCCTATAAGATGAGTAAATCAGGTGGAGAATAGCCCAATAGCTAGAAGTAGATGAAGACCAAGAAAGACTATAGGTGAAACGATTAAACAAGATTTAGATTTGAATGGTATTTCTGAAGACTTGGTTTATGATAGGGCACAATAGCGTCATTTAATCCATGTAGCCGACCCCACTTAGTGGGAAAAGGCTTGGTTATTGTTGTTGTAGTAGAGCAATTCTTAATTCTAGCATAAACATCATCATTCAAACTACTTCTCAAGATTTGCATTGCTTTAATGTTCAAGAAAAAACATTTATTGTCATAAGCATTCCAAGTTTGTTTTGGTTTGTAAGAAAATCCATCAAGCACAATATCCCATAAATCAAGATAAATAGTTTGTATATAAAATTTCATTCTAACTTTCCAATAAACAAAATGCACACCATCAAAGAATGGTAGTTTAATAATTTCAAGACCTTCCATTTTGAAAAGCTTTAATTGGTTGCCAACAAATAAGGATCTTTAACTCTAAGCGGTTAAGCTTTCAACAGAGCACGAAGCTCTAATACCACTTATTAGTCATGACAACCATTACCCAAGAGCGGGGGTGAGTTGGGTGATTACAAATTTTTAAGACAACTTTGAGAAATTATGCATTTTGATATACTCAATCAACATATGCAGTGGAATAAGTCTAACAAAGAAACAACTATTGTAGATTACTCAAATACAACTTAGGTTATAGGATAAATTAAGCAAATAAGCTATATATCAAGTTCTTTAAAATCAAAACATCAAGATGACACGATATGCAATAAATAAATATGTTGCACTAAATATTGAAATTAAAGAGTGTAGGGAAGAGAGAATCAAACTCAAGAATTTATCCTAATTCAGCCACCAACCACTTGTGGCCTACATCCAGTCCTCAAGCTTAACTTGAAATTTTCTTCATTATCTCCTAGACTTCGTAGGTTCTAGGAAAACCTTTGTACAAGCAAGAGCACTCCTTACACCTTGGGATGCATCACCCTTGTGCTAGAGCCTCCAACTCTTCAAGCTTCACAGGTGCTTGAAAAACCTTTACATTCAAGAGCACTCACAACACCTTTGGGATACATCACCCTTTGTGTTTGAGCCTCACTTTAAAGGATAACTCACCCTTTTCTCTCTTAAGGGATATCTCACCCTCTTACAATGATATTAAGATGAAGAGAAAGATTAGAAACTCTCACAAGAGTAGATATACAACTTGAAGAACAAAGGAATAGAAAGATTTTACAACAAAGAGCTCAAAATATGATTTTGATGATTCAAGGATCAAATCAAGTGTTTTAGAGTTGTAAAAACTTCAAACATCACTTATATATAGAGCTCAAGTGATAAAATAGTCGTTGACAGTATTTAAAAATGATTTCTTATGAAAACTAGCCGTTTATAGCCATTGGGAACATTTCAAACTCATGGATTACATGGCTCTTAGAACACGTTCTGGGCTTTCTGGGCAAGATGTAATCAATTACAAGGTTCATGTAATCGATTACATGGCCTCTGTTTGCTGAAAACGTGTTTATAACATTTTGATACTTGGAAAATGACTTTAAACACCCATAACTTCTTCATTTATCATCCGTTTTAAGCAAATGACCATTATTGGAAATATATTTGAGTCTATTTTCATATGAAAACAAGTTTCACAACAAAACTCAAAGTATTTTGAAAGTTATGATCAAAAGAGTAACCAAAGGTCAGCTTTTCAAAACTCAAACTTGACAATTTTTATTTGTAGTTTTTAACTACCACCATGACTAGCTTTTCAAAATATGTTTGTTGGGCATTTTAGTATCTAAGAACCATTTGTAAAGATTTGAAAACATATTTGAGCTCTTTTCATGTAAATCCTCTATTTTTACATAGGAAAATATATCAATTATAATCCTTAGGCTTCTTGATGTAATCCAAGCTTCCAAAAATTTCTTCTATTCAAATATTACAAATGCTTGGAACATCTTATCATTCTCATTCTTCTTAAGTTTAGCATAAATGTAATCTTTTGCTTTCTTATTGCGATGTCCACTCTTTGTACTTGGACTATCCTACAAAGTATTGTTCACTTAAACAAACGTAGTTGGTCCAAATTCATAATTCAATATCTTCATATGCATGATTCATAAATGTATAACTCTAGTTAGTCTAATATGCATATAAGACTTTCATAGGCACATTCAAATAAGACATTTATCAATTACTAATAGATATGCTCTATATAGGATGCAACAAAGAACACTTTACATATTTTTATTTAAATAGAGTCAAATCCAATATTATTTTAATACAACTTATATGACACATTATTGGATATATTCTATAAAAGATGCTATAAAAATATGCATGATTCTTATATGAAATATAACAAGATGGAGTACATGATCATGCATGATCCAATATAATCTATTAAGCATATCTATGTAGCATAAATATCATTCTTTTTGTCTTGTATTTATCATCATCAAAACTTAACATATTAAACCATTGGGGCAAACTTATTTGTACAATATAATTTTACATTATGAATCATTTCAGTATAATCTTAAGAAAGGAGTTTCGATTGTACTACTTAAAAATATTAATTTTTAAGCAATAGGATTGTATAATGAGGTAAATTAATTGTAAAAATATGGGGGACCAATGTGATAGGAGTAAGAATAGTAACATGGAAAATATGTTAGTGACAAGATTTATATTCTTAGATTAGATTTAATTCCCTTAGATCTTGAAAACTGTAACAATATTTTTTCATGAAAAATATGGACTAATACCTTAATAGTATGGACTAAAATCTAAATGAATAATAAAAAAAATCCAAATGAGTAAAACTATAGTAAATTATATAAAAAATATAAAAAAAACTATAAAAGTCCAAAATTAAAATTAACTAAAACTATATAAACAAGTTATTTATTTTAAATTTTTTTTAATTATCTCGTGCATTGCACGTATACCAAATACTAGTAATATAGAAAAACAAGATACATGACCTAAAATTTTGCCATGTGTCATCGAAGTCAATTAATAAATGTATTAAGATTTTGACATGTGACAAATATATTACTTAATTTTCTGTGTCATTTGAAGTAGCAACTTAAAAGAAATATTGACACGTGTAAAAAAATTATCACATATACATCAATATAATCAATCAATATAATCAATTAATCAAGATAATTAATAATAATTATGATTAATATATAAAAAAATACATGGGCTAAAATTCTATCATACTTCATCCAAGTCAATTAGTAAATGCATTAAACTTTTGACATGTGGCAAATACATTACCTAATTTTCTAGCATATGTCATTTGAAGTAACAACTTAAAAGAAATATTGACATGTGTAAACAAATTGCCACATATATATAAAAATAAAAAATAAAACAAAAAATTACTACTGCTAAAAAAATTAGATTTAGAGATAGAATTTAGAGACAGACACAATTCCATCTCTAATAGAGACGAAAAAAGAGATGGATTTGATGATTTAGAAAGGGAAAATAAATTTTAAAATTTAGAGACAAAATTTATCCGTCTCAGACTTTTTCGTCTCTATTCAGTCAATTTGGTTTTTTAAAAAGTCAAATATGTTTAGAGACGTAATTTAGAGACAAAATTTACCTGTCTCTGAATTGTCCATCTCTAATTGCATCTCTATTTGGTCAAACAAGTGTTTTAAAAAGTCCAATGTATTTAGAGACAGATGTATTCTGTCTCTAAATAATTTATGTAATTTAATTAATAAAATTATTTTTTTTATAAAAGATAGAGATGGATTGTTTTTATCTCTATTGTGAAATTTTGAGCACGAATACGGCCCAACCCTAGCCCACTCCGTTTTCTTCTTTCAACCATCCCACCAACTGAACCTACCCAAATAAAAAAAATTCCCTAAAATTGAAAACTAAACCCTACCAAAAGAGAACGACAACGACGCACCCACCAGGTCAGGCCACAACCCGCCGTCAGCGGGGCAGGACTGAAGATGGCGACTTGCGACCTCCACTACTGCACAGAAGTGGCAGAATGCGAATCGCAGGTCATGACCACCATGCGCAAAAGGCGATTCGCGGTCCATCGGCATAAAAAGCGACCACCCACTGGCGTAGAACCGCCATCTTCTTCTCTGGACTTGTGTCGGCACTCCCCTTTAACCAATGCTTGTCTTCTCTATCAGAGACCCAAAGTGTCAGTATTGATACACTGTTATGCCACTGACTAACAGAGATTTGATACACTGTTATGCCACTGAGGTTGGATGACATGGATTCAGTTTCCAACTGTAATTCTTTCTAAAATGAAAATACTTTAATGGTTTCACTATTATTATAAACATTTAATTATCTTTGAGAAATTTTTTTGGTTGGCATATCAATAGCAAGGTTGCTGCCTGTGGACGGAACATGGCAATCTCTTGCAGAATCTTTCTCGAGGAATGCTTCATACATTGTATCAATAGTTCTCTGGGTTTACTGGTACTTAGCAACTCCATCTTAACCTTTACTTACGTCTTTTATACACTTTGTTTTACATTCGTTGAAAAGCTACTAGATGAGCTCTGCACTAGTACTGAGGCTTTGTGATGACTTAATTTTATTAGTTGCCTATCTTAATGTGCTAAATAAATGTTAGGTGTAACACCCTAATACGAATTATAGTAAAATAAATGAAATATTTCAAAATAAATCACATTAAGCATGCTACTTCTAAAAATGCACAAAATAAAAAGCCATAATAACTTGTATAATCATTATAGAGAGCCACAAATGATAAAAGGGTCATATATACATACATCACTGGCTAACAAGTCATATTGTATACATAAGCTTTTATAGACAACCAGAAAAGTACAAATATATAAGCTGGTTCAAAAAGAAATAAAGCTACTAAATTAAGCCTTCTGCTTTTCTTTTTGTTGCCCTTTCCCTTTTTAGGGACTTCACCTGGATTTACATGGAACACACAGGGGTAAGAAATCATAATTTCTCAGTATAAGCATACCAAGGCCAATAGTTAATCATTTACAACAAATAAATCAACTGAACAAAAAAATTAGACTCTATGTAATAGAATGTTTGAGATATCAATAACATCAAAGAATCATCCATACAATCCTAAGATATTATCGAACGAGCAACCAAACAATCAATCGGCCAAGCAATGACAACTGCCCATACAATTGTCAACCATGCAATGCTTTATGTTGTGAAGTATGATTATGCTCAAACAAAGTCCTAATATCATGAGTATGTGATGCCAATGCAGGTTTGAAAACACAAGCTACTTATTTCTCAGAAACCTCTGTTTCTTGTATATATAGAGTAAGATAAGCCTAAAAGCATAAATCCATTAGGTAATAGGTAGACACTATCCCTTCACCACGTAAGAGTACTATTGCTACCCCCATATCGGTAACCTTGACCCTACAAGCATAAATGCAAGGAGAATTTAGATCCAACACCTCATTCTCAGGTCATATGATTGTGTACACCATCTACGGTCACAATATGTAGGAAAATAGTAAATACCAAGTTTGAAAACCAAATATTCGAGCCATATTTTTAAGCACTAGATATAGGAATCCTAGCCTTACTTATCCAACAAAGGTAGCAAGATCTATACCTTTAGCTAAACATATCTAGGACATCCCACAATCACTCACAAGTGATTTAGAAATCAATCACATGTTGACCAAAGCTCTATACATTAACCAAGGCATTCTGTCATACTTGGATGTCTAAGAATTTCCCAAACTTTTCATATATGCAAGTTAATAATTCTACCCAAGAAATATCCCCAAAAGTTCTCTTTACACCCTAAAAGGCTTGCACAAATGGTCTCAATAAGTAGGAAATTATTTTAGCATCATTATGCAAAAATTATGCTTATGCCCTATCTCAGCGCCTGAGCGCGTAAGGACAGCACTTTTGAGTGCACGAGCACCATAGCGTGTTCTTTTGGGCAACACGCACTTGAGGGTGTATGGGTAGAGCGCTTAAGCACCGAGCAGCAAAACCTACATAATTTTGCAGCAAAGAACATTGTTCCATTGGCCAAAATACGAAATTTGATCACTTCAAATTCGTTCCTTGGTGATTTTAAGTCCTAAACAAGTTCACAAATATGAGGGAAACATAAAACACTAATTGATTTCATCAAAAATGAATCATTACATCAAATCACTCATCCAAACTCCTAAAATCAACACTGAGAGCATTTTAGGTCCAAATGGAGAATTTTCAGTTTCTAATCCAAACACTTAGAATGAACAAGTCATAAAACACATTTAAAATTTATCCAAGCAAGAAAATCACTTAAAACACTACAAGAACTCATTTTGGCATATTAAACCTCAAATAGACTAAACATGGAAAAATGAGAAAAGATGAAGTTCAAGCTCAAAAACCCCTACCTCAAGCTGCCTTGATGCTGCCTTAATGCTGCAGATTTGAGCCTCAACCTTTAGCCTTGGATTTCCTCGTCTTCTTATGCTTCTTGCTTCTCTTTTCACCACTCAAAACTCCCTCACTTGCTTTTGTTTGTCCACCCGTGAAGAAAAGAGAAAAAGTGAGAAATGTGAGCAACAAAGTCCCTTAAAGAAGTCCAAAATGAAGGTTGCAACCGTGGAGAGTTTTAAGCCTTTAGTTATAACACTGATACTTTCCGATTTGTTAAAAACATTCAACTTTAGCTAAATCAAGTAATCTAAGTTCCAACAACTTTAAAATAAATACCAAGATTCATTAAAAAAGTCATTTCACCAGTATCATAATTTTTCATATCTATGACTAGTCATTTTGGTATTAAAACACACAACCAGTATGCCTAAAAATACCAAACAGAATTTGATTATTATCAAACTTTAACCCCATCACAGAATACATATTTGTGACTTATAAAAAAATTATCCACATTTATTTCCATTAGTTATGTCATTTAAGCTAATATCTAGGTTATTTCAAGCTACTTTTCACCTTTCGGCTTACAACAAAGTGCCTAAACTAACTCAGATTGTCACAAAATAAAACAGGTATGTTAAGCAAGTATTAAGCTACCTCTGTAACTATTTTTATATGTCTAATATATTGAAGAGGATGTTACATTTCTCTCTCCTCCTTTTTAAAATTTTGTCCTCAAAATTGCTTACATCATATAAACAACTGCAAGTAGTCTTGCTGCACGTGGGACTCCAACTCCTATGTCACCTCCTTGAAACCAGCACCATCCGAAAGCACCTTTACCAGAGGAATGCACTTACCTCTAAGCTCTTTGACCCCTATAACCACGATCCTCATCGATCACATAGCATAAGACAAATCATCTCTTAACTGTACAGATTCATTTCTTATGACATATGAAGGATCTGGATTGTACTTCCTAAGCTGTGACACATGGAAGACATCATGAAGGTTTGATAAACTGGGTGGAAGGGCAATTTGGTAGGTTATAAGTCTAATTCCCTTTAGGATCTGGTAGGGACTAATGAAACAAGGGTTCAACTTCCGTGTTCTTAATGCTCTACCAGTCCCTATTGTTAGAGTGACTCTCAAGAAAACATGATCTTCCTCACTGAACTCTAGAGGTCTTTTCTTTTTATCAGCATAGCTCTTCTGCCTACTCTGAGCCATAACTAACCTATCCTGGATCATTTTAATCTGATTAGTGGTCTGCGATACCAACTCAGGTCCTAGGATGGTTCTCTCTCCAACCTCATACCAACACAAAAGGGACCTACACTTTCTACCATAAAGTGCTTCATACAGTGTCATACCTATGCTAGTATGAAAACTATTATTGTAGGCAAACTCCACTAAGGGTAAGAACTTATCCCAACTCCCTTTCTACTTTAACACACATGCTCTTAGCATATCCTCAAGGGTTTGAATAGTCCTTTCCGATTGACCGTCAGTCTGTGGATGATATACTGTACTCAAACTAAGCTTTGTCCCAAAAGCTTTCTGCAAGGCTCTCCAAAATCTAGATGTAAATCTAGGGTATCTATCAAAAACTATACTAAGGCGAATACCATGCATCCTAACTATCTCTTGAAGGTATAACTATACAAGTCTATTTATAGAGTAGTTAGCTCTAATAGGTATAAAATGGGCAAACTTGGTTAGTCTATCCACTATAACCCATATTACATCAAATCCTAACTGAGCTCTAGGCAAGTCCATCACAAAGTTCATTGTGATGTTATCCCATTTCCACTCAGGGATTCCCAAGGATTGAAGAGATCTATAGGGTTTTTGGTGTTCTATCTTGACCTTCTGATAAGTTAGACACCTAGACACAAAATCAGGTATGTCCCTCTTCATACCAGACCACCAAAACAACTTCTTCAAGTCTTGATAAATCTTAGTGGCCCAGGGATGGATAGTGTACTGACTATAGTGAGTTTCTTCAAGGATCCTGTCCTTGATTCTAGATTCACGGGGAATGCAAAGTCTTCCTCTAAACTTGATCATCCCATCATCTAATATATCAAATTCTCTAGGATTGCCTAAAAAAATCTGCTCACTTACATCACTAAGAGTCTCATCTTCCTTTTGAGCCTCCAAGATCCGAAGCCTAAAGTTACTCACTATGTCTACTTGACTCACACTGAGACTGTGGTAACACAGCTACCGAAAGACTCATATCTCTAAAACTCTCAAGAATTTCACTCTCTTAGATCATTATACGGGACACATGTAGGGATTTCCTACTTAGTGCATCAGCCACCACATTGGCTTTACTCGGATGGTACTTTAATTCAAAGTCATAGTCTTTCAAAAACTCCATCCATCTTCGTTGTCTCATGTTCAACACTTTCTGATCAAATAAGTACTTCAAACTCCTATGATCACTGAACACCTCAAACTGAACTCTATACAAGTAATGTCTCTAAATCTTTAAGGTGAACACTATTGCGGCTAACTCCAGATCATGAGTAGGTTAATTCTCCACATGAGGTCTCAACTGCCTTGATGCATAAGCAACAACTCTCCTATGTTGCATCAAAACACAACCCAAACCCATCTTCAAAGCTTCACAAAACACCTCAAAGTTCTCAAAAGGATCTGGAATTACCAACACCGGTGTAGTAGTCAACCTCATTTTATGCTCTTGGAAACTATCCTCGCATGCTTGAGTCCATTCGAAAGAACTACCTTTCTTAGTCATTCTAGCCAATGGTAGCGCTAACTGAGTGCAGCAACCACCACATTGGCTTTACCCGAATGGTACTTTACCTCAAAGTCGTAGTCTTTCAAAAACTTCATCTATCTTCATTGCCTCATGTTTAACTCCTTCTAATCAAATAAGTACTTCAAACTCTTGTGATCACTGAACACCTCAAACTGAACTTCATACAAGTAATGTCTCCAAACCTTTAGGGCGACCACTACTACGGTTAATCCAGATCATGAGTAGGGTAGTTCTCCTCATAAGGCCTCAACTGCCTTGATGCATAGGCAACAACTCTCCTATATTGCATCAAAACACAATCCAAACCTATCTTTGAAGCATCACAGTATACCTCAAAGTTCTCCAAAGGATCTAGAATTACCAGCAACATTGTAATAGTCAACCTCACTTTTAGCTCTTGGAAACTACTCTCATAAACTTGAGTCCATTCAAAAGAACTACCTTTCCTAGTCAATCTAGTCAAGGGAAGCGCTAATTAAGAAAAACCCTTTATGAACCTTCTATAGTACCCCGCTAGGCCTATAAAGCTTTTGATCTCGGTCACAGTGGTAGGTCTCTCCCACTGCAACACTGCATCAACTTTGCTTTGGTCTACAGAAATCCTACCCTGAGATATCATATATCCTAAAAACTACACTAGTAAAAGCCAGAACTCACACTTAGATAGCTTGACAAACAACCTATTCTCCTTAAAGGTCTCCAACACTATCCTCAGATGTTGTTCATACTCCTCTATTGTTGTAGAATAGATCAATATATCATTAATAAACACCACAACAAACTGATCCAAGTAAGGTCTAAAGATCTAGTTCATATAATCCATGAACACTTCCAGTGCATTCGTCAACCCAAAGGATATCATAAGGTACACATAATGCCTATACCTAGTTCTGAAAGCGGTCTTAAGGATATCCTCTTCCCTAACCCTTATCTGATGATACCCATACTTAAGATCAATCTTTGAGAAAATTGCAGCTCCTCTCAGTTGATCCATTAGATCGTCTATCCTTGAGAACAGATACTTATTTTTTATAGTCACCTTGTTCAGCTGTCTGTAATCCATATAGAGCCTCATAGTGTCATCCTTTTTCTTCACTAGTAACATAGGTGCTCCCCACGGAGAAACACTCGGCCTAATGAATTGTTTATCCAATAAATCCTCGATTTACTTTTTGAGTTCTGCTAACTCTAGTGGCTCCATTCTATAGGGTGCTATAGAGATAGGTCCCGTCCAAGGCACTAAGTCTATAGAGAACTCTATTTCCCGTTCGAGTGGAAACTCCACTATGTCATTGGGAAAAACTTCAGGATATTCACTCACCACAAGTATTTCACCTAGGCTTTACTCAACCTTTGCGCTTAGTGAAAACAAGAGTACATATCCTAAAGATCCCTCCTCCAAATAGAGATTAACCTAATTCGGATTGAGATACACAGACTCAGATAGAACGACTCTGGTAGGTATATCTAACAAGAAAACCAGAGATTTTTTTGAATAGTTCAACACTACATGGTTGGCGGAAAACCAATCCATGCCAAAAATGACATCAATATCTATAAGAGGCAAATAGATAAGGTTTACACTGAAAATCCATTCTTCTACCTTTACACAACAATTAAGACATATTCTGGATGTCGTACTTGGTTTACCAGTAAGCGTAGATACAGATAAGTCATATGAAAGTTCAAACACTGGTAAATTTAGCTCATTCATACAATCATTCAAAACAAAGGAGTGGAATGCTCTTGAATCATACAACACAGTTAAAAGATGATTGTGAATAATGCATTTACCTTCAATAAGATTTGAAGATTAAGTCACCTCTTCACCACCTAGAGTGTAAGCTCTTAATTTGGCTTGTGGTTTTTGGGTGGGCGCAGCTTCCTTCTTTGATGGACACTCCTTCACAAAATGTCCAAGCTGTCCACAAACATAGCACAACAAGCAAGGACGGTCTCCATGCTGTCTCCCACACTTGGAACACTTAGGTCCTACAAACTCCTTCTGAACTTGCTTACCCTTGTCCTGAGTAAAGCTAGATTTAGAAGATCCCTTCTTGAACTTGTCATCACCTCGCTTCCTCTTTTGAAGGTCTTGTGACTTAGGCTCCATTGAAAGCTTCTTAGAACGCCCTTCAATTATTCGACACTTTCTAATCAAAGTTTCAAAGTCTCAAATTTCAAATGGTTGGATGACATTTTGAATGTCTTCCCTCAATCCTTTCTCAAACTTAACACATTTCCATGATTCATCTGGGTTAAGTTTGATACAAGAAGAGAACTTAGATAATTCATTGAATTTGGCCACGTACTGACAAATAGACATGTCCCCCTGTTCTAACTTGAGAAATTCTATCTCTTTGGCATTTTGAAGATTTTTTGGAAAGAACTTCCCTAGAAAAGAACTCCTAAAGATCTCCCATGTCACATGTGAAATATCCCAATATTTGCTATCCAGATATATCGTCATATAAAAGAATAACACAACATTGGCCATGCTACTTCTAACATACCACAACTAAACCCATAACATTTATACAAACAATTATGGAGAGCCACGATAACAAAAGTTATATATATACATCATTGCTTTAATGGCATATTGTAATACATAAACTTTTACAACAAGATCTAGCATAATATACAAGCTTTATCAACAAAAAGCCTATAACTATACTAATCTTCACACATCTTCTTTCCTTTTGAGGAACTCGCACTTGGATTTACATGGAAACACTATCGGGGTGAGAAAACATATCTCAGTAGAAGTATTCCAATACTAACAATTTATACAATCATAAAGATTATTCAACCATAAAGCTAACTCTTCAATCACAGAAGTATACAATTGCCCATACAATTGCAATGTCATATTTTTATGTTATGATAGCAACCACCTATACAATTGTTATGCTATGCTTAATTATATCTAATGTATATGTCTGTGCAACTCCTAATAATGAATGCAGTTTCAAGATGCCATGAGCCCTCAGATGTATTGAGGATATTACCGACCTCAACTACTCTAGGATATGTTATGATATGTAATGGTTTATCAGGCATAGTGAGGATATGACTCACCAACACTATCCATCAAAACAAACAGAGGATATTACTCACCTCCACTGGTCAAACAAACTAAATAGGATATTACTCACCTCCTTACTCCACAATGTAATAAGGATATTACTCACCTTACTACACATAACATAGAGAGGATATTACTCACCAATCTATGCTTCTCAAACAACACAAAGAGGATATTACTCACCTCAGTGTGATTCACAAACAATAAAGAGGATATTACTCACCAATCTATTCAACAAACACATAAAGAGGATATTACTCACCAATCTATGCTTCTCAAACAACTCATGCAAAACAATCACTAATTACCTTCAATAGTTAGCATCATAATTAATTTATATGCATCTCAAACTTGTCTCACACACACTTCATCAAATACTTATAGAAGTACTTTAACACTCTTAAAAGAGCATATATGAGTGATTCCAACACTTAAGGAAACTCATTTCCTCAATTCAACACAATACACAATATATGTATATGTAACTATGTCAAATTATTTCTCATAATCAACATTACAAACTAACTTGATTCAACACATTCACTCTTCATTAAATACTCCTATCAGAGTCTCAACACACTTTAAATATGAATTGTATCCCATTAAATCACTCTATGCCAAAGCATCAAATGTTTCCTAGCAAAAACGTGCAAGAAAATCAAGTTTGGGCTATTTTTAGGGGAGTGCCGCAGCACCACTTATTTTGTGCCTTGGCACAGTGGCTTGTGCTGCGGCATAAATTATTTTGTGCTACAGCACCTCTCTCTCTCGGTGCCAAAAAATTGAAAACAGAGACATAAGGGTTGTGGCTTCACTCCAAGAAGTGTCACGACACCTTCTAGAAAACCATGAATCTCTGCAAAATTATGCAGACACTATTCCATTGGCCGAATTCTTGAATTTTGGCCATTTTAATCAAATCTCTAGGTGATTTCAAGTGATTTCCAACCTCTAATAAGGTCTAACTACACATAGCAACTCTTAACCAATTTTAATGTCACTTAATTCAACACTTTGTGAATAAAAACCCCAACGCTAACCTAAACCCTTAAAAATGACCTAAATGGGAATTAAGGCTTCCCAATAATGAAAAGTCTATATTAACACATCCACAAATCAGTTTGTAACTCAACCAACCTGTCCACATCAAGATTCAACTCAATCACAAAATCACTCTCAAACCTTCATTTCTTCAATAAGTCTCTCAAGAACCAAACATGAAAGAAATGAATACAAACTATAAAACTAAGCTTCCCCCTACCTTAAATGCCAGAAAAGAAGTCCGAAAGCAGGTCCTCTCCTCCACTAAACTCTTCCTCCTCTTTGTTGGTTAATTCTCCACCTTTGCCTTGCTTCTTGCCTTTCCCTTTGTTCCTCTCTATTGCAACTGAGAAAGAGAAGAGAAATGAGACAAAATATCTTATTTGTGACTGAAATAAGTCAAGGGCAGCAAAAAGAAAGAATGAGTCATGTTCTCCTTTGTCACTTAAGTGACTAGCCAAAAAAAATCTGATCTGCTAAAAACAATTAGATTTCACCAAATCAAGGTTTTTAACTTCCAACAGATTTAAAACAAATCCTAAGATTCATTAAAAATCTTGTTACACCATTTCCACAATTTTTCATATTTGCTGGGGGTCAATCTAGCACTAAAACACACAACCAGTATGCTTAAAAATGTCAAACTAACTCTGATAAATCTTAAACTTTAACCACATCTACTTCCATATATTTGTGACCTAGAAACAAGTTCTCCACACTTATTTCCATTAACTAAGCAGTTTAAGTCAAAACCAAGGCAAAAAAATAGCTATATTCCACATATAGTGCTACAGCAAAGTGACTAAACGTGCTCAGATGGTCACAACAATTCACAGGCATGACAAACTAGTGTTAGGCTACTTCTGTAATCGTATACAAGTTTATCATAATTATCTAGGGTGTTACAACATGAGTCCTTGACACCTCAAGAGCTCTCTTGGTATCCACCCACCAATCCTCTGCCTCACTTTCCAACATGTGTGAAGCAAAAAAGCACCTTATGCTCTTCTGAGCAAGCCATAATAGTGAAGATTTTTTCCATTTCTTTGAGTCAACCATCAGCTCTAACGGGGCTGTACTCCCCTCTGAAGGAAGATGAATTTGATTTCCTGAACTCCGAGAGGTCTTGGAAAGTCTGATTCCTCACAGCTACCTCTTGGTGTGGTTTCCCCTAGTGGTGTAGGTGGTTGATGTTGGGTAGTACTCATTCTCTCAATCATCCTTGTTGTCACAACTGATTACTCTATTACTGCTTCAGTTGTTGCAACTGTTTGCTCTCGCATAGCAGTGGCAGTAGCGGTTGTTTGGTCCCTCATTGCCTCAACCATTGCCATAAAGGCTCTATCTATATCAGGGCCTTCATTTCCAAAGTTCCTGTTCCTGCTCCCACGCGGTCACCCTCGTGCTGCCATAGTTTCTTGTAAACACAGAATAATACATATTGAGGTAACTAATCCTAATATCATGTAATCATGCAACAGTAGCTAAAACATACATATCAAAGGCAGGTCATACAATTCAATCAAGCATCTCACACAAGAGACAAAATAAATACATAACACACAGAGGAACTCCTAAACATGCCCAAGCATAGTCAGTCAACACCCCAGTTCAACAGGATGAACTACTCTGATACCATAATGTAACACTCTAATACGAATTATCGTAAAATAAATAGAATATTTCAAAATAAATCGCATTAAGCATGCCACTTCTAAAAATGCATAAAATAAAAACCCATAAAAACTTGTATAGTCATTATAGAGAGCCACAAATGATAAAAAAAAAGTCATATATACAAACATAACTGACTAACAAGTTATATTGTATATATAAGCTTTTACAGACAATTAGAAAAGTACAAATATACAAGCTGATTAAAAAATAAAGATTAATTGAGTAACGTTGAGCAGATTACAAAGGATATGTGAAGATAATAAATTAATACAAAGATAAAGTTAAAAAAAATTAAAAGTGACGTGAGAAGATTGGAAAGGATGTGAAAAGATAATGAATATGCAATGCAAAAGATGATGAGAGAAGATTAGAAAAGACATAAGAATCTGCACACAATTAATGCAAGGTTAAAAAATTTATAATAATAATAATAATAATAACAACAACAACAACAACAACAACAACAACAAAATGAAGCACGAGGAAAGCTTTAGAATTATCTTCAAACAAATCAAATCTAATACGTCAATAGGAGATTCTTTAAATGATGATAAATTAAGATTTTTTTAGAAAGATTGACCCATGGGACACTTTATCTCACGTAAGGGAGAATCTATAAATAACCCCCTATTTCTTAACTCTCTAGCAGAAAAACAAGAACTCACCCAACAAGAAAATAAAAATGTGAGACTAAGAGTAACTGGGAGTTTTCTTTTAAACTTTATGCAGAAACTTCATTAACTCCTTCAACCCAGGTAGAGGGGTGAAAAAGCTTTCCTTTTTCTTTTTCTTCCTTCACTATTATAATCTTGAAATTTTTTATTTTTACTCTTAAAGATCATAAGTCATCTTTACGGTTCTTTTAATTTCTCTGATCCTTACAAACCATTATCTTATCCTTCTCTCTTTCTTCTATTTTTTTGGTTTGACACCCGAATGTGGGTTTGAATGGGGAATGGAACTTAATGTATTTAGAATTTTGAGACTGTATTAATTTTGATGTTATATCTTATTTGAACTATTGGAACAATTTTTAATCTCTTGAGTTGTTAATTTATTTAGTTTGAAACTATTTCCATTCGGCTATTGGTTTTTCTCTTCTTGTTTTTAATATTTAATGTTTTGAATGTCCTTGACTAAATTGAAAGTGTGTTGGGGTCAAAGGGCTGTGAGAACCGAATTTCTTTTGTAACGATATAAGAATATTAAAGACCGAAAACTCTTTTTCTGAACCTTTGGCCAAATCTTATGGTGTTGAAGACCAAATTCAAATGCTTGCTTTTGATTACAATATGCTTTACACCAAGATTGAGACTTGATTCTAGGGATATTTAATATATGTTTTTAATCCCAGAAAAGTTAAAGAAATTATTTTTCTAGTGCATCTTTAATTCTGAAAAAGGATGAGTTAGAAGCAAGTAACCTATATTATCATTTTCTCTTAAAGTCTGAATATCTCTTAGTTAAGTTGATTCTTAGATATATGTTTTAACTCGTTTGATTTTATTTTTCAAATATGTACTTTAGCAATATGTGGATTAAATGTAGATCTGCATGGAAATATGTTTTAAGTTTTGAATGATAGCATATTAATTGGTTAAGATATTCAGTCAATGTTTGGTTCAGTTTACTTACTTTTGGCAGCATATGATGTTATAAAAAAAATTCTAAAATGTTATTTTTTTATAATTTTACTGGAAACAATTTTTCTCATATAAGGGAAAGATTGGATAGATGTAATATCCCTATGTACTATGATCTATGTGTAAGCTTATGGCCACAAGGTGAAAATTCTTAGGGGACACCCTAAGTAGATATGAACTCATATAATGTGATGTGCACATGAGAAATCAAGAGAATGAGTAATTTGGAATTAAAGTCATAAAGTGATGGTACAAGAATTAAAAAGGGGATTAGATAATAATATTTTTGTACAAGTTTCCAGTAAACTACATTTATTATCTTAATTTTATTTAATATTGGTATTGATTGTTTTTTTTAACTTCTTTAATACAAAATTTTTTAGAAAACCTGTGAGTTTTAAGATTGTAGCTTGTTGGAAAATTGAGAAAAATGGAAGTAAATAAATTATTTTCTGTACACATGACGAATGGAATATCATTAGTTAAAATTGTTTTTCTTACCCCTACTGAGCTTTATCTAACTTATTTTTGGTGTGACATTTTAGACAATGTCAATTCTGAGATTCATAGTCGACTTTCGAGTTGAACAAGTACAGAGACCAGAATTAGGAGACTATGTTTTCTCTTTCACACTGGGAGAAGTTTGGTTAATTATACTGATCTTTGATTAATAGTAAGGAAGTCATGTAAATATGTATAAAAGTAGCACTTCATGGTAGTTCAAGTTTTTTTTAGCACCATAATTAGGCCTAAGTAAGCCTAATTTTTTATGATAATAGGTGCTACCTAGTTTTAGAAGTGCTACTTGAAATTATGTAATGTATGCACTAACCACCAACCCATGAGGGATCTACCCTCTTTTGAATGTAAAATGTTACTAATGACAGGGTTATGTATAATAAAATATCTTTAACCGTTTTGTGAACATACTAAAGTAATAATTAAATCTAGAAAAATTTAATTAAAATAGAACGTTACAGTTTCTTATCAAAGCTATTACCTAGGCAAAGTGGTTTGGGAACCATTACTACATTCTAACATATATAAGAAAGTTATTGCAAGAAAAGATGTCTCACAGTCAGAATAATCCTATCCCCGTGGACAGAGTAGATAGAATTATGGACACTCTCGCAGAAATTGTTGATGCAATGTGAGAACTGATTACTGTGACAAATCAATTTTTTCAGCATATGCAAGAACAAAAAGGTCCAGAACCAGGCGCTCCTGCAATAAATCCAATTTTTCAAGGACTGTCTGAATTCTGAAAAGCGAATCTGCCAACCTTTATAGGGAAATATGTCCTAGTTATGGTAGACAACTAGCCCATGGAACTAGAAAAGATATTTACAGCTCTAGGGTGCACTAACACCCAAAAAGTGACTTTTGCCATGTATATGCTATCTGGAGAGGCTGAACACTAGTGACATGGAGCCAGAAGACTCTTGGAGACCCCAGATGTACCTATTACTTGGGAAGGTTTCCAAACTGCCTTTCTGGATAAATATTTTCTTGCTAGTGTTAGAAGTTGGAAAGAGTTGGAGTTTTTATAGTTGCGACAAGGGACTATGACGGTCGGGCAATACGTAACGAAGTTTGAAGCACTGACAAAATTTTCCTCTTATCTTCTGCTTCAACACAATGAAGAATGGAAGACTACAAAATTTGAATATGGATTGAGTCTAGAAATAAAAAAAGGAGATAAGTAAGTTGGAAATTAAACAATACTCTACATTGGTTAATAAGTGTAGAATCATAGAGAGGGATCTTCTAGAGTATGAAGTTGAAAAGGTAAAACAATTCCATCTTAAGCGTAAGCGGGATGTTGATAGGAAAAGAGCCACAAATAATAAGTTTAGGCCCAATGTAAATAAGGGAAAACAAGTTCAACTTGAAGTATATTGCCCAAAGTATGGAAAGGTACATGGAAACAAACCCTGTCTATTTGGCCAATGTGTATGTTACACGTGTGGGAAGCCTGGACATATATCAAAAGATTACAGATTCAACAAAAATGAAAATCCTCTGACAAAGTCACAAGTTTTGGGAAGAGTCTTTGTCCTTAGTAATCGCGAAGTATATCAAACTCCTGATTTGATACATGGTCAGTGCCTCATAAACAATACTCTTTTAATTGTATTATATGATTCAGAAGCCACCCACTCCTTTATATCTAATGATTGTGTGAAAAATCTAGAATTACCTGTGATAGAATTGTCTTATAATTTATTAGTAACCACTCCTACTGGAAATCGAGTCCAAACCTTTCATGCATGCCTAAATTGTCCTATTCTTGTTGAAAATAAACCTTTTGTTGCAAATTTAATTTGTATGCCTTTGCAAAAACTTGATATCATCTTGGGAATGGATTGGTTATCCTCTAACCATGTGATACTAAATTGCCTTGATAAATATGTTTCTTTTCCCTAAAACTCTAACAAAGAAAAATCCTAGTCTACTCATTTATCTATCGTTCAAATTAGTAGGGGTATAATGAAAGGAGTAGAAGAATAAATTCTCCTTTTTTCTTCCAAAACAAAGAGTGAGCTGAATTTGGGCACTATCCCTATAGTCAAAGATTATCTCGAGTTTTCCTTTCAGATATATCTAATTTGCTTCCAAAAAGAGAAATTGAATTTTTCATTTACTTGATACTAGGTGTAAGACCTATTTCAATTGCACCTTATAGAATGCCCCCTATGGAACTGAGTGAACTTAAAAAACAAAATGAGGAGTTATTGGGAAAAAAAGTTATAAAGCCTAGTGATAACCTTGGGGAGCTCTAGTACTTTTAGTGAAAAAGAAGGATGGTAGCCTTCAATTGTGCATAGATTATAGACAATTAAATAAGGTGATTGTAACATCCTCTTTAAGATGTTAGACTTGTAAATAGTATACTTACTTAATATGCCTGTTTAATTTTGTGACAATCTGAGTTAGTTTAGGCACTTTGTTGCAGCCCAAAAGGTGAAAAGTAACTTAAAATGACCCAAATATTAGCTTAAATGGCTTAGATAATGGAAATAGATGTGGATAATTTATTTCTAAGTCACAAATGTGAAGTTTGTGATAAGGTTAATTTTTTAGGTTAATCGAAGTTCGTTTGGTATTTTTTAGCATACTAGTTGTGTTTTAATGTCAGATTGACTAGTCACAGATATGAAAAATGATGATTTTGGTGCAACAAGAATTTTGATGAATCTTGTGATTTATTTTAAACTTGTTAGATTTACGAAAATTGGATTTAGGAAAATTTAAGTATTCTTAGTAGATCGGGAGTATCACTTGGTCACTTAAGTGACCAAGCCTTTCACGTTTTTGTGCCTTATATTTGGTTTCCTTGATATTTTCTCTCTTGTTTTCTCACTCACTCTCATGGCTAAAAACAAAACCAACAGAGGAAGGAGAGCAAGGAGCCAAAGAGGAAAGGAAGAAGAGGAAATCAAAGAGGAAAGGCAATCTTATAATTTACTAGCCATCATCACCATCTTTGCTACACAAGGTAGGGGTTCTTGTGCTTTTTAACTCATTTTCTTCCATTTTCACCATTGTTGCACATGTGGTGCATAATAGGTCAATTTGGTTTCTAGAGGTGTTTGAAGTATTTTTCTTGATTCTTTGGTTGTTTATGACTTGTTCATGGTTTTAGTTTGAGTTAGAAACTTAGAATTTGTCATTTGAACCTTTGAATCCTAAAAGTGAGAAAGTTAGGTCATGGATGAGTGATTTGGTCTTTGGATCCAAATTAGAGGTTTTTGTTAGTGGCTAATGATTCCTATGTGATAGTGAACTTGTTAGGAACCTTAAATCACCAAGAAACTTGTTTAGAATGACCAAAATCTATGAATTGTCCCAATGGAATAGTAATGGTTCTGTAGAATTCTATAGAACCTAGGCTCTGCTTCTCACACCGCTACACAGGGTTTACACGTCGCGATGCACGAGTCTCGGGTTGTCAAATTTTAGCAGGCAGAGAGTAGCACGCTACAGCGTAGGGGTGTCATGTCGAGCGTGAGCTCCAGGATTTTTTAACATTGTGGTTTTAATATTTTAGAATTTCCTAAGTGATGAGATCACTCACTCATATATGCTTTCCTAAGTGTGTTGAGGCACAAATGGGGGTGATTCTTGGAGAGAATAACCACTTAGCATATATATTTAAAAGTTGTGAAACCTTAGGCAAATCTTTGAGTTTAGAATGCCTTAGGAATGTATCTAAAACCTTGCACAACATGAGGTTGTCTTTGAAATCACTTGTGAAGTGATGATGTGGGGTTCTAGGTATAAGAATGCTAGTAACATGGTTCTTGCAACTTTGTTGGATAAGTAAGGCCAAGATTCCTATGTGCTAGTATTTAAATATATGGCTTGAATATTTGGTTTTCAAACTTGATATTTACTTTTTCCTCTATATTGTGACCTTTGATGGTGTGCACAACCATATGACCTGAGAATGAGGTGTTGGATCTAAATTCTCCTTGCATTTATGCTTGCATGGTCAAGGTTACTGGTATGGGGGTGGCAATAGTACTCTTACGTTGGTGAGGGAAAAGTGACTACCTATTACCAAGTAGGTTTATGCTTTTAGGCTTATCCTACTTTATATATACAAGAAACAGAGGTTTTTGAGAAATAAGTAAGTAGTTTGTGATTTCAACCTTTAAACCTGCATTGACATTGCATATTCATAATATTAGGACATTGTTTGAGCATAATCATACATCATAACATAAAGCATTGCATTATTGACAATTGTATGGGTAGTTGTCTTGCTTGATGGATTAGTTGCTCGGTTGCTTGTTTGATAGTATCTTAGGATTGTATGGGCGATGCTTTAATGTTATTGATTCTTCAACTATTCTATTACATAGAGTGTAATTATGTGTTCATTTTGTAATACCCCATCCGAAGGGTATCACATTTCAGACCAGCTCATTATAATTACTTACCCAAGTTATAAAATATTTAATATTAATCTAATACGGGTTTCAAAATTTTTTTTTCGCGGAAGATATAAACTTTACTGAATTAGAAAAACACAAAATATCAGAACTAAATAAAATACATCTCTTGCATATAACATAGATTCATAACATCTTCATTACATAAAACTTATATACTCTAGGTAATATTTAATTACCATATAAAAACTTGACATGGCCCAAGCCAAAACACCTGGAGAGTAACGTTCTGAACCTGATCCTCTCCCAGATCCTCTAAAGGCACATTCTCTGGTCAAGAAATGTCTCTTTGGACAGGAGTCCGAGTAGTTGCCTCCGTAGAGTCTTCTCTAGGCAAACAGTGAGCAATGTCTCATAGTTCTACAGTAGGCATGGAAAACTCTACATGTACATAAGCAGCATTATATGTAATAGTAGGGTTTCCATGGTAGGTATCACTCTGGGATATAATCACTCTCCTGTATAACTAAAACGTTGAGTATCTGAGTCGACATGCCAGGCATCAATGCCATCATGGAACTGTGCTTGCATATAATCAAAGAAATTCCTCCTTGCGGCCATCGTAGTCTTCACAGATATAATCATAAAATAGAAACAAATAAAATAGCAAAGACGTGAGATCCCCTACATCGCATACCAACATGGCAGCAAAGAAACGATACGAACAACAATGTCTTTCCATACATACAACCCATAGATTAATATAAAATCAGTAGATACATTCATGTCATTTAATAGATAAACAATCCAATAA
Organism: Ormosia semicastrata; assembly: GCA_029884595.1. Lineage (NCBI taxonomy): Eukaryota > Viridiplantae > Streptophyta > Magnoliopsida > Fabales > Fabaceae > Ormosia > Ormosia semicastrata. The sequence goes on along the minus strand of JAQQTO010000048.1, from coordinate 12,902,397 downwards.
ACTTGCAACACAATATCAAACATAATGATAATACCACCAACATATTATATCACAATAATACTACATCATGACAGTATGAAATGCTGATTATGTATATGCACAATGTAACACCCTAGCTCTGACACCAACTAATGTAACACCCTAGCTAGGGCATCACATTTCTGACTTCCGACTCATAATCTGAAAATAAGTTCGCACAAAGTTTGAGTTATAAAAGATGGGTTTCAAAATTTCTTCTTTACTGAAACGTAAATTTACTGAAAATATTAGGTAATATTGAAAATCATATTTCAACTATTCATTATGCAATATTGACACCAATTAATAACACAATTTAAAGAGAAATATAAAATTAACAGACTTATTTTTTTTTTGACAGTAGCAAACCCCATGACAGGTCCTACTTAATAGCACGGTACAACACTAACGGAAAACTTTAACATACTTATTCCTTTTTCTGTCCATCTTGATGCATCAGACATCTGTTTCTTTGTCAACACTGCACACCTTCGAGTCTTGAATGTCCACTCCTTATTGTTGTCACCAATCTCAGAGTATCCATCGCCCGTTATGTCTAAGACAACTCGATCTTTCTATTATTTAATTTTAACAGTACAGACACAGCAAAACAGCATAATAAAGAGGTGAGATCACCTACACCAATACCAATATGACAGCACAGAGATAACACAAACAGTAATATCATGCAGATAGATCATACCATAATCATGCTATCAGCATTATCATCATCATCATCCAATCATTTATCAGTTTAATCATCATCCAATCATTTATCAATTCAATTATCATAACCAATAACCAATATTCCTCAATTAATATATCACACAGATATAAATGCTCAGATTTATGCATATGTACAAAGACTCATTTTATCAAAAACGACTCCATGGAGGTTTTCACAATTTCGAGAAGAATGCTCTGGTTAATTGTCAGCCTTAGCCCAAAGACAATCTCCCAATCGTTGAAAAGAATCGTGTTCTTGTCGGGTATCGTCAATGCGTTGCAATGGACTGCATCGCCAAGTGGCACAGGTACTCGCTACCGTCCCTCACTGTCGACCGCCGCGCGCTCGACGCCCCCAAAATTCATCATAGACCTCACTATCAATTCTCATTCCCTCTTCAACCACAAAGGCCATAATAGCTATTAGCTATATTTTATACAATGCACGAATATATCAGTGCAAGTCCAACCCCAAAGGGCCAAATCTTTTCAATGCATATATAATGCACCAAATTCAAATACAGATATCTCTTTTCAATGTATATATATAATGCACCAAATGCCAATCATAGGCAAAACATGTCATTTTCTCATACAGTATCCATACACTGGTTCAACAGTAATTATACTATATTTTCACCACAAAATCATGTTATCATCTTTTCATAGTTATAAAACACTTTCGCCGTGTTTTCACAAAATTGCGTAACATTTCTATTATGTTTTCACAATTCCAAAATGTTTCTGTCACATTTTCAAAATTCTAAAATGTTTCTGTTATATTTTCACAATACTGTAACACTTTTGTTACATTTTCAAAATGCCACAGCTCTTCTGTTGCACTTTTAAATCACGTATTAATTTTTCAATGTCTTTCTCAATCGCGTAAAAATATACGTTTCTCAAATCGCATATTATTTTTCCACTGTTTCAAAATTGCATATATCAAAAATCATTCTTTTAAGTTACGTAAATCATTTTCTATCATTCTCAAAATATTTAAAACACTTTCCAAATCTTATAACAATTTTCCACCATTTTTCATAATCGCATAAAAACATTTTTTCGTTGTTCAATCACGTAAAAATATTTTATTACTTTTAAATCATATAGTGATTTTTCAACAGTAGTTCAAATTACGTAAAATATTCCTCAATATTCTAAAATAATATTAATTTGGACTTTCAAATAATTCAATATCATTTTCAACACGTTTTTAAGATATGTAAATAATTTTTCACCACAATTCTATTACGAAAAATATTTCTCAACCTTCAAAAATTCCATTTCATCTTTTCTTAAAATATTATGACTTTGTATTTCATTTTTCACATTGTCTTACTCAAGAAAATCTTTTTCCACGTTTCTTTACTCAAGAAATTCTTTTTCAAATATAATCCACAAAACTTGAAAATAAGTTATACTTGAGTAAATTCTCAAAATACCATTATATTCTCCATTTTTTCCAAATCATTTCCAAATTAACCTCTTCAAAATAAATTGAAGTTTGAAAACATTTTCATTTACAAAACTTAATTTTTCAAGTGAGTAAAATACTCTGATTCCCTTTTCAAATTTCTTGTATTAAATCAATTATATTTTCACTTAAAAAATTACTTTGTTTCATCAAAATCTAGGCATTACTATTGAAAAATTATCAAAACATTTTCCTTTTAAATTGATATGATTTTACACAAACAAAACCATTAAAGTTTTATTTTCAAAACCAAAGTACCGATTGGTCATAACACAAACCCATTTGTCCAAATTCATTTTCACTTTCTTTGCAAATCCTTTTTCATTCTTAGTCAAAAATCTTTTCCTTAATATATATTTTCTCAAAATCACTTTTTATTAACCTAGTCCTACAAAATCATATTGCGTTGATTTAATTATTGTTTCTTAACTTTAAATTTCCTAACGTTTTCCAAAACCCAATAAATAAATTCTCTGTTAGAAATTTTAAGTTACAAACGTTTTCCTTTATATTTCTAAATCACTTCTAAAAAAAATTGATTAATTTGAAGTTCAATACTTTCAATCTTATTTTTCTTTTATTTATGAAAATTCCACTTCACTTAATTTATAACACTTAATTTCCTTTTTAAAAATCCTTATTTGAAAATTCTTATATTTCATAGCATCAAAACATTTTTTCTAAATTATCAAAACCTTATAGATGGCCATTGGAACCATGAAATATTTTTCTTCTAACTTAAATAAATTTCATTCTTGTTTCTACACAAAATAAAATAATAAAATTTCATTCTAAAATTTGTGTTCATGTTTTCTTAAAAAAAATAAACCTTTAGTTCATTTTCCATACTCTTCAAATCAATCCAATTTTATTCTTCCATAAACATATTAATTTGTAAACACCTATTTTGAGGTGTCTTGGCCAAAATTCTCATTGTTCTAGGGATCAAAATTTAATTTCCTTGTTCTTGAAAAAATTTCAACATTTACCCAAATCAAGGGCATCAAAACCGTAGTTCTTCCTTGGCCATTGGAACCAAGATCAATTTTCTTTCTATCCACACATCATGGCATACGTATATATATTTCATTATAAATATCAAAACATGCCATATACTCATCATGCATATTATAAGTATACTATCAAAGCCATAAAATCATGCAAAGCATATTAAGCATAGACAAAAATAATCAAAGCACAAGAAAATAAAACAAAGCTCATAAACACACAATTAATTATTAAATAACCATGGATTGGAATTCTCACATGAATTCACAATCCATCAAATATAAGACCATCTCCCACCACCATAATTGGTTGGTGAGATGGATCTCCCTCTTAGCTCTTGAAGATCCTCAAAGCTTCTTGATTTTGCTTCTCTTTCCAAGTCCTTCACCACCAAGGGCTTCTCAAATACAAAACAAAATACATAGAAATTAGTATACTAAGCTTGATTAAGAGGAACCATGGATCAAACATGATTTAGATCATGAAAAAGAGAAAAGAATTGAAGTTTCCTTACACTTCACCTCAAAAATCCAATAACTTTGATCTTGAAGAAAGTCCATGAAGATGAATGATTTAAAGAAAATCTCCAACATGAAAGTTGCTTAGAATATCATGTAGATTCAAGATCTATGGTTGGATGAAATTAAAAGAGATTGGATGGTGGTTTTGAGTGTCTTGACCGAATGGTTTCTCTTGAAGCACAAAGATGAAAATTTTGATTTTTGATAGAAACTTGAAGCTTGGATTTGAAGCTCAAGATGAATGATTTTGGAAAAACTCATAACTAGAGATGTTCTTAGAATGGTGTTTAGGTTTAGAAAATCAAGTTGGATGAAATTATAGAAATTTGGACAATGGTTCTAAGGTGCTTGACCGAATTTGAGAGAGAAAATGGAAAGAAATGTGTGCTTGGGTTCTTGGAATTTTTGAGAGAAAGTGTTGTAAGCTTTTTGATGTGAGAGAAAATGAAATTAGGAGGGTGAATGAAAGTGAGCAGCTGCCGTGGGAGTCTTAGAGAGATTAAGTGATATGCTTGACTCACAATATCACCAATTGGATGCATATGGAGTAGCACATGGCCTATGTCCCTATATGTCCTCCAATAATCATAAAAGTCCATTCAAGAAGACTTGAGAAGCCTCCTTGGGCTGCATGGCCGTGTGGCCTCTCATGAATTAGGGACTTAATTTGTTTTTAATTCAAGTCCAATTACTTGCTAATTAAGTAGCTAATTAATTAGGTTTAGTTTCCTAACCAATCTTAATTAATTATCTAATTAAATAACTAATTAATTAGATATATAATTACATATATTATAACCTCTAAATAAAATTAGGATATTTAATTAAGAATTAGATTATAACAATTTAACATTTAATTTAGTTTACTTAACTTGTTAATTAGGCCATTAGATTAATCAAATTAGGCTTAAATAGTTACTAATCAAATTCAAATGGCTATTATTGACTTCAACTTTTTCCTTGGCCTAAAAAGCCTATGCTAGCTTTGTCTCTCTCCAAAATGCATGCAAAACCGTCCCCCCTTCTCCTTGCATGCAACATGTGATTAATTTGCATGGTCATCTTTCCTAAGTCATCCTAGCCCTTGATTAAAAGGATGGTTTGGATTAAAATAGCCATTAGGTTTAGGTTGTAGATGGAAGACTTTTTTTTTGAGCCATTGGATCTTTCTCCTTTAATTCCTAGCCCTTAGATGAGTCTTCAAAATGGAGGGTCAAGATTACACCTTCAAACTTTACATCCAAGGGTCCAAAATGGTTGTAGTAAATTTTTGTTGACTAAATCTACACCATTAATTCAAATCCAATTGTTATTAATGGTCCATCTCAACCATTGATTTAATCTTCATCCAAGGGTTCATAATGGTCAAAGTTATTTTACAAGACTAAATCTCCACCCTTGATTTAATTTTCCATCCAACGGTTATAATTAATCCTATTTATTTTCAAGATTAAATCTCCACCGTTGATTAAATTAAGATTAAATCTCCAATGTTAATTAAATTAATGGTGGATATCCAATCTACCAATATTAACTTAATAATATAGAATATTATTTTGATTCACTGTAACCCCACAAAACATACATTTACTGTATTTTTACCATCACAGTAAATAAATACAGTAAAAATACGATAAAAAAAATTTCTAAAACTGTTTTTGGATTCAGGTTTAGTAAGATCCCCTGTCTCCGTCTAAACAGTACAAATTTTTCTATGCGTAAAAAAATTTTTACTTTGCGGGACCCACCTAGGCCCACGTAAGGTCACCTGAGCCCACCTAAGACCATTCGGGCCCACATACAGTCAAAAATTTCATAATCATTCATAAAATTACAAAAAATAGAAAACACACAAATATCAAATTAGATTACGTAAAATAATTACCTAATGGTAAAAATTAAATTACGTAAAGTTTTCTCCGGCCCAAAAATTTTTATTTTCCTGACACGGAGTAAATCACTCAAAACGATCAAATACGCTGATGGAATAAACAAAATAATTTTACAGTATCTAGAAATTACTAAATAGTAAAATTCTGTTAGCTATCAAAATTACTGTTTATAGGATAGGAAATTTTGGGGTGTTACAATTCTCCCCCTCTAAAAAGAAATTTCATCCTCGAAATTTGAGAAACATGATTTCACACCCTCAGAATAAATACGGATATGATGCTTTCATCTTATTTTCCAATTCTCATGAAGCTTCCTCTCTTACATCTTGCTATACTATTCTAATCCCACAAAATCTCTTTGCTGATGTTCAACTTCTCCTGATCAAATAGATATCTCAGACTCCTATCATAGAGATTTTGTTGGTTATTACTGAAGATGTTGAATGTTACTCCAGAAAGAAAGAATTTTCATATCTCTGATATCAACATAACGATAACCAATCTTCATTCATGCCTAGAATAGTTTTTCTCAGATAACTTCCAACTAATGTAATGAAATGTTCAGCTAATGTAATGTATTACTTAAAATTTCCTTATCCTCGTATCACTACATATTCTAGATTTTTGATTTTAACAGGAAATGTCTCACTAACCGAGTTCTCCTTTCCACAGCACGATACTAGATACTTCCATAATTTTTTTTCTACAGTTTTCCATTACCATCTTAAGTTTTCCCATAGAAGAATTGTTCCAATCTTTTGAAAAATTCACCACGCTTCTGCTGCGTTACTCAGATACGTTAGCACGGATACAAATATAGAAATATCCTTTCTTGCAAGATATCCCTTCAGTTGCAGGAGATGAAAGAAAACATCATGGAAGATAACAAAACGAATCGAATCTGTTATCGAACATATCCAGCAAAGAATTGGATGTAACCCAATTTTCAAAAATGAATTTTCTCTGGATTACTCACACTCTGTTGAAATAATCTCATTGGATATGGCTGGAAAATAACCAATCCATTTTCAAAGACTAAGTCTGTTTATGAAACAGATCAAACTAACACAAAATTTTTGAACAACAGATCAAACTAATACAAAGATTTGATCCACAACAACAATTTGAATAACTTGAATAGCTCGATTAGCTAAGAATAGAAACAGAAGTAAACAAATCAGAGGATAACGAATAACTCTAACATAAAATTGATCTACTCAATCATATGTCATAAAGAATAGGTTATTCACAGAAATATTCAGTATGGTTTATAGAATTAGCTCCAATGACACAATCTCCATTGATTAAATCTTCCGCTCAGAACACTCCCATTCTATTCAGAGTAACAACTTTTCTTACTATCTAAAATTTTTACTAATAGAAAACTTTATTTTCAAAGAACACATCAGAGATTATACTCTTTGGAAATGTGTCCAACTTTTTCACAAATTATTTTCTTGATGTACATTCCTTCATTTAAGTACTTTCTTTCACATCACTTACTGCTTTTGGTTTCCTCAATGGTTGTAAATTCATCTTCTGTCGAAATCAATTACTTTCTCAATATCCTAAAAAATACCAGGTTCCAAAATTACGAAATCTTATATTCCAAGACTGATTCTCTTCCATCAGATCCTAAACTTCAACTTCCAGTTCCACTCGAACAATGGTCCTTTGTTTGTGCAGTCATCTTTCCACATTGCTCACGTTGCTCCCGTAGCTGCAACTGCATTACTAGTAACATGTTTCACTTCCACACAAGTATAACTATCCCGAGCCATTCCCCCCCTTTTTTTTTGAGGTGTGCGGATCGAAATACAATGGATCTAATATCCATTATAAATAACATTATTTCCCTTCGGGAAACAAACACACAGAGAACACAACACAAGCAAAATAGACCTAACCACAAACCCCAAAAGACTCAAACCGTGCTCTAATACCAACTAATGTAACACCCTAGCTCTGACACCAACTAATGTAACACCCTAGCTAGGGCATCACATTTCTGACTTTCGACTCATAATCTGAAAATAAGTTCGCACAAAGTTTGAGTTATAAAAGATGGGTTTCAAAATTTCTTCTTTACTGAAACGTAAATTTTATTGAAAATATTAGGTAATATTGAAAATCATCTTTCAACTATTCATTATGCAATATTGACACCAATTAATAACACAATTTAAAGAGAAATATAAAATTAACAGACTTATTTTTTTTTTGACAATAGCAAACCCCATGACAGGTCCTACTTAATAGCATGGTACAACACTAACGAAAAACTTTAACATACTTATTCCTTTTTCTGTCCATCTTGATGCATCAGACATCTGTTTCTTTGTTAACACTGCACACCTTCGAGTCTTGAATGTCCACTCCTTATTGTTGTCACCAATCTCAGAGTATCCATCGCCCGTTATGTCTAAGACAACTCGATCTTTCTATTATTTGATTTTAATAATACTGATTACAAAAAAACAAAGATAATAAAGAGGTGAGATCACCTACACCAATACCAATATGGCAGCGCAGAGATAACACAAACAGCAATATCATACAGATAGATCATACCATAATCATGCTATCAGCATTATCATCATCATCATCCAATCATTTATCAGTTTAATCATCATCCAATCATTTATCAATTCAATTATCATAACCAATAACCAATATTCCTCAATTAATATATCACATAGATATAAATGCTCAGATTTATGCATATGTACAAAGACTCATTTTATCAAAAATGACTCCATGGAGGTTTTCACAATTTCGAGAAGAATGCTCTAGTTAATTGTCAGCCTTAGCCCAAAGACAATCTCCCAGTCGTTGAAAAGAATTATGTTCTTGTCGAGTATCTTCAATGCGTTGCAATGGACTGCATCGCCAAGTGGCACAGGGTACTCGCCAGCTGTCCACTGGTCGACCGCCGCGCCTCGACGCCCCCAAGATCCATCATAGACCTCACTATCAATTCTCATTCCCTCTTCAACCACAAAGGCCATAATAGCTATTAGCTATATTTTATACAATGCACGAATATATCAGTGCAAGTCCAACCCCAAAGGGCCAAATCTTTTCAATGCATATATAATGCACCAAATTCAAATACAGATATCTCTTTTCAATGTATATATATAATGCACCAAATGCCAATCATAGGCAAAACATGTCATTTTCTCATACAGTGTCCATACACTGGTTTAACAGTAATTATACTATATTTTCACCACAAAATCATGTTATCATGTTTTCATAGTTATAAAACACTTTTGCCGTGTTTTCACAAAATTGTGTAACATTTCTATTATGTTTTCACAATTCCAAAATGTTTCTGTCACATTTTCAAAATTCTAAAACATTTCTGTTATATTTTCACAATACTGTAACACTTTTGTTACGTTTTCAAAATGCCACAGCTCTTCTGTTGCACTTTTAAATCACGTATTAATTTTTTAATGTCTTTCTCAATCGCGTAAAAATATACATTTCTCAAATCACATATTATTTTTCCACTGTTTCAAAATTGCGTATATCAAAAATCATTCTTTTAAGTTACGTAAATCATTTTCTATCATTCTCAAAATATTTAAAACTTTCCAAATCTTATAACAATTTTCCACCATTTTTCATAATCGCATAAAAACATTTTTTCGTTGTTCAATCACGTAAAAATATTTTATTACTTTTAAATCACATAGTGATTTTTTAACAGTAGTTCAAATTACGTAAAATATTCCTCAATATTCCAAAATAATATTAATTTGGACTTTCAAATAATTCAATATCATTTTCAACACGTTTTTAAGATACGTAAATAATTTTTCACCACAATTCTATTACGCAAAATATTTCTCAACCTTCAAAAATTCCATTTCATCTTTTCTTAAAATATTATGACTTTGTATTTCATTTTTCACATTTTCTTACTCAAGAAAATCTTTTTCACGTTTTTCTCAAGAAATTCTTTTTCAAATATAATCCACAAAACTTGAAAATAAGTTATACTTGAGTAAATTCTCAAAATACCATTATATTCTCCATTTTTTCCAAATCATTTCCAAATTAACCTACTTCAAAATAAATTGAAGTTTGAAAACATTTTCGTTTACAAAACTTAATTTTTCAAGTGAGTAAAATACTCTGATTCCCTTTTCAAATTTCTTGTATTAAATCAATTATATTTTCACTTAAAAAAATTACTTTGTTTCATCAAAATCTAGGCATTACTATTGAAAAATTATCAAAACATTTTCCTTTTAAATTGATATGATTTTACACAAACAAAATCATTAAAGTTTTATTTTCAAAACCAAAGTACCAATTGGTCATAACACAAACCCATTTGTTCAAATTCATTTTCACTTTCTTTGCAAATCCTTTTTCATTCTTAGTCAAAAATCTTTTCCTTAATATATATTTTCTCAAAATCACTTTTTATTAACCTAGTCCTACAAAATCATATTGAGTTGATTTAATTATTGTTTCATAACTTCGAATTTCTTAACGTTTTCCAAAACCTAATAAATAAATTCTCTGTTAGAAATTTTAAGTTACAAACATTTTCCTTTATATTTCTAAATCACTTCTAAAAAAAATTGATTAATTTGAAGTTCAATACTTTCAATCTTCTTTTTCTTTTATTTATGAAAATTCCACTTCACTTAATTTATAACACTTAATTCCCTTTTCAAAAATCCTTATTTGAAAATTCTTGTATTTCATAGCATCAAAACATTTTTTCTAAATTATCAAAACCTTATAGATGGCCATTGGAACCATGAAATATTTTTCTTCTAACTTAAATAAATTTCATTCTTGTTTCTACACAAAATAAAATAATAAAATTTCATTCTAAAATTTGTGTTCATGTTTTCTTAAAAAAAACAAACCTTTAGTTCATTTTCCATACTCTTCAAATCAATCCAATTTTATTCTTCCATAAACATATTAATTTGTAAACACCTATTTTGAGGTGTCTTGGCCAAAATTCTCATTGTTCTAGGGATCAAAATTTAATTTTCTTGTTCTTGAAAAAATTTCAACATTTACCCAAATCAAGGGCATCAAAACCGTAGTTCTTCCTTGGCCATTGGAATCAAGATCAATTTTCTTTCCATCCATACATCATGGCATACGTATATATATTTCATTATAAATATCATAAACATGCCATATACTCATCATGCATATTATAACTATACTATCAAAGCCATAAAATCATGCAAAGCATATTAAGCATAGACAAAAATAATCAAAGCACAAGAAAATAAAGCAAAGCTCATAAACACATAATTAATTATTATATAACCATGGATTGGAATTCTCACATGAATTCACAATCCATCAAATATAAGACCATCTCCCACCACCATAATTGGTTGGTGAGATGGATCTCCCTCTTACCTCTTGAAGATCCTCAAAGCTTCTTGATTTTGCTTCTCTTTCCAAGTCCTTCACCACCAAGGGCTTCTCAAATACAAAACAAAATACATAGAAATTAGTATACTAAGCTTGATTAAGAGGAACCATGGATCAAACATGGTTTAGATCATGAAAAAGAGAAAAGAATTGAAGTTTCCTTACACTTCACCTCAAAAATCCAATAACTTTGATATTGAAGAAAGTCCATGAAGATGAATGATTTAGAGAAAATCTCCAACATGAAAGTTGCTTAGAATATCATGTAGATTCAAGATCTATGGTTGGATGAAATTAAAAGAGATTGGATGGTGGTTTTGAGTGTCTTGACCGAATGGTTTCTCTTGAAGCACAAAGATGGAATTTTTGATTTTTGATAGAAACTTGAAGCTTGGATTTGAAGCTCAAGATGAATGATTTTGGAAAAACTCATAACTAGAGATGTTCTTAGAATGGTGTTTAGGTTTAGAAAATCAAGTTGGATGAAATTATAGAAATTTGGATGATGGTTCTAAGGTGCTTGACCGAATTTGAGAGAGAAAATGGAAAGAAATGTGTGCTTGGGTTCTTGGAGTTTTTGAGAGAAAGTGTTGTAAGCTTTTTGATGTGAGAGAAAATGAAATTAGGAGGGTGAATGAAAGTGAGCAGCTGCCGTGGGAGTCTTGGAGAGATTAAGTGATATACTTGACTCACAATATCACCAATTGGATGCATATGGAGTAGCACATGGCCTATGTCCCTATATGTCCTCCAATAATCATAAAAGTCCATTCAAGAAGACTTGAGAAGCCTCCTTGGGCTGCATGGCCGTGTGGCCTCTCATGAATTAGGGACTTAATTTGTTTTTAATTCAAGTCCAATTACTTGCTAATTAAGTAGCTAATTAATTAGGTTTAGTTTCCTAACCAATCTTAATTAATTATCTAATTAAATAACTAATTAATTAGATATATAATTACATATATTATAACCTCTAAATAAAATTAGGATATTTAATTAAGAATTAGATTATAACAATTTAACATTTAATTTAGTTTACTTAACTTGTTAATTAGGCCATTAGATTAATCAAATTAGGCTTAAATAGTTACTAATCAAATTCAAATCGCTATTATTGACTTCAACTTTTTCCTTGGCTTAAAAAGCTTCTATCTAGCTTTGTCTCCTCTCCAAAATGCATGCAAAATCGTCCCCCCTTCTCCTCCTTGCATGCAACATGTGATTAATTTGCATGGTCATCTTTCCTAAGCCATCCTAGCCCTTGATTAAAAGGATGGTTTGGATTAAAATAGCCATTAGGTTTAGGTTGTAGATGGAAGACTTTTTTTTTTTCGCCATTTGGATCTTTCTCCTTTAATTCCTAGCCCTTAGATGAGTCTTCAAAATGGAGGGTCAAGATTACACCTTCAAACTTTACATCCAAGGGTCCAAAATAGTTGTAGTAAATTTTTGTTGACTAAATCTACACCATTAATTCAAATCCAATGGTTATTAATGGTCCATCTCAACCATTGATTTAATCTTCATCCAAGGATTCATAATGGTCAAAGTTATTTTACAAGACTAAATCTCCACCCTTGATTTAATTTTCCATCCAACGGTTATAATTAATTCTATTTATTTTCAAGATTAAATCTCCACCGTTGATTAAATCAAGATTAAATCTCCAATGTTAATTAAATTAATGATGGATATCCAATCCACCAATATTAACTTAATAATATAGAATATTATTTTGATTCACTGTAACCCCACAAAACATACATTTACTGTATTTTTACCATCACAGTAAATAAATACAGTAAAAATACGGTAAAGGAAATTTTCTAAAACTGTTTTTGGATTCAGGTTTAGTAAGATCCCCTGTCTCAGTCTAAACAGTACAAATTTTTCTATGCGTAGAAAAATTTTTACTTTGCGGGACCCACCTGGGCCCACCTAAGACCACCCGGGCCCACATACAGTTAAAAATTTCATAATCATCCATAAAATCACAAAAAATAGAAAACACACAAATATCAAATCAGATTACGTAAAATAATTACCTAATGGTAAAAATTAAATTACGTAAAGTTTTCTCCAACCCGAAAATTTTTATTTTTCTGACACGGAGTAAATCACTCAAAATGATCAAATACGCTGACGGAATAAACAATATAATTTTACAGTATCCAGAAATTACTAAATAGTAAAATTCTGTTAGCTGTCAAAATTACTGTTTATAGGATAGGAAATTTTGGGGTGTTACACACGATGTGTATGCTGACCATCATTATGCACAATGCATCCAGTTCCTACTCCATAGAATTTAATCAAATTCAAAGATGAACGCCCAGAAGATCTGTCCCCCCTAAAAAGACAGTCTATGCTGGATAATGAAAAGTAATAGTGTTTGTTAGGATTGCCAATGCGTTGCAAACAGTGTCCACAGGCCAGGGGTATTACGTGATATAATAATCACGGGTGGTAACAACTACACCGTGTGAATCACCGTGCCCTGACTTCCCCCAGGATTCGTCCCACTATCCTGTAAGTTCTTACTCACTCCTTAGGCATAAAACGCCACAACAATTCAAGTGAATATGCTTTTTTATGCATGATAAATGATTCATACATATACAGTCATTGATCACACAGTATTTCTTATTCATACGCCATCACATGACAGTATCACAGTGTAAGGCTCAAAAGCACCTTTAATCGAAACAAAGTACCATTGTACTATTCCCAATGATATTAACGCAACCGCCTATACAATTTTCTAATAACATTAGTATCAATGATATTATGTAACCACCCATACAACTATATAATACCAAAGATCCACTCGAGTCCAATACTTCAGTTTCACGAATTACTTGGTTCAATATGTTGGCTCTACAGCAAAACTCGCTATTCCTTTCAATCGCGTAGCAATATTATCGCGTTTTCACAATCTAGTAAAGATTTTCCTACCTATTTTCAATTACATAAAATATTTGTACCATATTTTAAGCTCAAAATAAAATTTTTCTCATTTAATACTAAAAATTGACTTTATTTTCATTATTTGCATAATAATCCTTCTATAAATTAATATTTACATAATAGTCCCTCTTTAAATAATATTTCTAAATTAGTTCATTTTTAAAGAATATTTTTAATATAATCCCTCTAAAAATCAATATTTCTACTATTTCCTAGAAATTTATGTTTCTTTAATTTACTTGGGATATTACAGCTCAAAATTTTCTAATGCGCTTCAAAACCTATAGGGTGAGCTATACGTCAATAAATTTCAAGTATTCACTTTTATTTTACTACATAGCTTAATTAAGCTAATTTTAATTCTAAAAATTAATTTATTTTCATTTTAAATTCCTAAACTTACCAAATTGAGTTCTCACTATTAAAACACCAAAGTTTACACTTAGTAAAATAATTTTGGATCTTGATCATCAAAAATTAGCATGTTGGCCGATATCATATAGTGCTTAAAAATTCATATCTAAATCATTTTCTAACACTTTAATCCTTATAAACTCACTTAACTAAATTTCTTGTCACAAAATCCTTTAATCCTCAATTAGGAAAATAATTTAGGACTTTTGGTCCCCTTTGTAGTGATGAGGCCGTGTGCCTCTAGGCTCTTTGGGGCCTTCATACAATTTTTCTCATCATGTTATTCACATCCTAAATTACACATAAATTTGCATACTTTACAATTTATATATACAAGCATATTATCAAAACTATAATCATACCAACATATATACAAGCAGAACTTCAAAACTATAAACATAACAAGCACAAACAAAGAGAACTTAAACAAGCAAGTGAATAAATCCTTATAGATTTTTCACCACAAGCACAAACAGATCCATTCCCTCACCAGCACATGTGGCCGATGAGGTTAATCTCTCTCTTACCTTAAGGAAGACAATAAACTTCAAGCCTCTCCTTCCTCTTGAATTCGTGTGGCACCAAGAAAAATCCTAAGCAATCTTAAACAAATCTAAAAGTCATAAACAAGGCTTGAAAACAACAAACCATAGATTAATCATGGTATAGAAAATTAGAAATCCAACTTAGAATCAAAGATTTAAGAAATTGCCGTTGATATAGGAAATCAAAGCTTGATTTTTAAAGCACTTAGAGAGAGATTTAGACAAAACTCACTAAAGGAAAAGTGTTTAGAATGATGTTTGGGTTTAGAAAGTATGATTAGATGAAATTATAGAAAAGTGGGTGATGGTATTGGGTATAGGGGCCGTGAGCTTTCAAAGAAGAGCAAGGATGAAGTTTTTGGTATTCTTTGGAAGAGAGAGAAGAAAGAAAACTGTTTAAGTGTCAAAGATGAAAGAAGATTAAGTAAATATCCAAATTCTCATGCATTTGGCCGTGGAAATGCATGGATGGTAACTTAACAAAATAAGATTTCACTCACATGGTTTCACATGGATAGCATATGGCTTAGGTCACACCATGGTCATCATTTAATCATATAGGATGAGTGGTTCATTCATGAACCTCCTAGAATTCACCTAGTGGCCGTGTGAGCTATTAGGAAAAATAACCAAATTTTAATTCAATTATCTTTCTAGTTACACTTAGTTAATTCAATTAGTTACCTAACTAACCATCTAGTTACATTTGAATTAATTAGTTAAGTCATTTGGTTACATTCTAACTAGTTAATTACTTTATTATGTCATTGCATATGTCATGCTTAAGTCATGTTTCTAGATAATTTAGATATTTATTTAGTAACTAGCTTCTAAATGTTTAGTAACTAAGTTAGTTCATTTAGTTACTAATTAAGCTATTAAGGTAACTTAGTTAAATCATTTAGTTACATTATAACTATCTAGTTACATGATTAAATCATGCTCTTGTCATGTATAGATAATGATTCTAGAAACTCTAGATATTTTTTTGTAACTAAAAACTTTAAGCATTTGCAAACTTAGTTAGTTTCATTTAGTTACTGATTAGACTATTAGAGTAACTAAGTTAGATTATCTAGTTTCTCAACTAACAAATCTAACCATTAAAATTAATTTCATCTCCTAACCATTGATTAAATCTAAGGTGGATATCATAAGCTTCTTTATCAAGATTGCTCTCACACCATTGATTAGATCAATGGTGATGATCTAAGGCTTCTTCATCAAGTTTCCCATCCAATGATTCACAACAAAGTCCAAGCCACTAAGTTTGACCAATTCTTATTGGTTAGTCATAAAGCTTAGTAATGATGGTTCATGATTACCCTTAAGATGTTTAACTTAGATATTTTCATTCAGATATTTTACATAGATATTTTATTGAGATATTTTCTTGTTAGATATTTATTCCTAGATATTTTATTAGGTGAGTCATCATTTCTAGAACATGGCGAGTCATCTCACCGAGGTGTCATGCAAGGTGTCCAGCTCCTATTGATCCGTCACTTTAAGTCATTGCCATCAAGATATTTTCTAGAAGATATTATCCAATGAATAATAGCTACTGCTATTATTACTCAATGGATAATAAAAAACTAAGATATAGAAAATCCCTGTCAATTGTTTCCGATTTTGGGCTTAGTAAGATCCTCCGATCCCGCCTTGACAGTCCGGAACTTTCTGGTTCAGGAAAAATTTTATTTTTCCGGGCTCTCCTCAAACACATATACAGCTTAAAATAATATTAAAATAATCACAAACTCAGAAAATTTCACAAAAATTTTCAAAAATCATAAAAATTATAAAACTCATATATTTTCAGAAAAAACTAAATTCGGACATATATTTCAAAAATAAAATTAAAATAATCAAAATAATATTAAAATATTCAAAATAATTAAAATTTTCCAAAAATTCACAAAACTCTTAAATTTTATAAAACGTATTTATTTTCAAGGAAAACGAAAAATCGGGGTGTTACAACTCTCCCCCTTTAAAAAAAATTTCATGCTCAAAATTTCTCTTTCATAACACACAAAAAGGATATTACTCATTTATCTTGTCTTCAAACTTTCACATAGCATTTTCCAGCTACGTTGTTTCAGATGATTCTCTTACTTTTCTTGGATTTCCTCCATCTGATTATTCGAACAAGCAATCGTAATCAAACAAATTCACAGACAATCGCATATTCTTGGATTGATCTATCCATTCGCTCTCCTTAACCGTCATAGCAGATATACTAAGTACATTTTTTACTTAAGATATTCGCCACGACATTCACCTTTCCGGAATGACACTGAAGTTGAAATTTGTAGTCCTTCGAAAATTCTACCTATCATCTCTTCTTCATCTTCAACACCTTTTGATCAAACAAATACTCTAGCTCTTGTAATCACTGTAGACATTATAAGAAAGAAAACGTCTTCAGATTTTCCTCGTAAAACGACTATCGCCAATTCCAAAACATGAATCAAATAAATCTTCTCATACACTTTCAACTGCCTCGAAGCATACACCACAACCTTTCTATTTTGCATCAATGCACAACCTCAACCCTAAAGTTGAGCTCCCTTTTATTCAGAATTCGTACTTGGATAGCTTCAAGTATAACTCTTTCTTCTTTTTCAGAATTTGAAGAACCACATTGAAATGTTCAACATGCTCCTTCGGACTTTAAGAATAGATTTAGAATACCGTCGATAAAGACAATGACAAATCTGTCTTGGAACATCTTCCACTTTCACGTGAATTTGATGATAGTCAGAACGTAATTCGATCTTGAAGAAAACAGTGACTTCCGTCATTTGGTCTTCTAGTTCCCATGTTATATCTCCCATAACATCGTTCCAGATTACCTCTACCAAGGTAAGTTGTTTCACTTGCTTATCCTAAATCTTAACAGAAAATATCTCATAGATCGAGTTCTCTTTCTAATTGTACTGCATTTGATACTATGACATGGGTTGAATCAAGAATATAGTTCCTTAATTGGGATATATGGAAGACACTGGGAAGATTGGAAAGAAAAATGGTAAGACTATTTGGTAGATTACCAGATTTATCCAATAAAGAAATCAATATGGTCTAATAAATTTAGAAATGAACTTTCTGGATTCAATTTTTGGATTCAAATCCAAAAATCTAAGTTCAAGGAAACACTAAAGTTTCATTGAAACAATCTAGTAGGATATGGTTGGAAAATAACCAATCCATTTATAAAGCCAAGCTCTCAAAAGATGTGATTTTAGATAAGCAAATCAAATCAACAGAAAAGATTTGATCTTTAACAGAAACAGGGTAGATTTAGAAAACTTGAGTATAAACAACAAGTTTAACAAGAAGAGTAGAAATACTCAGATCAAACGATAACAAAGACATGGATAACTCAAATTAATTTACTTAGTCTATTTGTGAAAGAAATAGACAAACCAAACCAACAGAAAAGTTCTAAGCGAAAATAGTAATAGAATAGGTTTAAATAGGCTTGAGTAGTAACAGCAAGTTTAGAAGTTAAAGTAGCACTATAAAAGGAAACAAAAACACTGATAACCTCAAAAGGTTCACATAGTCATAAACCATAAGAGAATGGGTTACTTTGTGAATTATACAGCACAATTTTAAGATTACTCCTTGTGGTACAACTTCCTTGTTTCATAAGTCTTTATATTTGAACGCTTCCATTCCATTCTTTGTATTGACTTCTTCCTCTACTTGAGATCTTGAAACACGTGCATTACTAATGAAAGGTTCCATCTTCAGTTGATCACAATCCTTCGAGACATGATCGGGCTTTCCATATCTAAAACAAATTATACCCTTTATCGTGCAGTCTCTCACCCAATGACATTTTCTGCATTTTCAGACACTTCATTGGTGATGCAGCTGTCTGATTAAATTGATTGCCACTTGAACTTCCTCCATTTGTTCGTTGTTGCTTCCCTAGTGGTCGTATATACGGCTCTAGCTAAAATCGATTGATCTTACACTTCATTTTTTTCTGGATCCTACTTGATCTAAAGTTATAGCTTCTCCCATCTTGAGACTGCTCCAACCCTAACAAGCTTTGAAGTTTGGTTATCAGTTCCTACTATTGAGCGATCATCTGACTCTGTTGTACCGCTACATCAGTCATCCTCTACATTACACTTCTTGCCGCGACTATATGATCATCATCATTTCTCGCATCCACATACTTACGCCTACCGCAATCCATTGTCAATAAATCAAAACACGAAGAAACCAAATGTAACCATTTAAATCAACATTGTCTTCTTTCAAAAACCAAACAATATATCTCTGTGTTTGGTGTTAGAGAAACACACAGCACAAACAAGACAAACCTACCCACAAACCTACCCACAAACCTAAAAGACTCTAACTTGGACTCTGATACCAACTAATGCAACACCCCCTCCGAAGGGTATCACATTTCAGACTAACTCCTTATAATTACTTACCCAAGTTATAAAATATTTAATATTAATCTAATACGGGTTTCAAAATTTCTTTTTCGCGGAAGATATAAACTTTACTAAATTAGAACAACACAAAATATCAAAACTGAATAAAATACATCTCTCGCATATAACATAAATTCATAATGTCTTCATTACATAAAACTTATATACTCTAGGTAATATTTAATTACCACATAAAAACGTGACTTGGCCCAAGCCAAAACACCTGGAGAGTAACGTTCTGAACCTGATCCTCTCCTGGATCCTCAAAGGCACATTCTCTGGTCGGGAAGTGTCTCTTTGGATAGGAGTCCGAGCAGTTGACTCCGTAGAGTCTTCACTAGGCAAACGGTGAGCAATGTCTCATAGTTCTACAACAGGCATGGAAAACTCTACATGTACACAAGTAGCATTATATGCACTATAGGGTTTCCATGGTTGGTATCACTCTGGGATAGAGTCACCTCTCCTATATAACTAAAATGTTGAGTATCTGAGTCGACATGTCAGGCATCAATGCCATCATAGAATTGTGCTTGCATATAATATGAGAAATTCCTCCTTGCAGCCATTGTAGTCTTCATAGATATAATCATAAAATAAAAACAGATAAAATAGCAAAGAAGCGAGATCCCCTATATCGCATACCAACATGGCAGCAAAGAAACGATACGAACAACAATGTTGTTCCATACATACAACCCACAGATTAATATAAAATCAGTAGATATATTCATGTCATTTATAGATAAACAATCCAATAGACTTGCAACACAATATCAAACATAATGATAATACCACCATCATATTATATCACAATAATACTACATCATGACAGTATGAAATGCTGATTATGCATATGCACAATGTGTATGCTGACCATCATTATGCACAATGCATCCAGTTCCTACTCCATGTAGTTTACTTAAATTCAAAGATGCACGCCCAGAAGATCTATCCCCCACTAAAAAGACAGTCTATGCTGGATAATGAAAAGCAATAGTGTTTGTCAGGATTGCCAGTGCATTGCAAATAGTGTCCATAGGCTAGGGGTATTACGTGATATAATAATCACGAGTGGTAACAACTCCACCGTGTGAATCACCGTGCCCAGACATGCCCCAGGATTCCTCCCACTATCCTGTAAGTTCTTGCTCACTCCTTAGGCATAAAATGCCACAACAATTCAAGTGAATATGCTTTTTTATGCATGATAAATGATTCATACATATACAGTCATTGATCACACAGTATTTCTTATTCACACGCCGTCACATGGCGGTATCACAGTGTAAGGCTCAAAAGCACCTTTAATCGAAACAAAGTACCATTGTACTATTCCCAATGATATTAACGCAATCGCCCATACAATTGTCTAATAACATTAATATCAATGATATTATGTAACCACCCATACAACTACATAATACCAAAGATCCACTCGGGTCCAATACTTCAGTTTCACAAATTACTTGGTTCAATATGTTAGCTCTACAGCAAAACTCGTTGTTCCTTTCAATCACGTAGCAATATTATCACATTTTCACAATTGCGTAAAGATTTTCCTACCTATTTTCAATCGCATAAAATATTTCTATCATATTTTAAGCTCAAAATAAGATTTTTCTCATTTAATACTAAAAATTGACTTTATTTTCATTATTTACATAATAATCCTTCTATAAAATAATATTTATATAATAGCCCCTCTTAAAATAATATTTTCAAATTAGTCCATTTTTAAAGAATATTTTTAATATAATCCTTCTAAAAATCAATATTTCTACTATTTCCCAGAAAATTATGTTTCTTTAATTTACTTAGGATATTACAGCTCAAAATTTTTTAACGCGCTTCAAAACCCATAGGGTGAACTATACGTCAGTAAATTTCAAGTATTAACTTTTATTTTACTACATAGCTTAATTAAGCTAATTTTAATTCTAAAAATTAATTTACTTTCATTTTAAATTCCTAAACTTACCAAATTGAGTTCTTACTATTAAAACACCAAAGTTTACACTTAGTAAAATAATTTTGGATCTTGAACATCAAAAATTGACATGTTGGCCGATATCATATAGTGCTTAAAAATTCATATATAAATCATTTTCTAACACTTTAATCCTTATAAACTCACTTAATTAAATTTTTTGTCACAAAATCCTTTAACCCTCAATTAGGAAAATAATTTAGGACTCTTGGTCCCCTTTGTAGTGATGAGGTCGTGTGCCTCTAGGCTTTTTGGGGCCTTCATACAATTTTTCTCATCATGTTATTCACATCCTAAGTTATACATAAATTTGCATGCTTTACAATTTATACATACAAGCATATTATCAAAACTATAATCATACCAACACATATACAAGCATAACTTCAAAACTATAAACATAACAAGCACAAACAAAGAGAACTTAAACAAGCAAGTCAATAAATCCTTATAAAATTTTCACCACAAGCACAAACAGATCCATTCCTCACCACCACATGTGGCCGATGAGGTTAATCTCTCTCTTACCTTAAGGAAGACAATAAACTTCAAGCCTCTCCTTCCTCTTGAATTCGTGTGGCACCAAGAAAAATCCTAAGCAATCTTAAACAAATCTAAAAGTCATAAACAAGGCTTGAAAACAACAAACCATGGATTAATCATGGTATAGAAAATTAGAAATCCAACTTAGAATCAAAGATTCAAGAAATCACCTTTGATATAGGAAATCAAAGCTTGATTTTTGAAGCACTTAGAGAGAGATTTAGACAAAACTCACTAAAGGAAAAGTGTTTAGAATGATGTTTGGGTTTAGAAAGTATGATTAGATGAAATTATAGAAAAGTGGGTGATGGTATTGGGTATAAGGGCCGTGAGCTTTCAAAGAAGAGCAAGGATGAAGTTTTTGGTTTTCTTTGGAAGAGAGAGAAGAAAGAAAACTGTTTAAGTGTCAAAGATGAAAGAAGATTAAGTAAATATCCAAATTCTCATGCATTTGGCCGTGGAAATGCATGGATGGTAACTTAACAAAATAAGATTTCACTCACATGGTTTCACATGGATAGCATATGGCTTAGGTCACACCATGGTCATCATTTAATCATATAGGATGAGTGGTTCATTCATGAACCTCCTAGAATTCACCTAGTGGCCGTGTGAGCTATTAGGAAAAATAACCAAATTTTAATTCAATTATCTTTCTAGTTACACTTAGTTAATTCAATTAGTTACCTAACTAACCATCTAGTTACATTTGAATTAATTAGTTAAGTCATTTGGTTACATTCTAACTAGTTAATTACTTTATTATGTCATTGCATATGTCTTGCTTAAGTCATGTTTCTAGATAATTTAGATATTTATTTAGTAACTAGCTTCTAAATATTTAGTAACTAAGTTAGTTCATTTAGTTACTAATTAAGCTATTAAGGTAACTTAGTTAAATCATTTAGTTACATTATAACTATCTAGTTACATGATTAAATCATGCTCTTGTCATGTATAGATAATGATTCTAGAAACTCTAGATATTTTCTAGTAACTAAAGACTTTAAGCATTTGCAAACTTAGTTAGCTTCATTTGGTTACTAATTAGACTATTAGAGTAACTAAGTTAGATTATCTAGTTTCTCAACTAACAAATCTAACCATTAAAATTAACTTCATCTCCTAACCATTGATTAAATCTAAGGTAGATATCATAAGCTTCTTTATCAAGATTGCTCTCACACCATTGATTAGATCAATGGTGATGATCTAAGGCTTCTTCATCAAGTTTCCCATCCAATGGTTCACAACAAAGTCCTAGCCACTAAGTTTGACCAATTCTTATTGGTTAGTCATAAAGCTTAGTAATGATAGTTCATGATTACCCTTAAGATATTTAACTTAGATATTTTCATTCAGATATTTTTCTGAGATGTTTTATTGAGATATTTTTCTGTTAGATATTTATTCCTAGATATTTTATTAGTTGAGTCATCGTTTCTAGAACATGGCGAGTCATCGCACTGAGGTGTCATGCAAGGTGTCCAGCTCCTATTGATCCGTCACTTTAAGTCATTGCCATCAAGATATTTTCTAGAAGATATTATCCAATGAACAATAGCTACTACTATTATTACTTAATGGATAATAGAAAACTCAGGTATAGCAAATCCCTGTCAACTGTTCCCGATTTTGGGTTTAGTAAGAACCCCCGATTCCGCCTTGACAGTCTGAAACTTTTTGGTTCAGGAAAAAATTTTATTTTTTTGGACCCGCCTCAAACACACATACAGCTTAAAATCATATTAAAATAATCACAAACTTCAAAAATTTCACAAAAATTTCCAAAAATCTTAAAAATTATAAAACTTATATTTTCAAAAAAAAAACTAAATTTGGACATATATTTCAAAAATAATATTAAAATAATTAAAATAATTTTAAAATATTCAAAATAATTAAAAATTTCCAAAAATTCACAAAACTCTTAAATATTATAAAACGTATTTATTTTCAAGGAAAATGAAAAATCGGGGTGTTACAAGCATGTGTGTCCTAGGGCCGACGAGGGCGGGGAGTGATCGTCATTGCAATGAAGCACAGACAAGGAGCGGCTTCTGGCAGGCTTCTAGGCGAAGGATCGCATGAATGAACTGAATATGCACCGAAATTAGAGGGATTCAGAAATTGTGCAAGTATGGGACTGCATAGTTGAGGATGACTTAAAGGAATTGATTTGGCGTAACCATATCAACAAGTTGCAACTTCTTTTCGGGAGCCTAGAACATAAGAACTCCATGGTTAAGCATGGTTAACCTAGAGCAATTGTGGGATAGGTGACCTCTTGGGAAGTTTCCTAGGATGCGTTTGAGTGAGGACAAAGTACACTGAAAAGACCCGTGTTAGTTTGTGGAGACACTCATCAAACCTGCAGGCAGTCCCGGGATGTTACACATTTGATTTATTTGTTGTAAATAATTAACTACTGGTCTTGGTATGTGAATACTGAGAAATTGTGATTTCTCATCCATGTGTGTTCCATGTAAATCCAAGTGGAGTCCATCTAAATAAAAGAGAAAAAGGGCAAGAAAAAGAAGAAGCAGAATGCTTAATGTAGTTGTTATGTTTCTTTTTGAATCAGATTGTATATTTGTACTTTTTTGATTATTTGTAAAAGCTTATGTATACAGTATGACTCGTTAGCCAGTGATGTATGTATATATGATCTTTTTATCATTCGTGGTTCTCTATAATGACTGCACAGGTTATTATGGGTTTTTATTGTATGCATTTTTTTTAAGTGACATGCTTAGTGCTATTTATCTTGAAATATTCTGTTTATTTTACGATAATTGTATTAGGGTGTTATAGTGACCATTAAGAATAAATTTTCACTCCCTAGGATAGATGATCTGTTAGATCAAGTGCGTGGAGCCTCAATTTTTCAAAGATAGATATAAGGTTAGGATACCATCAGATTAGGGTAAAATCAAAAGATATTCCTAAAACAATATTCAGGACTAGATATGGGCACTATGAATATTTGGTAATGCTATTTGGTCTAACTAATGCATTAGCTGTATTTATGGATTATATGAATAAGGTGTTTAGACCATACTTGGATAAATTTGTAGTAGTTTTAATTGATGATATATTGATTTATTCAAAAACAGAAGAAGAACATGCAATTCACTTGAGAATAGTTTTAGAAATTCTAAAAGAAAAACAATTATATGCAAAATTGGAAAAGTGTGAATTTTGGATAAGAGAAATTAAATTTCTAGGACATGTAGTAAACAAAGAAGGAGTCGCAGTGGATCCTAGTAAAGTAGAGGCAGTCATGCATTAGGAGCAACCAAAGACAACAACCAAAATAAAAAGTTTATTGGGCTTAGCTGGGTACTACTGTAGATTCATAAAAGGATTTTCTCAGATAGCTATGCTATTAATTAGATTGACTAGAAAATGGACTCCTTTTGTGTGGACCAAAGACTATGAAGAAAGTTTTCAAGAATTAAAGAAGAGACTCACTACTGCCCCTATTTTAGTAATCCCTGATCCTTTAGGACATTTTGTGGTTTATAGTGATGCCTTTTGTAACACCCTAACACAATTATCGTAAAATAAACGGAATATTTCAAGATAAAATATATTAAGCATGTCACTTTCTAAAATGCATAAAACATAAATCCATAATAACCTGTATAGTCATTATAGAGAGCCACAAATGATAAAAAGATCATATATACATACATTACTGCTAACAAGCTATATTGTATACATAAACTTTTACAAAAAACCAAAAAAGTACAAATATACAATCTGATTCAAAAAGAAATAAAGCGACTAAACTAAGCCTTCTATTTCTTTTTTTTCTTACCATTTCCCTTTGGAGGGTCTTCACCTGGATTTACATGGAACACACAGGGGTGAGAAATCATAATTTCTCAATATATGCATACCAAAACCAGCAGTTAATCATTTACCACGAATAAATCAACTGAACACATATAAACACTCTATGTAATAGAATATCCAAAAATCAATAACATCAAATAATCGCCCATACAATCCTAAGATATAATCGAACAAGCAATCAAGCAAGACAACTGCCCATACAATTATCAACAATGCAATGCTTTATGTTATGAGGTATGATTATGCTTAAACAATATCCTAATATTATGATTATGCAATGCCAAAGTAGGTTTTAAATTTTGAAAACACAAGTTACTTACTTATTTCCCATAAACCTCCATTTCTTATATATACAAAGCAAGATAAGCCTAAAAGCCTAAACCCACTTGGTAATAGGTAGACACTTTCCCCTCACCAACGTAAAAGTACTATTACTACCACCATATCGGTAACCTGACCATACAAGCATAAATGTAAGGAGAATTTAGATCCAACACCTTATTCTTAGGTCATATGATTGTGCACACCATCTAAGGTCACAATACATAGGAAATTAGCAAATACCAAGTTTGAAAACCAAAGGTCCAAGCCACATTTTAAACACTAGCACATAGGAATCTTAGCCTCACCTATCCAACAAAGTATCAAGATTCACATTACTAGCTAAACAATATCTAGAACATCACACAATCACCTCACAAGTGATTTAGAAATCAACCTCATGTTGATCAAGGTTCTAAACACTAACCTAGGCATTTTATCACACTTTGAGTTTCTAAGAATTCCCAAACTTTTCACATATGTAAGTTAATAATTCTCTCCAAGAAATATCCCAAAAAGTGTCTCTTTACGCCCTAATAGGCTTGCACAAATAATCCTAACAAGTAGGAAATTAAATTAGCATCACAATGCTAAAATCCTATCTCTACCCTGTCTCGGCGCTTGAGCGCGTAATGCACCAGCTCTTAAGTGCGCAAGCACTATCAGGCGCAGTTCATCTGGGCGACGGGCGCTTGAGCGCGCAAAGCCTGAGTGGCGCTGAACGACCAAAGGCAAATCTGTAAAATTTTGCAAATTTGTGCACTGTTCCATTGATGCACAAAATGAAATTTGATCACTTCAAATTAGTTTCTAGGTGATTTTAAGTCCCTAACAAGTTCACTGACATGAAGGAAACATAAAACACCAAATCATTTAATCAAATTTGGATCCATAGACTAAATCACTCATCCAAACCCCATAAATCTACACTTTGAGTATTTTAGGTCCAAAAGGAGAGGTTTCAATTTTTAATCCAAACTCTTAACATGAACAAGTCATAAATATCATTTAAAACTTATTCAAGTAAGAAAATCACTCAAAACACCACAAGATCTCATTTTGGTATATCAAACCTCAAAACAAGCTTAAACATGGAAATGAGAAAAAATGAAGTTTGAGCATCAAGAACCCCTACCTTGTGAAGCAAAGCTACTACAGATGATCACAAGTCCTCAAGCTTACCTTTCCCCTTTCTTTCTTTTTCTCCCTCTTGTTTTTCCTCTTTTTCTCCTTTCTCTTTTGTTGCCACTGGTTTTTTTTTCCAGCCGTGAAGAGTGAGTGAGAAACAAGAGAAAAACTTGAAATATCATGGAAAAGGGTCAACAATAGAGGCTGAAAACTGTGGAGTGTTAAAGGCCTTAAGTTATAACACTGATATTTCTTGATCTGCT
The DNA here is from genome assembly GCA_029884595.1 of Ormosia semicastrata. NCBI lineage: Eukaryota > Viridiplantae > Streptophyta > Magnoliopsida > Fabales > Fabaceae > Ormosia > Ormosia semicastrata. Next base: position 12,874,836 of record JAQQTO010000048.1, on the reverse strand, counting down.
AAAAATACTTAGATTTAGCTAAATCAAGTTTTTCAAGTTCCAACAACTTTAAAATTAATACTAAGATTCATTAAAAAAGTCATTTCACCAATATCATAATTTTCCATATCTGTGACTAGTCATTCTAGTATTAAAGCACAAAACTAGTATGCCTAAAAATTTCAAACTGACTCCGATTATTCTTAAACTTTAAACACATCACAAAATATGCATTTGTGACTTAGAAATAAATTATCCACATCTATTTCCATTAGCTAAGCCATTTATGCTAATATATGGGTCATTTTAAGCAACTTTTCACCTTTCGAGTCGTAGCAAAGTGCCTAAACTAACTCAGACTATCACAAAATTAAACAGACATGTTAAGTAAATATTAAGCTACCTCGATAACTATTTACAAGTCTAACATGTTGAAGAGGATGTTACACCTCTAAAAAGGGATTAGGTTGTGTGCTAATGCAAGAGAGGAAGGTAGTAGCCTATGCATCTAGACAACTCAAATCTCATGAAGAAAATTACTTAACACATGATCTGGAATTAGCAGCAGTAGCTTTTGCTTTAAAAATTTGGAGACATTATTTGTATGGGGTAAAATTTGAGGTTTACATAAATCATGAGAGTTTAAAATATCTTTTCAATAAAAAAATAATTGAACATGAGCCAAAGAAGATGGATTGAAATTCTTAAGGATTATGATGTGGAAATTAAGTATCACCCAAGAAAAGCAAGTTTTGTAGCTGATGCTTTAAGTAGAAAATCCCTTCATTTGTCATATATGATGATTCAAGAAATTGATTTGATAGAAAAGTTTAGGGATTTAAATTTCCCAGTGACCTTTGAATCAAATAGAATTTGTTTAAATACTTTATAGGTTATCTGTGATTTGAAAACAAAATTTAGAGAGGCACAAAAAGAAGATCAGTTTTTACAAGCTATTAAAGAAGAAATACATAAGGGAAAACATCCAGATTTTAAATTAATAAATAATGAAGTGGTTATGTATTGAAATAGGTTGTGTGTACCTAATAATTTAAATTTAAAGAAAGAAATTCTAGAAAAAGCCCTTAAGAGTAAGTATACAATTCATCCAAGAATTAATAAAATGTATTAGGACCTTAAAAGTCAATTTTGGTGGCAAGGAATGAAATCCGAAATAGCTAAATATGTGTCACAGTGTCTGACGTGTCAGAAAGTTAAAATAGAACATAAAATAACCACCAAGTTTGTTACAACCTTTAGAAATCGCAAAATGGAAATGGGATAGTATTTCCATGGATTTTGTTGTTGGCTTACCAAAATTTAGGACATCATGCTATATGGGTAATTGTAGATAGATTGACTAAGTTTGCACATTTTCTACCCATTAGAATTAATTATCCATTAAATAAGTTGGCCTAATTGTATATTAAAGAGATTGTGAGACTCTATGGTGTACCAACTACTATAGTTTCTGATGAAGACCCAAGATTTACCTCTAGGTTTTAGGAATCATTACAGGTAGCTTTTGGGACAAAACTATCCTTTAGTACTGCTTACCATCCCCAAACTGATGGTCAAACTGAAAGAACAATTCAAACTTTAGAAGACATGCCTAGGGCCTGTGCTTTAGATTTTAAGGGAAGTTGGGATACCTACCTATCATTGATAGAATTTGCTTACAATAATAGTCATCATTCTGGTATTGGTATGGCTCCGTATGAAGCATTATATTGAAGAATATGTTGATCCCTTATATGTTGGTTTGAGACAGGAGAAAGAAATTTACTAGGACCTGATCTAGTACAATAGACCTCAAAACAAATAAAAATAAACAAGGATAGAATGTTAGCAGCTCAAAGCAGACAGAAAAGTTATGCTGACAAAAGAAGAAAACCTTTAGAATTCCAAGAAGGAGAACATGTATTTTACTCCAACAACTAGAATTGGAAGGTCTTTGAAAACAAAGAAATTGAGTCCCAGATATATTGGACCTTTCCAAATCCTCAAAAGAGTCGGCATCGTTGCTTATTAAATTGCTTTACCTCCTAGCCTGTCAAACTTTCACAATGTGTTTCATATGTCTCAACTCCAAAAATATTATTCTGATTCTTCACACATCATAGAGGCAAAATCTATACAGTTAAAAGATAATTTAACATATGAGGTACAACTTGTACAAATAATGGATAGAATCTACAAGCAATTGAGAAATAGAAATATTCCTACGGTTAAAGTTTTATGGCAAGGACAAGATGTAGAAGATGCTACGTGGGAGGCAGAAGAAGATTTTAAACAAAAGTATCTACAACTCTTTTTATCAAGTACTAAATAGAAATTTTGAGGACAAATTTTTTTAAGAGGGGAAGAATGTAACATCCCTAAATTATAATTATAATTATAATAATAAAATAAATAAAAATAATGAAATGACAAGCTTTAGGAAAGATTAACGTTAAGTACAAAGATAAAGAATATATATATACATAATGCAAGAAGTGACGTTTCTTCGTAGAGATATGCCTAGATAAAGAATCTAAATGTAATTAATGTATAAATTAAACAATAAAAAATAAAAAAGGGGGCAATGAAGTGATATTGAGAAAATTACAAAGGATATGTAAGATAATCAATTAATACAAAGATAAAATTAAAAAAAAATTAAAAGTGACGTGAGAAGATTGGAAAAGATGTGAAAAGATAATGAATCTGCAATGCAAAAGATGACGAGAGAAGATTGGAAAAGATATAAGAATTTACACACAATTAATGCAATGTTAAAAATAATAATAATAACAACAAAATGAAGCACGAGGAAAGCTTCAAAATTATCTTCAAACAAATATGTCAACAAGAGATTCTTTAAATGATGATAAATGAAGATTTTTTTAGAAAGATTGACTGATGTGACACTTTATCTAACGTAAGGGAGAGTCTATAACTAACCCCCTATTTCTTAACTCTCCAGTAAAAAAACAAGAACTCACCCAACAAGAAAATAAAAACGTAAGACTAAGAGGAACTGAGAGTTTTCTTTTAAACTTTCTGCAGAAACTTCATTAACTCCTTCAACCCAGGTAGAGGGATGAAAACCATTTCCTTTTCCTTTTTCTTCCTTCACCATTATAATCTTGAAATTTTTTATTTTTACTCTTAAAGATCATGAGTCACCTTTATGGTTCTTTCAGTTACTTTGATCGTTAAAAACCATTATCTTATCCTTCTTTCTTTCTTCTATTTTTCTAGTTTGACACTCGAATGTGAGTTTGAATGGGGAATAAAACTTGATGTCTTTAGAATTTTGGGACTATATTAATTTTGATGCTATATCTTATTTGAACTATTGGAACTATTTTTAATCTCTTGAGTTGTTGATTAATTGAGTTTGAAACTGTTTCCATTCGGCTGTTGGTTTTTCTCTTCTTGTTTTTAATATTTAATGTTTTAAATGTCCTTGACTAAATTGAAAGTGTGATGTGGTCAAAGGGCTGGGAGAACCAAATTTCTTTTGTAAGGATATAAGAATATTAAAGACTGAAAACTCTTTTTCTGAACCTTTGGCCAAATCGTATGGTGTTTAAGACCAAATTCTTTCTATAAATGCTTGCTTTTGATTACAATATGCTTTACACCAAGATAAGAACTTGATTCTAGGGAGATTTAATATACTGTTTTTAATCCCAGAAAAGTTAAAGAAATTATTTTTCTAGTGCATCTTTAATTCCGAAAAAGGAAGAGCTAGAAGCAAGTAACCTATATTATCATTTTCTCTTGAAGTCTGAGTATCTCTTGGTTAAGTTGATTCTTAGATATATGTTTTAACTCGTTTGATTTTATTTTTCAAATTTGTACTTTAGCCATCTGTGGATTAAATGCAGATCTGCATGGAAATATGTTTTAAGTTTTGAATGATAGCATATTAATGGGTTAAGATTTTCAATCAATGTTTGGTTTAGTTTACTTACTTTTGGCAGCATATGATGTTATAAAAAAAATCTAAAATGTTATTTTTTTATAATTTTACTGGAAACAATTTTTCTCATATGAGGGAAAGATTAGATAGATGTAATATCCCTATGTACTATGATCTATGTGCAAGCTTAAGGCCACGAGGTGAAAATTATTAGTGGATGCCCTGAGTAGATATGAACTCTTATAATGTGATGTGCACATGAGAAATCAAGAGAATGAGTAATTTGGAATTAAAGTCCTGAAGTGATGGTACAAGAATTAAAATGGGGATTAGATAAGAATATTATTGTATTAGTTTCCAGTAAACTACATTTATTCTCTTAATTTTATTTAATATTGGTGTTGATTTTTTTTAACTTCTTTAATACAATTTTTTTTAGAAAACTTATGAGTTTTAAGATTATAGGTTTTGGAAAATTTGAGAAAAAGGGAAGCAAATAAATTATTTTTCGTACACGTGACAGCTAGAATATCATTAGTTAAAATTATTTTTCTTGCCCCTACTGAGTTTTATCTCATTTATTTTTGACGTTATATTTCAGACAATGCCAATTCTGTGATTCATAGTCGACTTTCGAGTTGAACAAGTACAGAAACCAGATTTGGGAGACTATGTTTTCTCTTTGGCATTGGGAGAAGTTTGCTTAATTATACTAATCTTTGATTAATAGTAGGGAAGTCTTGTAAATATGTATAAAAGTAGCACTTCATGGTATTTCAAGTATTTTTAGCACCATAATTAGGCCTAAGCAAGCCTAATTTTTTGTGATAACAGGTGCTAACTAGTTTTAGAAGTGCCACTTAAAATTATGTAATGTATACACTAACTACCAACCCACGAGGGATCTACTATCTTTTGAATGTAAAATATTACTAATGACAGGGTTATGTGTAATATATCTTTAACTATTTTGTGAACATACTAAAGTAATAATTAAATCTAAAAAAATTAAATTAAAATAGAACGTTACATTCTATATATGCTTTGTCTACTAAATTTGTGTGGGATTGCATGTATGAAATGGAAAAGGAAATAAATAGAGAAATATGTTTTGCAGTTTATTAACTTACTACTCCTCAGCTACTTGGAGATATTTGATAACTAGGGAGGTTGCTCTGTGCCTCTGTGCCTGTTAATTTGTGAGTTACCCTTCCTTTTTCTTTTATTCTTCCTTTCCCGTTATTTCTTAGGCTATTTGCTTCTATGAATTTCAACTACAATTATTTTTCAGAAATCGTCACAGTTGTATTCGATTTTTGAGTAAATGTGCAAAATATAGATTTGTTTTGTAATTGGGAAATTCATATAGCTGTTTCATAGAAGTGAATTCATATGTGGAATTCTGCATCATGGTTTATTCCATTGATATGTCTGATTTCGGCAAATCAGTCTTTGGTTTAGTTTGCCTTCTTGCTGTTAATTTTTCTATGACGCCATGCGTTTCAATTGTGTGCATTTGAGGAGTGAAAGGGCACATTGAACCATTTTCTTTAACTGGTATAAAGAAATTGCCTTCTTTATGGATTTGGGTTATTTTGATGGAAATGTTTTAAATGCTCCTAAAATGTGGTGGAGCATGGATGTTCCTAAAACGATTATCATTGATTTTGGAGATAAAATGATTAATGGCTCTCATTAAATATCCATGACTTGCATAACAGGTTGGCCGTGTTAGAGGAAGGGAGGTGTTGCTGCATGGACGACTAGATCCACCAAGTCAGATTTTGAGTGTTGCAATTTAGAATTTCCAAGCCAGATTTTTAACGAAAAGATGAAGCTTTGATACAACTATAGAACACAGAAGTCTGACATACACCAAGCCGCTGCCATCAACTTCAAGAACCACCTCCGTCTCCGCTAGTTCCCTTCCCCCTCCGACGACACGGCCACCCCTGCCCCCTTCCTCTGAACTATTGTCCTTGTTCAAATGGAATTTAAAAAAAAATTCAAGCAAACATTTTCAACTTCAACTTCAACTTTGGGAAAAATTAAAAATTAAAATCATCAACAGAAAAACAAAAAAAAATAAAAAGGATGTGTTAAAGGATGACGTTGCTGGTGGTCATGCCGTAGAGGTCGTAGGTGATGTCTTAAAGGAAGACGTTGCCAGCAACTATTGTCACGCTTCAGATCTGCGGCACCACGACGTCAACTGTCGCCACAACGCTTCAGATCTGCAGCATCATGATGTCAACCACCACCAACGAGCCTAGAGGAGGATGGCTACGATGATATCGCTGTGGATGGCGGCAGAGGACATGAGTCTGTTTGGATGAAAGGTGGTTCACTGTGGTTCGATTTCTGATCTATTTCAGGTTGGTGTTTGGCTGTGAATGGTGGGTGTTCCTGTCAGCCATGAAACGTTGCCGGCAATGAGGAGATTCGAAGCTGCTGGCAGACAATGGGGTGCGGTGTCGTGAGAGGGACAGCGCGGCCGAATGTGGCAGGACGAGGATTTTCCAAGAACCCAAGAGCTAATGGTTTTTTGGTTTTAAAAAACAAAAAACTTAATAAGTCAATGAAAGTTAACCTATTTTTACAGGTTATTTCCTAGGAGCATGAATGCTCAAAACTTTTTAAGGTGCATTGTAAACGTCTCCTATTTTGGTATAATCTGTGGAGATGACATGGTATTTGGCAGTCCACTTACGATTGTTCAGTAATTTTAGCAAAATGGGTCAAGAATTTTTGTCCTTGTTTCAGCTAGAAGACATTGCTATGGCTTATTGGTATTACGTTTGCAGTGATTTTAGTATTGCAAAATTTTGAGCTTCCATATTTAACATGCTTACATTTTACATTTGTGAGAATTTGGTTACTATTTGGCTTTTTGGGATGGCCATTGCTCCTTAACACGGAAAAAAGAAGAAGTGAAAATTGAAGCAGAAATATACCTCAACATTAGCTATAGAAAAGTTGAGAAGAGAATATTAAGAATCAATAAAGTGAAAACTTTTGTGTGTTGGTATATATCTCCATATACAAATTTTGGTGAAAGTATTTCTTTGTTAGCAAGTGGTGAATCACTGAAACAAGCATGGATAATTTTACCTATGAAAAGTTTAGATAATTGTAGAAGAAAAAGAAAGAAATTGTGAACAAGATGCAATGCTATAATTTCTTTGGGTGTTATGTTTTGTCAATTTTTCATGTTGCAGGTGTGCTGACTTTACATACTAGAGTGTCTATTCAAAGAAAGCCATGCATGGTTATCTCCTACACTAACCCTGTTAACCGACTATCTTACTAACTAGAATTGCACAAAGATTTATATTACCTTACATATTAGTCCTCTTAGTATTTATTATTGCTCTTATTAACTTCATAGACTGAAGTCAAGCATGCAATAGTAGGAAGAAGATAAATGTCATCTTTTTACCGTTATTATGAAAGGATTAGATTCGTTGTATCCTTTAACCATTATTCTTTCCAAAGATTTCTACCGGCCATTTAAGGAAGATGAACTTAAACAGAGCACATTAGGTTCAAATAATATTTCCAGCAGAGCCAAAGCTAGTAATTATGATTGAGAAAACTTTTGCCAAGTGAATTAACAGTCTTTTGTATAACTTGGTGGGATCCATTTTTATGTAACATGTTTACCTATTGAATCTTCTGAGTAACTTTCTATTGACAGGATTAGGCAGGTTAATGCCATATTTGGTTTTCTAAATCTTTGCTTATCTTTTGTTTTGTGTAGGTCTTTTGTGAATTTGAATGGGAATTAGAAGAACTTGAGGTAATGAATTACATTTCAGATGTTTGTAGTTTAGAATATGCCAGATTAAGCCTGCTATAAGTTGTAGATAGCTTCTAGCTAGAATTTTTTTTTTTTTTTAACTTTCAATCATATAACAGCCAATGTTATCATGATTCTTGACATTATTCTGCAGGAACTTTATTGTTTCTTCGGCTTGTCAATTTTCAATTACTGATGTCTTCTTACAATAAGCAGCATGTTACTATGTTATTGAGTTCTAAAAAATCTTGACATATCTCCATTGAGAGTTAGGTATTGTAAGACAGTAAGATATGAGGAGAGAATGTCTTTAGTTTATCAAAGCTTTGTGTTTTATTGTTTCTCCATGTCGATAAAAATAAAGGATGTCTGGAAAAGAATATAACAATAAGTCCCCAAAATAGGAGTTAGGATGATTCTTTTACTGTTTTAGGAATTCGTCAAGGAAAAAATATGTGAAGCAAAGAAAGCTAATAAAGAGGTACTTTTGCTTTTGGTTCTGCACATCATGTTTTGCTGCTTTCCGCATTTTTACCTTTTAAATCTCCTGTAGTCAACGGAAGCTCGAAGAAAAGCCATCAAAGAAATGAGCGAGGAAACTAAAGCTTCATTTGAGAATATGAGATTTTATAAGTTCTACCTTGTGCAAAGTCCAAGTGCACCTGATGTATCAAATGTTATGGTAGGTGACTACGTGTGAGGGCATTCTAATATGAAGCTTATTGGAGTTTCAAATAATGAAGCAACTATCCTAATTTGACGTTAAGGCATCAATTTGTGCCCTTAAAATTGGTAAATTCTTTCATGGAACATTTAAATCTTATCATGAATGTTAAGGAAGAGTGGCAGGCAATTTAAGTTCATGCACTTGCAGGTTTTTATATAATAATAAACTAATAATGATAGCAGAGGTGCCAAAGATCATTGATAGAAAGAGGTATTCAATTACTCTTTCTTCTTAGGATTGTGAAAGCAAAGTAAGTTGATTACATTTAGAATTCACTTTCCTTGCACATTTAATGTACATAATATCATGGTAATGTTTTAAATGCTCCTGAAGGAATTTGGAGTATGGATGCTCCACATTCTTTCACTATTGATTTTGTGAAAAAATTAGTTGATTTTGTATTAACGACTATTGTGTTTTACCTGCAACCTTATTAACAGGTAAACAATAACTAATCTCCTTTCTTTTTTCTCTTATCTTTCTCCTTTTTTTTTCTCCTTCCCCTTTACCATCTTCTTTTTCGTCTCACTCTCTGCCATCAAACCTCCATGATCACCACCATTTACAAACCAAAAATCATCCCAAAAACAATATCCTCCACCCTTTGAAATCTAAAATCAGAAACCATCAACAAGAGCAGAACTACCCCAAACCAACACCTCTGCTCCTGAGTCGCATATTTGCTCACCTCGTCGCGAATCCACTCATCTTAGCTCCCATGAACCACCATTATGGAACTTCAAGGAATGTTGCCCACAACTGCGCTGACAGTTGTTGTTGTTTTTGGCTCTTGTTGAGTAGAACATGAAGATTGTGAGGACAATAGCGAACTTTGTCTTGTAATGAAACATTTCTAGATGCAAATTGAAACTGGGTTTTGAGGGAAAAGTGTAATCATCACCCTTCTGCAAAGTGCAAACAAAAAATGAAAATAGAGTTACCCAAGTTTTGGTCCTTTTTTTTAATATATAGAAATAGAAATTAGAAAAGCATATAATTATCTTGTTGAGCATGAGATGATGGATTAAGTGAGAAGAAATTTTATTTTAGAATGTTCAAAATAATCCAACTATTAGGCTTAACAAGATATCTGTAATACCTTGGAAAACATGATAGACTTGTATATGGTTACAGAGGTAACTTAATATCTATTTATCATGCTTGTTAAGTTTTGTGACTGTCTGAGCACGTTTAGGCACTTTGCTGTAACACTGTGTGAAATATAGCTATTATTTGCTCTAGAAGCTGCGTAGTTAGTAGACATAAATGTGGAGAGTTTGTTTATAGGTCACAAATGTGTGAACTGTGCTACAGTTAAAGTTTGAGATTAATCAAAGTTAGTTTGACATTTTTAAACATACTAGTTGTGTGTTTTAATGTCAGTTTGACTAGCAGCTGATAAGGAAAAATAGAGAAATGATGAAACTAGATTTTTGATGAATCTTAAGATTTATTTTAATCTTGTTGGAAGCTATAAATCTAGATTTGGTGAAATCTAGGTATTCTTAGCAGATCGGGGTTTTGGTACCTATCCAAGAGAAGTCAAATTTGACTTCCCTTGCTAAATATCCCACGGCTGGGAGAACTGAAAAACAGAAAAGAAAAGAGAAAAGAAAGAAAGGGAAACCGAGGGAGAAGAGAAGAAGAGGAAGGAAGGGAAAGAGGAAAGGAGAGCTTGGATCTTCCATGACCCATCATTGGCTTCATCTTCATCTTCTTGATCTTGAGGTAGGGGGAAACATTTTTCTTAACTCATTTTCCTACTCTCTCCATCTTGTTCTTAATTTATGGCTTGATGTGTGATTTTACGTTTTGAGTTATTTTTGGTTGTTTTGGCTTGAATCTTGTTGTAGAACTTGAGGATGACTTGTTTATGAGTTGTTGGGTGTATGGAAATGAATTTCCAGCCCTTGTATGCCTTAAATTCCATTTGAGTTGAGATTTGGGATTTTAGGTTTTGAATTGGATGATGATTCAAGATCTTTGGTTTTTAGTGAAATCAAAATGGAATAAGAGTTGCTATGTGTAGTTGAACTTTGTGGAAAGTTCGAAATCACTTGGATGTGAAGTTTGAGTGTTTGGAGGTGGTGAAAGAACTAATGGAATAGTTCCACAATTCTGTAGAAGCTGCTGCAGTGTGTCTAGTTCAGAGACGCGACCCGTATCTGAAGACACAGGGGGGGTGTGTCCCTCTTTGCCAGTTGAAATTCGTGAAGAGTGCTCACAGAGCAAAACACGGGGGGTATAATCAGACATGGCCCGTGTTTGAGACTAGAATCTTTTAAAATGTCATTTTTGATGTTTTCAAGTTCTTGGCTTGATGGGATCATTAGTATATGTTTTCTAAAGTGTGTTGAGATACCTATGGGAGTATTTCAAGGAGGAAATCACTACCTAGTATATGTGAGGAAAGTGTGGAACCTTAGGCAACCAATGGTTTGGAAATACTATAGGCTAACACTTAGATCTTTAATCCAAGTAGGATTATTTTTAGTATAATTTGTGATGCTGTGATGTGATGGAAATGGCACATAGCGTGAGTATGTGAGTATTCCTAATTTGAAGTGTGAATGTCTTGAATCAAATGGATTCGTAGTGCTAATTATGTGGGATAATTAGGCATGATTATATACACAAATTGTGTATTGTGATTAAATGAACTTGAAATGCATATAAATCAATTGTGAGGCTAATTATGTGAAGTAATTAGTAATTGTATTGCATGAGATGTTTGTGGAACATATTTGATGTGGGTAATATCCTCTCTATGTTTGTTGAGTAGTGGAGGTGAGTAATATCCTCACTACCTTTGTAAAATTTAAATGTGATGGGAACGACACATAGAGTGAGTATGTGAGTGTTCTTAAAAGTATGTGTGGAAACCTTGTGGAGAAGGATTTTCTTACAACTGGAAGCATGGGGTACAATCTCGTGTAGGAGAATACATAGTGTGGTGTTGTGTATGCTTTATAAACTACTTTGCATGTTTTCTCACACACTTATTATTTCCACGTATCTGTGAATGGTATATGAGATGGTGAACACCCTTTGTTAAGAGGTGGAGTGGACCATTCATTGTCAAGTGGTATATGAGATGGTAAACACCCTTTGTTAAGAGGTGGAGTAGACCATTCATTGTCAAGTAGTGTTATATGGTTGGAACCATACTACTCAGGGAAAGTACAAGGAACGGAGTTCCTGAAAATAGTTGAGTTTCATGACATTCCACTAACATTATTTTGATCTCATTACATAATCATTGTCTTAGGACATGTTAGGCATAAACATACAACATAACAAGCATTGCATTTGCATGATAATTGTATGGGCAATTACCTTAATCAATGATATGTACGATTGTATAAGCGGTTGTATAATATCGTTGGTAGTTGTTAAGATAAGACAGTGGTCATAGCCACTAGTGTGATAATGGTTGTAGCCATAGTTGTGTGTATCTCTGAGATAAAGATTGTTGTTTTTGTATTTTTGGGATGGAGATGTTGTGTTGTTTTTGTGAGCATGGTGATTGCTTGAAAGCTGTTTGTGATAAATGAGTTTTTATATAAACTTATGAAATGAGAATCTATTTCGGGAAGAGAAAGGACATGATTTTGACTTTTACCACCTTTCTAGCTTGATGTGTATGAGACTTGAGTTTAGAAACGTGTTTTTTCCGAAAATGACTGGCATGATTGTGATGACATGTTTTATGGATTAAACTACTGAGAATGTGTAATTCTCACCCTTTGTGTGTGTTTCCATACTGATTCCAAGGAGGAAGTCTTATGAAAAGCGAAGGCAAGCAAGAGCTTGTAGTGCTTAGCTTAGTATAGTTGAATAGTTTCTTTTGAAATGATATACGTATTATATCTGTGATAAATACAAATTGTTGTATATTATTTATACGTTCGAGACTCATATTTTCTATATAATTTTGATATGTTATATTGGAAATTGCATAGCTATAGTAAGTAGCATGCATGAGTCTAATCACTATAATATACTTCGATTATATTATGGTTATTAAATTCAGGATACTACAATATCTCAATAAATGTCGCAGACGTGACTCAAGAAATTCTGCAACCTCAAAATGATCATGCCGGTAAAGCATTCTGATGGTCTTGTTTAGAAATTCAGTGGCTATGGCAGATCTGATGCATACCTTCACCCATCTCTGTTTGGATGTAAGGGGATTATGGGTTTTCACTGACATGATTTCAACGAAATTCAGAAAATGGTTTTTTGTTTTTTGTTTTTCAAAAAAAAAGAAAACTTAACAAGTCAACGAAATTTTACCTGTAAAACAGGTAATTTTCAAGGAGCATTGATGTTCAAAATCTTGTTAGGAGCATTATAAACGGCTCCTAATATCATTTTGTGTGTTGGCCGTCTCCATTCATAAACACGTATTACTGAAAGGCTCATGGGGTTCTGTGATTAGCTCCGAGACTATAATTGGCTTCAAATTTTGCAGGCTTGTTTTGCCTTCCACTAGATTTTGTTCTCTATGACGTTCAGGAGGCAACCACCTGGTGCCTTATTATATTTTCTTTACTAGACTAGGTGTCTGAAGGAACATACAAAGTGAAATTTTAGCTCAGAAATCCAAGAGAAGCGAATTAGATGTTAAGATAGGAGGAATGTATGAGATACATTTTTTATTTCGAATTTGGAGAGAATTGCTGAGATTCAGGAGCTTCAATTTACGTGGCTTTTGCTTGTCTTGGTTTCTCTTTTGAGATTCTTTTTTCCATTCAAAAATGGTTGTATAGTAGAGTTTTGATTAGAAGCTATATGAAGAAGGAAATGAATTCATCATTGTTTCATTTAGCATGACAAGAAAACATAACTATGCAAGTCGCATTGTTTTGAAATGGAATATGAGATGAGGTTGGTAGTTAACATTCATATACTGCCAATTTATATATTCTTTTTTAATGAATTATTGTATACATGTATGACAATGGGTGGTAGTTTCATGCATTCACGAAGTGGGCAGCGGCATTATCGGGTCTCACCCATTGAAAACTTTGAAGTAATACCATTCAATTTTGCTTAGTGTAGGGACATCATGTTTTATAATATAGAAATAGCACTAAAAGATGGAGCTTTTGCTTACAAGATCTAAGATTACAGAAAAATTAAATGTAATTAGTATAATGTTTCTTATTACAGGAATTAATCTTATAATACTTAATGAAATTTCAATACTTCTGTGCAAGATTATCTGTAACTAATTAGTATATCAGATATTTTTCTTGCAAATTTGTTATATAATACACGCCTACATGATTGCAGTCAAATGGTTGTAGAAATTGTCATTTTTTTATTTGATATTTTCCTATTATATTTAAATTTGAATACTCAATATAATAATTTTAACAATATAATTTTCTCATCATATACAAATTCAATTATCATATAAAACTTACTTAGAGTAATTAATAATTTTTACAATGCATTTGACTATTGAAAATAACTTTAAGTTTGTATAAATATATATTTTATAACGATTTTAATCTAAAATTATAAAAAATAGGAAAAACTACATTGACTTATATGAGATTTGACTTAATTACACCCGATATCCCTCTTATTTCAAAAATTACACTAACTTCCATTGAAGTTTATATTGTCATTACACTGACTTTCCTTGAGGTTTATATTGTCATTAGACTGATCTTTCATTGATAATTGTACTTACCTCTCCTATAAGGGAGGTCAATGTAGGGGTGCAAACAAGAGGGATGTTAAGTGTAATTAGGCTAAACCTTAGGGGAGATCAATGTAATTTTTTCTAAAATATACAATCAAAATTAATTTATTTTATTTTATTCTTAATTTTCACATCATTTTTACTTTTAAAATGATCTCTTACATCACATGGGCTCAAACACTAGTATAACATAAAAAAAGAATTAATGTACATGCTTTGGAATTTTGATATATGTAAATCCTTGCTGTCATAACATGTTTTAAATTTCTGTCATGTGACAACTTGACTCTTTATTTCCTTGCCACATGTCAAACATTTATGATATTAATAGTCAAGTTGCTAAATTGTCAAGACGTGTGTACATCTGCACCATTTATTCACACGTGAAAAAAATTACATTTTTCTATATCACTCACTTACCCATAAAATAAAATAAAAAAATAAAGGAATTATGCTACTACATGTTGTGTCTTTGAACAAAATAGAAGAGCATGTTGAAAATCAAAAAGTCTTCTTCTTTGAACGAAAAAGAACATGTTGAAACCCAAAAGACTAATGAAATAGAAAATCATGTTTGTAACACTCTGAAAATTATTTGTTTCATGATAAATAGTCATTTTATAATATTTTTGATTTTTGTGAATTTTTTTGGATATTTTTGGAACTGTTGAATATTTTAATATATTTTTCATTTTGCGTGCGCACTGAGCGGAGTCGGAAAAATGAAATATTTTTTCCGAGGCTGGTAGACCTTGAACTGTGGAAACGTTGATGGGGGATCTTACTAAACCCGAGACCAGACATAGTTTACGAGGTTTACGTTTTTCAAAATTTTATCTGATAAATAAAATCGTGGTACGTTCTGTTAAGTAAAAATTTTGCAGTACACTCTATTATTCATTGGACAATACATACTGACTTAGTAAACTGTAACAATTATCCATTGGGTAATAGCTTGTAGCAAAAATCTTTATCACCTTATCTAGAAATCTACTTTATATCCGATCAAGTTGACTTTTACACAAAACTAACAAAGCTTCTCAAGTAAGCTTTCCTTAAGCTTCTAGAACATTTTTCCCTCCTCTCTCCCCCTCTTGTTCCACGGCAATGGCCATTTTGGGAGCCAAAATTATGCTTTTCATTCATCACTTTTCTATTTCTAATTTCAAACCCCAAAAAAAAGCTATCATCACTTTACTATCACTTTCTCTCTCTATACTTCTTTTCTCATTTTCTCTCAAGCTTTTTCTCTTCCTTCTCTCTTCTTCTTCCCACAACAGCCACACATCCTTCCACCCTCCATGCTTGTTTGATTTTCAAGCTCACACTTTGCTTGAATCTACATCTTGATTGGAATACTTTCTTTCTTATTGGAATCATCTTCAAGGAGCTCACCCATTCTCTCCATTTTCTTTTCTCTTCCACGGCCAAGACACCATTTTTGGCCACCCACATTTCTTGCTCAACCAACCTTGTTTCTTACATCTTCTCATCATCTAGAACATTTTCTCTTTTGTGACCATCTCTTGAATCCACCATTTTCATCTTCTTCCACCAAGCTTTAAAGCTTGAAACTTTGAGGTAAAAGTTCGTAACTTTTTCATTTTTCCATCTCATTTTCGTGATCCATGGTCACTTTGGTGATCATAGATACATTTTTCAAGCTTTGATTGTGATTTTTGTGAGTTTGATTATTCTAGGGCTTTGAGGTGGTGGAGGACGAATCCCCAAAGAAAAAGGAGCTTGCTTTCATTGTCATTTCTCTTGGTAAGAAGAAGATTATCCACTTCAACCTCTATTGGTAGTGAAAAACTTGTTTGTGTGTTGGTTGTGAGAAATCCATGTTAGGGTTGCTCTCTTAGTTATGTGTTTTTCTAATGATCTTTGTATTAATTTCCTCTATGTGATTTTATTGGTTGTATTTGTGTATGTTGATGATCTTGAATTGATTTTGATGGATTGGAAATATGAATTGGAAGCAAGGG
Organism: Ormosia semicastrata; assembly: GCA_029884595.1. Lineage (NCBI taxonomy): Eukaryota > Viridiplantae > Streptophyta > Magnoliopsida > Fabales > Fabaceae > Ormosia > Ormosia semicastrata. The sequence continues at coordinate 12,858,717 of JAQQTO010000048.1, read as the reverse complement.
TTCCTTGCTCTCCTTAATGAGGCTCACAGGCATAACCCATTCAATAGGGTGTTCATGGTTAAAATTTTGTAACAAGTTGGAGACATAACTACTCAAGTGAATAATAATTAATAGAGCAATGGAAAATTTTGGATTCTTACCCCTTGGGAGGCTCACGGCCTCTAGGGCCCTTTTTGGGTCCAAGTATGTAATTTGGTGTAATCTTGGAACTTAAATAATTAAGTGTTAGGTAATTAATAATGTGATGGAAAGAAATTTATTTAATGACCTAGAGTAATTTTTTAACCTAAGGGAAGAACAAGAGTGAGTGTGAGACTTGAGAGTCTTGGAATAATGTTCTAAGTAAGTATGATTTAGTTTAAGTAAAGAACTTAGCTAATTTAGAGAAATAAAGATTTAATGAGAATTACAAGAGAATTTGTCTAGAGAAAGATTTCATAAGAAATGTTAAATTAAAGTAAAACTTCATAATAAACCTTAAAAAGTGTATTGTCTCATTTGAGAATTTGGTAATGTGTTATTATAGGTCCATGAGTGGGGCCAAAATTCTGTTGATGTTTAACCTGGCCAAATTATGGTATGTTATAAGATGAGTATATCATTGTTGAATATACATGAATATGCATTGAGTCATCATGCATTGTGAAAGTCTGGTGGACTATTATTAAGGTCATGTTGCCTAGGAGATTGAATCACACCTATGTGCGGGTGTAAATAGACTAGTGTAGGTCATAATGTTGACCTCAGGGGCGTCGGGGTGCGAGTGTCTCACAATGGTCGGTTGGTAGCTCCTCTGGGCCGTGGGATAGACCGATGCAAACGCATCGACGATCCGAATCGAGACACTGTCCTATATCACGATCTAGTGTAGAATGTCTTGTAAAATGCCATGATATGCACGTTGATAAATTAAGAAATTATAGCACTTGTTGGCCGCGGCAGCTGAGTTACAGACATGTCTCCTGATCATTCTCTCTGATGTTTGTGTCTAGCTCCATGGAGTAGGATTTCGGTATCATGTGCACGTGCATAGTGAGTCAACATATTACTTGGCATTTATTTATATGGTGATTGGAACTGTTACCTTATTGATGTCATAACTGCCTGGATTTGTTAAGTTGTTTACTATTTGCTTCTTGATGCTGATCATTATTTCTGGAATGCTATGTGGGTGTTTTGCGTCGTTCTGTTTCTTTACTACCATAATTGGTACTGAATGTAGGATGTCTTACCTCTTTTCTGTATTTCTGCTATTCTGTTTATTTATATGTTTCTCTGAAAATGTCGGTGAAGAAGGAGAAGTGCACAAATTCCCTGGCTTCTGGCCTGATTTTGATTAGTTTCCTGTTTGGACATGGCGTCCCGTCTGCGCGGCTTTTTGGGGGTTATGGGAGATTGACTTTTCATAGAGGTCCGAACTGCTAGCACATTAACTTGAGTACGGATCGCTGCATCTACCTTGGAGACGTGACTGTGTCTTTGGCTTGGGGACGTTATGATCCACCTGTCTTTACTTTTAATACTCACTTGCATTTAGAGTTTTATTTGCCCATACGTGATATGTGGGGTGAGCGCTATTACTCCCCACAAGAGGATTCTTTCTTATCCTCTGCACGAGCCCCCGCTCACAACTCGGTTGCTCCGATGAGGATTTCCTCTAACGAGGAAGACCCTAAGGAGGATCCATCTACGATTCCTTCTCATTCACTTTAGGGGCTGATGCTGTTGGTAGCCGCTGATGGCTATCTGTAAATCTTTTGGGGGCCTGATGTTTTGTCTTTTTGGTGGGCTGTATATGTGTAATCATTTTGGAGCACGTAAAATTTCTACCTTTTGTATATCTAGTGATGTATCTAAACAAGTATGATATAAGTATATGTAAGTATGATGTATGAATGTATAGTTTACTTCTCATGATGCTTTCTTTTGTAACCATGTATCATTTTATTTTTATTAAAAAAAAAAAAGAATTTGCCAAAATTATTTGTACGATTACAACTAAATAGACTTATCTATATTATAATGAACCGGGTCTAGTTTATACATTTTATTTCCGTTTTTGTGGTTATGGTGTGACATTTCCTCTTCAAAATGTGGCGTTATAATGTTGAAGCCTAAAAATACAGATCTATCTTTTTTTTGTCGTAGTTACTTGATCTTCTTCTTATGAGTGTGACATTGCAAGGCTTACAAATAGTAGAACCATATCTACGAGCAATGCGAAAGGCTCACAACCATGTGAGAAAATAAAAGTTATGTAAAAATATAGAGAGAGAGAGAGAGTAAAAGAGAGAGAGAGAAAGAGAGAAGAATAAGAATATAGGAGGAACCAAACCTGTGAAGGCGGTTGCTGTGGTAGACGAGTGGCAATTGCTATAATAGACGAGTGGTGATTGATGGTAGCAAACTTTGCCGAGGCCAGTCTTAATGAACCCTTTGGCAAAGAAGAAAGCGAGGCAAATGAGCCACTGTTTAGGGTCGACAAACTTCAAAAAATTTGCGAAATAGGTTGCTGCAAGCATAATTGATGGTGGTGACTTGGGGTGGATGAGAGGTTGGCCACTTATTGTCCAAATTCTCGGTAAAATTACTGGAATTATTTTGATTTTGATTAAATTGCTAGAATCATGTAACCTCATATATAATATAATAAAAAGGTTTAATAATCTAATAGTGAAAATTGATAAATGAATAATATGTAATAATTACATATGACTTTTGGTACAACAAATATGTATTTGTCTAGGACATGTTCAAATCAATGATATAATTAGTGATTGAAATTGGGTGCTTTTAATAACATCGATTACTTTATAACATCAGTTACTGTTTACAAATGACAAATGTTAAAATTAGAATGTCAATTACTTACATACAATTATTTTCATTTTTAATTTTAAATTATTGATTGCAATATTAAACATCAATTGCTATATTCATTTTTCTTTTTTGCCAAAGATAAAGAAATTCATTACTTATAATCAACAAGGATATGACATCCCAAGTACAAATAAGAGGTCAAATAGCCAAAGAATCTTCTAACATGCTTGGAAGAAATAGCGAATGGAAAGGTGAAAAGAAGATGGAATAGGATATGTTCCTATAAAATCAATTGTCTTCTCCATCTTCATTGAATCAAAACTACACTTCTTTATGAATCATCGAAGGTAGCTTGAAGGATTGAAGTATTGACAAAAGAAGGCACTGCTCGTGTTGCTCATATTGCTCTTTGCTTTTCTTCTATTTTGGACCTAGATGGTCATCTCCTCATTATCTATGGCCCTGTCACATGTTGGGTAGATAAAGCTAGCAATGTGGTCTAGAGAAATTAGATTATTACCACCATGATGGTAGGAGTTTTGCATCTCATCTTGACCCACTGAAGAGATAACCATAGAGCGGAAAGGAAGAGTTTTTGCGGCAGCCAAATGCCTAATTAAACATATCCTTGAGGTCTTAATCTAGTGGGAAAATTAATCCTCATTAAAAAAGATCAATTTGGCCTTTTCTTGCTTAGCATCGTCATTGTCATCTTCATCAATAGTGGCCTCACAGGAAGATGCCATTAGTTCAGATCTGGGACTGATAGAACTTGTTGGGGTTGGTTGCCAGTATTTGCGATAGGTGGATGAATTGTTGGGAAGGATGAGAGAAAAGAAAGTTCGTGAAAGGCAACGACGAGTCTAGTGGCTACGGGCAATGAAGAACTGGCCTTAGTAGTTTGGGCCTTGGACGCAGAAGAGGTTGAGTGGGTGATAGGGAGCAGTGGTGACTTGGTGTGTCACAACGTCCCTCACGACACAATGCAATGCGGAGTGATGAATTCTTGCATATGAATGCAAGAATGAAATGGAGTCGCCACCAACCAATTTATCCATTAAAAATGGAAAGGTTCGATCAGTTACCTAAAAGATGGTATGCATTTTAGAGTTTAGGTTCGGGGGTTGATTAGGAGTAGGGAAGGTATTAGCACCCTACGCCGTCCGTTCCAAGAATGATTACCTATTTAATCTAATGTTATCCTTTAAAGTTAATGAAATTGGTCCTTTATTGTTTATTTTCAAAAAATATTTTATTTTTATTTTATTTTAACATGTGCCACTTTTTCAAGCATATGATCAAGAATGATAAATGACTTTGATAGAGAATGAGTGGCTAAATAGTCATTTTTGTATGAAACAAATTTTAATCCCACAACATGTAGTATGAAAGTGGCGAATCAAAATATTATTTTTTGGAAGAATGAATTTTCAAAATAAATGGCCAAATAAAATATTATTTTTTAAAAATAAGATTTTAATTCAAGAAAATATGTTTAGGTCAAAAAATATTTTTTTGAAAAGTAAATGACCAAATAAAATCTCACTCAACAAGAAAATATTTTTGTTTATAATGAGATTCTTGTAGTGATTTCCAAAAAGGTTTTCATAAAAAGTAAAATTTTAACTCACCACAATAAAAAAGTTGGGACTACGCGCGTAAATTTGTTCACATTCATTTTTTATTTTATTTTATTTAAAAAAATTCTTGAAAAATTAGATCAAGCCAGCTCACTTGGCAAGATCTAATAGAGATAAGCCTCAAGATTTTTTGGAAGAATTTAAATGATCGACACCACGATCCTCTCCCAACTTTTTTGTCATTGATCGTGTTTCAAATTTTTATTTAATTTATATTTGATGTTATGTTTAAAGTTGGATGTAAGAAAAAGACTTTTTTATTGAAAAATTAGATCAAGCTAACTCACTTGGTGAGATCCAATAGCGATGAGCCTCAAGATTATTGGGAAGAGCTTAAATGATAGACATCTCGATCCTCTCCCAATTTTTGGGTCATCGACTTCGTTTCGTCACAATAAATTGGGTTAGCAATTTTTATGCACAGTTGCACATAGATCCCTATGTGTAAATTCTTTTTGACGTAGCCAAAAAAATGACTCAAGTATATATTAATTGTAAAAAGATGAAATCTTAAATATTATGATATGACTACTTCGAAAACCAAGTCGCTATCTGTAACACCCCTCTATTTAGTAACCACGGTACAATCATCATTATACTACGATCACTAAATTTTTGGCATGCTACGACTCAAATAACAAGTTTCCAAAATTTAATCATTGTGTATATAAAGAAAATATGAGCCAAGAATGAATAAATGCCATCATTTGAAAATATAATTTAACAAGATATACTCAAAATACAGCACATAAGACTGGATAATTACCTTAAAACATACATAGCGCGGCGCATTGCTCATACCTCTCAAAAACACTTAGATATACATCAAAATGCAGTTATACTCAAAAGAACCCTTATACAGATAATGCAAAGAAAACATAAACTACCCATAACAACACCACGACTAAAGAGTTAGGCACTCCATCGGATCCACCTTGGGATCCTCTCCCGGCTCATCTGAAGACACAAGGACAGGATAGAGTGCGGTCTCACGGGCAGGTGCCCTAGCAGCTGATGCCATAGAATCCTCGTCCTCTCTGGGGGTGTGAAGCGGATCACCCCAAAGCTCCTGAATGGGCAATGCAAACTCTAGATGCACTGATGTAGTGAGAGTCAAAATAGGATCTCCATCGCGGGTCCTCCTCGCGGTCAAGATTAGATCCCCAACATACTGTATACGCTCGCCGGCCCAGTCGACTCGCCAAGCATTGGCACCCCCGGTGAACACAATCCTGACGAAGCCAATAAAACTCCTTCTTGACGCCATCACTGAAAGTAGGAGACCAAACTAAGTAAAATCTAGGAAAATCAACCTCGTCCCCTCTACAGTCTTTAACCAAAATCACGTAGAACAAAAATAGTATAAATAAGAGGTGAGATATCCAACATCATTACCAATTATGGCTATAAGAAATAGAAATGGCGTAGGGCGCCCACATAGCATTACAAGAATAATAAACAGTATCAAGAAGCAGATATTAAACAACTTAACAATTCCAGGTAGTTATAACATTAATAAGATAGCAATTCCAATCATTATATAAATTAAATGTCAAATAATATATTGACTCACTATGCACATGTACATGATATCAAAATCCCACTCCATGGAGCTAGACACAAATATCAGAGAGAATGATCAGGGAGACATGTCAGTATCTCGTCAGCCTAAAACAAGTGCTTTCCAGAAAAATAATAATTTTGCATAACAAGGCTTTATACAGCAGCATTCCCACAGGATCGCGATATAGGACAGTGTCTCGGTCCGGATCGTCGGTACATTTGCATCGGTTTGTCCCACGGCCCAGAGGGGCTACCAACTGTCTGCTGTGAGGCGCCTGCGCCTCGACACCCCTAAGGTCAACAGCATGACCTACACTAGTCTATTCGCACTCATACTAAGGTGTGATTCAAACTCCTAGGCAACATAGCCTTAACAATAGTCCATTGGACTTTTACAATGCATGATGACTCAATGCACATTCATGTATATTCAACAATAATATACTTTTCCATAACATGCCACAATTTGACTAAGATAAGCATCAACGCATTCTTGGTCCCACTCATGGACCCATAATAAATATTATCAAGTCCTCAAATAAGACATTACACTTTTAGGGTACATTATGGAATCATGCCTTAATTTATATATTCTTCTTAATAAGTTTCTATTTAGAGAAATTCTCTCACATTATTCATTTAATCTTTTTTTTATCTTAATTAAGCAAGTTCATCAATTAATTTTAGACTTAATTCCCTTAAGATAATTTAAATTGAGTTATTCAACATTCTTACTTACACTCATGGTTTTCCTTTAATTAAGAATTACTCTTAGTTTTAAGATAAGATCTCATTCTTGATTCTTTTCCATTTTTATGAATTCCTAATTAATTTCTAATTATCCAATTAACTAAGTTTTACTTTAATTTAGCATTTCTTATGAAATCCTTCTCTAGAGGAATTCTCTTGATTATTAAGTTCCTCACTTTAAGTTTATTTATACTCACTTAGAAAATTAATCTAAGGTTTTCCAAGTCTCACACACTCTTATTCTTTTCTTAGGTCTAAAGAATCACTTTAAGTTACCAATTAGATTTCGTTCCATCACATTGTTAACTACTTAATCACTTGTTTATTTAAATTCCAAGGTGCCTAAAGTTACATGGTTGGACCTCAAAATGGCCCTAGAGGCCGTGAGCCTCCTAAGGGTAGGAACCCTAAATTTTCCTTTACTCTATTACATGTTATTCACTTAGTTGGTTATGTCTCCACTTGTTACCAAATTTTCAATCATGAACACCCTATTTAAGGGTCATGGCCATGAGCCACATAAAAGGGAACAAGGAACCCTGGCTTCCATTTCATATATCCAATCCAACAAAATCAATCCAAGATCATCAATATATATGTACATTCAATCAAATATATTATACATGGTAAAATCAACACATAGTCATCAAAATCACACATTCAAGAAGAGTAACCCTAACATGGGTTCATCACAACCAACACACAATCAAGTCCCTCACTATCAATAGAGGTTGAAGTGGACCATCTCCCTCTTACCTAAGGGGAAAACAAAAAAAGAACTTCCTTGAAGCCCTTTGATGAATTCGGCCAAGCTTCACCAAAAACCCTAGAAATTACAACTTCATCAAATCAACATCAAGGCTTGAGAAAAGAGGATAAATGGTCATGATGAAGACCATTAAAACGAAAATGAAGAAGAGAAGATGAGAGATCAAGAATCTTATCCTAAAGCTTTAAACTTTGAAGCTTGAAGAAAATGATGAAGATGGAAGTTTTTCAAATATATTCAAACTAGAAAGGTGCTTAGAATGTGATGGAGGTTAGGAAAATATGGTTACTTGAAATTTTTGCAATCTTTGGAGTCTTGGAGGAGGTGTGGCCATGTGGGGAGTAGAGAGAAAGAGGAGAAAATGTGAAGAGAAGATGAGTGTAGAGAGAGAAAGTGATAGTAGAAATGATGATGACTTTTAGAGTTTTGAATTAGAATAGAAACTAATTAAGTGAAAACACATTTTTGGCTCCAAGGAGGCCTCATGGTCGTGTAGTGTGGGGAGAAAAGGGAGGGAAAATTGCCACCAAAATTAGGGCAAAACTTGTTGGATTTATCAAAAGTAAATTTGATTAGACATAAAGTAGATTTCCTTTAGATAAGGTGATAAGATGATAAAGTAATAAAATAATAAGGTGAATTGGATTTTCACTATAAACTATTACCCAATGGACAATTGTTACAATTCACAAAGTCAGTATTTATTGTCCAACGGATAATAGAGCGTTCTGCAGAATTTTATTTAACAGAATGTACTGTGATTTTATTTATCAGATAAAATCTCAAAAAACGTAAACCTTGTAAACTGTGTCCAGCCTCGAGTTTAGTAAGATCCCCCGTCGACGTTCCCACAGTTCAAAGTTTACAAGCCTAAGGGAAAATATTTCATTTTTTTGGCTTCGCTTAGTGCACACGTAAAATGAGGAATATATTAAAATATTCACGTTTCTGAAAAAATTCATAAAAATTCTCAAAAATTATAAATATTATAAAATGACTATTTATAATGAAACAAACAATTTTTTGGGTGTTACACTGACTTTGCTCAGTGTGCACATAAAACGAGAAATATATTAAAATATTTAACGTTTCTAGAAAAATTCAAAAAATTTTCTAAAAATCATAAAAATTATAAAATGGCTACTTATGATAAAATGAATAATTTTTGGGGTATTACACTACCCATCAAAGAAACAAACACATTAGAAAGCTTTTCTAATGACCGTAAAAATGATTAAAAAAAGATATTAGTGAATGGCATGCCTTTTATACATAAGATCAAAGCAAGTAAGTTGAGAAAGTGGAAGATAAAATATAGATGAAGAGATTGAAATACCTAGGAAGTGTTTTATCCAAAGCTTTAAATATCAACTCTCGCTTCTTAAGCTTTACGTGCTTCCACTTCTTCTTCCTTTTTCTGATGGTATCGTATGCCTCTCACTCCCTTTCTGTAACTGGATAGGATTCTCTCTTTCTCTCTCTCTCTCTATGTGTAGTTATGGAATTCTCTCTTTCTCTCTTTTCCTCCCCCCTCCCTAACTGAACGGGAGATCTCTCTTTTTATAGAAAAATTGACAACTTTTCGTATCTAACTTGCATGATTTTTATCACCCTTCAGATAGCCGAATGTGCCCTCGATCTCAGCAGATAAGTTTTAAGATTTTCTGTTATCTTTTCAATGCCACAAATGGCATCTCTATCTAATCTCTATAGCCCAAGATATGGTCTAATTATTGAATCATAGTCAGGAAAAATGTGAGAATCCGAATCTGCAACAAACTAGGATTTTATCACACTCCAAATGGTCGAATTTTCCCTCTATCTCAACAGAGAAGTTGTAGGATTTTCTATTAGCTTTTCAATGCCGCAAACGGCGCCTCAATATGATCTTTGTAGTTCAAGATGATCTTTGTAGTTCAAGATATGGTCTAATTAGTGAAACATGGTCAGGAGAGCGTGAGAATCCGAATTTGCAACAAACTCTATCTCTTTGAGAAACTTTATCCAATCTTCAATCTAGGAAGTGTTGTATCCAAACACTATCTCTCTTTACTTGTTTGTAGTTTTGACTTTCTCTATCTGATAAGATTCTTATCTCCTCATTCTTTATCATTTATCCATTAGCAATTAATGTCAATCTCATCTCCAAACTTCCTGATATCATCACACTTCCTTTCCTCTCTCTTCACATTTGGGTATTAAAGCCTAAAAATAACTCAAAGCCCAAGATGTCTTGGACAAATTTGGGTATCAACAGTTGCCCCCATTTGCTTTTCATTTGAAATGAAATGGAAAGCAAATGTGTTGATTCAAATTTGTCCAAGGGACATTTTTCATAAATTCAAGAGACATCAGAAGTGATGGGATGTAGGACCCATGGTGACAAAGAAATAGCGGGTGCATGACCCTTGGAAACTAAAAGGGAGTAGGTGTATACCCTGGTAAACTTAAAAGAAAGCGGGGCTTATACATAGAAAAACAAGTGGGTTTGTACCCTAGAGAATTAAAATCCAAAGGGTTTGTACCCTAGAAGCAAGTGGGTGTATACCAAAAAAAATAAGCGGGTTTGTACCCTAGAAAATTGAAAGCGAGCAGGTTTATACCCTACAAACAAGAAAGCGAGTTTATACCCTAGAAAATTAAATGCGAGCGAGTTTGTAACTGGAGAAAAAAAAAGCAGCAGGTGTGTACCTTGGAAAAATTAAAAGCAAGCAAATTTGTACCCTGGAAAAAAATGTGAGCAGGTTTGTACCCTGAGGAAAATAAAAGCAACGAGTGTGTACCCTGGAAAATTAAAAATAAGCGATTTTGTACCCAAGAAAACTATAAAGCAAGCAGGTGTGTACCCATTGACACTTGATAGAAAAAGAGTCAAAAAGTTTAATGAGACGTGTACCCGTCGAAGCTTGATAGTAAAGGTAAAAAGCTTACAGGGACGTACACCCATCGAAGCTTAACAGAAAAGGTAAAAAGCTTACAGGTATGTACACCCATCAATGCTTGGCAAAAAAGGTAAAAAAAAGCTTACGGGGATGTACACTCGTCAAAGCTTGGCAAAAAAGTAGAAAGCTTACATGGACGTACACCCGTCGAAGCTTGGCAAAAAAGGTAAAAAGCTTATGAAGACGTACATGATAACTCCATGAAATGTAATTATTTATGCCCTATATTTGTGCTTTATGGCATGCTTAGTCCTTGTTCTTATGCATATTTGGAAGGTTTTATACTTATATTTGTAAAATTCTATTTTGAGATATTCCTTTATGTTTTTGAGCAATTTGTGCATATTTGTTGATTGATTAAGTAGATTTGCAATTATATTTAACTTGGTACTTTCTCTAATGCAGGAAAGGCTCAAAAAAGACAAATTGATGCAAGTCAAGGCCTAGCATTGGAGGAAAGAAGCCAAGAAGACATTCCAGAGCTCCACGTCGTGGTGCAAACATGTGCACGCCACAACGTGATGGTTTCAACTAGCACAAGTCAAAGAAGAACATGGCCTACCACGTGTTCTCGTACACGGGCTCCACGCCGCGGCGCGCATCAGTGAATTGAGTCTATTTATTCTATTTTTCACGCTTTCTCTCTCGTTCTCTCAGTTTTCTCTCTTTGGTTGTAGGTTTTTAGGTTTTAGGGTTAGAGGCTGTGGTTAAGTCCTCCATTGGAGGTGAAGATGGAGCTTGGGGAGCTAAGGATGGAAGCCCTCTTTTTCTTGGAGGAGGATCTGAGCTTTAATGACGAAATCCATAAGCTTTCTCCTTCTCTCTTTTATATTTTCTCTTCCTCATTTCTTGAACATGTATTTTGATTTGTATTGTCGTGTTCAATGATGTAGCAGCTGTATTTAGGAATGACTTTGAATCTTTTTATGAATATTAATGATTTAATCTTCTCTGAGTTTGTGTGGATCTTTGATTTTGTTCAATCATATTGTTTTTAATGCTTTTGAGTGTTTGGCCAATATTTAAGTTTATTTGATAAAATCCAATGAACCTAGACATAGGGATTTGGGTTTGAGATCGTATGTATGCTTGATGCATGTTCCATTCTATTCCAATGGCGGGATGAGTTGATTCACTAATGGGATAGAAATATACCTCTTAGCCATGCATAATACATGTTTGAGAATAGACCTTAAAGAGTGAATTTTGTGTTAGCTCTCAAGGACACTTAGTGAGTTGGGCAATTGAAACCATGGTTAGATGACCTAGATATAGGCATTTAGCTAATGTAGATTCTCATGCTAACCTAATCATTGCATTCATATTTATGAAGAGGATTACATATTGTTGGTTGAAGTAAAGAGTGAAGAAGAATTTCCCTAATCTCTAACCATTATCTTTACCACTTTTTAGTCTTTAGTTTAATTGTTTTCTCCTATTTTTATGTTCTTGAATAGAATTAGGTAAACTATCAATTAATACTTAGCATTGGAAATAAAACTTATTCTCGTGGGAATGATATCTATACTCATCATTTTATTACTTGCGCGACCCATGCACTTGCGGTTAGCAAATGGGCAAACAAGTTTTTTTGGCCCTAACAGTACACCCGTCAAAGCCTAGTAGAAAAGGTAAAAAGCTTATGGGGACATATACCCATCAAAGCTTAGCAAAAAAAAGGTAAAAAGTTACGAGGATGTACACCAGTCAAAGCTTGGAAAAAAAGGTAAAAAGCTTACGAGGTTGTACCCATCGAAGCTTGACGAAAAAGGTAAAAAGCTTACAGGGACGTACACCTATCGAAGCTTGGCAAAAAAGGTAAAAAGCTTATAGGGTCATACACCCATCGAAGCTTGGCGGAAAAGGTAAAAAGCTTATGGGGACGTACACTCGTCGAAGCTTAGCAAACAAGGTAAAAAACTTATGGGGACATACACCTGTCAAAGCTTAGTAGAAAAGGTAAAAGGCTTATGAGGATGTATACTCGTCAAAGCTTGGAAAAAGAGGTAAAAAGCTTATGGGGTCATACACCTGTCGAAGCTCGGTGGCAAAGGTAAAAAGCTTACGGGGTCGTACACCCATCGAAGCTTAGTGGAAAAGGTAAAAAGCTTATAGGGATGTGCACCCGTCAAAGCTTGGCAAAAAAGGTAAAAAGCTTACGGGGTCGTACACCCATCAAAGCTTGGAAGAAAAGATAGAAAGCTTATGGGGACGTACACCCATCAAAGCTTAGTAGAAAAGGTAAAAGCTTATGGGGACATATGCCTATCAAAGCTTAGTAAACAAAGGTAAAAAGCTTACGAGGATGTACACCCGTCAACACTTGGCAAAAAGGGAGAAAGCTTACAGGGTTGTACACCTGTCGAAGCTTGGCAAAAAAGGTAAAAAGCTTACGGGGATGTACACCCATCGAAGCTTGGCAAAAAAGGTAAAAAGCTTACAAGGTTGTACACCCATCGAAACTTGGCGAAAAAGGTAAAAAGCTTATAGGGACATACACCCATCAAAGCTTGGCAAACAAGGTAAAAAGCTTACGGGGACGTACACCCATCAAAGCTTAGCAGAAAAGGTAAAAAGCTTATGGGGATGTATACCTATCAAAGCTTGGAAAAAAAGGTAAAAAGCTTATGGGGTCATACTGTAACGTTTCAAATTACTAACACTAATGACGTATCTGATTTACACATCAGTAATTAAAATTTGATATATTACTTATGAATATCCACAAATTATTCAAATAAATAATTTAATAATATACAAAATATGAACCTTTGCAGAAGCATAATTTATATACATAATGAAAGGAATAATATACAAATTATACATATTTGCGCATTATATACAAATTTTATCAGATGTATCAAATTACTTGGACTAATTTATAAATATCTAACTAAGAACATCCTAACTAATCCTTCAAGTAAGCTTCATACACATGCTGATCTACTCGGGCCACCTGGAATTATCATGGAAACCATAGAGAATAGTGGGGGTGAGAATTTAGAAATTCTCAGTAGCTCGTTTAAAACTGTGTCATCATAATAGTTCTAGCTATTTCAGGAAAAAACTTGATTTTATTCAAAACAATTATTACTATTCTAGGAAGATGGCAAAAGGCCAAATCCATCTCCTTCCTCTTCCCAAAATAGACGGTTCATTTAATTACTATAAAACTTCATTTTAGAAGATTCATCAAAACGTAATCAATTTAACAATTTCAATATATCAAGATGAAAATCTCATCATCAAAATCAAGTTATGAGCTCATAAAATCATTCATTCACTTAGTAGTAGTCTACTTTTAGGTTAGTGCACATCAACCTCTTCATGACAGTACATCATCACACAGAACTACTTTGGGTAACTAGGCCCAGTCTTTCCCTGTCTAGCTTAGAGGAAGTACGTCTCCTCAATATCAAAGCTAGGGTTAGACTTTAATCCATCATGATAAGGAGAAGATACGTTATTTCATAATATTAATCATCGGGAATAGAATGAGAGGTACATTACTCAAACTATCTAGGATATAGGATTACTCCAAGTAGTGAGGGAAACACTCATCCTCAATCACTTAATGACTAGAGAAGCTCAGGTAAAGAGGAAGGCTCTTCCTTAACCTCAATTACTTTAGTATAGAGAAAATCACATATTCTTTTGCAATCAACCATGACTTACCTTAGTGCAAGTACATCTAAAATCCAACTTGGCCTAGTTCCACAAAGTGGATACCTATGAAAATCAAATCATCACATATGTAATATAATGCATAATCCAATCATACTCATCATGGGTATTCAAATATCATCAATCAATCTCACTTGATGCAAACATATCACGCAATCAAGCATCATTTACATAACATTATTTATGCTCTTTTTCATCTAATATATCTCAAATATAGTATTACATTGCATTTTGAAAGCAAATTCTTAAGAAATAGAGTAGAAATTCCATCTATGGGCGCCGTGGAGTGAAAACCTGGCGCCACGGTGTTAGACGCGCAACAGCACCAGATTTTTTTGGTTTTCAGCCAAAAATCCATCTTTTTTTCCAAATCAAATCAGAAACCTGTCCAACAATCATGAATAAATCATCAAAGTTATCATGTTCAAGCATCAAAATCCTCATACAAAATCACAAATCAAAGGTGGGTTCAATACCCTTTTTTCAATCTTGAAAATCATCAAGAACCAAGAGAAGAAATCAAATTCTCACATCATGAATCAAACACAAAAGGTTAAATCTTTCATCATCAAACTAGAAATCTCACTCAAAACATCAAGAATTAGATCTTGAAATACAAAAGAACAAAAGAAAAGAGTGAGAAAATCCCCCTACCTTGGTTTCCATGGATCCTTGCTCTTATTTCTTTCTTGTTGATCTTTTTCCTTCTTTCTTTTCTCCATTTTTCTGCCATGCTTCATGACCCCCTCTTTTTCTTTTCTTTTCTCCTTTTCTCTTTTTCCTTCTCTGTTTTCTCTTCTCTTCGTTTTTGTCTCTGTCTCCCCTGTCTTCTCTTCTTTCTTTTTATTCCTTTTCTTTTACTTTTTCTTTCATTTGTTTCTTTTGTTTCTCATTTAATCAAGTCAGCCGACAGAGTGAGGGAGAAAGGAGTGAGAAAATATCTCAAAGAAACAATGATGAGGGTGTGGGGTCGATGGAGAAGAAAAAAGCCAAGAAAAATTATATTTTAACTGATAAATTTTTATCTGCTAAATACACTTTAATTTCTTAAAAGTGAATTTTCTAACCTTCATAGACATTAGGAAAATTTCTAGGATTTCATGCTATTTTTCATATCGTCATCCCACTATTTTCATTATAATGTGTTGCCAGTGCCAAGGCTTCATTATTCTTTTCTTAGGTTAAATTAAACCAATGGAACTGAATTATGAAGCTTTCAAGTGTCTTTTTCAATCTATTTCTATTCTCAAATTAATCTTCATCCTTTATTTTACATCTACTCATACCTCTATAGTTTTCTGATCCATTTATCTGATTAATTCTATCTTTAAATACTATCTAAGTGTCATTAAAAATATTAAACTAACTCTTTTTGTCCTCAAAATTTAACCACATCCTCTTTCACACATTTATGACCTATTAATAAAATTTTCCTTATTTATTTACTTTGATTTAGCATTTATGCTATTTTCTTGAGTTAAAATAGTCATTTTGCACGTTCTGTGTTGCGACAAAGTGCCTAAATTAACTCAAAACATCTCGAAAATCATCAGACATGTTAAACAAGTATTATGGTACCTTATGACCATATACAAGTTTAATATGCTAAAAAAGAGAATGTTACACATACACCCGTCGAAGCTTGGCAAAAAAGGTAAAAAGCTTATAGGGTTGTACACCCGTCGAAGCTTGGCGGAAAAGGTAAAAAGCTTACGAGGATGTACACCTGTCGAAGCTTGGAAAAAGAGGTAAAAATCTTACGGGGATGTACACCCATCAAAGCTTAGCAGAAAGGTAAAAAGCTTATGGTTACAGCTACGTACACTTGTCAAAGCTTAGCAGAAAGGTAAAAAGCTTACGGGGACGTCTACCCATCAAAGCTTGAAAAAATAAGTAAAAAGCTTACGGGAACATATACCCGTCAAAGCTTGGAAAACAAGGTAAAAAGATTACGGGGATGTACACCCATCGAAGCTTAGTAGGAAAGGTAAAAAAAAAAAAATCAGCCAACTTAATGCAATGAGAAATATGATGAAGCAATGCATGCTTTATGCATATTACTAGCTTGTATGGAAGTACTTTAATCTTTTTTTTTTTGTGCAACCCTTAAGGACCTAATTACAAATGGATGCTTGGATGAACAAGAGCAAAACATGTCATAAATCTTCATTTGGCCTTTGGCTTAACTGCTTGATTACTTGCTTTCAAAGTGCATTGTTCTTGTAATAATTCCCTTCCACATATGATAACCTGAGTTATTCCTTTTACTGAGAATTTATCAAGTTTCCCTTAACCTCTGGAATCATTAAAGTAATTCCAAATATTTTTGGTAGAGTTAACACACATTTCACTTTTCAGCATACGTTTATCATGATAAATGCATATGGCAATTAGAAACATGTAACAATGAGAATATCTCAAATATTATGTAGGAGATAGAGAAGGTACAAGAAAGGCAATATGATATGGGTGAAAAGATTAACAAAAGGGAATAATGAAATGAGATTCTTCAGTTTTTCTAGTAATACTCTTAAAAGTGACCAATGTTGGTATTCTCATTATATCATCCTGAACACCCTATAATTTGCTCGTAAGGACATGAACTGCCCCTCATGATTGATTTTCATAGATCTGAATTGCCCCAATGTGGAGATGAAGTCTCATTCCCTTTAACTTGCCAAGTGGCATTTCTTCATTTTGACCCTAATTTTTGCCTAGGCTACTTTTTTCAATTTTTCAACTTAGCGGGTTTTCTTTTTCTTTTTTTTTAGAAGCAAGGAGTTGAAAACTCAGAAGAGCATGAACTTTTTATCTCAAAATTAAAGTTGATGAAAATGACAACAACCATTCATTGATCAGAATGGACTTTTTAAGGCTTGTAATGTGGCTAAGGTTAAGGGTTATGAAAGGAAAGGTATAAGGCTTAAACAAGTGTTTAAGGGTTGAAAGGACTAAGGATCCTTAGTAAGCTTTGTCAATTGCCTTTGGAATTATCAAGAGTACAACACTTTTTGTTCACTTTTGTATTCTTTTCCCTTTTTCACTTCATCATTTGCCTTTGCTATGAACCATTTTATTTTTCAATATTTTTCTTCTTTTCTTTTTTTCTTTTGGATTTTTTGGGCAAAAATCACCTTTTTTGGGCAAAAATCACCTTTTTTGGGCAAAAATCACCTTTTTTACTTTATGCCAACCCCTAGTGTAGGGGTGATCCTTGTCCAAGGTTCTTTAAAGAAAATTTTCAAGATCAAAAGGAGGTAACAAGGGATAATAATGATGATGAAATTTGTAAAGGATAGAGAAAGATGGTCAATCTTCATTTCAAATCATGACATGATTGCTTATTTTCAAAACTTTAATTTTGAGATAAAAAGATAGTGCACATCAAGTGATTACTTGTTTGCTCCCTTTTACTTTTTTTTTCTTTTTGATTCATTCTTTTTCTTTTCTTCTTTTTTTTTGGATTTTTTTTTAAACATGACACCTTTTGACCTCGTATGAGTGGCAAGTCCTTACTATTTGCTCTTGTGAGAATCCAAACACATAATTAGAAGGATGCCTCATGATTATCATTTGACACTTATTTTCTTATGTTAGACGAACCTTGACTTTCTATGTCACCTTCAATTCCCTTATTAATTAGCGTGACCAAAATGATAACTTAGGATCATAACATTGTCATTTTCAAGAGTATCACTTTCAAATATGCATTTATTTGTTTTAATAAAAGAGAAAAAAGAAAAAATGAATCAGGGAGGGATGAATGAATGCTAGAGTGGAAAAGGAAAACTTGAAATGCATTTATTGATAACAAATACTAGAAAGTGAAATATGTAAGCCCATTATTCAAATGTCATTCTAAAGACTTGGGTAGAGCTATAGGATTTGCATTACAGAATTACTTTGAATGAAACTCTAAGGCTACGGGAAACTCGATGATCTTCCAATTGCTGAGCTCTGTGGTTGGAGAGCAAGGATAGACCAGGTCACCAATATGATCGATGGGTTAGTCACCTTCAACTGTAGACACCTGATTTGAGGGCCTCAATCTTGCACTTCGAAAACTTTGTTATATGTCACAGATGGGTACCCTTTCAATTCTAAGCTCCCGGTTTTCTAATCGAGCTAACCTTCTTTCTTTCTTTTCATTCATAAGACTTCTTATATCAACTTTGGCGGGTTTGTATCCTAATCTAAACCTATCTTTATTTTCACAAAGCTGTAGGGGTTTCACAACACCCTGTTGACTTTTTCATAGTCCACTTCCATATTGATAACCTCTCTCAAGCATGACTTTAGCCACCATTATTGATGTCTTAGATGGTTGCGGTTTTAGCATTCTAGCTTATTCTTTTAGGTATGTAGTATAAGAAATCTCAAATGTTTGAAATGCTATCTGAAGAGATTCTTCTGCAGCTTCAATGTAAGGGGTCGATGAAGCTTTACTTATCAACATGTCCTCTTCTCCCAAAATGATTACCAGCTTGTTATCCACAATGAATTTCACTTTCTGATGCAGTGTGGAAGGTACTACTCCAGAAGAATGAATCCAAGGTTGCCCTAGCAGGCAACTGTAAGTTAGTGTTACGTTCATTACTTGGAAGAGTATACTAAAAATAATGGGCCCAATTTGAATTAGGATTTCAATTTTGCCTATCACTTATCTTCTTGTGCCATCAAAAGCCTTTACTATCATCATACTCAGCTTTATGTGAGACCAGTCAAAAGGTAACTTAGAGAGTGTTGATTTTGGCATTACATTTAGTGAGGACCCATTGTCTAATAGCACTCTAGCCATAATGTGTTCCTGCATTTCGCCAAAACTGAAATATAGAGTGCTTTATTATGTCCCATTCCTTCAGCAGGTATCTCATCATCAAGGAAAGAAATAAAATTGTTTACAGTAATGTTACCAACAATACCGCTAAGCTTGTCAACTGTGATATCATGAGAAACATGAGATTTAGTACCTTCATCAACACTGTTCTATGTGGCTCAGAATTTAACAATAAGGACAAAAGAGATATCCTAGCTGGAGTGTGATTTAGTTAATCCACCACTCGATACTCGCTTTGCTTGATGATCTTTAATAACTCACAGGCTTCCTCATCAGGCACATCTTTTTTATGCTCATCATGTCTTGCTATGACTTTTTCAGTAGAAGTATTCCCCACTTTACTATTTCCTTTCACTGTTTGACTTTTTTGTAACTCCTTAGGAGTATAACATCTGCCACTTTGATTCATTCCTCCAATCCCAAATATATTTGTAATCGTAGAGGAAGTTCCATGGGAAGATGTAATACTTGGTTGATTATTCTAAAGATGACTCTTGAGGACTTGCACACTATAACTCCATGGCACTACTTTGGTGTCTTTGTAAGGGAAGGAACTTGGTACTTGAATTGTAATGGGTGTTGGATGACAAGAAACAGGAGGGAGTGTACTTTTGGAGTAATAGACCACCAAAGGCTTTGACACAACTATTTAAACTTGAGGAATTACAGATTTCTCGACCATATTTATGTCATCATTACTATCATATTTGAAACATATTTGCACTAGTTGCATGTCTATTAGATTCTGGAGAATTTGTTTCAACTTATCATAATCTTCAATGGAATGTTTAGCAATACCTCCATGAAAAGGGCATTCCCCAACTTGTGTGTTCTTTTGTGTCTGCACTACCCCCATTTTAAAAAGAGTTTCAAAGACAATCTTCATTAGGGGTTTTGACATCAACAACATTTCTTTTGAAATGATACCCCAATGCTCCTTCAATTGCATTGACCACAGAGTTTTCATGGTTAGGCAAGGGGTTTTTGTTCAAATTTGGTGTATTTTCTTCGAAGTCCAACCATTTGGCATTTATGAGAGCCTGCGCCTTATGTTTCAAAGCAAAGCACTTTTCTGTAGAATACCCCACAGCCCCTGCATAGTATTCACACCATGCGTTAGGATCATATGATTTTAGGTATGGAAGTTTCAAGGGTTTCAACGGGCAAGGAGATACCATGGAATTACTAATAAGGTGATGGAGTAGCTCAGTATAAGTCATGGAAATTGGATCAAATTCGATAGGCTTTTTCTCTTAGTTATTTTTGACTCTTTTTTGGCTTGTGTTTTGGTTTTGGGCCCAGGGTTGGATTGCTTAAGGAGGTGGTGTAGAGGGTGTTAGTGTAGGTGATGATGGGTAATAAGACATTGGTGGTTGATAAGGTTGGTGATATGGTGTTTCTGATGCATTAGCAATATAGGGGTAAGGCATGTAAGGTGCTTGAAGGAATTATTGAGGGCCTGCGAAGGTTTGACTAGACTTCCCTTGACCAACTCCCTTATGATCATATGTCACAGCATGTGCCTCCCTTCTTTTTTTTCTTTCCTGTTTGAGGCTTTTTGAACTCAACTGCCCCAGTTGAACCGTCAACAATCTTCCCACTTTTCATTCTATTTTCAACCCTTTCACCGATTATTACAATATTTAAAAAATTTGATGACACACTCCCAATCATACGATCATAGAATGACGCGTGAAGTGTATTAGTGAATATGGAAACCATCTCATTCTCTAACAAAGGGGGTTCTACATGCGCAATTATTTCCCTCCACCTTTAAGCATATTTTTTGAAAGTCTCAGCATCTTTCTTAGACATGCTTGTGGTTGCATTTATTTGGTGTCATGTCAATGTTGTATTTATACTGTTTTACAAACGCATCAGCTAAATCCCCCTAACGACGTATGTGAGCTCTATCGAGGTGTGTGTACCAATTTGAAGCTGCCCCAGTTAAATTATCCTAGAAGAAGTGAATCAACAATTTGTCATCATTGGCATGTGAAGCCATCTTATGACAATACATAGTCAAGTGGGTTTTAGGGCAAGTGGTCCCCTTGTACTTATCAAACTCTGGCACTTTGAACTTTGGGGGGATCACAACATTCGAGATGAGACAAAGTTCTAAAGCATCCATAATGCCATAATTGCTTCCTCCTTCTATGGCCCGCAACTTCTCTTCGAGAACATCCAATTTCTCTTTGGGCTGAGAACCAATTATGATGTAAAAAAAGGAAAAGGCTGGGGTATGGTTTCGATTTGAGGACTTGATTGGAAGATGGTATTTGGTTGGCCTAAGTTTAGGTTGCCATATGAAGAATTGTTGTATTGTGGTGGGATGAAACCTGGAGGGTTAGTGATTAGAGATGGGATGAAACCTGAAGGATTAGTGATTAGTGATGGGATGAAATCTGAAGAGCTAGTGGTTTGTGGTGGTATGTGATGCGTGTGAAATAATATCATATTTTGTTCTTATTTTGCATGCCTTTTTATGCATTTTAGACATTTTAGTTTTCCTTTTTATTTATTTTTCCTTTAGTTCAGATAACTGCGGTGTTTGTGGTGTTGTTGTGCAGGATTGGTGCTAAATTGGCTTAGAAATGGATAGAAAGCTTGCAAGATTGAAGTTAGAGCTTTACAAATAGCAAATTGGGAAAAAAGACTCATTCCAGAGAGTTCCACGGCATGCCCATGGAATTTCCCACGGCCATGGATCGAGCAGTTGCGTGAAGAAGCAAAAGTGATTTTCTAGAGAATTCCACGGCCTAGCCGTGGAATGATCCACGGTCGTGGAATGATCCATGGCCGTGGATCGTAGTACGCATCAGTTTTTAAGTTTTATTTTTTTATTTCTTTTGGGGCCTTTTAGCCAATTAAAACCTTAGGGGTATAAATAGATGTTCTGAATACAATTTTGGGGGTTCCAATTTGGTTTAGGGAGGCACTATTGGAGGCTCTTGATCTTCATCTTTCTCCTCTCTTTTTCTCTCTTTGATTACGGGTTTGGATGTTCTTTATGTTATTTTCTTGTTTCATCTTCTCCATGGCTGAGTAGTTTCTTTTGTTTCTAGGATTGGGCAATGCCCTTTGATACATTGATGATGATTAATTGACTTTGTTTACCTCTTTTATTAATCTTGAATGTTCTTTGATTCAATCCTTATTGCGCTTATTCATGTGAATTTGCTAGCCACATATTTGCTTCTCATAGATATCTAGGGACGTATTGAGAGGTGAACCTAGGTGTTGGAACCATAAGAATTGAACTTAAAGCCTAAATCACGAGAGTAGGTTTAGCCTTTCGAGGATTCAATGAATTACCATAAAACGTAATGGGTTCAATTTAAATTCAATTACCATGAGAGTAGGAATTGGTTTAATTAGACACGGTTCTTGTCTCTTGAGAAAGAACATTAACTAATTTAGGGTAGTTCACCTTCAATTGAATTTCAATCTTAGTAAAAGGGTTGTCAATTAGGATTTGTCTTGTATCATTGTAGTTACTCTAATATTGGAAGCTTCTTTAAATTTGAAAAATCTTTCTTTATAACTTGTTGTTTTTGTTCTTAATTTTGCACTCTAGTATTGATTTATTTAATTACTTGGTTACTAAGATCTCATCAATCAACGATTATATTTTCTTTGTTTAATTGAATTGAATTAATTAATTAATTGGTATACATAGACACAGTCCTTGTGGATTTGATCTTTTATTACTTGACGACAAAACCGTACACTTGCGGATTTCACACATCAAGTTTTTGGCGCCGTTGCCAGGGACTGTGTGTTTCTTGAATATCAATTTAATTTTTAATTTAATTATTTTAAACCTTTTTCTTTTTACCATATTCTTACATTCTTGTTTTCTCTTTGACTCTCTGTAGGTAATTTCTCTTGTTTATGCAAAGTACTAGACGTTCCAAGACTCTTCTTGAAGCAGATCCTGAAATTGAAAGAACTCTTCGTAGAAGGAGAAGACAACAAAGGCAAAGAGCGAGAGAAATACTTGAACTAACACTTGTTATGGCTGAAGCTGAGGATAATAGACTGCTAAAAGAGTATGCAGCCCCTAATGCTCGGGGTTTGCGATCTGGAATTGCTCGGCTAGACATTGAAGCTAGGCACTTCACCATACCTCCTGCCTTACTTTCTATGATAAGGGAGAACCAGTTTGGAGGATTGCCATTAGAGGACCCGAATGATCATGTGGATATGTTCTTGGAGTTCTGTGAGACCCTCAAGATTGAAGGCGCCTTTGTTGATGCTATTCGTCTCCGCCTGTTTCCATTATCATTGAGAGATAGAGCTAGGGCCTGGTTGAAGTTTGTTCCCGCTGAGACGATAACTACTTGGGACCAATTGGAGCAAGCTTTCTTGGACAAATTCTTTCCACCTTCCAAGACTGCTCATCTAAGGACCCAAATCACAAGCTTCGTTTAGAAAGATGGAGAGTCATTGTCAGAAGCTTGGGATAGATATAAGGCTGGAAGCCTGCCTACACCATGGGTTAGTGAAATGGTTAATTGTCCACACCTTCTACAATGGTTTAGAATATTCTTCAAAGGTGTCTTTTGACTCTGCAGCTGGTGGAGCTTTGATGAATAGAAGGCTCACAGAAGCTTATGAGATCATTGAGAGTGTAGCTGCAAATCATCACCAATGGGCAAATGAAAGAGGTCATAACCCGAGAAAACTCTCGGGAGGTAAGTTTGAGGTAGACGGTGTTAATTTAATCATATCAAAATTTGATTCTTTGAATAAAAGTTTTGACATGCTTGAAAAAACTCATGTTAATGCCATAGGTACTTCTAACAATTTTTGTGAGATTTGTGGAGCATAAGGACACATCGGTTCCGAATGCCAAGTTGGAATTGGATCCTCACAAGGTGCACCGGTGGAACAAGTGGAATCATGCCACAATTTCCATGACTTCAACTAAAACGGGAGAAATGATCTGTATTCCCAAACTTACAACTCAGGTTGGAGGTCACATCCTAACTTCTCTTACCAGAATAGTCAGTACCAAGCTGGGCAAGGTAATGCTAAACCTTCTTTTGGACTCCAACAGGCACAAAAATCTAGACTCAAGTCTCTTCTTGAGAATTTTGTTGAGTCAGTCTAAGCAAAATGAGGAGTTTAGGCACCATGGGCAAGTTGTGACTGAGGCAATTAAAGAGTTGTCAGTTATGGTTGACAATTTAGCCATTCATAATAAGATGTTGGAAACTCGGATTGCCCAACAAGCAAGCACTTCACATAGGTAACAGGGTAAGTTTCCTGGTCAACCTGAAGTCAACCCAGGCAATGAACATTGCAAAGCTGTGAGTTTGAGGAGTGGAAAGAAATTAAAAGATTTCACGGGTAAGGGGAAGAGTGAAAAAGATAAGGGAATTGAGGATAAAGAGACTAAGACACAACCCTTAGAAGAAGAGGAAACTACTGAGAATGTGTCTAAGTATGTACCCCCTGAACCTTACTAACCCCCAGTTCCCTTCCCTCAAAGATTGGCTAAGGCGAAGTTAGATAGGCAGTTTGGGAAGTTCCTATAGGTCCTTAAGAAATTATACTTAATATACCCTTCACTGAAGCGTTGAAACAAATGCCTACTTATGCTAAATTCTTTAAGGACATTTTGTCCAATAAGAGAAAGCTAGAGGATTGTGAGACGGTAGCTTTAACTGAGGAGTGTAGTGCCTTAATTCAGAATAAATTAACTCCTAAGCTTAAAGATCCAGGTAGCTTCTCTATTCCTTGTTTGATTGGCAATACAAATTTTGATAAAGTTTTGTGTGATTTAGGGGCTAGTGTTAATCTTATGCCCATTTCGGTGTGTAAGAAGTTAGAGGTGGGTGAGCTAAACCCATAACAATCTCACTTCAATTGACGGATCGCTCCGTCAAGTACCTAGTAGGCATCTTGGAGGATGTTCCTATCCGAGTTGGTAAGTTTTTCATACCTGCTGATTTTGTTATGCTTGAAATGGGGGAGGATTCCCAAATCCCCATTATTCTTGATAGGCCTTTCTTAGCTACTACTGGTGCTATAATTGATGTTAAAAATGGTAAATTATCTTTAATTGTTGGTGATAATAAGGTTGAGTTTGATATTTCTAAATCTATTAAACAACCTTCTTTTGAGGACTCTTATTACAGGATTGATTTATTACACTAGGTGGTGGAAGAAGAGTCCACCAATATTCATTTGGAAGATCCATTGGAGAGATGCTTGGTTGGTGGCTGCTCTTTTGATTCTGGAGGAGAGGTAGCTAAGTATGCCTGCTTGTTGGAGGCAACCTCAAAAATTCCACCTTACAAAGTCAAAGTGGAAAAACTTGAGCCAAAGCCTAAGTCTGAAGATTGGGAAGAGGAAAAGGCTCCTAAGGTAGAACTTAAAATCCTTCCTTCCACTTTCAGGTATGAGTTTCTTGGTCCCAACTCTTCTTATCCTGTCATTGTTAGTGCTAGCTTGAATGAGTTAGAGACTGAGAAATTGCTTAAGGCTTTTAGGATGCATAGAAAGGTCATAGGATATACTCTTGATGATATTAAAGGCATAAATCCTTCCTTTTGCATGCATAGAATTTTAATGGAACCTAACCATAAACCCTTTGTTGAGCATGAACATAGGTTGAATCCTAATATGAAAAAGGTTGTTAAAAAAGAGGTTCTTAAGTTGCTTGACGCTGGGGTAATTTACCCAATTTCTGATAGTGAATGGGTTAGTCCTGTGCATGTGGTTCCTAAGAAAGGGGGGATGACTGTAATTGAAAATGAGAAAAATCAATTAATTCCCACTAGGACAGTCACACGTTGGAGGATGTACATTAATTATAGAAAGTTGAATAATGCAACTAAGAAAGATCACTTCCCTCTACCTTTCATTGATCAGATGCTTAAGAGGCTAGCTAGGCATACATACTTTTGTTACTTAGATGGATATTCAGGATTCCACCAAATCCCTATC
Source organism: Ormosia semicastrata (assembly GCA_029884595.1). NCBI lineage: Eukaryota > Viridiplantae > Streptophyta > Magnoliopsida > Fabales > Fabaceae > Ormosia > Ormosia semicastrata. Next base: position 12,832,755 of record JAQQTO010000048.1, on the reverse strand, counting down.
CATCCTAGTGACCAGGAGAAGACCACATTTACTTGCCCCTATGACACTTTTGCCTATAGGATAATGCCATTTGGTTTATGTAATGCCCCTGCTACTTTCCAAAGATGTATGACTGCAATATTTTTTGAATTTATTGAAAGCATCATAGAAGTTTTTATGGATGATTTTTTAGTATATGGAACTAACTTTGATGATTGTTTATTCAATTTGTCTAAGATTTTGCAAAGATGTGAGGAGGTTAATCTTGTCTTGAATTGGGAGAAGTGCCATTTTATGGTACAAGAGGGGATAGTGCTTGGACATTTGGTTTTTGGAAAAGGAATTGAGGTGGATAAGGCAAAAATTGAAGTGATTGAGAAATTGCCTTCACCGGTGAATATGAAGGGAGTTCGAAATTTCTTGGGACATGCCGATTTTTACCGGAGATTCATTATAGATTTTTCTAAAATTGCTAAACCTTTGTCTAATCTCTTAGTAAAAGATGTTCTATTTAATTTTGATAGTGACTGTTTGAATGCCTTTTGCAGGTTGAAAGAAGCCTTGATCACTACTCCCGTTTGTAAACACCGGATTGAAATCTACCATTCGAGGTCATGTGTGATGCCAGTGACTATGCCGTAGGAGCTGTGTTGGGGCAAACAAAAGACAAGAAAGTGCATGCAATTTACTATGCTAGCAAGACACTTGATGGACCTCAAGTAAACTATGCCACCACAGAAAAGGAGTTGCTAGCGGTAGTCTTTGTTTTTGAGAAGTTCATGTCCTATCTAGTGGGTTCAAAGGTGACTGTGTACACTGACCATTCAACACTTAGGTATCTCATGAGCAAGAAGGAAGCAAATCCTCGACTTATCCGTTGGATTCTTCTTCTACAAGAATTTGATCTGGAGATTCTGGATAGAAAAGAATCAAGTGGCAAATCATTTATCCAGGCTTGAGCAACCGGTGACTGGGAATAGTGAATTACCTATTGATGATTCTTTCCCTGATGAGCAATTATTTGCAGTTTTTGCAGAGAATGCTCCTTGGTATGCTGACTATGCAAACTACTTGGTTAGCAAGGTTTTATCTCCTGAGCTTAACTATCAGCAGAAGAAGAAATTCTTCTCAGATCTAAAAAATTTTGTGTGGGATGACCCATACATATATCGGAGGTGTGCTGATGGTATTTATAGGAGGTGTGTCTCTGAGGAAGAGGCTCGGAGTATATTGAGTTGTTGTCATTTTGCATCCTATGGAGGACATGCTAGTGCCTCCAAGACGGCAGCCAAAGTTCTTCAGTCTGGTTTCTTTTGACCTCATATTTTTAGAGATGCTCAAAATTTTGTGTTATCATATGATCCATGTCAAAGGGCTAGAAGTATCTCCAAGAGGCATAAGATGCCAATGAATACTATTCTTGAGGTGGAGATCTTTGATGTTTGGGGAGTTGACTACATGGGCCCTTTTCTATCCTCTTGCAATAACAAATTCATTCTTGTAGCTGTTGATTATGTATCTAAATGGGTGGAGGCCATTCCATCCCCAACAAGTGATGCAAAGACCGTGATCAAGCTATTCAAGAAAGTCATCTTTCCAAGGTTTGGAGTTCCTAGGGCTGTGATAAGTGATGGAGGTTCACATTTCATAGAGAGACAATTTGAGAATCTGTTGAAGAAATATAGAGTCACTCATAAGGTTGCTACACCTTACCATCCTCAGACTTCTGGCCAAGTGGAGGTATCTAATCGAGAGATAAAGAGTATTTTGGAGAAAACTATGTCTAGATTAAGAAAGGATTGGTCTTTGAAACTTGATGATGCTCTTTGGGCTTACCGCACTGCTTACAAGACTTCTATTGGGATGACACCTTTTCGACTGATTTATGGGAAGCCCTGCCATCTACCCATTGAGCTTGAACATAAAACCTTCTGGGCTATCAAGCTTTTAAATTTTGATTTGAAAGCGGCAAGAGAAAAGAGAAAGCTTCAACTTCATGAGCTTGATGAGCTAAGATTGGATGCTTATGAGACTGCCAAGTCATACAAAGAAGAACTAAGAGGTGGCATGATAAGCATATTCTTCGTAGAGAGTTTTGTGAAGGAGAACTGGTGCTTCTTTTCAATTCTAGATTGAAACTCTTTCCCGGAAAGCTTAAGTCAAGATGGTCAGGGCCATTTTTGGTGAAGAAAGTGTTTCCCTATGGTGCTGTGGAGGTTTGGAATGAAGAGCGAGGGACTTTCAAGGTTAATGGTCAGAGGTTGAAGCACTATCTAGCGGAAGAGCAACTTGAGAAGAGGATGAACGTTGCTCTCCGTGACCCAACTATAGAAGGATGAAAGTACAGGAGTCGAGCTTATGACTTTAAACAAGCGCTTCTTGGGAGGTAACTCAAGCTTTCTTATTTTTCCTTTTTATTTCTTCTTTTTCTTTTGATTTTGTGTGTTAGATTGTTGGTTTGATGTTTGTCTCATGGATTTTGTCTAGGTTTGACTGTTTTTGAGGCTAAATTTAGAAGAAGAGTGAAGTCAGAAGGTTCCACACCCAGCCCATGGAAAATTCCATGACCATGGAATGCAAACTAGAGGAAAATATAAGTCAAAGAGATCCATGGCCTGGCCGTGGATCCAACCATGGCCGTGGATTTCAAGTCTTTAGAACAAAAAAAAGAGAGAAAAGTCAGAGAATTCCACGGCCTTACCGTGGATAAAACCACGGCTGTGGAATTTTGTCTCAAAAAAGGGGGGGCAAAGTCAGCAACATCCATAGCCTGACCGTGGATAAAACCACGGCCGTGGATCATTGCTGCCAGATTTAAATTCCTCGGCCTTTCTTCCTTTTCCTTCATTTCATTCCCCTCTTTGCTTCTTCTCCTTCTCCTCTCCCTCATCCTCTATACCCATAACCCAAACCTCCATTACTCTTCCTTTCTCTCACAACCACACATAAACCATCTTCTTTCACACTCTCAAAGCTTGCCCTTCACCCTCATTCTCCCTTCTTCTCCTTCTTCCTTCTCCACCATAGCCACCATAACCCACCATACCCAAACCTTCAAAACCACTACTTAACTCCACAAACCACCATTTTCTTCCATTTTTCTACCATTTCTCACCTTCCCAACCTCTATCCAACCACTTATTCCTTTAAATTTGGAAAACCCCAAATTTGGCCAAAAAAAACCCCCAAATTTGTGGAATTCAGAAAAAAAGAGAGGTTTTTGTTGTGCTTTTGTTGTGTAGTGTGGTTAAGCAGAATGACGAATAAGTGTCAGAGGGGAGAAGCTGCTTCAAGCTCAAGGACACGGGGAAGAGGCACTGTTGCTCCAAGAGGTAATCCCCCCAATCCCTATGGTTTTCACTTTAGGAATAATGAGCAGAGGGATCGATACAATATGCTTGTGAATAGAAGGATTGTTACCACTAGGTATATGGATGATGTTGTCCTAGATACCTTAGGCTTGCGAGATGACTTTGATTGGATGCTTGATAGGGCAAGGTGGACTTATTTTTTGAATTTAAAATATCTCACTTACATTGAGCTTACATTGGAGTTTCTTAGTTCTATTAAGGCTCATATTATTCAAGGGGAAGGCTGCACTGAAGGCCGGATCACTTTCCGGCTGTTCAGTAATGAGCACTGCTTAAACTTGGAAGAATTTAATGAGATTTTTGGATTGCCTGCTAGGGGGAAAGGAAGCACCCGTGTGGTTTTTCAGTAATTTCTTTTTGGGCTTATATCTCTTGTGGATCAGGTACATATGATTCCTCAAATTGTAAGGCACCTTTTATGCCAAATCCTTGCCTTCACTATCTCTACCGAATCATGGCTCATACTCTATTTGGGAGTGGGGATAGTGATGGCAATGTCTGTGCTGACGAGCTTGCTTTTATGTGGGCCATTCTTAATGATGTCAAAATGGACACAGGCTCTTTTCTTGCTAGGCATCTGCTTAGGGTGGGTAGAGCCCAATCAGGGACCATTGTTATTAGTGGGCTTATCACAGCAATAACCCATTTCTTTGAATATGACTTGGATGGTCTGGAGGCAGTTAGAGGTAACTCTAGGATTGATCTAGAGTCTTGTTTAGCAATTAAGATGATTATCAAAGAGGACGGAATTTACTGCCTCTGCTTGAATAATAGAGCTCAACCCCTACCCCTTCCTAACCCTTTTGCTATCACTGTGCGCAACCGTGAAAATTGGTGCACACTTGGGAGTGTACCAGATGAACCAATTAATGTTCAGCGCCCCCTTCGCCCTCCACCAAGGGCAGGCACTTCTCGTTCTTCTTCTTCTTCTTCTTCTTCTTCTTTATAGGTCCTTCGGAGGATGCTCTCACATGGATTTATACTTCTCTAGAGGGGCTTCATGCTGAGCAGATGCAGCAGTGCCATATGCTAGAAGAGCTTCGTCAGCAGGGTCAGGCTATTGATGTCCGCCTGCAAGCCTTGGAGGGGACGGTTCAGAGTATGGTGAGTATTGTCCAGGCCATTCATAGTTGGCATCTGAGTCAGCACCCTTTTCCACCACTGCAATGAGTTCTTTTCTTTTCTCCCTTCTCTAGTTACAGATTTTTACATTAGGGACAATGTAAGTTCTAAGCTTGGGGGGAGTACTTTCATTTTCATATTAGATCATTAGTTTCATGTATTTTCATGTCTTATTTTGCATTGCATCTTCATGTTGTATTTTCACACCACCATATCTCTCAGCTTTCTGATTGAACTTTGTGCCCCTCTCTTTTGAGGATTTTGATATGGTATTGATTTGAAACCCAATTTATTGATTCTTGTGGTAGGTAATAGGCATTGTTTTAATTAATAATAGAGGTGATTTCTTGATAGTTGATAATTAGCATATGTTATCTGAATTTGTGCTTCTCATTGATTTTTTTTTAATCTCTAAATATGAGTTTTGAGCCTTTATGGGATTTATGCACTATATGATTTTTGCTCTCATTCTTTGTATTGAGTGATAATTTCTCATTGATTTTGTGCTCTAGAACTTGATTTGAAACCATTTTGAGGTAAAAATTTTGTTTACATGCTTGAATGTGATTAAGGCATCTTAGATATTTTTCTGACCTTCTGAAATAATTGTCACACTTTCATCTGCTAGTTGCCCATTTTGAGCCTATTGCATAATTATTTTTCTTGATGCCTATGATGATATATTGTTAGTAATCATTTCAAATATTAAATGGAGCAAATTGGGTTTGAAAGTTGTGTAAAGTGTGTTAGGAATCATATGTTTTTGATCCTTCTCTTTCTGAAATGAAAAAAAAAAGCAAATAAAAGAAAATCATAAGAGGAAAGCTTAAAAAAGAAAAGAAAGAGAAAAAGGAAAAGTAAGGAAGAAAATGCTTAGAAATGTGGAGTTATGCTCTTGATTGAAAAATGTCTTTGCTCCATTTATGTTATATTAGATTTCTTGTGCTTATTGAAATTTTTGTTAGCTATTTTTGCATACCTTCCTTTCTTTACCCTACCTAACATCATTCCCATGGCCCCATTACAACCCTTGAAAAACCTTTTGATTCTTGCATGCATGCAAATTATTAGTGAAAATTTAGTTTCTTATCAAGCTTATAGAAGTGCTGTTTCTTTGAGGAATCTTAAGCGCATTGTCTTCACCCTTAAACACTTTGAGTGAGGTTAGTAGAGTGAACCTAATTTAGTGAGGAGCATGATTCCTAAGAACTTTAGCCTCTAATTTGACTTGATTTCGATTACCTCTCTAAATCTTGGTTTGCCTTTGCCTATTGCTTGGTTGGATGTTTTCTCGGGTTCCTCATTCATTATTGTCTCTTGATCCCACTTCTTGGTTTGGCATTAGTTATTGCTTGGAACAAGCAAAATCTTAAGCTTGGGGGGATTTGATGTGTGTGAAACAACATCGTATTTTGTTCTTGTTTTGCATGCCTTTTTATGCATTTTAGGCATTTTAGTTTCCCTTTTTATTTGTTTTTCCTTTAGTTCGGATAACTGCGGTGTTTGTGGTGTTGCTATACAGGATTGGTGCTAGATTGGCTTAGAAATGGATGGAAAGCTTGCAAGATTGAAGTTGGAGCTTTACGGATAGCAAATTGGGGGAAAAAGACTCATTCCAGAGAGTTCCACGGCCTGCTCGTGGAATTTCCCACGATTCTGGATTGAGCAGCTGCGTGAAGAAGCAAAAGTGATTTTCCAGAGAATTCTACGGTCTGGCCGTGGAATGATCCACAACCGTGGAATTCTGTCAGCAAGATCCACGGCCAGCCCGTGGAATGATCCACGGCCGTGGATCGCAGTACGCATCAGTTTTTAAGTTTTATTTTTTATTTCTTTTGGGGTCTTTTAGCTAATTAAAATCCTACGGGTATAAATAGATGTTCTGAATACAATTTTGGGGGTTCCAATTTGGTTTAGGGAGGCACACTTGGAGGCTCTTGATCTTCATTTTTCTCCTCTCTTCTTCTCTCTTTGATTATGGGTTTGAATGTTCTTTATGTTATTTTCTTGTTTCATCTTCTCCATGGCTGAGTAGTTTCTTTTGTTTCTAGGATTGGGCAATGCCCTTTGATACATTGATGATGATTAATTGACTTTGTTTACCCCTTTTATTAATCTTGAATGTTTTTTGATTCAATCCTTATTGCGCTTATTCATGTGAATTTGCTAGCCACATATTTGCTTCTCATAGATATCTAGGGGCGTATTGAGAGGTGAACCTAGGTGTTGGAACCATAAGAACTGAACTTAAAGCCTAAATCACGAGAGTAGGTTTAGCCTTTCGAGGATTCAATGAATTACCATAAAACGTAATGGGTTCAATTTAAATTCAATTTCCACGAGAGTAGGAATTGGTTTAATTGGACACGGTTCTTGTCTCTTAAGAAAGAACATGAACTAATTTAGGGTAATTCTCCTTCAATTGAATTTCAATTTTAATAAAAGGGTTGTCAATTAGGATTTGTCTTGTATCATTGTGGTTACCCCAATCCTGGAAGCTTCTTTAAATTTGAAAAACCTTTCTTTATAACTTGTTATTTTTGTTCTTAATTTTGCACTCTAGTAATTATTTATTTAATTTCTTGGTTACTAAGATCTCATCAATCAATGATTATATTTCTTTTGTTTAATTTAATTGAATTAATTAATTAATTGGTATACATAGACACAGTCCCTGTGGATTTGATCTTTTATTACTTAACGACGAAACCGTACACTTGCAGATTTCACACATCAGTATGAAGCCTGGGGGATTGGTGATAAATGGTGGGACAAAGCCTGTAGAGTTGGTAGTATGTGGTGGGATGAAATCTGGAGGATTGGTGATAAATGGTGGGATAAAGCCTGTAGAGCTGGTAGTATGCTGTGGAATAACATCCGAAGAGTTTGAAGTATGCAGTGGGATGAAACCCAAAGGAGTTCCACTTGATTTAACTATTGCCTAAGGCTGTGATGAATTGCTTGTGTAAAAAGTGAGTGGTAATATACCATTTTGACTAACCCTGTGCATGTTTGTAAAAACAGGTTGTTCTTCATTTCTTTCAAAAGGGCCCCCATCTGTGTTCTTATTCTTCTGAAGGGATGCCATCATCGCCAGCATCTTAGCCATATGTTCCCTCAATTTAGTTACCCTATTTTTCCACTCTTCTTGAGTCTTTTCATGCTTTTCCTCAGCCATGATCCTTGCTTGGGATCGAGTCCAATAAAGGTACTTTTGGGATAATTTTTTTTGCTTTGTTTATTCCCCTTAATATAATTTTAAAATAGCGTGAATAATGCAAACAAAAATGCAAATGCAAAGCATGAGAAAAAAAAACAAAAAGGAAATTAGTAAAATAGAAAATGAGTGATAATCAAAAAGAAAATAACACATCAAATTCCTTCAAGTGCCCTATGAAATAAGGTTACCTGGGTTGGATACCTATTTTAAAGGACTAGTTTTATGGACAAAGGTGGCTCGAAGATTATTCTAAGTGACAGGTTAAGCTCTAGACACCTATTAGGTCAGGGTCCCAAATTGCCCTTATTGTCGCCAACACTTTGGCTAGTAAGGGTCCCCAATCCTCACCCATGATAGGCTACAAACAGAAAGGGTTCAATTCATGTAAGAGGGTTTCGTGTGTCTATACGGAGACTGAATGCCTCTCAAGGTGACATTACTTTGCCCTTACTTTTGTGGGAAAAAAAGGTCCCTAAATTGCCTTTATTGTCACCAACACTTTGGCTAGCAAGGTCCCCAATCCTCACCCATGATAGGTTACAAATGAAAAGGGTTCAATTCGAGCGAGGAATTTTCATGTGCCTATACGAAGATCGAAGGTCTTTCAAAACAACATTACTTAGCCCTCTATCTAAGCTTACAAGCTTACGAGCCCAGGTACAGGTCTTGTGTGTGTAAGTGAAGTGTAGTGTGTGAGAGGGAACATTCAAACAAAACCCATTATAACATTCAAATTACAAGAATAATAAAAGAAACAAATAAGAACCAAAGAAAATAAGAGAAAAGATAACAAAAGATTAAACAACAACGGAACCCTTAAAGTCCTCAATGGAGTCGCCAAGCTATCACAGCGTCCCTCATGGCACAATGCAATGCAGAGCGGTAAATTCTTGCATATGAATGCAAGAATGAAATGGAGTTGCCACCAACCAATTTATCCATTAAAAATGGAAAGGTTTGATCGGATACCTAAAAGATAGTATGCGTTTTAGAGTTTAGGTTTGGGGGTTGGTTACGAGTAGGGAAGGTATTAGAATCCTACGTCGTCCGTTCCAAGAACAGTTACCTATTTAATCCAGTGTTATCCTTTAAAATTAATTAAATTGGTCCTTTATTGTTTATTTACAAAAAATATTTTATTTTTATTTTATTTTAACATGTCCCACTTTGTCAAGCATATAGTCAAGAATGATAAACGTCATTGACAGGGAATGAGTGGCTAAATAGTCATTTTTGTATGAAACAAATTTTAATCTCACAACATGTGATATGAAAGTGGTGAATCAAAATATTATTTTTTGGAAGAATGAATTTTTAAAATAAATGGTCAAATAAAATATTTTTTTTTAAAAAATAAGATTTTAATTCAAGAAAATATGTTTAAGTCAAAAAATATTTTTTTAAAAATTAAATAGGTAAATAAAATCTCATTCAACAAGAAAATATGTTTTGGTATAATGAGATTCTTGTACTGATTTCTGAAAAGGTTTTCATAAAAAGTAAAATTTTAACTCACCACAATCAAAAGTTAGGAATGCGTAAATTTGTTCACATTCATTTTTTATTTTTTTATTTAATTTTTTTTAGAAAATTAGATCAAGCCAGCTCATTTGGCAATATCCAATAAAGATAAGCCTCAATATTTTTTAGAAGAATTTAAATGATCGACACCACGATCCTCTCCCAACTTTTCCGTCATTGGTTGTGTTTCAAAGTTTTATTTGATTTGTAGTTGATGTTATGTTTAAAGTTGGATGAAAGAAAAAGATTTTTTTATTGAAAAATTAGATCAAGCCAACTCACTTGGTGAGATCCAATAGTGATGAGCCTCAAGATTATTGAGAAGAGCTTAAATGATCGACACCTCAATCCTCTCCTAATTTTTTCGTTGTCGGCTTCGTTTCCTCACAATAAATTGGGTTAGCAATTTTTATGCACAAATGCACATGGATCACTACGTGTAAATTCCTTTTGATGCAGCCAAAAAAATGACTCAAGTATATATTAATTGTAAAAAGATGAAATCTTAAATATTATGATATGATTGCTTCGAAAACCAAGTCACTGACCATCAAAGAAACAAACACATTAGAAAGCTTTTCTAATGCCTTTTTTACATAAGATCAAAGCAAGTAAATTGCAAAAGTGGGAGATAGAATATAGATGAAGAGATTGAAACACCTAAGTGTTGTAGCCAAAGCTTTAAATGTCAACTCTCGCTTCTTAACCTTTACGTGCTTCCACTTTTTCCTCCTTTTTTCTGATGGTATCGTACGCCTATCTCTCCCTTTCTATAACTGGATGAGATTCTCTCTTTGTCTCTCTCTCTCTGTGTGTAACTGGATGGAATTCTATCTTTCTCTCTTTTCCTCCTTTCCTCCCTAACTGAACTGGATATCTCTCTTTTTATAGAAAAACTAGCAGCTTTTCGTATCTAACTTGCATGATTTTTATCACCCTTCAGATAGCCGATTTGCCCTTGATCTCAACAGATAAGTTTTAGGATTTTCTGCTATCTTTTCAATGCCACAAAAAGGACCTCGATCTAATCTCTATAACCCAAGATATTGTCTAATTACTAAATCATAGTCAGTAGAGTGCGAGAATCTACAACAAACTACGATTTTATCACACTCCAAATGGTTGAATTTTTCCTCTTGCTCAATAGAAAAGTTGTAGGATTTTTTATTAGCTTTTCAATGCTGTAAACGTCCCTCAATATGATCTTTGTAGTTTAAGATATAGTCTAATTAGTGAAACAAGGTCAAGAGAGTGCGAGAATCCGAATTTGCAACAAACTTTATCTCTTTGAGAATCATTATCCAATCTTCAATCTAGGAAGTGTTGTATCCAAACTCTGTAACACCCCAAAAATTGTTTGTTTCATAATATATATTCATTTTATAATATTTATGATTTTTGTGAATTTTTCTAGAATTATTTGAATTATTTAATTATTTTAATATATTCCTCGATTTGTGTACACACTGAGCAAGGCCGAAAAAATGAAATATTTTCCCTGAGGCCAAAAAATCTTAGACTGTGAAAACGGTGATGGGGGATCTTACTAAACCTGAGGCCGGATACAATTTACGAAGTTTTATTTTTTGAGATTTAATCTGATAAATAAAATCGTGGTACGTTTTATTATCCATTGAACAATAAAATACTGATTTTGTTAACTGTAACTTTTGTCCACTAGGTAATAGTTTTAGTAGAGTGTTAGTCATCTTTTCTAGAGAACACTTTAATGACATCACCAAGATGACATCATCAAAGTGACATCATCCTTGACTTTTTCCAAAAAGTGGACAAAGCTTCTCAAGGAAGCCAACTTCTCTCGCTCCTCCCTTGGAGACTCCATGGCAATGAGTGTAACACCCCAAAATTTCCTATCTTGTAAACAGTGATTTTGACAGTTAACAGAATTTTACTATTTAGTAATTTTTAAATGCTGTAAAATTATTTTGACTATTCCGTCAGCGTATTTGATCGTTTTGAGTGATTTACTCCAAGTCAGAAAAATAAAAATTTTTGGGCCGGGAAAAACTTTACGTAATTTAATTTATACCATTAGGTTTTAATTATTTTACGTGATCTGATTTGATATTTGTGAGTTTTCTAAATTTTGTGATTTTATGTGTGATTATGAAAATTTTTACTGTTTGTGGGCCCAGGGGGTGTATGTGGGCCTAGGTGGCTATACGTGGGCTCAGATGGGTCCCGCAAAGTGAAAAAATTTTCTACGCATAGAAAAATTTGTACTGTTTAGATAGAGACATGGGATCTTACTAAACCTGAATCTGGAAACAGTTTTTATAATTTTCTTTTACAGTGTTTTGTATTGTATTTATTTATCAGGTGATAAACATACAGTAAAAATATTATTTGTAGGGTTATAGCAGATAAAAATAGTAAAAATTATACTGCGTAGTCAACAAAGAGGGCTTGACTTGATTTGTACCCTTGGATGAGAATACTTAGTTTGAAGATTAACCATTGATTTAATCAACGGTTAAGAAACAAACTTAATAAAGAAGCATTGGATAATCACCATTGATTTAATCAATGGTGTGAGAATAAACTTGGTTAGAAAAGCTTCAATATCAACCGTAGATTTAATCAACGGTGTAAAATTAGTTATATAAAGTGGCTATGACCATTTACACCCATTGGATTTAGAATTGATCAAGGGTGGAGATTTAGTCTTATAAAGTAACAAGGACCATTTATGACCATTGGATTTGGATTTAATCAATGGTGGAGATTTGGTCTTCTAAAAGGCTATGACTAATTATAACCCTTGGATTAAAAGTAAGAAGGAGTAATTTTGACCCTTTATTTTGGAGACACATCTAATGGCTAGGATTTAAAGGAGAAAGATCTAATGGCCTAGATTGAGTCTTCTAATCAAAAGTCTACCTAAATCCTAACCATTGAATTAATCAATGGCTAGAAATGCTTCAAATAATGGCTTGAAAAAGATGATAATATTATTGCATGCATAATGCAAGGAGGGGACGATTTTTGTAGTATTTTGGAGCTAAAGGTGATTTGATGACCATTATTACTTGTCACGGTCAATATTACATCATTTTTGACCATTATTGATTTGTTTGCATCCTTAGGAGAGTGTTTGGAGGGGGGCACGATTTTTGGTGCCTTAAGAGGATGGCAAAGTGGAAGACCATCATTATTACTCATTCTTGGTCTTTTTTTATCAATAATTAGAAGCTAGATAAATATTTAATTATCGAGAAATATGACATGACCATAAAAATGTAATTAAATAATTAAAATATAGTTATAAAATCCTAACTAAACTAATTTAAGAGAAACTAAATGAATTAATTATTTAATTAAGGAGTAATTAAAAATTGAATAGAATTAAAACTTAGTTAATTACCCCTTGAACTCCACGGTTGCATAGTATTTTCTAGGAGATTCATGACTTTTCTAATAACCAAAGAATGATTATTTAATGACTTTAAGCATGTGAGTCCATGTGCTTATGTTTCTATCTTGCAAAATAAGCTTTGCACTTTTCTATCCAAGTGACTACACGGTCGTGCATAGAAGGAATAGTTTTTTTTTATTTTATTCTATTACTTTGTGAGACAATAAACTATCTCACCTTTTTCCAAAATACCACACGGTCAACTTGGCTTTCCAGCTAATTATTGAACCATCTAAATGACCAAGTGATGCCCATTATGTGACATAGGACATGTGGGAGCCATGTGAACATCATGTAATAATTAATTGCCTTGAATAAACAATTCTATTTCTCCTACACACCCATTCACACGGCTGCCCACTTCAATTCAGCCATTTAATTTCATTTTTTATCACATTTTATAACACTTAATTCATTCTCTCTCTTCTCTTTCTTCCAATTGTTCAAGAACACCAAGAACAAATACAAAGAGCATCTTCTTCTCTATTCTTTGAGCTATTCGGTCACCACCCATAGAACCACTTCCAATCTTTCATAATTTTATCTAGTTACATATTTTGAATCCTCTCATCAATCTAAAACACTTTCATGTTGGGAACTTCTCAAAATTCACTCATCTTCATCACTCTACCAAGCCAAGAACACAAAAGTTCATATCTTTTCTTATTGAAGAATTCGGTCCATACTCATAAAACCCACTTCCAAGCTTAAATAAATTTATATAATCTTAGATCTAGAACCTATACACAATCCTAAGATACTTTGTAGTTGAGATCTAAGCCTAGTTCCATCATCTTTATGCTTGAATCTTGTATTTAAGTTTTAAGCTTTCAAGGTAAAAATCTTGAAACTTGGCTTTTTATTTAATTCTTAGAATCCTAAGACCATGTTTGATCTATGGTCATCTCAATCAAGCTTAGTATACTAATTTCTATGTATTTTGTTTTGTATTTGAGAAGCCTTTGGTGGTGAAGGACTTGGAAAAAGAAGCAAATCAAGAAGTTTTTGAGGATCTTCAAGAGGTAAGAGGGAGATCCATCTCACCAACTAAGTATGGTGGTGAGAGATGGTCTTATATTTGATGGATAGTGAATCCATGTGAGGATTCCAATCCATGGTCATGTAATAATTTATGTGTGTTTATGAGTTTTGATTTATTTGCTTATGCTTGATATGCTTTGCATGATTTTATGGCTTTGATGATATGCTTATATTATGCATGATAAGTATATGGCATGCTTATAGTATTTATGATGAAATATATATATGTGTATATCATGATGTGGTGATGAAAAGGAATTCAATTTTTGGCTCCAATAGCCAAAGGAGAGGGTTCGGTTTTTGATGCCCTTGATTAGGGTTCATGTTGAAATTTTTCAAGAACAATGGAATTGATTTTTGGGTCCCTAGAACAATGAGAAATTCAGCCAAGACACCTCAAAATAGGTGTTCACAAATTAATATTTTCATGAAAAATGAAAATGGATGATTTGAAGAGTATGAAAAATAAACAAAGGGTTTATTTTTCAAGAGAATAAGAATACGGTCTTTGAGGAATTTTTATTGATTTATTTTGTGTAAAAAGATCCTAAGTGTTTTTCTAAATATGAGTTTTGAATGAAACAGGCAAACATTGATTTTAAGGATTTGCAAAGAAAGTGAATAAGGATTTACAAAGAAAGTGAAAAAGGATTTGTAAAGAAAGTGAAAAAGGATTTGAACAAATGAATTTGGTTTTTATAACCATCGGTATTTCGGTTTTGAAAATAACATTTTAATGGTTTTGTTTGTGTAAAACCATATCAATTTAGAAGGAAAAATATTTTGATAATTTTCAATAGTCATGTCCACATTTTCGAAGGCTTGTAATGAATTGATTTTGATGAAACAAAGTGATTTTCTAAGTGAAAATATAATTAATTTAATACAAGGAATTTGAAAAGGGAATCAGAGTATTTTAGCACTTGAGAAATGAATTTTTATGTAAATGGAAAAGAGAGGTTGCAAGTGAGCCTCAATTTGTTTTAAAAAAAATTTAATTTTTGTTAAAATTGATTTTTAAAAAAATGAAGAATACAATAGTGATTTGGTATTTTCTAACGTGTAACTCATCCGTTGGATTTTGGAAACCGTTAGTAATTTTTAAAGTTAAAAACATTGATTTAATTCAATGGAATTGTGAATTTGTGGAATATATTGTGAAAAAGGATTTTCTTGAGTAAGAAGATATATTAAATGAAGTGGAAACTTATATTATTTTAAGGAAGGTTGATTTGTAAATGATTTGGGAAAAATGGAGAATATAATGGTATTTTGAAAATTTACTAACGTATAACTTATTTTTGAGTTTTGAAGTGCGTTAGAAAATGTTAAGTTTTGAAACGTTGATTTATATCAATGGAAAAGTGATTTTGTGAATTATATTTTGGAAAAGGATTTCTTGAGTAAAGAAATGTGAAAAAAGATTTTCTTGAGTAAAGAAAATGTGTTAAATAAAGTATTAAGTCATATTATTTTGAGAAAAGTGGAAATGGAATTTTTGAAGAATAAGAAATATTTTCTGTAATGGAATTGTGGTGAAAAAAATTATTTACGTATCTTAAAAATGTAATTTTTAAAGTACGTGGTTTGAAATACAATAAAATATTTTTAAGTGTTGAAAATATAGTATAAATACCATAGAACCAGTATATGGATGCTGTGTGAGAAAATGACATGTTTTGCCTGTGATTGGCATTTGGTGCATTATACATGCATTGGAAAGATATGTCTGTGTTTGGATTTGGTGCATTGTACGTGCATTGAAAAAATATGCGTTGAAGCATATGATTACATTGAACAAATGAAATTGAAAAGATTTGGCCCTTTGGGGTTAGACTTGTACTGATATATTCGTGCATTGTATAAAATATATCTAATAGCTATTATGGCCCTTGTGGTTGAAGAGGGAATGAGAATTGATAGTGAGGTCTATGATGGATCTTGGGGGCGTCGAGGCGCGGCGGTCGACCAGTGGACAGTTGGCGAGTACCCTGTGCCACTTGGCGATGCAGTCCGTTGCAACGCATTAACGATACCCGACAAGAACACGATTCTTTTCAACGACTGGGAGATTGTCTTTGGGCTAAGGCTGACAATTAACCAGAGCATTCTTCTCGAAATTGTGAAAACCTCCATGGAGTTGTTTTTGATCAACTGAGTCTTTAAGCATATGCATGAATCTGAGCATTTATATCTATATGATATATTAATTGAGGAATGTTGGTTATGACAATTGTTTTGAGTACTTGGATGATGATTGAACTGGTAAATGATTAGATAATGATAGTTGATTAATGCTGATAGCATGATTATGGTATGATCTATCTGTATGATATTATTATTTGTGTTATCTCTGTGCTGCCATGTTGGTATTAGTGTAGGTGATCTCACCTCTTTGTTATATTGTTTTGCTTTGTCTGTATTGTTAAAATTACACTACAAGAAATCAGGAAATTAGAGAGGGAAATTTCCCTATCTAATCCCTCGCTAACTAAATTAGCGAGGGATTAGAGAGGGATTAGCGAGGGATAAGTTAGTCACTTTTTTTTCGTCGTTAATTAGCGAGGGAATGAATTCCTTCTCTAATCCGTCTCAAGATAATTCATTTCCCTCGCTAACTGCTCTCTAATCCCTCGGTAATGTACTACATTATTCCGTCGCTATTCTGCGAGGGAAGTTCCCTCGCTATTGCCTCGCTGTCAATTTCCCTCGCTATTGCCTCGCTATTCCCTCTCTAAAATTTCCCTCTCTATTTCCTCGCTGTTACCTCGCTAATTTCCCTCGCTAAACCCTCGCTACTCTCTCTCTAAACTGATATACCATATTCGTAAATTTCCATCTCTGTTCCCTCGCTATTCCCTCTCTAAATTTCCCTCTCTAGTTCCTCGCTATTCCCTCGCTAATTTCCCTCGCCAAACCCTCGCTAATCCCTCTCTAATATTATATACCATAGTGGTATATTTCCCTCGCTAATACCTCACTATTCTCTCGCTAATTATATTCGTCGCTATTATATCGCTAATCCGTTGCTAATCCCTCGGTAATTAGGTTTTTTTTAATAACCTATATGTATTGTTACTTTCCCAAAACCTGCGTTTCAAACCACAAAGAAATGCAAACAAAATCCAACACCAAACAATCAAATAATTGTAAACTGCTGTAAAAAAACTTGTACAAATAATGTAATAATATAGTGAAAAATTATTATACAAATAATCAATCAATATAGTTGAAAGTTATACAAAGTAAACAATAAGAAAAATGGTAATCAGTCTAAGTCGTCGTCTTCCTCTTCCTCTTCCTCTTCCTCTCGACCCTCCCTACCTAAACCTTGCGATGGTGGTTGTGGAGCAACATTTGTTGATCCGATTGTAGATAGGAATGATTGGAAGGGCGCCAACATAGGGACAAGTTGACTCTGGACAAACGAAGCCATCGCTGCTGCCACTGCTGTATTTACAGCTTCAGATATGTCCTGTGTCAATGGTGTAGAGCGGGAAGGACCTGCAACTGAGGAGGCTGAAGCTTGCATAGTGTTATTACCAATGTGCAAGCTGTTACTTATGCCATGCACACGTCCCTTCTTGTTGGGACCCGCCGCATCCAACCAGACATCCGGGTCAATCATAGGGTGAGAGGAAGAGTTTTCTCCATATTTTTCTGTCATTGCGGTGTCATATGACTCCTAAAAATAACAAAACAAGAAAAATATTAACAAAAAAAATAAACTAAAATATATGACTTTTGAATAAGAACAAGACACCTACAATGAAATTCCTCGAGCACTCAGAAACATAGCTTCCATCTTTCTTCTTATGAACTTTTGTATACAGATCTCTGTAAGAAATCGGATGCTTTAACTTTGCCTCCTGTAATCCCATATGGAAGAATATTATATAATAAACACATATCAAAAGTAAGACAATCCCTCTAAAATACTATGTCATACTCAAGATAGACAAATAACTTAAGTAATTACAACATGTTAATACACAAATGCTTATCATTAAAACTTTAAATGAGGAAGTTATATTACCATCTTACTCTTGTGTTCACCAAAACTTATCGACCCGCCAGTATGCTTCAAGGCATCAGGCATGGTTGCCTTGTTCCTTCGGGCAGCTGCAGACCTTGTCATCCATTTATTTATCAGCCAAATGTCAACTAGGCCATCCCACACTTCCGTCCTCATTCCTCTGGGCCCATGGCCCTTAACATCAACCAAGTTGTCTGAATTTGCCTTCTCAAAGGCCTTATCTCATGCTTTGTTCAAATGGTCTAGATAACGGTCCAAGATAGTCCGTTCCCAAACAGTTCTCACCATGCCGCGATCAGCATCAGATGTGAACCGATGCTTAGCCTACACAAATGATATGTATGTATATTAATTTTTCAATAAGCGTATAATATATCTATAAACACATTTACTTACCATAAAGTCGGTAAATAGTATTTCCTTCATCTCAGCTGGATAACCTCGCCACGTACTAGCCGGAACAGGCATCCGTGTCATGACATTGTACATAATGTCACGTGTCACCCTCGACGGGAGAAACCTCCTCCTGTAAGTACAAGAAGGTAATGTTGGTAATCTAAAAGTAAATATATGTAATAAAAGGTGAGATATCACTATTACTTACGGTTCAAAGACAGGCGCCACATATATAAGTTCCCTGCTATCTGTTTCTACGTTGGATTCTCCACATGAAGGCACCATATTCGGGCCGCTAGTGGGTGGGTCAACAGGAGGTGGCATAGAAATAGCTGGGTCAATAAAGGGTGGGACAGTAGCTGATGCGCCTCCAATGGTCAATGGACTAGACGCTGGTAGGCCTGCACTGGTCAATGGGCCAATAGCTGAAGTTGCACCTAACATAATTATACATAAACAACAAAATACATGTATATTACATTTATATAAACCACGAGTTAACAATAATTAAAATGAAACATCCTACAAGTATATACCTAGAGAGGGCTGAGAATGCTGTAGTGGTGGAGAATCATGGGCAGATGAAACATTACCGCCTCTCCCACGACCGCGTCCAGCACCTCTACCTCGAATGGTCATGATGAATATCTGCATAAGGAAACATAATGAAACATGAGTTAAGAAACTATATGTCAATAAAAATAGACGTTGGAGAATAATGATATTCCAGTGTAAATACCATGAACGAAATTTATTGAACAAGCTTCAATTTTAACTACTTGAGTCTGAAGCAAAAGATTCATCATCTTCATCTGAGAATTCATTAATTTCATTATTTTCATTGTCATCAATGAACTCATCATCAAATAGAACGTCCGTTGGATAATGTATATCACGTATGTTCACTTCTTCCATTTGGGCATGTGCATCAAACAAGGAGACTGCTTCATCATCTATGACAAGATTGTATGTTCCAAGGGATCCATCATCTTGGTAATAATCAGTAGCAGTTAGGTCATTCAATTCATCACCTTTGTCATTCAATGTCTCAGCCACGAACAGTTTTGCTCTGACCTTGCAAGCTGCCTACCATTCACCATTAGCTCTATTCCCGCTTTGTCGATATCTTGTATAGTACACTTGTTGTGCTTGTTCGGCTAAGACGAATGGCTCATTTGAGTGAAGTCTTGATTTATGCTGGATGTCAACCAACCCATATCTCTCATCAACATTGACTCCATTTATCGGGTCTAACCAATGACATTTGATCAGAAATACTTTGTTTTGATTTCCTACATATGACAATTCCAATATATCTTCAATGATGCCGTAATAGTCGAAGTCATTCTCACCATATATACTACCTCTAACACATATGCCACTATTCATAGTAGCTTTATTTTGTCCGTACACCTTAGTATGGAATCTGTACCCATTAACTATTAAGCCACAGTAAGAAGTCACGGACTTGGATGGACCATAACTTATCTCTCATATCATTTGATCCTCGACTTGGCCTATATTAACCTGTATCATTACATAGACGGTAGAAATTTTATAACATCTAGCATAATGAACATTGAATTTAATATGGTAGATCACAATTATGGATAAAAGGACTCACTAGATGTTTTAGCCACCTACTAAAGTCCTTATCTCGAGCTTCCAATATTTGATCATCAGTGATATTGGGATCTGTTTCCCTTAATGAATCTTTGAATTGTCTAATCAATACATTAATTAATATGGAACTATAAATTAAGCACATTAGTAACAAATTCATTAGATAGAGAGTAAACTTACTGGAGATAAGGTTCTACTTCTCCACAATTTACAAGCACATATGTCTCAGTAATCTGAAGTTCCACATCTGTCAGGAATCTATTTCGACCTCTCCCGATAGGACGACATGGATGTTTAAAAATAGACAATCGTTCATTAATTGTATCTTCCCCACCGTCGTCATTCCGAGGAACTTAAGTGCGTCTGGTCTGTAGGTGAGGATCAAAATACATGGAAGCAAAATTAGAAATTTCTTCTAAAATATACGTTTCACAAATAGATCCTTCAACTTTTGCCTTATTTCGGACCTTTCTTTTCAAGTACAGCATACACCTCTCAAAGGGGTACATCCACCTGTAATGCACTGGGCCTCCAACCTTAGCTTCATAAGGGAGATGCACGACTAGATGTTCCATCACGTCAAAGAATGCTGGAGGAAAAATCTTCTCTAACTTGCAAATTGTTTCAATGATAGAAAGCTTTGCATTCTCCATGGTGGAAGCACGAATTTCAGTTGCACAAACTTCTTTAAAGAACAAGCTTAATTCTGTTAACGGTCCCCATATAGGTTTTGGCAAGATATCACGAAATGCCAGAGGAATTAATCTTTGCATAAAAATATGACAATCGTGACTTTTCATTCCATATATCTTCTCGCCATCTACATTGATGCAACGTGCGATATTCGACGCATACCCATCAGGAAATTTCAACTGTTTTATCCACTCACACACCATCCTTCTTTGATTGGCATCCAAGACATATATCGCCTTTGGTTTTTTACATTTGCCATTCTCAACTATTAGCTCCAAGGTAGGACGTTTGCATACCATTTTCAAATCTTCTCTTGCATTTGCATTGTCTTTTGTCTTGCCCTTTATGTCCATGACAGTGTTGAAGATATTGTCAAACACGTTCTTCTCGATATGCATAACATCTAAATTATGTCGTATTAGACTAGTGGACCAATAAGGCAATTCCCAGAATATGCTCTTCTTCACCCAATTGTGGTGTATATCAAAGCCATCTTGTTTTTGTTTACCTGAATTCAAGCCGAAAATGACTTCCTTAAGTTAAGTCACTCTATTCAAGACATCTGTCCCACTCAGCCGTTGCGGTGGATTGGATTTTTCAACTATTGATCTCTTAAAAGAGTTTCGATCACGGCGAAATGAATGATCAAAAGGCAAAAATTGGCGATGACAATCAAACCAACAACATTTCCTACCGTGCTTCAACACAAATGACTTAATGTGATTCATACAAAGTGGACAAGAAAGTTTTCCATGAGTGCTCTACCCAGACAGCATTCCATAGGCTGGAAAGTCACTTATTATCCACAACAAAGCCACTTTCATATCGAAATTTTGCTTCTTCCAGGCATCATAAGTTTGCACCCCATCAGCCCACAATATCTTCATATCGTCAATTAGAGGTCTAAGATAGACATCTAAACTTTTACCTAGTGACTTTGGTCCAGGAATTACAAGAGTGAGGAATATGTATTCCCTTCTCATACACATACTTGGAGGTAGATTGTACGGTGTGACAAAAACAGGCCAACATGAATATGGTGTAGCTGAACCGCTGAATGGATTAAAACCGTCTGTACACAGGCCAAGCCTAACATTTCGAGCATCTAGCGCAAATATAGAATGGGTATTATCAAATCGTTTCCAAGCCTCAGCATCAGCTGGATACCTGATCACTGTTTCATCTTGATGCACTCCATCCGCATGCCACGTCATATATTGTCCAGTGTTTTTGGACATAAACAGACGTTGGAGTCTTGGCATAATGGGAAAATATCGCAACACTGAATGCGGCACATCCTTCTTATTCGATGAATGTCCCGCCTTCGGTTTAAATCGTGGGTGTCCACATACTAAGCAAACTGAGTAGAGTCTTTTGTTACTGTATTCTTTATAATACAACATGCACTGATTAAGACACGCATCTATCTTCTCATATCCTAATCCCAACTCACGAACCATTCTCTTTGATTTGTAGAAGTTTTCGAGTAACCTTTCAGGCTCTGGAAGCATGCTCTTAATTATGACAATCATTCTATCATAACAACTCTCACTCATGTTAAACTCCGACTTCAAGTTCAAAAGTTGAGTTACAGCTGACAATTTTGTGTGCTTGTGGCAACCATCCCATAAAGGTTCGTCAGCGTCTCTGAGCAAATCATAAAACTTCGCAGCTGACTGATTTGGATCTTCTTCTAAATCTTGAGCTTCTGGATTTAACCTATCACCTGCGGCATTCATAACCATATCCACGTATGGATTCCTAGGGTGCACTTCATCATCATGGACAATGGATGTTGAGCTGCTATCCCCCCATCTGTCCTCACCATGAATGATCTAATTTACATAACCATCTACAAATCCGTACTTATACAGATGTTGTTCTACCCCAAATACCTCCCTCCAAGCATGATTCTTACATCTAGCACATAGACAAAGGATGCGATTTAATGCATCAATAACTGTCGAGTCTCCTTGAGTAACCCTAATGAAATCATCAACTCCATCCTTGAATTCTTCACTTACATAGCCAGTAGGATCAATTCTTCACGACATCCAACTTCGATCGGGTCTCATCATTGCTAAAATTGATTTAGCACATTAACACAATCCTTATATCCCCATCTCCTTCTTAACATGGTATGGCCCTATCCCATTCAATAAGAAACATTTTCAACACTTGGTTAATAGTTATTCCTTAAATCTCATATTTTATACTTGACAAAATTTCGGCAGCATTTCCCATTGGTCTCCAAGTACATGACTTGAACACAGTGAGATCTACTGCGTTTAAGTATACACCCAGAGAACAAAAAGAAATATTGCAGACCGAAATTTCAACAAATATAACATATGAGATTCAAAGAAAAACTATTAACCAAGCGAAGACAAAATTTCTTACCAAACTGTCCCACTTGGACAATTCAAGATTTAATACAATGAGCAGTACCTTGAAAAGGTATGCATACTCATTAATATAGAATCTCAAATGGGAAACTAAGGTTTTAATTAAACTTTTAATCGAATAAGAAAATAAAACTTTAAGCATATGTTAAAGCACAATCATGGAAAATTAAATCAAACCAATATTCTTAACACATAATTCGCTAGAAATTCGTGACTTTTATTTTCAACATCCAAAATTTATGTCATATTTAGATAGTTCTAAATGTACTGGGATAGGAGACAAAAGCATTTCTTAAAGGCAATTGGTTTTACAATTCCATTGATGGAAGCCCTATATGCTACTTGCTATGCTAAGGAAGTTATGATTATTTTGATTCGTGAATTTCAATCCTCTGAGGAAGAAATGACGAAAATTGTTCGAATGTGGTGAAGCAGTGTGTAATTACTTGAGGGTGTGCATAGTTATTATATTAGAAATGATATTCTCCCTTATTTTTTCAGAACGTCTGGGTTAGGAGGATGACTTTGGATCGAAGAAACTATAAGCAACTTGTGGAGACTACTGTAGAGAAGGCAAACAAAGTTGGTGTTGCCGATATTGTCGGGAGAATTGTTGAGGATCTTAAATATGAGAGTGAACCTTTCCACGAATGGTTATGAAAATATTGAGAAGGTGGTCACTAACTTGGGAGCATCTGATATAGATTCCTGATTAAAAGATCTTCTGATTAATGGTATTCTTTATGCCTTTCAAGAGCAGACCAGCAATGATGTTAATGTGATTCTTAACGGGTTTGGTGTAGTTGTGCACTCAGTTGGAAATGAACTAAGCACTTGAGTTATAATATTGAAAACTCAATTTCAGAGGAAGACAATTTTTAACATTAATTTTCTTTGCTAACTAAAACAAAGGTGGATCCAAGTTAGGACAAAATAGTGTTTGGTAAATTACATGTCAATGACAAAAGGTGAACTTCACTCCTATTGGGTCACATATCATGATTAAGTATGGCATATATGATACATACATATGGCACGTATTTTTAATTGGTTAAATTTTGTTATATTTAATATAACACTGCCTGTTGAAGTGCTCTGGGATTGATAAATACCAATGCTTACACCAATTGAGTGACTTTCCATCTTAGGGTGCATCTTACATTTCTCATCCAATTTTTTTATTAGTTATTTGGTAATCTCAGATATAGAGTACACTTCATCCTTGTAAGAACGTTCCAACAGTGAAGTTTTCTTGCTTAACATGTCAGTTCAGTTTTGTTGAGAATAGTATAGTTGAAGCTTGATTGAGTTGAGTAGTGATGAGTTAGTGTAGAATGATTGAAATTTCGATTTGGGTTCAAAAGGATGAAGCTCCTGGTGCAATGCTGGAAAACCAGAATTTGGCACTGTTCATGCAGACCCAAGGGAGTGCATGTCGCGACACTCCAGTTGCAGCTGCGTAAGAATTGTGGGGCAGAGAAGTTGAGGCCATGGCACTCCAAGTTTTGTGCCACAGCACAAATGTGTAATCCCCCATTAAATCAAGTGTTTATGCAATTCTACGTGGTGTTTGGCATTGATTGAGTACCTAGAATGTCAATTAACATGGAATTACATAAAAGAAAAATTGAGAAGTATTAGAAATGAAGAACTAGGCATAAGTAACCCTAGTAAGCTATGGAAGAAGAGAAGTGAACCAAAGTAGGGGAGCATTGGCACTCCCATTGTATGCAGCAGAAAATGCATTCTGAACAGTTTGCAGTTTTGTCGCATAACTTCCATTATAGGTATCGAAATGACATGGTTTTTATCACATAACTTCCATTGGCACTCCCATGGTTTTTATGCTAAGTAACTGGAAAAAACTATATAGTTTTATAAATTATTATTTCCCTAAATATTTATTTTTGCTCGTGATATCACCTTAAATAGGGAGACAGGAATCATTATGGGCTCAGTCTAGAGGCTTAAGAAATCCAGATGTTAGCACACCAGAGGTACCATCAGCCACATGTTCACAGTCACATACGCAGTTATAGGAATGATAATCATAAATTAGATAATAAGTTATGCAACAAAACGTGTGAGCTCAAATGCTATTTTATTGTTCCAGATAATAATAATAATAATAAAAAAGAACCCTAGATCAGCAAATGACTCTACACATAAATTAGAGCAAACTACTGTGTACTCCTAATGAAATAAGATTTGAGTAAAAAATAGTTAAGCTTAATTCCACCAACCATTTCTGGAAAACTAAATTCCCACCAAGTTATGAGCATGGAAGGACCTATCTTTTCACATATATGTATAAACAGAATATAAAATAAATGCCAATTGCAATATAAACAGAATATATGTAAATGGGAAGCAAATGAAGCAATATGAAAAATAAAATAAAATATTATCACCTTGTAAATTGCAATAAGTGTTGGAACTCTGCAATTATAATCTCAGTTCTCAGATAGTTCACTCAATGGCCTACAAAATCAAAATCAACTCATTTACAAGTAATAAAACAAAAACAAAATCAACTCAACTCAACTCACTCAACTGAGCAGTGTCGAGAGGCAGTTAAGTCAGGGAACTAATTAATATAAATTACATAGTCTTAACAAACAAACTGCCCATGCAGCCTTCACAGGTTTGGAATGGCAACAAAGTCATAATTCGTGCCAATGAATCAAAAAAGTTCAAAAAAATATTTATTTGATTTCATAATTTCATAATTAAACAAAAGTAAAAGAAAAAAAGTCAGGTAACAAGATGGAAAAGCTCAATTAACTTGATCAAATGGGGGTTACTGTTAGGTTGAGGAAAATTTGATTCTTTAATGATTGAACAAGATGCAAAATGATGGAATGAAAATACATTTATAATAACTTATGGATTAAAGATTTTCCTGACAACTACATCCAAGAAAATAATTATCTTTTGTTTATTATTCGATTGGACATAAATATTAAGAAAAAGTACATTCTCCTTTATTGAGATCAGTGGTAATTACACAAGATACTCCTCTTATTACACTCTTACACTAGTCTCTCTTGTGACCAATGGTGGGGCACCATTTAGGTCATGTTTGATTTGTCAAATTTATTGTCTCAATTCAAAACACAAGTCTAGAAATAAAAAAAGCCCTCATTTTAAACAACCTCCCTAATTAACACTTTGATGAATCGAATATCTTGTTAACACATTAAACCACCTACAAACTAAGCCCAAAACCAACTGAGTAAACAAAAACTCTTGCTTCCAATTTTGTACCCACAATTTATACTACCTATATTCGGGTGATTAGGCAGAGGCTGTGGAATCATAGGGTGATTCAGTTAGGGTTTGTTCTGATTAATGGTTTCTAATTTTCTTGTTTATGGCCTATGAGTTTCTTTGGAAAACTTTTGTATTTGTTTTGAGAATTATGAGTTTCACCAAGCATCACTCAAATTCTAAAGCAAAGACCTCATCAACCTCAAATAGAAAAATCAGCTCCTACTACACAAAACAATCAAGTCAGAGAATTAAATCCCCTGCTTATAACTTTGTTCAATCTACCTGGAGTAGGGAAGCTAGCGATGAAAACTATCCAGAAAACAAGATTATCATCACGAGGCAGTGTTGGTAGATTTGAAGTGGTAAAGACTATGCTCAATTCTGCAGCCAATGAAGGATATCTGGTTAGTGGAACTCGTTTGAAGACTAATCAAGAAGAAATAAAGCACCTTGATTTATCCCTAAAGCTCTAAGCATGGGCATGTGTTATAATCAGTACTTCTCGATCAGTAGGGTTAACATTTTGCCAAATTTATTTTCCAACTGTTTGTAATAAATATATTGTATAAATCTGTTTTAGGGAGAATTAAAGTTCTTTATCTGTTATCTGTTAATGAATTCACAATTATTCAACTCCAGTAAGGTCAGGTGTGCATTGAGTTGTTGTTTTTAAGTTTGTTAAGTCTTTTTCTTCCCCAGACATTTATTTTATTTTACTTATTTTCTTTTCTGTCAATATATAAGTGAAACTAAAGATGGGTTTTAAAGTTCTTATAACTCTTGTCAGTCTCAAATCTGGGCTAGAATCTACCCCACTTGCTTCCAATTTATAAATCAAATTAGCCCTACTAACACCATCCACAGTTTGAAATCTAATCTACAAACTAATGCGAGTATAAAATCAATTCCCACTCTGTTAAACGTTTGATTACCTTACCCACACAGGATCTCAAGTACATGTCATGCCATATCCTAAATGACAGATATCTGGTTAGACTAAATTGTTGTTTCCAAAATACGGTTCTAATCCAACAATTAGAAGCACATTCATGTATTCATGGGCTGTGACATACGCAAACTAACTAATTCCTCTGATAATTGTACTATATATCTTAGATTCATGATATATTATTTTGAAAGTATAACAATAAAAATAGAAAAAAAAACTTGTTATCTTAAATCTGAGTTTAAATTAGATTCAAGAATTATTCCTTCACGAACAATGAGATTCTGATTTCATGTATATTTGTAATTCAGAAGGGCAAGGCCAATGGCAAAGTCACTACATGAATAAATACATATATAAAAAAAGTTATAAACAAAAAAAATTGATAGGAAACGAAGATTAAATTAGGGAGATGAAGAATTGAAGCAAATAAGAGAGGAGAAGGGGGTGGGGAATTGGGATGATCGTAATCGTAGAGAGAGAGAGAGAGAGAGAACCTGAGGAAGGCAAATGGAAGAAGGCTTACCAGTAAGAAGTCGTGTTGTTGTGGTTGCGTGGTTGCTCGTCACTGGCGCTGTTGTAAAAGAAGGGGATTTGACTCGCTTGGCTATTGTGCTTAGCTCCGGGGAAGGTGGTGGAGGGGAAGGCCGTCTCGGGTGCTGTGGGTGGGAAGGAGATGTGGAGGGGAAAGGGGATTTGATTTCTAACCTAAACGAAATGTTTTGGCTCTTAACTGAGCAGGACGGTCCTTTTATTTGCAAGGGAAATTATTCCCTTGCAATTCCCTCTCAATTAGCACATCAATTTAGCGAGGGAAAAATTTACCTCGCAATTCACTCGCTGATTTTGGCGAGGGAACATATTTCTTCGCTATTACCTCGCTTACTTTGGTGAGGGACCATACTTCCTCGCTATTCCCTCGTTGATTTTGGCGACGGAACATCTATCCTCGCTATTCCCTCGTTGATTTTAGAGAGGAAAATAATTCATTCGCAATTACCTCGCTATTCAGTGGTTGTTTCCCTCTTGAATTTTTTTTTTAAATTTAGCGAGGGAATATTTTTCCTTTGCTAATCCCTCGCAGTTCCCTCTCTGATTAGCGAGGAAGTTACGAGAAAAAATTTCCCTCGCAAAATTTCATCGCTAATTTATGAATTTCTTGTAGTGTTATACAGTAGAAGGAATGAGTTGTCTTAGATATAACGAGTGGTAGATACTCAGAGATTGATGGAAACATTGAAAAGTGGCTGTCTCAAGTTCGAAGATGTACCGGGTAAACAAGGAGTAAAGTTCTGATGCATCAAGTTGATACAAGAGAAGGAACGAGTATGTTAAGATTTAATGTTAGTGTTGTATCGTGCTATTAAGTAGGACCCGTCATGGGGTTTGCTACTGTTAAAAAAAATAAGTTTGTTAATTTTATATTTCTCTTTAAATTGTGATATTAATTAGTGTCAATATTGCATAATGAATAGTTGAAATATGATTTTCAATATTACCTAATATTTTTAGTAAATTTACGTTTCGGTAAAGAAGAAATTTTGAAACCCATCTTTTATAACTCAAACTTTGTGCGAACTTCTTTTCAGATTATGAGTCGGGAGTCGGAAATGTGATGCCCTAAAGAGGGTGTTACATTAGTTGGTATCAGAGCACGGTTTGAGTCTTTTGGGGTTTGTGGTTAGGTCTATTTTGCTTGTGTTGTGTTCTCTATGTTTGTTTTCCGAAAGGAAATAATGTTGTTTATAATGGATATTAGATCCATTGTATTTCAATCCGCACGCCTCAAAAAAAAAAGGAATGGCTCGGGATAGTTATACTTGTGTGGAAGTAAAACATGTTACTAGTAATGCAGTTACAGCTATGGGAGCAATAGGAGCAATGTGGAAAGACGACTGCACGAACAAAGGACCGCTGTTTAGTGGGAACTAGAATTTGAAGTTCAGAATATGATGGAAGAGAATCAGTCTTGGAATATAAGATTTCATAATTTTGGAACCTGAAATTTCTTTTTAGGATATTGAGAAAGTAATTGATTTCGATGGAAGATGTATTTATAACCATTGAGGAAACCAAAAACAGTAAAGGATGTGAAAGAAAGTACTTAAATGAAGGAATGTACGTCAAGGAAACAAATTGCAAAAAAGTTGGACACATTTTCCCAGAGATTATGCTCTTTGAAAACAGAGTTTTCTATTAGTAAAATTTTAGATAGTAAGGGAAGTTGTTACTCTGAATGGAACGGGAGTGTTCTGAGCGGAAGATTTAAACAATGGAGATTGTGTCATTGGAGCTAATCCTATAAACCATACTGAATATTTCTGTGAGTGACCTATTCTTTATAACATATGATTGAGTAGATCAATTATATGTTAGAGTTATTCGTTATCCTCTGATTTATTTACTTCTATTTCTATTCTTAGCTAATCGAGCTATTCAACTTATTCAAATTGTTGTTATAGATCAAAACTTTGTGTTAGTTTGATCTGTTTCATAAACAGATGTGATCTTTGGAAATTGATTAGTTATTTTCCAACCATATCCAATGAGATTATTTCAACAAAGTGTGAGTAATCCAAAGAAAATTTATTCTTGAAAATCGGGTTACATCCAATTCTTTGCTGGATATGTTCGATAACAAGTTCGATTCGTTTTGTTAATCTTTCATGATGTTTTCTTTCATCTCCTGCAATTGAACGAACAAGAAATGATATTCCTATTTAACTCTATGTCATAGTATTTGGTATAGTGCTGTGAAAAGGTGAACTCAGTTAGTGAAACATTTCCTGTTAAAAGCAAAAATCTAGAATATGTAGTGATACGAGGATAAGGAAATTTTAAGTAATACATTACATTAGTTGGAAGTTATCTGAGAAAAAAACTATTCCAGGCATGAATGAAGATTGGTTGTCGTTATGTTGGTATCAGAGATATGGAAATTCTTTCTTTTTGGAGTAACATTCAACATCTTCAGTAATTATAGGAGTCCGAGATATCTGTTTGATCAGGAGAAGTTGAACATCAGCAAAGAGATTTTGTTGGATAGAATAGTATAGCAAGATGTAAGAGAGGAAGCTTCATGAGAATTGGAAAATAAGATAAAAGAGTAATGTTCATATTTATTCTGAGGGTGTGAAATCATGGTTATTAAATTTTGAGGACAAAATTTTTTTTTAGAGAGGGAGTAATGTAACACCCCAAAATTTATTATCTTGTAAACAGTAATTTTGACAGTTAACAGAATTTTACTGTTTAGTAATTTTTGATGTAAAATTATTTTGACTATTCACAAGATATTTGATTGTTTTGAGTGATTTACTCCGAGTCAGGAAAATAAAAATTTTTGGGCCAGGGAAAACTTTACGTAATTTAATTTTTACCGTTAGGTTTTAATTATTTTACGTGATCTGATTTGATATTTGTGAGTTTTCTAATTTTTGTGATTTTATGTGTGATTATGAAAATTTTTACTATTTGTGGGCCCAGGGGTGTATGTGGGCCCAGGTGGGTCTCGCAAAGTGAAAAAAAAATTTATGCATAGAAAAATTTGTACTGTTTAGACAGAGACAGGGGATCTTACTAAACCTGAATCTGAAAACAGTTTTTATAATTTTCTTTTACTGTGTTTTGTACTGTATTTATTTATCAGGTGATAAAAATACAGTAAAAATATTATTTGTAGGGTTATAGCAGATAAAAATAGTAAAAATTATAATGCGTAGTCAACAAAGAGGGCTTGACTTCATTTGTATCCTTGGATGAGAATACTTAGTTTGAAGATTAACCATTGATTTAATCAACGGTTAAGAAACAAACTTAATAAAGAAGCATTGGATAATCACCATTGATTTAATCAATGGTGTGAGAATAAACTTGGTTAGGAAAGCTTCAATATCAACCGTAGATTTAATCAATGGTGTAAAATTAGTTATATAAAGTGGCTATGACCATTTACACACATTGGATTTAGAATTGATCAAGGGTGGAGATTTAGTCTTATAAAGTAACAAGGACCATTTATGACCATTGGATTTGGATTTAATCAATGGTGGAGATTTGGTCTTCTAAAAGGCTATGACTAATTATAACCCTTGGATTAAAAGTAAGAAGGAGTAATCTTGACCCTTTATTTTGGAGACACATCTAATGGCTAGGATTTAAAGGAGAAAGATCCAATGGCCTAGATTGAGTCTTCTAATCAAAAGTCTACCTAAATCCTAACCATTGAATTAATCAATGGCTAGAAATGCTTCAAATAATGGCTTGAAAAGATGACAATATTATTGCATGCATAATGCAAGGAGGGGACGATTTTTGTAGTATTTTGGAGCTAAAGGTGATTTGATGACCATTATTACTTGTCATGGTCAATATTACATCATTTTTAACCATTATTGATTTGTTTGCATCCTTAGGAGAGTGTTTGGAGGGGGGCACGATTTTTGGTGCCTTAAGAGGATGGCAAAGTGGAAGACCATCATTATTACTCATTCTTGGTCTTTCTTTATCAATAATTAGAAGCTAGATAAATATTTAATTATCTAGAAATATGACATGACCATAAAAATGTAATTAAATAATTAAAATACAGTTATAAAATCCTAACTAAACTAATTTAAGAGAAACTAAATGAATTAATTATTTAATTAAGGAGTAATTAAGAATTGAATAGAATTAAAACTTGGTTAATTGCCCCTTGAACTCCACGGTTGCATAGTATTTTCTAGGAGATTCATGACTTTTCTAATAACCAAAGAATGATTATTTAATGACTTTAAGCATGTGAGTCCATGTGCTTATGTTTCTATCTTGCAAAATAAGCTTTGCACTTTTCTATCCAAGTGACTACACGGCCGTGCATAGAAGGAATAGTTTTTTTTTTATTTCATTCTATTACTTTGTGAGACAATAAACTATCTCACCTTTTTCCAAAATACCACACGGTCAACTTGGCTTTCTAGCCAATTATTGAACCATCTAAATGACCAAGTGATGCCCATTATGTGACATAGGACATGTGGGAGCCATGTGAACATCATGTAATAATTAATTGCCTTGAATAAACAATTCTATTTCTCCTACACACCCATTCACACGGCTGCCCACTTCAATTCAGCCATTTAATTTCATTTTTTATCACATTTTATAACACTTATTTCATTCTCTCTCTTCTCTCTCTTCCAAATTTTCAAGAACACCAAGAACAAATACAAAGAACACCATCTTCTCTATTCTTTGAGCTATTCGGTCACCACCCATAGAACCACTTCCAATCTTTCATAATTTTATCTAGTTACATATTTTGAATCCTCTCATCAATCTAAAACACTTTCATGTTGGGAATTTCTCAAAATTCACTCATCTTCATCACTCTACCAAGCCAAGAACACAAAAGTTCATATCTTTTCTTATTGAAGAATTCGGTCTATACTCATAAATCCCACTTCCAAGCTTAAATAATTTTATATAATTTTATATAATCTTAGATCTAGAACCTATACACAATCCTAAGATACTTTGTAGTTAAGATCCAAGCCTAGTTCCATCATCTTTATGCTTGAATCTTGGATTTAAGTTTTAAGGTTTCAAGGTAAAAATCTTGAAACTTGGCTTTTTATTTAATTCTTAGAATTCTAAGACCATGTTTGATCTATGGTCATCTTAATCAAGCTTAGTATACTAATTTCTATGTATTTTGTTTTGTATTTGAGAAGCCTTTGGTGGTGAAGGACTTGGAAAAAGAAGCAAATCAAGAAGTTTTTGAGGATCTTCAAGAGGTAAGAGGGAGATCCATCTCACCAACCAAGTATGGTGGTGAGAGATGGTCTTATATTTGATGGATGGTGAATCCATGTGAGGATTTCAATCCATGGTCATGTAATAATTTATGTGTGTTTATGAGTTTTGATTTATTTGCTTATGCTTGATATGCTTTGCATGATTTTATGGCTTTGATGATATGCTTATTGTGAACACTCAATTTTATCCGGATCCTTAAAACTTTTAATTAAAAAATAATAATCATATTTATTATTAATTACACTACTTTCTAATACAGATTAAGCCCAACCCAATAGAGAAAAATTCAAATCCACCCACCTTAGCCCATTTATGTTAAGTTTCTAATAAAATAAAATAAAAAGGAGAGAAAAGGCATATTGGCAAGCCTGCAGACATAGGGACAAATGCATGCTATTTTGATCATACGTACAAAGACCAAAAAATGTGAATTAAAATTTTTTGAAAAATAAAGCATCAAAGAGGCAATGGACAGCTACCCTACTTGCTGCAACCCTTCAGTATAATGCCCAGTCAACCATGGAAAAAGGGACTAAACACATAAAATGGAAACAAGCAGCAATAGAGAAGGAGGCAGATTTGAAAGCAAAAAAAGAGAAGGGGAAAAGGATCGTTCAATGGGATGGCTTTGGGCTTTGGTTTTATATACATAACAGAGAACAAAGGGGGGCTTTTCACTCACGACCTTCAGACAATTTCATTTTGATCTTCAACCTCATTTTCAGCTCAGCAGCCTCAACACTTCACCTCCCATCAGCACCTTCAACCTCACCTTTAACCCATCACCAATATCTGATCAAAACTCCCATAACCACCTCTCACCTCCATAACCAACCTCACAAACTTCCATCTTCTTCATCACCTCAACATTCAACAATCTCCACACAACCACCATTAAACAATACCCATAACCACCATTAACCTCCATCCTTAACCTCTCATCATCCAACAAAAAAGGAAGACACAAAACAACTCCTTCCACACCTCCACCCGTAGCCACCATTCTTCTATTAACAACCCATAACTTCCACTCCCCTCACCAACAGACCACCCATCCCACGTGTCTCGGCCATCCACGAAATCAACCACCACAAGCTCCAAACCCCACCAAACCGTGAGCTACCCCTTCACATAGCAACCCAAACACCCAAACTGGACCCACGACCTCCACACATCTGCCGAGCCGCCGTCGAACCCGGGACTAGCACCACCGCGACCCACCGCCTCTGACCATTACCGTCTTCCATTTTTGCCAGACGCAACGCCCATCACCCACCCTAACCGGAACCGTGCCGTTCAGCCGCGACCAATTTCCCACGTCGCGACCTCGCTCGACCGGATCTGAGCAACCCAGTGATGCGCCCGCTCCAGATCTGCTCCCTCACCATTCAAGCCTCCGCACACGCGTAAAACAGAGCAGCCCCTGCAGATCTGCCGTCCATGACCGAGCCAGCGTCACCGAAAAACACCCACAAATTGTCACCCAACCCAGTCGTCGAACCCGATCTGCGCTAACCCGACCACCATCGACGTCTATGCGTGCCACCGTGCCATTTCCGATCAGACCACCGTCTACCGCAGAACCTCCCTTCGTGCGTCCTGTTCCCAAAGAAAACAGAGGTTTTGCTCCTCTGCTAGTTTTCTTTTGAAAAACGAATGAGCTTTTGTTTTCTTTCATTTTTTTTTCTCCGTAAAGTAGTTTTTTTTTTTATCCTTTTCTCTGCCCTTTCATTTTTTTTTAGCTACTAATTTGTGTTTTTCCTTTTTGTTTTGTAAAGCTTTTGTTTTTATTTCTATTTTTATTTTTCGGGAAAAATGGTTTTGAGTAATGGGTTTTAACTTAATGGGCTTTTCTCTTTTTATTATAAAAAGTGAAAAAGATAAAAATAAAAAATAATATAATAAAAAAAAACAATTATAATCTTTTCTAATATAAAATACAATATAATCATCTGAGTTGTAACAACTTGGTTTTTTTTCATGGGTGACGTTTCTAGCGTGACGCGAGCTTCACTTATTCAATTCTTAATTTGAATAACTGAGTCGTGACGGCTTGTTAATTCAAATTTATAAAGTTTTTTTTTATAAAATCAACTAACCCACAATCGTTTTCAAAAGAACTACGTGACTTTGAATTCCTCATTGCACCTGAGGATACGTAGGAGCAGAATCTTTATTCTGTCAAGCCAAAAATAAATTTTCACAATTTGGTTATTTCTTTTTTTTCTTTTTTTAAAAAATACATAAATAAAAATAAATAAAAAAATAGTTATATTGCCTTTTCCAAAAAGAGAGGAGTAAAACAAATATTTTTGAGGTTATCAAGAATTTGCACATTTGATTTAAGGTACTGTCTTAGGACGGGTGCGTTAGGGGTGCTGTGGGATCGAGTTTCCACCCTTCCCTAAGCATAACCGACTCCCGAATCCAATTTGGTTTTCAAGGACCATTTTCTAATAAGGTTTTTCCAATTCTTCCTAATTTAAATAAAATTGGTGGCGACTCCATTTTCTTTTTTCTAAAATCACTTTGAGTTGCTATGCATTTCGCCCCGATCCCGGTCGCGACAGATGGCGACTCCGCTGGGGAACATTTGAGAGTCAAGCCTTTGAAAGTTGATTGTGCAAATTTTGTAACTTTTATATGTTTGTTTTACTCCTTTTGTTTTTGCTTTATTTTTGTTTTGTTTTTCTATTGTATCTAATTTGTTTATTGATCACCTTAACTGTGATTCTATTTCATCATGCAAACTTTAGGATAGAAGATTTTTGGGAATCTTGTTTTGTGTTCGTGTTGTTTTGTAGGATATGAATAGTCTCTAGGATTATGAAGGTTTGTATACTCCCTACACACACTACACCTACACGTTTATCACACACATTCAAGTTGGGCCCTATACCCGGGTCTGAGTGAAGCTTAAGTTAGGTAGAGGTTGCGTAGTGGTAACCATTTTGGATGTACATCCTGTTTGGTTATCGCGAAAACCTCATCTAGAGTGTGCCTTCTTCATGAATGTCCCGCACTTAGTGGTTTACCCATTATTTGTGGTCAACATTCTGATATGGGACTTAGCTCTAGAGGCCTTTAGAATGGTAGAGCCACCCAATGAAAGTTCTCACAAATTAGATAGACTTATAGATCCTTAGGGTAGAACCCCTCAAATTTAAGGCAGCCATTTAGGGCACAAAGGGAGCGTACCTTTTCGTTATCCTTAAATTTATCTGTCATTGCATTTTTTTTAAAATAAAATCATACTTTGCATCCTTGCACCATGTTTTCTTTGCAATACTCTAATCTTTTTGTCCTTCCTGAGGTAGATTTGTTAGAGAACCGTTAGAACTCAACCAAGATTTGACAGTGAGTATATTTCACTGGAGACTTAATACTTTTGAACGAGATGTTCTGGGTAATAGTCACAACAAACAATATCAAAGATACTCATTTCAAATTCACTTGGTGCAAAATCACTAACGGTCCTCTAACAAATAATGAACATAATCACTGATCTTCTAAAATTTTCAGGTAAAAACGTTGAACCATTACTCGTCCTCGGAAAATGTAGATTGCACAAACCTGGGCTTACAGAACTAGATCGCAAACTAGGCTACAAGAGATGTCAAACTCAGAAAGAAACTTAAGTCAAGAGATGGATGAAATGAGAGAAAGGATCAATACAATGGCAGAAGGACAATCAAGGGTTGAGGATTTACTGAGACAGTTAACTGAGACCCTTAGAACAACAAATGGAACATCTGTCGGCACTAGGGTAAATGCAAATGCAAGCAACAATGTGAACGAAGAGGATGATTCCATGAACGAAGATCATGAAAGGGAGAAGAATAATGTAGAAGTAACTCGTGAACAGCTGGTGAAAATATTCCTGAACAGCAACTCCGAAAAAGAAAAATTAAGAGATGAATTGATTGGAAAGATGCAAGAGCAAATTAAAGCCATGCAAGGCCCTAATCTGTACGGCTCAATGGGAATCGATGAACTGTTCCCTGAGGTTGAAGTCAATATTCCCAAAGACTTCAAAGTACCAGACTTCTCAAAGTATGATGGAAGCGCCAATCCAAAGTTTCATCTGAAGACTTACCTCACCAAAATGGCCATCTGGTCACGGGATCAAAAGTTCTTAATCAATTTCTTTCATGAGAGCCTGACTGGGTCGGCATTAGAATGGTACATGCAACTTGACCATTCAAAGGTTTCTTGCTGGGATGATTTGACGAGTCTATTCTTGGAGCAATATCGATTCAATATCGACACCGCACCTACCCGAGAACAACTAGGGGCAATGCACAAAAAGAAGGATGAAACTTTCAAGCAATACGCTCAAAGATGGAGAATGTTAGCAGCCCAAGTTCAACCACCATTGACTCCATCAGAAATGAGCTCGTATTTTATGGGGACCCTAGGAGCACCTTTTATTGGGCTGATGGCAGGTGCCGCCTACCAAGATTTTTTTGATCTAATTTCAGCTGGAGAAAGGATTGAGAATCTTGCAAAAGCAGGAAAATTACCTACTGGAAATACTGAGAGCAATTTTCCTAAGAAGGTGGCACCAACAAGGAAGCAAGAGCCAGAAGTCAGTTATGTGCGCCAACAAAACTCAAGTTTTTCTCGTAATCCACAACCATACCCTTCTTATCAAGCCCCTTCACCCGCTTTTCCAGCTTACCAGACTTCATACCAAGTTAACAATGTTCCCTCACCACATCCCGTCTATACCAATCATCCTCCCGCACCTCGAAATCTGGGAAACCAAGGGTATGCTCGACCCCCGTCGAACCTACCCCCTTTTCCAAAGTTGCCAATCTCCAATGCTGATTTGTTTCAACAGTTGTTCGATGCACATTTGGTTGTATGCATTCCTTCTCGCCCTATGGTGCCTCCATTTCCAGCCTGGTACAATCCCAATGTGACTTGCAAGTTCCATATGGATAACCCAGGACACTCAATCAAAGATTGCGAGGTATTTAAGGCCACAGTAAGAAGATTGATTTCCTGCGGAAAGCTAGACTTTGAAGAGGAGAAGGGACCTAGCATTACTAGCAACCCAATTCCAAATCATGGGAAGGGGATTGTAAATGCATTAGAAAAAGAGAATGAAGGACTTCAAAATGTAGCGGATGTCAAAACTCCTATGAAGTCAATATTCCAAGGTCTTGTCCAAGCAGGCTATTGTTCCTCAGTAGCCTTGGGTGATGTAAGGTTTGAATATAATACTGAAGCCTATTGTGAATACCATATAGAGAAGGGGCATGATATTAAAGATTGTCAGGAGTTTAAGGCTCGGGCGCAAAGATTCATGGCTTTGGGGGTAACAAATGTTACTCAAGCAAGAGGGTTCGCAAAAGAGATAGATGTTGTGGAGCGTCTAGTCCTCAAACTCCCGCGTACTAGTGAAGTTCCAGATTCCTGGAAAGTTGTCTTAGCAATAAAGAAGCCTACACCGTTTCCCTATAGTGATACACATGTTGTGCCTTAGAAGTATGATGTCAAGGTGAAAACACAAAGTAATATAGGATAAACCGCTTTAACCCCTGTTGCTCAGATAGCAGAGCCTGCACAAGCAGTGTCAAGCGTTGTGGGCATAGGAGGGATCACAAGAAGCGGCAGGTGCTATGGGCAAGAAGATAAGACCTGGAAAGGAAAGGCAGGCTTCATAGAAACAAAAGAAGATGATGAAGAAGAATTCCTAAAAATCATGAAGCAAAGTGAGTATGATGTGGTAGAATAACTCAGAAAAACTTCAGCTCGGATCTCTCTATTGTCGCTCATCATGAATTCTGAACCTCATCGCAAAGCACTGCAAATAGTGATAAATGAAGCCTATATGAAGCCGGATGTTACCCCAGAAAGTTTAGTGAACATGGTAGATCCAGTAAGGCACATCAATGTGATCCCCTTCTCGAAAGAAGAAGTGGTACATTCAATAGGGAATAACTCACGTGCTTTGCATATCACGTTGAAATGTCAGGGGTATGTAGTCACAAAAGTTCTGATTGATGGGTGTTCTGCCTTGAACGTCCTCCCGAGGACAACTTTGTCCCAACTAGCTATGAGTGTAGAAGACCTTAGGCCTCAGGATATGACAGTGCGGGCCTTCGATGGAAGGAAAAGAGGAATTCTGGGGGAAGTGACCCTTCCACTTGAGATAGGCCCGAGCTGCTTCCAAGTGTTGTTTCAAGTAATGGATATCGAGCATACATATACTATGCTTTTGGGAAGACTATGGATTCACGCTGCTGGTGTTGTTCCCTCGACCCTGCACCAATGCCTGAAATACATTGAAAATGAATGTCTGGTTACCATCTGAGGAGAGGAAGAAATCTTACTGATGAAGCCTACTTCAGTGCCTTATGTTGAAAACACAGAGATGGAAGTGGTGAACTTCCTACACAGTTTCCAGTTGGTGGAATCGAAGGTAAAAAAGGATGAGTTGTCCACTAAAGATGTTCATCAAGTTATGACTCGCATCATGACCAATAACGGTTACCAAGCTGGAAAAGGTTTAGGAATTCAGCTGCAAGGAACCAAGTCCATGATCACCCTGCTAGAGAACAAAAATAGATATGGTCTGGGATATGAGGCACATTTGGAAGACATGATGAAGCACAATTTGGTTCTCAGTGAAGGAAAAAGGGAGAATAAAGTGAAAAAGATGATTCCTCATCTGAAGGAGACATTCCTCATCCCTGCTGAGGTTATCAATAGAACCTCCAATCATCAGGTCCAGTTAATCATTAACAATGTAGACGAAGACTCCGGAGAAGACTATGTTATCCAACCTGCTGTCAATTTGAAACCTCTAAA
This sequence comes from Ormosia semicastrata, assembly GCA_029884595.1. NCBI lineage: Eukaryota > Viridiplantae > Streptophyta > Magnoliopsida > Fabales > Fabaceae > Ormosia > Ormosia semicastrata. Next base: position 12,793,075 of record JAQQTO010000048.1, on the reverse strand, counting down.
CAATTAGCGATCTGAGGCGTTAATGGATGTGATTGTCATAAAGTAATTGTTAGTCGTGATGTTATCTTAGACTTTTGTAATGCTGAATTTATGCTAACTCTTGTCGAAGCTTTAATGTAATGAACTTGTGTGTTTTCCAGTATGATTCTCTGTTTCAATGCAATGAACTTGTGTGTTTCTCAATTAATTCACTGCTTTAGTTCTTTTCTATCTTTGATTTACGTCTTTGTTTAGCCTTATCCAATTACCATGTTTTCTTTCTGTTTCCAATCGGGCATAAATAAATCTTCTAGGGATTTGGGTCTGGTAGAGGCATTGTCCCAAGAAAAGATACCTGAAAGCTCAAGGATGGATTCCTATTCAATGATGGATATAGATAACTATGACTCAGATGAAGATAGGAACGCCACTGAGGAGTTCGCCAAATTGGTAGAAAGGTCAAAAAAAGACTTCAGCCTGGATGAGGAAGAAGTAGAGGTGATCAATATGGGAACTGATGAAGACAAGAAGGAGTTGAGGTTAGTGGACAACCCAGAACGTGAAAACATGATCAAGTTATTCAGAGACTACATGGATGTATTTGCTTGGTCCTACCGAGATATGCCAGGACTGGATCTGAGCATAGCTTCCCACAAGATTCCACTATACCCCAATGTTGAGGCGAAAAAGTAGAAATTGAGGAGAATGCACCTTGAAATGTCTTTAAAGATCAAAGAGGAAGTCATCAAGCAATTGGAGGCAGGATTTTTAGTAGTATCAAGGCACCCAGAATGGGTAGCAAATATCGTCCCTGTTCCGAAGAAAGATGGAAAAGTCAGGATGTGTGTGGACTATAGGGATTTGAATAAAGCTAGCCCTAAAGATAATTTCCCCTTGCCTCACATTGATGTCCTTGTCGATAATGCAGCAAGGGGTCATAGATTCTCTTTTATGGATGGTTATTCTGGTTACAATCAAATTCTTATGGACACAAGTGATAAAGAGAAGACCATATTTGTCACATCATGGGGAACCTTTTGTTACACAGTCATGCCATTCGGATTGAAGAATGTTGGGGCCACCTATCAGCGTGCCATGGTTGCTTTGTTCCACGATATGATGCACAAAGAAATTGAGGTATACGTGGATGACATAGTTGCTAAGTCCAAAGAAGGGGAAAGGCATGTGGTAGTGCTGCAAAAGTTGTTTGAAAGACTCAGAAAATATAGGTTGAGACTAAACCCGACAAAATGTGTTTTTGGTGCGTCAACTGGAAAATTGCTTGGTTTTGTCATTAGCAAGGAAGGAATCAAAGTGGACCCTGATAAAGTCAAAGCGATACAAGAGATGCCTGCTCCCAAGATTGAAAATGAGGTAAGAAGCTTTCTCGGGAGACTGAATTACATCGCTAGGTTCATAGCCAACCTAACTAGCACTTGCGAGCCGATCTTCAAACTACTAAAGAAACAACAACCAGGAGAATGGGATGAACACTGTCAGGAAGCTTTTGAGAAGATAAAAACTTACTTGCAAAGTCCTCCTATTTTGGTGCCACCCACACTTGATCGTCCTTTGATATTATACCTCATGGTATTACAGACATCCATAGGAGCAATGCTAAGGCAGCATGATGAAACGAGGAAAAAAGAACAGGCCATCTACTATTTGAGCAAGAAGTTCAATGAGTGCAAGTCTCGCTATATGATAGTTGAGAAAACATGTTGTGCACTGGCATGGACATCTAGAAGTTAAGGCAGTACATGTTGTACTATACTACTTGGCTTATCTCAAGGATGGACCCGATAAAGTACATATTCGAAAGCCCTCATGTTTCCACACGAGTCTCCAAATGGCAAGTGGTTCTTTTTGAGTTCGACATAAAGCATGTAACTAAAAAATCTATCAAAGGGAGTGTAATTGCAGATCACTTAGCTGAGAACCCGCTCAATTACTAGCAACTTATGACGTCTGATTTTCCTGATGAGGATGTTTTAGCAGTTGAAGAAGAGGAGTCAGAGGAAAAGGACATGTGGAAGATGTTTTTTGACGGAGCAGTCAATATGTATGGGAACGGCATAGGTGCAGTGGTCATATCACCAAGTGGGAAGCAATACCCAGTGGCCATCAAGTTAGAGTTCGATTGCACCAATAATGTTGCAGAGTATGAAGCTTGTGCTCAAGGGTTAAAGGTTGCAATAGAATTGGGAGTAAAAGAACTACAAGTATATGGAGACTCAGCGCTGATAATCTATCAAGTGAACGGGGAATGGCAGACTAAAGACCCCAAGTTGATTCCATACCAGAAATATTTGATGCAGTTGATCGAGAAGTTTGAATGGATCACCTTTTCGCACTTGACTCGGGATAAGAACCAGTTTGCAGACGCTTTGGCTACTTTGGCTGTAATGACCAATCTGAATATTCATGCTAATGTGCAACCCATCCGAATAAGGGCAGAAAGTGAACCAGTCTACTGTTCTAATGTTGAGGAAGAAGAAGATGGTCAGCCCTGGTTCCATGATATCATGCAGTACATCAAGTTCAGAGAATACCCATCAGGGGCAAATGAGACAGACAAAAAGAGCATCCGTCGGCTTTCCATGGCTTTCTTTTTGAATGGGGAAATACTGTACAAAAGAAACTATGATGGCACACTCCTCAGATGCATAGGAGCTAAGGAGGCTCTCACCATCTTAACAGAAGTTCATGAAGGAATATGTGGAACATATGCCAATGGTATCATGATGGCTCGTCAGATCCTACGATATGGTTATTACTGGTCTACTATGGAAGCTGATTGCATAGAATATGTTCGAAAGTGTCATAAATGTCAAGCGTACGCTGATCGCATTAATGCACCACCCGTTCCATTGCATAATATGGTGGCACCCTGGCCTTTTTCAATGTGGGGAATCGATGTTATTGGGCCAATAAACCCGAAAGCTTCCAATAGCCATAGGTTTATCCTGGAAGCAATTGATTATTTCACCAAGTGGGTAGAGGCTGCTTCCTACGCCAAAGTCACTCAAAAGGTCATCCTTAAATTTTTAAGGGTAAACATCATTTGTCGGTATGGAATTCCGGAGAGGATTATCACAGATAATGGCCCTAACCTCAATAGTGTAGAAATCAAGAATCTATGCCAGAGGTTTAGGATCAAGCATCACAATTCTGCTCCTTACAGACCCCAGATGAATGGTGCGGTAGAAGCGACAAATAAGAACATCAAGAAGATAGTAGCCAAAATGGTGGTTAACTACAGAGAATGGCATGAGATGCTCCCCTATGCTCTCCACGCTTATCGCACTAATATCCGATCCAGCACTGGGGTAACACCGTTCTCCTTGGTCTATGGTATGGAAGCAGTCTCCCCCATAGAGGTCGAAATCCCATCTTTAAGAGTGTTGATGGAAGCTGAGTTAGAAGAAGGGAATAGGGTAAAGACTCGGTACGAGCAGTTAAACATGATTGAAGAAAAGCGATTAAAAGCTATCTGTCATGGGCAACTATACCAAAAAAGAATGGCAAGAGTTTTCAACAAGAAAGTGCGCCCTAGGGAGTTCTAAGCAGGTGACTTGGTTTTAAAGAAAAAACTTCCAAACCAAGAGGACGCTCGAGGAAAATGGGCACCGAGTTATGAAGGGTCGTATATCGTTAAGAAGGCATTCTCTGGAGGTGCCTTAGTTTTAACAGATATGGACGGAAATGAATTGCCAAGACCGACAAATGTTGACGCAGTCAAAAAGTTCTATGCCTAAAAAAAAAAAAAAGAAGAAGGAAAAAAAAAAAAAAGAAAATAGCCCATTAGGTTGAAAACCCGCAAGGGCAGCCTAAGCAAAAGTTAGGGCATCTAAATTAGGCAAAAAAAAAAAAGTTTAAAGTCGGCAAAGGCTCTCCTAGAAGATGTCGCTGAAGGGCTCACCCGAACCGACAAAGATAAAAGAAGACAAAAAACTGGGGCAATTTTAAGTGGCGATGGAAGACAAAACTGGGGCAATTTTAAGCGGTGGTGGATGGAAGAGAGCTCGTGTCACAAGTGGTTGTAATATCCATCTGAGAATTAGGACCTATCTAATGAGAAGAAAGGAATCCTAACTGGGGCAATTGTCTGTCACCTTGCCTTTGTATCATCCTTTTGTACTATTTGCCTTTTCGTGCTTGTGAACACCCAAATCAATGAAAATACTTTCCTTTCTTCTCTTTTTATTCGTCATCTTTCTTTGTCATGTTCCTTTCTTTTATATTTATGAAGTCACACGTGTTTATCACAAAATGCTTCGATAAGAGGGAATATAAATTCAGTATCATTGATCTAACAATTTAATGGCAATCCTTTAACTAACAAGTTAGATCAAGAATGAATCAGAAGGTTCAAACGAGGGAAGAAAAGCTCCTAATGCAATCGGAAATGTTAAGAGGGAATCTATGTGCCTGATGAGCAAACTCAGAAGTAAAGTGACTCTAGTGTCCGAGGATCCCAAGGAACTCGAAACAAGTTGATGAGCCCTAGTTTGCGAGAGCCTATGCCTGGGTTTGATAGATCAAAATTTTTCGAGGAAGCAATTAGAATCAGGTATGTAAGAGAAAGGTTTTGGCATAATGTTTTCAATCGTTTGATATGATTTTGAGTTGCAGGAATGTACGTCGCAACATCTTTCCATGAGCTACAAATTTGTGAAAAGTGACGTCTTTGGCTTTTGCGCCAAGCTTCACTATAAAAGAACAGCGAAACAAAAGATATTTATGGGCCAAGCCCACTGTCTTTAAATTCTGGGCCAAGACCACCTTTTTTTTAAAAAAAAAATTTGGGCCAAGCCCATTGTCTTTTAAATTCTGGGTCAAGCCCGTTGTCTTTTAAATTCTGGGCCAAGCCCACTGTCCTTTCAAATTTCGGGGCCAAGCCCACCTTTTTTAAAATTATGGGTCAAGCCCACTGTCTTTTAAATTATGGGTCAAGCCCACTGTCTTTTAAATTCCGGGCTAAGCCTACTGTTCTTTAAATTTTGGGCCAAGCCCATTGTCTTTTAAATTCTGGGTCAAGCCCGTTGTCTTTTAAATTCTGGGCCAAGCCCACTGTCCTTTCAAATTTCAGGGCAAAGCCCACTGTCTTTAAAATTTCGGGCCAAGCCCACTGTCGTTTACCTTTTTTCAGTTGTAAAGTCACCCAAGGTCTTTTAAAAAAAAATGTCAACTAAGCTTTGACAGCTCATTGACAATACAGTGACGTCTCTGGCTTTACGCTGAGTTTCACTTTGGTAGGATCAACGATGTTACGACAACTCGTAAATCCACGTTTTAGCTCGCTGGTTTCCAATCGGCGTCTTTACCTTGTCCATTCACCTCGTCCCATACTTTGTCGGACAAAATTTAAGTTCACGTCTTTACTCGTTTCTTACGACGATAACATGAAAACTATGGTTGTTCATAGTCTCTAGTAAGAAACAAGTAAAGAGGGGCAACTGTGAACACCCAATTTTATCCGGATCCTTAAAACTTTTAATTAAAAAATAATAATCATATTTATTATTAATTACACTACTTTCTAATACAGATCAAGCCCAACCCAATAGAGAAAAATTCAAATCCACCCACCTTAGCCCATTTATGTTAAGTTTCTAATAAAATAAAATAAAAAGGAGAGAAAAGGCATATTGGCAAGCCTGCAGACATAGGGACAAATGCATGCTATTTTGATCATACGTACAAAGACCAAAAAATGTGAATTAAAATTTTTTTTGAAAAATAAAGCATCAAAGAGGCAATGGACAGCTACCCTACTTGCTGCAACCCTTCAGTATAATGCCCAGTCAACCATGGAAAAAGGGACTAAACACATAAAATGGAAACAAGCAGCAATAGAGAATGAGGCAGATTTGAAAGCAAAAAAAAAGAAGGGGAAAAGGATCGTTCAATGGGATGGCTTTGGGCTTTGGTTTTATATATATAACAGAGAACAAAGGGGGGCTTTTCACGACGACCTTCAGACAATTTCATTTTGATCTTCAACCTCATTTTCAGCTCAGCAGCCTCAACACTTCACCTCCCATCAGCACCTTCAACCTCACCTTTAACCCATCACCAATATCTGATCAAAACTCCCATAACCACCTCTCACCTCCATAACCAACCTCACAAACTTCCATCTTCTTCATCACCTCAACATTCAACAATCTCCACACAACCACCATTAAACAATACCCATAACCACCATTAACCTCCATCCTTAACCTCTCATCATCCAACAAAAAAGGAAGACACAAAATAACTCCTTCCACACCTCCACCCGTAGCCACCATTCTTCTATTAACAACCCATAACTTCCACTCCCCTCACCAACAGCCACCCATCCCACCGTGTCTCGGCCATCCACGAAATCAACCACCACAAGCTCCAAACCCCACCAAACCGTGAGCTACCCCTTCACATAGCAACCCAAACACCCAAATCGGACCCACGACCTCCGCACCTCTGCCTAGCCGCCGTCGAACCCGGGACTAGCACCATCGCGACCCACCGCCTCTGACCATTACCATCTTCCATTTTTTCCAGACGCAACGCCCATCACCCACCCTAACCGAAATCGTGCCGTTCAGCCGTGACCAGTTTCCCACGTCGCGACCTCGCTCAACCGGATTTGAGCAACCCAGTGACGCGCCCGCTCCAGATCCGCTCCCTCACAGTTCAAGCCTCCGCACACGCGCAAAACAGAGCAGCCACTGCAGATCCGCCGTCCTTGACCGAGCCAGCGTCGCCGAAAAACACCCATAAACCGTCACCCAACCTAGTTGTCGAACCCGATCTGCGCTAACCCGACCACCATCGACGTCCGTGCATGCCACCGTGCCATTTTCGATCAGACCACCATTTACTGCAGAACCTCCCTTCGTGCGTCCTGTTCCCAAAGAAAACAGAGGTTTTGCTCCTCTGCTAATTTTCTTTTGAAAAATGAATGAGCTTTTGTTTTCTTTCTTTTTTTTTTCTCCGTAAAGTAGTTTTTTTTTATCCTTTTCTCTCTTTTTCGTTTTTTAAAGCTACTAATTTGTTTTTTTTTCCTTTTTGTTTTGTAAAGCTTTTGTTTTTATTTCTATTTTTTTTTTTCGGGAAAAATGGTTTTGAGTAATAGGTTTTAACTTAATGGGCTTCTCTTTTTTATTATAAAAAGTGAAAAAGATAAAAATAAAAAATAATATAATAAAAAAAGTTATAATCTTTTTTTAAATAAAATACAATATAATCATCCGAGTTGTAACAACTTGACTTTTTTTTTTCATGGGTGACGTCTCTAGCGTGACGCGAGCTTCACCTATTCAATTCTTAATTTAAATAACTGAGTCGCGACGACTTGTTAATTCAAATTTATAAAGTTTTTTTTTATAAAATCAACCAACCCACAATCGTTTTCAAAAGAACTATGTGACTTTGAATTCTTCATTGCACCTGAGGATACGTAGGAGCAAAATCTTTATTCTGTCAAGCCAAAAATAAATTTTCACAATTTGGTTTTTTCTTTTTTTTCTTTTTTTAAAAATACATAAATAAAAATAAATAAAAAATAGTTATATTGCCTTTTCCAGAAAGAGAGGAGTAAAACAAATATTTTTGAGGTTATCAAGAATTTGCACATTTGATTTAAGGTACCGTCTTAGGACGGGTGCGTTAGGGGTGCCGTGGGATCGAGTTTCCACCCTTCCCTAAGCATAACCGACTCCCGAATCCAATTTGGTTTTCAAGGACCATTTTCTAATAAGGTTTTTCCAATTCTTCCTAATTTAAATAAAATTGGTGGCGACTCTATTTTCTTTTTTCTAAAATCACTTTGAGTTGCTATGCATTCCGCCGCGATCCCGGTCGCGACACTTATATTATGCATGATAAGTATATGGCATGCTTATAGTATTTATGATGAAATATATATATGTGTATGTCATGATGTGGTAATGAAAAGGAATTCAATTTTTGGCTCCAACAGCCAAATGAGAGGATTCGATTTTTGATGCCCTTGATTAGGGTTCATGTTGAAATTTTTCAAGAACAAGGGAATTGATTTTTGGGTCCCTAGAACAATGAGAATTTCAGTCAAGACACCTCAAAATAGGTGTTCACAAATTAATATTTTCATGAAAAATGAAAATGGATGATTTGAAGAGTATGAAAAATAAACAAAGGGTTTGTTTTTCAAGAGAATAAGAATACGGTCTTTGAGGAATTTTTATTGATTTATTTTGTGTAAAAAGATCCTAAGTGTTTTTCTAAATATGAGTTTTGAATGAAACGGGCAAACATTGATTTTAAGGATTTGCAAAGAAAGTAAACAAGGATTTGCAAAGAAAGTGAAAAAGGATTTGTAAAGAAAGTGAAAAAGGATTTGAACAAATGAGTTTGGTTTTTATAACCATCGGTATTTCGGTTTTGAAAATAAAATTTTAATGGTTTTGTTTGTTTAAAACCATATCAATTTAGAAGGAAAAATATTTTGATAATTTTCAATAGTCATGTCCACATTTTCGAAGGCTTGTAATGCATTGATTTTGATGAAACAAAGTGATTTTTCAAGTGGAAATATAATTAATTTAATACAAGAAATTTGAAAAGGGAATCAGAGTATTTTAGCACTTGAGAAATGAATTTTTATGTAAATGGAAAAAAGAGGTTACAAGTGAGTCTCAATTTGTTTTAAAAAGAATTTATTTTTGTTAAAATTAATTTTTAAAAAAATGAAGAATACAATAGTGATTTAGTATTTTCTAACGTTTAACTCATCCGTTGGATTTTGGAAAGCGTTAGTAATTTTTAAAGTTAAAAACATTGATTTAATTCAATGGAATTGTGAATTTGTGGAATATACTGTGAAAAAGGATTTTCTTGAGTAAGAAGATATATTAAATGAAGTGAAAAGTTATATTATTTTGAGGAAGGTTGATTTGAAAATGATTTGAGAAAAATGGAGAATATAATGGTGTTTCGAAAATTTACTAACGTATAACTTATTTTTGAGTTTTGAAGTGTGTTAGAAAATGTTAAGTTTTGAAACGTTGATTTATATAAATGAAAAAGTGATTTTGTGAATTATATTTTGGAAAAGGATTTCTTGAGTAAAGAAATGTGGAAAAAGATTTTCTTGAGTAAAGAAAATATGTTAAATAAAGTATTAAGTCATATTATTTTGAGAAAAGTGGAAATGGAATTTTTGAAGAATAAGAAATATTTTCTGTAATGGAATTGTGGTGAAAAAAATTATTTACGTATCTTAAAAATGTAATTTTTAAAGTACGTGATTTGAAATACAGTAAAATATTTTTAAGTGTTGAAAATACAGTATAAATACCATAGAACCAGTATATAGATGCTGTGTGAGAAAATGACATGTTTTGCCTGTGATTGGCATTTGGTGCATTATACATGCATTGGAAAGATATGTCTGTGATTGGATTTGGTGGATTGTACGTGCATTGGAAAAATATGGGTTAAAGCATATGATTACATTGAACAAATAAAATTGAAAAGATTTGGCCCTTTGGGGTTGGACTTGTACTGATATATTCGTGCATTGTATAAAATATAGCTAACAGCTATTATGACCCTTGTGGTTGAAGAGGGAATGAGAATTGATAGTGAGGTCTATGATGGATCTTGGGGGCGTCGAGGCGCGGCGGTCGACCAGTGGACAGTTAGCGAGTACCCTGTGCCACTTGGCGATGCAATCCGTTACAACGCATTGACGATAACCGACAAGAACACAATTCTTTTCAACGACTGGGAGATTGTCTTTGGGCTAAGGCTGACAATTAACTAGAGCATTCTTCTCAAAATTGTGAAAACCTCCATGGAGTTGTTTTTGATCAACTGAGTCTTTGTGCATATGCATAAATCTGAGCATTTATATCTGTATGATATATTAATTGAGGAATGTTGGCTATGACAATTGTTTTGAGTACTTGGATGATGATTGAACTGATAAATGATTAGATGATGATAGTTGATTAATGCTGATAGCATGATTATGGTATGATCTATCTGTATGATATAACTGTTTGTGTTATCTCTGTGCTGCCATGTTGGTATTGGTGTAGGTGATCTCACCTCTTTGTTATATTGTTTTGCTTTGTCTGTATTGTTAAAATTATACAATAGAAGGAATGAGTTGTCTTAGACATAACGAGTGGTAGATACTCAGAGATTGATGGAAACATTGAAAAGTGGCTGTCTCAAGTTCGAAGATGTGCCGGGTAGACAAGGAGTAAAGTTCTGATGCATCAAGTTAATACAAGAGAAGGAACGAGTATGTTAAGATTTAATGTTAGTGTTGTACCGTGCTATTAAGTAGGACCCGTCATGGGGTTTGCTACTGTTAAAAAAAATAAGTTTGTTAATTTTATATTTCTCTTTAAATTGTGATATTAATTAGTGTCAATATTGCATAATGAATAGTTGAAATATGATTTTCAATATTACCTAATATTTTCAGTAAATTTACGTTTCAATAAAGAAGAAATTTTGAAACCCATCTTTTATAACTCAAACTTTGTGCGAACTTCTTTTCAAATTATGAGTCGGGAGTCGGAAATGTGATGCCCTAAGGAGGGTGTTACAATGAGGAGGGAAAAGATGACACAAATTGTCGTCTTTTCACTTTTTCTACTTTCAAAAGTTTCAATCACTTTCTCTCTCCATTTTTCCTTTCTCTCTCAACTTCTCTTTTCTTTCACTTTTCTATCACATTTTCTCTTCTTCCTCTCCTCTCCAACCTCACGGCCACACCCTTTCCTTCACCTTCCATGCTTGTTTAATTTCAAGCAATCACATTGCTTGAAACTACATATTGTTTGAAGACCCTTTTCTTGTTGGAATCACCACCTAAAGCTCTCATCTCCATTTTCTCCCCTCACTCTCACGGCCAAGAACCACCATTGATGGCCATCCATGCTTACTTGCTCAACCAACCTTATTTCTTACAGCAAGTCATCACCTAGAAGCTTTTTTCTTTTATGACCATCACTTGATTCTTCCATCTTCATCTTCTTCCATAAAGCTCTAAACTTGAAGTTTTGAGGTAAAGTTCTTGATTTTCTATTTTCTTTCCTTCATTTTCGTGATTCTTGGTCACCTTGGTGATCAAGGACTCCTCTTTTCAAGTTTTGGTTGTTGATTATATGAGTTTGATCATCCTAGGGTTTTGGTGGAGGAGTTGGACGAATTTCAAGAGGCACAAAGGGAGTTATTTTTTCTTTTTATCTTCTTAGTTAAAAGGGGGATCATCCTCTTCAACCTTTCATGGTGGTGAGGAACTTGTTTTTGTGTTGGTAGTAGGGAATCCATGTGTGGGCTACTCACTTTGTTGTATAGTTTTGGTGATGCTTGATGATTTTTGTGTTGGTTTTACTTTGTATGATTTTGTTTGTTTGCTAGTATAATTTTTTATGGTGTTGGATTGGTTGGAATCATGTATGGAAAAATAAGGGCTCCTTGCCCTTGTGTTTGAGGCTCACGGCCTTGCCCTATAAGTGGGGTGTCCCAAAATTTAAAACTTTGTAATAATTTTGGGGACTAACTAATTTAGTATTAAATGATGATTGGAATGAAGAGAATTTTAGGTTCCTAGCCTTTAGAGCTCACGACCATAGAGTACAAAATGGTAAAATTTTGTGTAGGATGGAAGCTTAATTAATTAGAGGACTAGATGTTGATTAGGGATTCATAAAATGGAAAGAACATGAGTGTAAGTGAAGTCTTAAGAAAACTTAAAATAATTACTCTAAGTGAGTTAGGTTTAGAACTAAGAGAACGACTTGTTTAATTAGAATAGCAAAGATTAGGTGAAAAATATTAAAGGATTTCCCTAGAGAGACTTAGTAGGAAAAGTGTTGAAGTTGAAGCATAATTTTGTATTAAACTTTGAAAGTATGTTTTCGAAAGTAAAAATTTGACTAATGAATTGTTATGGGTCCATGAATGGGACCAAAGTTTGATGAATATTGATTCGGCCATTTATGGCATGTGGTTATGGAAAGGTTATGCTATTGTTGAATATATATATATATATATATATATATATATATATATATATATATATATATATATATATATATATATATATATATATATATATATATATATATATATATATGCATTGAGTCATCATGCATTTTGAAAGTCCGGTGGACTATGTTTTTTTAAGGCTTTATACTTAGGAGATGAATCATATCTTTGTGCGGGTGCGAGTAGACTAGTGTAGGTCACTTGTTGACCTTGGGGCATCGGGGTGCAGGTATCTCACAATGGGTAGCTGGTAGCTCCTCTGTACCATGGAACAGACCGATGCAAATGCACCGTGTAATACCCTAGAAAGTCATGTTAGGCTTGTATTAGTTACAGAGGGAGCCTAATACTTACTTAACATGTCTATGTAATTTTGTGATTTTCTGAGCACGTTTAGGCAATTTGCTGTAACACTATATAAGAAATATAGTTGTTATTTACTCTGGAAGTGGCTTAAACTGCTTAGTTAGTGGAAATAAATGTGAAAATTTTGTTTCCAAGTCACAAAGGTGGAAACTGTGTTACAGTTAAAGTTTGAGAATTTTTGGAGTTAGTTTGGCATTTTTAAGCATACTGGTTGTATGCTTTAATGCTGGATTGACCCACAGCTGATATGGAAATATCAATTTTTGGTGAAACAGAATTTTTAATGAATCTTAGAATTTATTTTGAATTTTTTGAAAGTTACGAAACTAGATTCGGTAGAATCTGAGTGTTCTTAGTAGATCCGAGTTTTAGTACCCAACCAAGAGAAGTCTAATTAGACTTCCCTTCTTGAAATATCCCACGGTGGGGATATTTGAGGGGTAGGAACAGAACAGAAAACGAAGAGAAGAGAAGAGAAAAGAAAGAAAAGAGAAAAAGAGAGAAAGTGAAGGAAAGGAGAAGAAAGAATAAGGAAGAGAAGAATCAACCATCAAAGGAAAGGATCCAAGTGAAGGCTTGCTTCATTTTCATCTTCAAGATTTTGAGGTAGAGGGAAATCTATTTGTTTGTTTGTGTTCATTCTTTTCTTTTGGTTTCAGAAAAGCTTGAAGAGGAAATGAGGTTGATGGGTGATTTTATGATTTATGAGTTAAATCTTGATGTGGATAGATTAGTTGAGTTAGGAATTGATTTATTGATGTGCTAGGATGAAGTTTTCATTAATTGGAGCCTTAAATCCCTCTTAGGACAGTTTTTGGGGGTTTAGGTCAAGTTTGAGATTTTGATTCATAAGTGTTGATTTAAGTGAAATTGATGTTGTTTGAGAGTTAATATGTGTAGTTGAACCTTGTTAGAGGTTGGAAATCATTTAAAAATGAATTTTGAGTGATTGGAAGAGAGTTTAGTTCCAAATGGAACAAAACTCGTATCTGTAGAATGAGTTCTGCTATTGAACGCCGCAACGTTGGACTTTGAATGCCGCAACATTGGGAAGAACATGTTGAACGCCGCAACGTTGGACTTTGAATGCCGCAACGTTGGGAAGAACAGGGGACGCGTGCCGCAACGTTGAATGTTTACACCACAACGTTGGCGGTTTTTCCTGCCAGTACTTGAACCCGAGACTTGGGCACCGCAACGTGGAACAGGGGGTGCCGCAACGTTAGTGCCAGAGAACAACTATGAGTTGTGTTTCATACTTTGGATCATTCCAGTGGCGTATAAGACTCTAGTAGGAGTATTTAATGAAGAGTGGATGTTTTGAATCATATAGATTCGTGATACTAATTATGTGAGATAATTAGACGTGTTTATATACACTTATAGTGTATCAAGTTGGATTTGAGGAAATGAGTTTCCCTAAGTGTGGGAATTATATATGTTTGCTATTTTAAGAGTATTGAAGTACTTTTATAAGTATTTGATGAGGTGTTGTGAAATGAACTTGAAATGCATATAAATCAATTGTGAAACTAGTTACGAGAAGTAATTAGTAATTGTTTTGCATGAGATGTTTGTGAAGCATAGATTGGTGAGTAATATCCTTTCTATGTGTTTGTACAATAGATTGGTGAGAAATATCCAACTCTATTATATGTGAAATACCTTAAGGTTTATAATATCCTCTTTGTATTATTGAGAATCATAGATTGGTGAGTAATATTCTCTCTATGTTGTGAAGTAAGGAAGTGAGTAATATCCTATTTGCTTTGTTTGGCCCCGTGAAAGTAGTTGTTCTATATCAGGTAAGACGCTTAGTACCCTTCCTAATATAGTGAAGTATGAAAGGATAAAATTCCTTGTTTATTATCGATAATCGTGTAGTTGATGAGACTTCACTACCCGGGGGGGGATGAGACTTCCTCTGTGATAATGATGTATGCTGAATGAGACTTCCAGTGTTTGTTCAAGGTTATGGATGAAACTATGGAGTTCCATTACTTTGTTCAAATTTCATGCATTCATAACATTACCATGAGAGTAAAGGTCCTGGATGTGGTATCATGCATTATTCATTTTCATACTTAAGAATCTGCATAGATATAATCATTAGTCATAATTAAACATAACATGGCAATTGTATGGGCGATTGCTATCATAACATTTTCATGCATTACAATTGTATGGACGATTGCTTATTTTTTAGATGAGATGTTGTAACTTCTATGATTGAAGCGTCAACGAGATAATACATACGTATTGTTAGCAATTGGAGAATTTAAATTCACACAAGTTGAAACCATGTGTTGCAGCAATGAATTTCTGTGATGACTAGGGTTGTAAAAAGGTGAACCAATAATTTAATATTTGGATTTTGTCTGGTTTAAAGCAAATTCATAAAATGAGAACTTTGGGGAATTCTGATGAAAGAAAATATTGGACATTCAGTTAATACAAATTGACTTTGTAGACGGTTGAAAAATTTTCTTTGAAAGCCAATAATATGATCCATACTCAAAGATTTAAGCATGTTTCTCTAATGAATTATTCAGTTATCACTTATATTTGTGGAAATGAAAGCATCTAGGCAATACTTGAGATTGAATCAAATCGCACCAGGCAAGAGGATTGCATTCAGATAGAAATATGATTTATGCAATTATGTTCTTATAGTAATAATATTGTCAACCACTTCGAGTGTCCAACTTATGCGTGAAAACTCACCAGCTGGCAAGTGGCAACAGTATGTTATGGTTGTGAATGCAGATCGAATCCAAAAGTAAAGAAGGCGTAGGAATTGAATATATGACATTTTGGATGATTTTTATCAAATAAACTTGGCAGCAGCCTTGTTTTGTCGAAAAATAAAGCTGGAGAAGGCGAAGAAGACATTAATGTTTACATTCATGCATGCTTAAATTTATATAATTAAAGTTCAGAATGACTCTTAGGCTGCAGGAATTCAAGTGTAAAACCCATAGTTCTTGGCATTGAGTATGATTTGCCTTAATCCACCGATAGGCGATAGAATCATCAGCAGGAAGCCAAGTATAATGCAGATCTGAAAACAGGGAAGCCCAGTAACTAAACTAAGTTTCAATCTCAAAAGCTATAAAATAAAATACAGATAGAAGCATGATGCAGTTGAACATACCCAGTTGGTGAGCCAAGAAAAGCTGAACTTCTTAGGTTTGTAAATAGCAAGCCACATAATGCAGGGGAGCTTAAGAATGAGGTTATGTTAAAATGCAGATATTGAAATCTTAATACTCCAATTATATAAAAAATGGACTTTCAGGGGCTTACAAAGTATGTTGTTGGAGCAAACGCAAATCCTCCAAAAAATCCAAGAAGGGCACCAAAGAAAGGGAATGTAATGCCCACAAACATTGTGAATGCTGAATCAAAATATTTAATACAATTAGAGGCAAATAAATGTGGATTTCACAAAGGCACTTGATACAAGTAAGGTGAAAATTAAAGAGAAGAGGTGATTCTGCTTACCGACATAAACATTGCGAACAACAAATCGTAGCAGTCGGCTTGGCTTGAAATGCAATTTTTTAACCATTACAGTTTCAATCATGTCAAAAACTGGCATAGCATATAGCTGTATAGACACCAACAGAAGTAAATGTCTTAGCTATTACATGATTGTAGTGATGAATTTTCTGAAGGGAAATGATTGTTATACACACCTGGTAGCTTCCTATAACATGGATAACAACAAACAAGTTAGCTGTTACTATAAGCCAAGTAGGTTTGTTTAGAGAAATGAGGATATTGTCTGCAACTTCATTCCCAAACATCCAATACCCAATAAGAGCAACAGGGAAGTAGCACAAGGCTACAACTAAATAGGCTACTAGTACTCCCCTCCACATGGGGCCCTTGGATGGCTTCTCTGGGGTGGAAGGGATTGTTGCTTGAATCTCCAGAACCACATTGTGTCCGGCATAGGCAAAAGCAACATCACCTAAAGCACTGAGGAAATTGAAAACTGTTCCTGCTGAAGTGGTGGCTATGTAGCCATACTGCACATCTTCCTGAACACCCTTGTGCACAGAAGCCGCCCATGCAATGGTTGAGTAACTGCACAGGATTCAAATCCCAAACATGTTTCCATGAAGTTGAATTGAAACCAAGAAGATAAAATCAGGTGGGACAGAATGTGAAGACTGACATCCCTCCTATTAAGTCTGTTAAATTTTTTACTTGTGTCATTTTTCATACTAATGGGGTAAAGTGAAACTAAATTTGCAATATTTATCATTATTCATAATTAGTGTTTGGAATCAAATGATTTGGTTTGAATTGATTTAATTTAAAAATTAAATGTTGTATTTAAAATTTATTAAAAAATAATATTTAAATTGATTTAAAAATTAAATTATGTGTTTGAAGCTCATTAAAATAAGAATTGATTTGATTTAATTTTATTATTTTATATTATCTTTATGAGAGAGAATTAGAATTTGTTATCAAAAATAAAATAATTTATTCATTTCAAATCAAATCAAATTAAATCTTATCAAATTTGATAAAATTTATAAAACAAAAACAATGAAATTTATGAAATTTTAGAAATTAAATAAATTTTTTAATATTTTAAATATAAAATTTAATTAGATTTAATTTATAAATTAAATTATTTTTTTATTTTTTTATATTCCAAAAACACTCTTATTGTTGTACCCTTTTATGGATTTTAGTAATTAAGACAAATTGTAGAAGGAAGAAAGAAATTTCCTGGAATATTTTTTTCTCTAATCTACTCCTTCAATTAAGGTGGTCCAGATTTTGAATTATAGATTTCTACAGAGGAAAAGAAAATGACCGAAAGCACACGGTTCGTTTACTTGACTTGATGACTTTGACTTATTGGGATGGCAATGATACTTACCTCAAAGACATGACTGCTGCAGCCAAGGAGATGCCAGAGATGGCGTTGAAGTTGGGAAGGTGGGCGAGCACGAAGTGAACAGAGGCAAAGATCATGATGAAATAACTAGTCTTCATTGGTTTGCAATTTTTGCATACCAGGTCATGAACCTTCTGCAGTGATTTCCCTCCGGTGACCATATAGACGATGTCCACCCCGACCTCACATATCAGTTGCTGTGGCACCACAATCCAGAGTCCAAGTTTTTCGCCAAAGGCATGCTGGCCCAACTCATGGTATCTGTCAAACCGTTTTCCAGGGACCATTTCATGCATCTCAACCATTTGCCACAGTGTGTACAGAGTTATTATCCATGATAGTACAAGAATAACCACACCAGGACCCCTGCAATTGGATATTATAAAACATGAACAAACTTTTAAGCACTCTGCAGAAGATTAAAGGTTCTGTAAACAAAACGAGTTTAGAAGAAATAGAAACATTTAGCCAAGGGAAAGACAAGATATATTCTGACAAATTAAAGTAATTCCGGAACTTGGGATTTTGTGTCTTCCTTGTTAGTTGTAGGATGAGGATCGTGATGTTTGTTGTTTCACTTAGATGATGGTGTATGCAGTCTTTATTGTGGCGGTTTTACTTATTTTTACTGAAGACAGAAAACTTAGATCATATTCATAACAGCTTTATACTATATTGTATGTCTGTATATTGTTTTTTTTTTGTCAGAAATCAGAATCAATATTGTTCCTTGTAGTTGTACTGCATACCAGAAACAGAGATTAGTGAACAAAAAGAGATATACTTTTCTTTTTCCCTTTTATTGCATATTAATAAACTGGTTTGTACAATGAGAAAACAAAAAACTCTTCTCTGCAATTAATATATGGTCAGTATATAGTATACCATCCTAGATTTGACATGGCAGATGGAAGACTCAAGACACCAGCTCCAACCATGGCAGTGACGTTGTGAAAAGCTGAATACCACCATTTTGCGTTCCTTGAAGAAGTGATGGGAAGCCAATCATCAATTGCCTTCTGCTCCGCTGTTCTTTTGTCTATCTGTTAATAATGAAAAACGGCATATCTCTTAAGCAAGTTCAACAACCAAAACTAGCTTTTCCAAACCACCTCTTAAGCAAGTTCAACAACCAAAACTAGCTTTTCCAAACCACCCTTCTGAGCAGAAGGATAACAACCAATAATTAATAATCAATACAAACACATAACATGCTTTGTGTCTTTTACCTCTGCTGCTGAGAAAAAGACCTGTTCATCCCCCGAAGCAATAGGTTTTGAATTTGCAGCAAACTCAGCTCCCATGGTCGTCAAGTTTGAGGAGGAGGAGAAGGAGGAGAATATGAAATGATAAACAATGAAATGGGAGATATTTTTAACTAATTTAAGTAACCTGAACCAAAAAGTATACTGCTTCTGACAAAGACTGTCAAAAGAAGTCCGCCTTGTATAGACAGAATGACCATATCTCAAGCCGGCGATTAGTTTGGCATAAATATACAGATTTAAAGATATTCTAAAACTGATAGAAGTTTTGTGAGCAATTTCCAGCTGGATGGAGTAATTTTGGACCACGTGTGTAAAAATCTTGAATATTAACGTCCTTAATAACTTGGCTTTTTTCTATTTTGTTGCTTAGCCTGTGTATCTATGTTATTAATGCACCAAGATTAAGGAAAAGTCGGCAGCCCCATATTCTCTGCATTTCAGTATTCCTTTTTGGCCTCTTAATTCATTACATGCTCTTCAATACAAATAAAAGGTTACTCACTTTGCAAAGTTAATTCGATCCGTTCGATATGTATTTTTTAAATATTGCAAAATAAAGGATCAGATCCTCCCATACCTGTAACATGAGAGGAGGATCCTGATATTTTCGTTCTTTCTTTTGGCAAAATCGATATGTATCTCCTAGGTGTCCCATCTTGCCTTTTTCATGCTAATGAAGTAATGAATATGGTAAAAGAATAATCCTAAATACACAAATTCATACATCACTTGATTTACTTCACATTTATACATTTTTATCATTTGACAACACTAGTTCAACCTCATTTTTTATACACAATCTGATTCTATCGTCTCATATAAATATGTTTAATACTAATGTGTATCAATCATTATTGATTGTAAAATCATATAAAATTATATAAAAAGAAGATATATGTCATTAAATAATGATATATATCATTTTGATATGATAATATAATTATAAAATATTATTATATGACAAATACATCTTCTCAATAATTATCATATGACATATTATACAATATTCGATTAAGAAAGAATTTTTTCTAATCAAAATCAAAATTTCATTCCTATTTTATCTCATTAGTAAATCAATCAAAATCTGTAATTAATTTTGAATTCGATTTCAAATTGCAGGTAATCAAAATAATTACTTTTCTATTTAATTTCAAATTTGATTTACTTCAATTGGTAATTTTCATTTATTATTGTTTGTAAAATATTCTGATTTGTTGGATTTGATTGATTTGTTTTTAATTAGTTTAATTTTGTTTTTAATTCATTATTATGTTAATACTTGACTTTGTTCATTTGCAATAAATATCAGATAGTTAAATTTGATAATTATTGAAATAAATTTCATATTCGATTAGGAAGGGGATTTTTTTAATAAAAGTCAAAATTCTCTTCCTATTTTGGTCCATTAGTAAATCAATCAAAACTTATAATTAATTTCATATTCGATTTTAAATTGCTGGTAGTCAAAAGCAATTGCTTTTCTATATTAATTTTAAATTTGATTTGCTTCAATTGGTGATTTTCATTCATTGTTATTTGTAAAATATTCTAATTTGCTAGGTTTGATTGATTTGATTTAATTGACTTAATTATGTTTTTAATTCATTATTATGTTAATGATTGATTTTGTTCATTTGCAATAAATTTTAGGTAGTCAAATTTGATAATTATTGAAATAAACTCCATATTCGATTAAGAATGAAATTTTTTCAATAAAAATAGAAATTTTCTTCCTATTTTGGTTTATCAGTAAATTAATCAAAAACTGTAATTAATTTTAGATTCGATTTCAAATTACAGGTAGTCAAAAATAATTACTTTTCTATATAAATTAAGACTACCATTCTACATTTTTACTATTAATTTGGTTCACACTCTTTTTAAATGGTTCATCTTTTGATGAGCCTTGGGTTCATCTATTTTTGGTGGGTTTTATATTGCAACCTAGAATTCATCTCTTGCCTCATACAATCTTCCTTGGCAAACTATCGCTCTTCCTTTCTCCTGCACTCAACAACGCACAATAAGTTATGGTAAATGTTACAAGTTATGTTATTCTTGCATTCCTCACTGACCCATTTTCTTTCACATCTATATATTGCTAATCTACCAATTGCTAATTTATCAATCAAAATCTTATCTTTCACACAACTTGATCTAGCCATGTTTAGATCCATGAGCATTCAAAGAAGCCTTGCAAAATATGAGAGATTAGAAAAAGAATTTGCTGTCAATCACACAACTTGATCCAGCCATTATTAGATCCATGAGCACTCGGTAATGTCTTGCATAGTATGAAAGATTAGAAATAATGTGTGTTGTCAATGGGACTTTGAATGAGGAATTAAAGTGAAGTACAACTTTGTTTTATTAAGCACAAGGTTCAACATTTGGGGATATAAATCTACAAGGAAACCCCACTAAGAAGGTCAATTACAATAATTAAAAGGAGAAGAATCACTTGCTCTTCAGCTTCTTTGATCTTTGCTAAAAAAGGTTTGATGTAAGGATTTAGAATATAATGATGATTCACGTGAGAACCTCTTAGTAATTGTCCTTTTTTTCTATGTAGTTTAATTCTTGATTTGCTTGATTTGCCAATTTTAATTCATTGTTGTATGAAGTAATTTTTTATTTGATTCAATTGCTTTATAGTTTAATCATCAATTAAAATCTTCACTAATATAGTAACATTAGGCAATTATTGTACAAATATTTGGGATAATTAACCCAAATATTTTCTTCCTATTTTAGTTGTATAAATTAACTTGATCATTCTACATAAATATATAATGTATATCTTTCATTATATATCTTTTATGTTATTTCTTTCGATAGTATTGATGATTATGAAAATAAAAAGTAACTTTTATTTAATTTGATTAAAACAAGTAAAGTGCTTTAGTCATAACTAATAACATTAAAAAATTATTAATCAAATCCGTCAATCCACAAATTTTGTATAAATAAGTTTGTAATATCTTAAATATATTAAAAATATTTTTATTTAAGTCTAAAATATGATAACAAATCTTAGTAATAATAATATAACAACAAGTCTTAAGAAAATATGGAAATTCTTGAATTGTTTAACAATTTGTATAAATTATTTTTAATTAAATTAATATATTAATTTAATTACCTCCTAATTTATTTTTATAGGATTTAGAAGATGATGATGATTCATGTGAAAACCTCTAAGTAATTGTCCCTTTTTATTTGTTTTATTTTTTGTGTAGTTTAATTCTTGATTTGTTTGATTTGCTAATTTTAATTCATTGTTGCATGAAATAATTTTTTTATTTGCTTCATTTGCTTTATAGTTTTATCATCAATTGGAATCTTCGCTAATATAGTAACATTAGGCAAATATTGTATAAATATTTGGGATAATTAACTCAAATATTTTCTTCCTATTTTAGTTTTATAAATTAACTTGATCATTTTACATAAATATATAATGTATATGCTTCATTATATATCTTAATATAAAAAATTATAGAAAGTAACTTTATTAAAATAAAAAGTAACTTTCTTGATTATTTTAGGTTAATTATTTCTTTCATTATTGATGACTATTAAAATAAAATGTAACTTTTATTTAATTTAATTAAAACAAGTAAAGTACTTTAGCCATAGCTAATAACATTCAAAAATTATTAATCAAATTTGTCATCTACAAATTTTGCATAAATAAGTTTGTAATGTCCTAAATATATTAAAAAATATTTTTATTTAAGTCTAAAATATGATAACAAATCTTAATAATAATAATATAACAAATCTTAAGGAAATATGAAAATTCTTAATTTGTTCAACAATTTGTATAAATTATTTTTAATTAAATCAATATATTAATTTAGTTACCTCATATTTCACTTTCATGTGTTTTTTTATTTAAATGACACATCAATACATTTAAATCCTCCATTTTCTACTGTTCTCACTCTCTTTTTTAACCGTTGACTTTAGAAACTTCACAAGTAAGGTACTTACTTAATACTCGATATCTTGAAATAAAGATTACACCAACTATTGAAAATGTTTAGAATAACTTAAGGTTCTCAATTATATTAAAAATATATATTTTTACAAGTATCCAACCAAGAAATAAATGAAGTTAATGAAACTCTACTCCACAAATTATCACTTAATTTTTATTCAATCATATGTCTATATAATAATAAAAGTCGTTATATCAAGATTAAACATGTAATATACAAAATAATTAGTAGAACAATTGAGCATTGAATTTTTAATATTAGATAATTTTGTCTATATAAAATTATTTTATTATATTTATCTTTATAACTCAATTCTTAATTAATTCATGCATAGCACGTGGACATAAATAATGTTATTATTCATTATATTTATATAAAAATAATGTTACAAATTGTCAATGTTAAAGAATATATTTTCATATTTTGTATATAATCTTTTTCCTAAGATGATTTTAATGTACCATTCATATGTGGTTGAAAATAACATAACTTATATTCCAAATTTATAATTTTTTTAAGTTTTTTTATTATATTACATTTGAATATTATTTTCTAAAATTATTAAATATTTTTATTAGTTGTTCAATTTATTAAATCATATCCAATGCATCATATAAGTACAAATAAAATTATTATAAATTATTTCATAGAAATATTTTTTAAATTTAAATTAATATAAAAATGCTAAAGGGAGTAAAGTATTAACACACACACATATGCACACATAATACCATCAATATAGAAAATTTAGTAATTTCTCGGGGACAAGAACCTCGCAGGGTAGGGAATATGATTCATGTCCCTGTCCTTATACCTATATTGGAAGAATTTTTATTCTATTCCCATTCTCATAGGGAAAATTTTTGGAATTTGGGTCCCCAAATGGGGCATATCTAGTGAGAGAATTTTTTTATCGTAAAAGGATGAAAGGAGTAAATTTTGACCATATAACCATACATGAATGATCAAGATTAGAAGTTATTTAAAGGTCATGTGACCACTTAAAAAAGTCACATACATTTATGTTCCAATCTTGACCGTTTATGTACGATCAAATGATCAAGATTCTCTCCTCTCACATCTTACAATAAATACTCCTCTCACCAAATACTTTTTGAAGTGGTCACATGACCTTTAAGTAACTTTTAATCTTGACCATCTATGTATGGTTGTATAGTCAATATTTACTCTTCTTACCCTCTCACAATGAAAACTTTTCTCATTAAATATGTCTTATATATATATATATATATATATATATATATATATATATATATATATATTACAAAGTTTCAAATTTTATAGTGCATTTTATTATATAGTGTAATTTTACAACACTTTCCTTGTATTCATAGGAGTTATGTTTAAATATCGGATGAGAGCTTAATTGAGGCAAGCTGCTTAAAAAAAGTATCAAACATTTCATTATTTTATTCAATAGAACATTAATAATTTATTTGGTAAATAACCTTGTTTACTGAAAGAACTGGAAAATAGTAAACCATGAACAACAGGGGAGAGAGATGAAGAGACAAGCGTGTAGACTAGGAAGGCTGAATTTTGCAACAACTATACCTAAAGAACCAATTTGGAATAAGAACCCATTGGAAACAAATAAATATTATAATTAACAGTTTTATCAGAGCAAAGAGAAAAGCGAAATACATTCATACAATGAAAAATGACAAAGAAAGAAGGTATTTTAAAAACTCCTTTGTGATTTGATTGGTGACCATAATTTTCTTTTCAACTAACAGGCAACGGGTGGATACTCCTCTAAAATCTATTCCAGAAGTAAAGATCACCACGCATGTACCCAAAAAAGAAAAAGAAAAAGAAAAATCACCTATGCGACCTCTGATAAACCTGGGTCTATCACACATTTCACTTGTTCTGAACGAATTCAGAAGGATACCTATGGAAAGTATGGTTTGGTGGTTTCCTCCCTTTTGCAACTGCGTTCCACCGTTAGGGTCCGGCGGGGGTGGTACCTGCAAAAAGGATTCCGATGCTCAAGTCAGAAAGTGTGCTAAGGTGTCTGTTATTCAATAACCGTTACCTGTTTAGGTTTACTTAGCCCGATCTTTATGGAGCATGATTGGAGTCAGGATATTCAATGCAGGTATTATTGAAATGTGGACATTATAGTCATTTATTGAGAGGAGAGATTATAGAATCAGAGAGATTCGTATCAGCAGTTACGAGAGTCTGCGTTGATTCCCTGATCATCATGAGTTATGCATTCCGAGGTCCTACAATCTTTTCCGGGGTGTTGATGGAGAAATAAGGTGGAGCGTGTGCCGGGTTGACCCTTGTGGGTAGGATCCCGGTCCACGGTCCAGAACAGTTGCCCCCAGCTTGGCGCTTAGATAGGATAGTCAAGTGCCAAGGTATTTAGCTTCATAAAACTTAACGGGCTACGCCCTGACTTCAGAGCCAGGTTCCGCGATGTCCCATACCGAGGCCGACGTCCATTGTATTAGAATATCTCCGGGGTTGGAAATCAGTAAATCCGTACCCGTTATCCCGGAGTCTAGATTTTGCCGCTTCCTTGGAGTTTGAATCTTGTTGCAAGACTTTTTGAAACTTGTAGAAATTCGAATCCTTATCTTTGGAAACTATCGCTTCTGACTTAATTGGGAGATAATGATCCTTTAATAGAGGATTAGTTTCAATGTTTCCCAAACATCCGTTGCTCTCGTAACCAATAGGAAAGGGAGAGCATTTAATGCCGCTGATTTGATTTGTAGGGTCGGTCAAAGCCTCCCGTTCTATAAATACAGAAGGTTCACGCCTGGTACGATCATTCCTTTTTTACTCTATCTTCCAGAATTGTTTTGCTGTTCTTATGCCTGTGCTAATGTTCAGAGGCAGTTAGAGAAGTTTTGCCTTCTGCGAAGGCTACCATTTTTTTGTTTTTCCCAAAATATTTGAAGATACTCCTTTTCCTGCCAAAAACCTTGTTTCATTAGGAACTTTTCTTTCCCAGTGTAATGAGGACGGGGACTTTACCTTCCTAGCGTATGAAGAAATATCTAATTCATACTTCTTCGCTGGGAAGCTCTGTAATCCCTGTCATGTTGGACGGAGGTAATTGGAGAAATAGAGCCCTTCTTGGTCTTCCTTTTAGATAAGCCGGGGGGACCATTGAGGTGACTGCTTTCAAGCATCTTGGACCGATCATGAAACTGGTCTGGCTCCAGTGGAATGAACTTCTTCATGATCAGCCCAAACTCCGTTCAACCGAGGAGGACGCACGTCGGTCTTCTTTTATCCTTGTGAGTGGAACCGATGAGTGGTATGGCAGAAATTTCCTGAGCCCGCGGTAATGTTCTGTTCCGGTTATTCTCAATTTTTTGAAGTCAATCCACTTTTTCAAGAAGCCTCAACAGGGAAGAGACTGGTATGCGCTCTAGAGAATCTGGATATGAAAGTTCACAGCAAAAAGTTAGCCTCCGGGCTCATCAGTGCTGTTTAACTTTTTCATTTCCCATGTTTTCCTTCTCCTTGTATTAATGTATAACAATGTATAAAATGAAATAAAATCTGATTGAATTGTCAAGCGACTTCTTTGACCATTTTTTATTTGTGAAATTTATATTGTACCGGGGTGAGTCCAATGCTCGCCGTGTATAACATGCCCCCAGCTCTGTACTTTGCCAAGACGGATGAAGTGCAAAGCTTAAGAAACTAAACCGGGGTATGTGTTATCGTGAGGGAAACTACCGGGATATGCAATGGGCTGGGGTCTTTAATATTTTGTAGACGTTGTAGATACTTGGGTTGGTTGGTTCTGCTGAGCGGTCGTCCCCTCAACTGTTATGACAGCGAAGTGGGTCACGTGGCTTGCTCTGGTTGAAGGGTCATGCATAGTACTTTGTGCACCATAATGAACATCTTTTCAAATTCAGACTGAACTGATGGAAATGTCCCCTAACCGTAGCTTCTATAAATAGGGCTTCCTCTTTCCATTTTTTACTTTTTACTGTTTCTGCTTAAAAACTGGTTGCCTGAGAGAAAATCCGACAAGTTTTCACGGCTGTCAGCGGCGGTGTTTGCGTTTTAAAGCTTGTACTAGCCTTTGTCAAGGTATTTTCTTCATCTAAACACCATTTTTACTGATAACTTGAACATGCAAACGTCCTTCTGGTGGACTGTTTATTTTTCTCTTCTGTTAATTTTAGGGATAGCTATTTCGTCCCCCTTTCCAACAGCGTTGCCTGATGTTGCACCTCCCCAACTGCGCCATGTACGGCGGGCAGGGATGTCCTTCTGAGGCTTAAGTCTTGGTGGGTGCAGAGGCCGGTGCGTGGGTGTTAGTTTGCTGCTTGCCCACTGCCATGTTTGGATGTTTTGAACATCTTTGGTTCTGACCCTAGGCTTCTGTGTGTCTTCCAGGAAACTAAATGGCCAGAAGAAGGTGGCCAAGAGGTGAAGCCCCTGCCCCGGCCTCGGATCAACAAGCAGAGCAGGCGATTAGGATTCACCGAGGTCCTTTGTTACCCTGTACGTAGGTTGCCGACGACGCCTATGATAGGACATCCCGTTATGAGTCCGGCGCAGAACTAGATAAGCTGAAGGAATACCTGGAGCTCACCGAGGGTGGCGAAAGGGACGATGAGTTCGTGATTTTATCCCCGGGGAGAGAACAAGTGTGCTGGACCCGTGAAGAAGGCGAGCACTTCATGTATCTTTACGAGGACTTTTTCACGCGGTTCGGACTATGGCTTCCCTTAAATGATTTTCACATTGCTATTCTTTGGACTCTTCATGCTGCCCCCAGTCAAATCCATCCTAACGGTTAGGCAAACATCCTGGCCTTCGAAAGAATATGCCGAGTAGTGGGGTTGCGATGCTCTGACAGGGCATTCTTCTATTTCCACACACGGTATTCAACCCTTGGATCCCGCGCTCGATAGCAGTCTTGGCTCTCAGTTCAATCTCGGCAAGGAAGGGCTGTATTCTTGCCATACTTGGAGAGTTACAAGGACTTCAAGGAGAAATTTTTTAAATTGAAGGCGGCTATCAGTAGTCGTCCCTTTTGGCTGGGTAATGGTGAGGAGACAGTATTCAGTCTTTATTGGAACCCAGCGGCGTGGAGCATCCCTACTCAATCATTTGAGAGGGATATCAACCAGCTTACCGATGAAGAGGTTGAATGTGTAAACTTCTTCGAGATGTGGGTTGAAGAGGTCGGCAAGATCCGGCCTAAAGATATTTTAGACAGTCCGGATGACTATGAGCTTTGGACCGTGCTAGGTAACGTCGGCCGGCCGTGGTGTATATTTAAATGCCCAAATGTTTTAATGCATCTGACTTTGTTTCTATGTTTTGCAGAGAGTTTAGCCGAGATAGTGGGTGGTGATTCTTTGGCGATTTTGGAGGCACTTAGGGTAAGGAATTCTGACGTTCCAATGAGTCCTCCAGTGGGGTTTATGCCGTCTCTTACAAGCACGATGCCCGAGGTCCCTTCTGAGGTGGTGGAACCTATCAATATGGACGATTCTCCTGAATCACCCCGGGGACGCAAGAGGGCGGCATTAGAAGAAGGGTAGTCTAGTGGCCAGAGTAAGAGGATAGCGACAGGAGAAATTTCTGGGCCAATAGAGCTGTTTCGTGAGGAAGCCGATTCCCGGGAATTTATTAACTTTCATATTCTTGATGAAGAGGTTGTGGATCACTTCGCTCGACGTAGTCCAAAGGAAGCTTCGTTGGCTTTCCAAAACATGGGGATCCATATTGCAGCTGAAGCTCAGTTCTTAGAGCACGCCCTCGAGGAACATGAATGAGAAATGGCAGACAAACTGGCCACGGCCAAGAGGGGTGAAACCAAAGCTCTCAAGGATCTGGAGGATTCCGTAAAGGCCAAAGATGAAGCTCTACTTCGGGTAAAGGAGTTAGAAATCGAAGTGGTTGCTTTGAAGGATGCCGGCAAGGCAAAGGAGGTCACCCTGACCGAGCAACAGAAGCAGATTACTGCGCTCCGGGCTGAGAGTGACAATTCTCGAGCCAAGTCTCGGTGGTGTGAGGCTAAAATTACCTTTCTTCAGGCTGATGTCAACTAGCTGATAACATTGTGTACCAAGATAAAGGAAGATCAATTCAGTAACGTTGTCAGCCAAGTTCAACATTTCAACCCCGGGATTGCATTGGTTTTGGACGGGCTTGACTCCGGAAAGGTGGTTCGGGAGGGATCTCTTGTAGCTCCTCGTGTGGCTTCTTCAGATTTGGCCAAAGACTCTAATATCCGTGGTCCGGACTCAGCTACAGATTAGGGATTTTTTTTTTTGAACCTTCTGTGCGAGGTTTTGATTTATCTGTACCCTAGTTTTTTGTAAACATCAACCCAGACTTTGGGCTTTATCAATTATTGTTGTTCTTGCTGATCGAGATGCCATATTCTTTATTCTTTGTAGAACTGCTTAAACCTTGACTTAGGATCCGATGTGCAGATAAATCCGGCATTTAAGACCCGTGCCAAAGGTAAGAAACAATGTCTAGGGTCCTTTTTAGGATACCGCACGACGATGTTTTAAAAGACTAGTCCTTGTCGAGGTCATTTCGTGCTTTTAGTTTGGTGCTAGAATTTTCCCAATATAGGATTTTTCTACTGCACGGACTATGTAACACATCTCAGTTGGTACTATGAAGTAATCAAAAACTTGAAAATTGAATTGAAAAATGGCACAATAGAAAAAATAACACTTACTTTATTGAATATCACAATGTTGAATATCACAATGTGCGTTTCATAACAATTTTGGGCAGATCAAACAAAGTTTAACTAGGAGACTAGGCCTGACAAGGCACTTAGCTGTAGTACTTTCTAAGTTTGTTTGCGTTCCAAAAATTTTTTAGCGGCCTCCCTGTCAAAGTCTCTAGGATATAAGCTCCTTTGCCGGTGCTGATTACAACGCGGTAAGGACCCTCCCAGTTAGGGGCTAGTTTTCCTTGGGAGGCATTCCTTCCGCCGACATCGGCTCTGCGGAGTACCAAGTCGCCCGACTGGAATCTTCTCAGGATGACCTTCAGGTTGTACCGGGATGTAGTTCTCTGCTTGATCGCGGCATCTCGTATGTGGGCCATGCGTCTCCTTTCCTCCAACAGGTCCAAGTCCTCCCTGATTAACCTGGGGTTATCATCATACGAGAAGTTCTGAGAACGCAGGCTTGGTTCTCCAATTTCCACCGGGATCATGGCCTCACATCCGAATGTTAGTTTGAAAGGAGTTTCGCCTGTCGAGGAGTGGGGAGTAGTTCGGTAGGCTCAAAGGATGTGGTCCAACTGCTCGGCCCAGTTCCCTTTTGCTTCATCTAACCTTCTCT
The DNA here is from genome assembly GCA_029884595.1 of Ormosia semicastrata. Lineage (NCBI taxonomy): Eukaryota > Viridiplantae > Streptophyta > Magnoliopsida > Fabales > Fabaceae > Ormosia > Ormosia semicastrata. The sequence continues at coordinate 12,763,176 of JAQQTO010000048.1, read as the reverse complement.
TCAATCCTCGGATTATGATCTGATTTGTGGCTTCGGCCTGCCCGTTTGTCCTGGGGTTCTCGACTGCACTACAATAATGTTTTATTTTAAGCCCAGAAAGTAGTTCTTCGAACCCTTTGCCTTTAAACTACATCCCATTATCCGTAACAATTGACTCCGGGACACCAAACCTGGTAATAATGTGATGCCAAGTAAATTTCTGAACTCGAGCCGAGGTGATGGTGACTACGGGCTCAGCTTCAATCCACTTGGTAAAGTAATCCACCGCAACAATCAAAAATTTCACCTGCCCGGGAGCCTGAGAGAACGGACCCAGGATGTCCATTCCCCACTGATAAAATGGCCAGGGTATAGACATTGTGGACAGTTTTTCAAGTGGGGCGTGATAGTGATCCGAATGCCGTTGGCACTTATCACATACTTGAACGTGTGCAAGAACATCTGCTTCCATTGTCGGCCAGTAGTAACCTGCCCTGAGAGCCTTCAAAGCTAGGGCTTTCCCTCCCAAATGGTGTCCACAACTTCCTTCATGGACTTTGGCCAAAACATATTTGGCCTCTTTCGGCGTAAGGCACTTAAGGAAGGGAAAGGAAAATCCCCATCGATAAAGTTACCCATTATAGATAGTATATCTGACCGTGGTTCTCTTTAGTCTAGAGGCTTCCTTTGGGTCATCAGGGAGGCTGCCGGATTGTAAGTACTCCACTAACGGCATAGTCCAATCGTGTTCCTCCCCAACAACCTGGAAAATTACCATGTCAGCGATTGATGGTTGTTGGATGATCTCTTGGATCACAGAGCAGTTATTACCTGGGCTTTTAGTGCTAGCCAATTTGGACAAGAGATCGGCCGTTGAATTCTGCTCTCTTGGGATGTGTTCTAGCTGTACCGACTGAAAACTTAAGAGAAGTTGCTTTACTTTCAGCAAATATCTTTGTAAAAGTGGCTCCTTGGCTTGATAATCACCTCAGATCTGGGAAGTTACGAGTTGGGAGTCACTGCACAGTTTAAGTTTGGTGGCTCCCAAGTCCCTAGCCATTGTTAGTCCGACAATGCATGCTTCACATTCAGCTTGATCGTTCGAGGTGGAAAACTCGAACCTGAGGGAATTTTCTATGGTGACCCCGTCAGAATTTTCTATAATTACCCCGGCACCACTTCCTTTTGAGTTTGAGGACCCATCAACAAACACAATCCATTATTTTTCCTCTACTTTGTTTGTTTCCTAGGTTAATTCAGCTAGAAAATCCGAGAGTGCTTGCGCCTTGATTGCTACTCTGGGTTTGTAGGTGATTCCAAACTCGAAAAGCTCGATAGACCATGCAATCATCCTTCCTGCCAAGTCCGATTTGTGCAATGTCTATCGGATAGGCTGATCTGTTCTTACCACCACCAGATGGCATTGGAAGTACTGTCTTAGTCTTCTGGTTGTGACGATGAGTGCGAATGTGACCTTCTCAATCTTCTGATACCGGAGCTCGGGGCCTTGCAATACTTTGCTCACAAAATAGACCGGCTTCTGGACACCCTCGATTTCTCTAACAAGTACTGCACTAACGGCTTCCTCGTGAATGGAGAAGTATATGTACAACGTTTCTCCTGGCTCAAGTCTTGTGAGAATTGGAGGGGATGATAAGATATTTTTCAAGGAGACGAATGCGTCTTCGCACTCTTGAGTCCATTCAAACCCAGTCCCTTTTTTCAACAATTTGAAGAGTGGGAGGGATTTGTGAGTGGCTCCAGCCAGGAAACGTGTTAGAGCCGCGATCCGTCCATTTAACTGCTGCACTTCTTTCACATTCCGGGGGCTGTGCATGTCGAGCATAGCCTTACACTTATCGGGGTTTGCCTCAATTCCCCGGTGTGTCAGCATGAACCCCAGAAACTTTCCAGCCTGGACCTCGAATGCACACTTCTCTGGGTTAAGCCTCATATTGTGCTTCCTAAGTTGTTCAATCACTTCTTCTAAATCCGAGGTGTGTGATCCTGATGACGAGGTCTTGACTATCATATCATCGATGTAGACCTCTAGCATTCTTCTATCTAATCTTCAAAGACCCTATTCATCATTCTCTGGTATGTAGCTCCGGTATTTTTCAACCCAAAAGGCATTACTTTGTAGCAATAATTTACCTTTTCGGTGATGAACGCGGTTTTATCTTTGTCCCCGGGGTATATCAGAATCTGATTGTACCCGGAATAAGCGTCCATGAAAGACAGTAGCTGGAAACCAGAGGAACTATCAACCAGCTTGTCCACATTAGGGAGGGGGTATGGATCCTTAGGGCATGCTTTGTTTAAGTCGATATAGTCCACACACATCCTCCACTTGCCGTTGGATTTTTTAACCAAAACAACATTCGACAGCCAGGTGGTATATGAAATCTCCCTGATGAATCCGGCGTTCAGGAGCTCTTTTACTTGCCCTTCAATGACCTGTTGTCTTTCTGGGCCAACCTTTCTCTTCTTTTGAGAGACCAGCTTTGTATCTCGTTTAATAGATAAACGATGACAGATGAAAGCGGGGTCAATTCCAAGCATGTCAGTAGATGTCCAGGCAAAAAGACCTTTATTCTCTTGCAAGAGTTTTACCAATTAAGCTTTCTCCTACTCGTCGAGGTTCGCCCCAATTTTGGTAATGTGATTAGGTTCATCAACAAGCTGTAACGGGATCAAGTCTCCGTCGGGCTAGGGTCTGGTGCCTCAGATTTCATCTCACACATCCAATTCGGTCATTAAAACATTGACTTGGTGGGTTGGGATGGGTGTGCGCGCCTTCTTGTTTCTCGACAGCCTATTGATTTTGAGACTTTCGTTGTAATATTTTTGGACTGCAACTTGATCGCCCTTGACCGTGACCACTTTATTATCCCGGTTAAGGAATTTCATGGCCTGGTGGGCGGTGGAAATTACAGCGACAATGCTGTTCAACGTAGGTTGTCCCAAATGATGTTCTAGGCCGAGGGATAATCCACCACCAAGAATCTCACCTTCACGGTTCTATATGTGCTGTCATTACCCAAGATCAGGAAAGTATCAAAGTATCCTACCGGGGTGACCTTCTCCCCAGAGAAACTAGTGAGCTCACCTTCATATGGTGTTAATTCAGATAAAGGGAATTCTAGCCTTTCAAAGGCGTCCATGAACATGATATCTGCCGAACTTCCCTGGTCCACAAAAATTCGACGGACTTCGGCGTTAGATATTACTTCGGAGATTACTAGTGGGTCGTCATGATCCCGAATGATATCACTGTAGTCATCCTCGGAGAAAGAGATGGGAGGTGCTCCACTATTTCAGGCGGGTGGTCTTAGTGAAGAGCTTGACACGCTTAAGACCGCCGTTCGAAGTGCCTTCTTTCGAGAATTATTTGACATTCCTCCTCCAGCGAACCCTCCAGCGATGGTGTGGATTAATCTATCTTTTTGGTATCCACCTTCTTGAGCATCCTGGTTTGGTCCTTGTCTGTTCTCTCCATCTCGGCATGTCGGGGTTCGAGATCTTCTGACTAGACTTTGGTTTCTTCTGGCCGGGCTACGGGTTCTTTGCCGATGTTGGTTTGGACTCTGCCGTGGACTTCGACTTCGTCTCTGATTCCTTCTCCTTCCGTGGTCTTGATTACCACGAAAACCACTAATATACTTCTGCAGACGTCCCTCTTTGATCAGGGACTCGATAACATCTCGGAGCTGATAACAATCTTCGGTCTCATGGCCGTAACTGTTATGCCACCTACAATGCTTCGAATGATCCCTCTGGGACTGTTTTTTAACAGGTAGTGACTTTTTGATATCCTGGAACTCGGTTTGAAGGACCTCCTTCAAGATTGTTTCTAGAGGGGTGTTCAAAGGAGTATACTCAGAATACTTGGGCCTATACCGCTCACTCTTGGAGGGATCTCGGGGCTGGCTGGAATTATGACTCTTTTTCTAAACTGGTTCTCCTTTCTCAAGGCTTTCTTTCGCCCTGATAATCTCTTCCAGTTCAACGTACTTATCTGTCCGTAAGTGGAACTCATCTAAACTGACCGGCTTTTTCTTAGCTAGTGACCGGAAGAAATCTGAATCAGTCCGTAGACCATTTCTGACGTAATGGAGGGTGGTGAGACTTTTTGTGCAAGTATACACGTCGCTCAAGTAATAAAGTGAAGAGTAAGAGTCGATCCCACGAGGACTAGAACTAATTTCCAACTAAGTACTAGTATAGAAAGCCTTACTAATATCCAAACAACAATAAATTGATGTATAAGGATTGAAAACTTAGAAATAATCTAACTTGAAACAAGCAAATAAGCATGTAATAAAATTAACTAAAAAGCAAATTCCCATAATGGTGAAAACCTAGGATTGTAACCCTTCTTGATATTTCACTTAGTTTAAATCATACCCATTAGCCCACTCAATGTTACTTGAAGAATTAATCTAGAACTCTAATGTAAACATACCCCTCTCTCGATGGCAATATGACCTTTCCCTCTTAATCAACACATAATATCCCTATTAGAGTCAATTAACAAAGAAGCATTATATCAAACAAGCTCTATGCAAGATTACACATGGTCCTAAGCATATCCCTATGTCTTAGAACAAAACCCCCAATTCAACCCTAGAGTTGGAAGTTCAAGTGTCACCCATTCTAGTTCTAGGTTCAATTTCCCTTTCCCAAGTTCAAATCAAATCCAAATACCTATCAATTGGTGGCCAAACAATCAATAGCATAAAGTACAAGAATGGATAAAAACTTCTCATAACATTGAAATGGGTAAACAAGCATTTAATAAACCAAGCTACATATCAAAAGGAGTTATAATCCTAGAAATGAATTTAGCTCATGTTCAACATTTGGGGACAATCAAGCAAGTCAAATAATACATTCATCAAAGTCATAACACAGAAAATGAGAAAACCACAAAGAAACCCAAGAGAAATGATGAAGAAGATGAAGAACAAGCTAGCTCCAATGGTGGAATGCAAGCAACTCTTTAAAAATCTCCTTGTTGCCCAACTTCCAAATCCAGTTTCCCTAAGTTTCTCCAGGTCTTCTGCTACTGCTAAGGCTCCAAGAATGTCAAGGGAGTGTTTAGGAATGAATCCCCCACGAAATGGATGCCTTTCTTCATTAAAAACCCTCTCTTTAGAGTCAAAACGACGTAGCAGAATTTTAACAGGATGCCGCGGCCTCCTGGAAGTGTGCCGCGGCCTTCTGCTACGTGTGCCTCCAAACTGAGAAACTATGCCTCGGCATCCTGGTAGGATGCCTCAGCCTCCTACGAAAACGCTTCCCAAACTGACATACTATGCCGCGACCTTGGAGAGGGATGTCGCGGCCTCCTGTGATTTTCATTTAAAAGCCATTTTCTTCTTCAAAATGCACCCAACACTTGATTTTTTAGGTCCCTTATGTTGTTCCCTCAATTCAATTATCTTTCTTGAGCTTTCACACTCTTCCTTTTCTCCAATTCTTCATGAACCATGGAATTCAACCACCTATCAAGCATGAAAATTAAGTGATTACTACAAAATTAACTTCAAACTCAATATATCAAGAAAATATGAGAAAACTAACACAAATTAACACAATTGGTGATCATTTAACTCTACATTTGTAGAGTTATCACACCCCCAAACTTAGAATTTTGCTAGTCCTCGAGCAAAACAAAAACAAAACAAAATAAAACAAACTAAAAGTCAAAACATACTCAAATATGGCAACACTAGGTATTAAAAATCATTCATATCCTCATAAATTGTTTCACAATCTAATTTCAAAGTGTCACACATGAACAATCCAATTGTCACATTGTCTCTCACATGCAACTCTCATGCACAAATGACTTTCCAAAAACATGAATGAAAGACACAATCTCTTCATAAAGTACAAACCTAGATAGGTTCATAAAACTACAAGTGTACATCAATCCCACATCCATAAGGTTATTTTGCACCTCTCTCTCCACTAATGTAAACAACATACAACCAAGGATCAAAAGGGACTTTACAACGCTTATAATGAAAGGCCAAGGGGATGGGTTAAGAAAGAAGTGGTTGGATAATGAAAACAAAAGTTGAGATACAAAATTATGTAAATTTCAAAATTCAAGCCTCAAAATATAAGACAAGTGCAAAATGGAGCAAAAGAATCAACACAACATTCACTCTTTTTTTTTCTTTTTCAGCAACCTCCACCCCCAAACTTATTTCTTTGCAATACTTTGGGTGGACTTGAATAATAAAATAATACAAGATATGCACTCAACAGAGGTTATGTAAGAGAGGAATTTTTTTTTCATATGGGTATGGGAAAAGGAAAATGTGGGTAAAAGAAAAGAAATAGAGGCCAAACAATAACAAAGCTGTAAAAGGGACCTAGGGATAAACTGTGTATACAGGTTGACTTGAAAGGCTCAAACAGTTCAAAGAAGGCCCTTATCATTTCCTTAATCATGCACTGCTTAGGATTTTGTCTCAAGAGAGAATCAAACAACTTCTAGATGCAAATCTTCACACACATGCAATCCCATAAACTTTCTCTAAGCTTGACACACAATTAAATTCCAAGGTCTATCAATCATAAAGATGGGAAGAACATTCATACACAATTGAAACAAAAGAGATAAATACAACTCATAAATTCTCATGTGTTATCCCAAGAAATCAGATCAATCCACAATTCAAACAACCATTGGATATTCAAATCAACACACCAGTATGCACAAAATGACTTAAAACATATAAGGTGATGGAAACAAAAATAAAATAAAATAAAATAAATAAATATGAAAATTAAAAGCTAAAGGAAAGAAGAACAATCTTTTTTATTTGGCCGACAACTATATACATCTCCTTACAAAGGCTCCGAACTCAGGGAGGCACTTAAGCCAACTCAACACTTAACTACAAAACAAAAATGGAAAAAAATGTTAATCAAGAAAATAAGAAATAACAAAATAAAAACAAAAATAAAAATAAAAGAGAAAAGGAGAGAAAATTTAGGTTGCCTCCCAAAAAACGCTTGTTTAACGTCATTAGCTCGACGTTGCCTTTTATTCATCAAGGTAGCTTGAAGCAAGAGAAGTAGGATGACATTTTTCTCTTATCAGCTCGTTGCCTCTATACTCTGTCACTACCTTTTGAATCCCCACAAGTGTTAGGAACTTGATTTGAAATAGGATGTCTATGGAAAATGGGAGGTCCTTTTTCTGTCTCAGCAATCTCAAATATAGAAGGACCTTTCTCCTTTTCAGCGGCAATCTTAGGAGTGAGCAGATCCACATTAATGGGCGAAGAAGAGTTCTTATCATCAAATCCCTTTTGAAATGTACCTTGAATGCAATTAACAGGGGCATAAAGATCTGATGTTGGGGCAGACTTATTAAAAACATTTATAGTCACTTGATCTCCATCCACCCTCAAAATAAGCTCTCCTCTAGGGACATCAATCAGTGCTCCTGATGTTGCTAGGAATGGTCTCCCAAGAATGAGCGGGATATCAGCATCCTCATCTATGTCCAAAATAATGAAATCCGAGGGGAATATGAATTTATCAACTTTTACAAGCACATCCTTTATAATTCCCCTAGGAAAAGCATAAGATCTATCCGCCAAATGGAGAGTGACTGATGTAGGCTTAGCTTCTCCTAATCCCAACTTTTGAAAAATAGACAATGGCATCAAATTAATACTTGCACCCAAGTCACATAATGCCTTACCAAAGAAATGGCTCCCAATAGTGCACGGGATAGTGAAGCTTCCGGGGTCCTTTAGCTTAGGAGGTAGCTTGTTCTGAAGAATAGCACTACATTCCTCCATCAATACAACTGTCTCAAATTCACCCAACCTTCTTTTCTTGGATAGGATGTCCTTCATAAATTTCACATAACTTGGCATTTGCTCTAATGCTTCCGCAAATGGTATGTTGATGTGAAGTTTCTTGAATACCTCTAAGAATTTCTTGAATTGGGACTCATCCTTGTACTTTTGCAACCTTTGAGGAAATGGGGGAGGTGGAGGAGATAGGAGTATAGGCTGCACTTCTTCTTGAACTTGTTTTTCCTTCTCCTGTTCCTTTTGAGGCTCCTTTTGAAAGGTGGGAGCCTTTTCCGGAGTAGCAACTACTGTCTTACCACTTCTAAGAGTGATTGCACTACAATTCTCCCTGTTCTCTTGTTTCGAATTAGGCTCTGTGTTACCAGGAAGATTGCCAAGTGGACGGTTGTTTAAAGCTGCCCCAATTGACCCACTTGATTCTCCAAATTTCGAAGAGAGGCCGCTTGGCTTTGGATCATCGCATCATTCTTGGCCATATATTGCATGAACATATCTTCTAAAGATGGCCTTTTCTCTTGTTGAGGAGCATTGTTTGGTTGATTAAAACTCGGAGGAGGCCCTTGAGCTCTTGATGAAGAGGCATTCTGATTCTGACTCCAGGAAAAATTGGGGTGATTCTGCCATCCTGCGTTATAAGTGTTAGAATATGGACTATTTTTCGGTTGATTAAAGCGTCCAACAAAATTCACAGCCTCAGAATTCATATTACACTGCTCAGAAGAATGTGCATCTCCACAAAAATGACATGTAACAAAGGGACTCTACTGAGATTTAACACCCAAACCATCAAATTTCTGTGAAAGTGCAGAAATCTAAGCACTTAAAACCATGAGAGCATCAACCTCAAAGACTCCAGCAGTATTTCTTGGACCCTGCCTCTCTGAAGGCCACTGAATATTGTTGGATGCCATCATATCCAACAGATTAAATGCTTCGTCTTCAAATTTACTCATAAGTGCCCCACCTGCTGCTGCATCAATGGTAGTTCTCAACGGCCCGTTCAAAGCAGTACAGAATGTATGCACCTGGAGCCACTTATTAATACCATGATGAGGGCATTTGCGAAGAAGATCTTTATACCGTTCCCAAGCTTCATAGAGTGACTCAGATTCATACTGAGAAAAACAAAAAATCTCTTTCCTGATTTGAGTTGTCTTGGATGGGGGAAAGAACCTTTCCAAGAACTTGTGAGCCAATTCATCCCACGTAGTGATAAACCCCTCAGTTAAAGAATGAAGCCAACTATTGGCTTTGTCACGCAATGAGAAAGGAAATAACCTCAACCGAATAGCATCTTCAGAAACCCCATTATGTTTGAAGGTATCACAAATTTCAAGAAAATTCCTGACATGATTGTTCGGATCCTCATTGGGCAAACCACAAAATTGGACGGATGTCTAGATCATTTGAATAATGGCAGGCTTGATTTCAAAGTTGTTAGCTTGAGTAGCTGGCCTCCGAATGCTAGAGTTAAGATCTTGAACTTGAGGGATAGTATAATCCCTCAAGGATTTTGGTGTTCGTTCTTCTGCCATTGGTGATAGATTACCCGCTGCCTCTTGTCGTTCTCTTCTAATCCGTCTAAGAGTTCTCTCTATTTCTAGATCAAAATCAACAAGTTCAAGGCTTTGGGTGCGTCGCATGCAACCATGAAGAGTACCTGAAAAATAGAAGAGTTCCAATAGAACAATTAAGCAAAATGAGAAATGAAAAATCTTTAACAAAAGTAACAAGTCTGAATTATTAGTAAAGTGATTCACTAACTAATATTAGCAAGAAAAATTAGCAATTAGAACCCGGCAACGACGCCAAAAACTTGGTGAGACTTTTTGTGCAAGTATACACGTCGCTCAAGTAATAAAGTGAAGAGTAAGAGTCAATCCCACGAGGACTAGAACTAATTTCTAACTAAGTACTAGTATAGAAAGCCTTACTAATATCCAAACAACAATAAATTGATGTATAAGGATTGAAAACTTAGAAATAATCTAACTTGAAACAAGCAAATAAGCATGTAATAAAATTAACTAAAAAGCAAATTCCCACAATGGTGAAAACCTAGGATTGTAACCTTTTTTGATATTTCACTTGGTTTAAATCATACCTATTAGCCCACTCAATGTTACTTGAAGAATTAATCTAGAACTCTAATGTAAACAAACCCCTCTCTCGATGGCAATATGACCTTTCCCTCTTAATCAACACATAATATCCCTATTAGAGTCAATTAACAAAGAAGCATTATATCGAACAAGCTCTATGCAAGATTACACATGGTCCTAAGCATATCCCTATGTCTTAGAACAAAACCCCCAATTCAACTCTAGAGTTGGAAGTTCAAGTGTCACCCATTCTAGTTCTAGGTTCAATTTCCCTTTCCCAAGTTCAAATCAAATCCAAATACCTATCAATTGGTGGCCAAACAATCAATAGCATGAAGTACAAGAATGGATAAAAACTTCTCATAACATTGAAATGGGTAAACAAGCATTTAATAAACCAAGCTACATATCAATAGGAGTTACAATCCTAGAAACGAATTTAGCTCATGTTCAACATTTGGGAACAATTAAGCAAGTCAAATAATACATTCATCAAAGCCATAACACAGAAAATGAGAAAACCACAAAGAAACCCAAGAGAAATGATGAAGAAGATGAAGAACAAGCTAGCTCCAATGGTGGAATGCAAGCAACTCTTTAAGAATCTCCTTGTTGCCCAACTTCCAAATCCAGTTTCCCTAAGTTTCTCCAGGTCTTCTGTTGCTGCTAAGGCTCCAAGAATGTCAAGGGAGTGTTTAGGAATGAATCCCCCATGAAATGGATGCCTTCCTTCATTAAAAACCCTCTCTTTGGAGTCAAAACGACGTAGCAGAATTTTAACAGGATGTCGCGGCCTCCTGGAAGTGTGCCGCGGCCTCCTGCTACGTGTGCCTCCAAACTGAGAAACTATGCCTCGGCATCCTGGCAGGATGCCTCGGCCTCCTGCGAAAACGCTTCCCAAACTGACATACTATGTCGCGGCCTTGGAGAGGGATGCCGCGGCCTCCTGTGATTTTCATTTAAAAGCCATTTTCTTCTTCAAAATGCACCCAATACTTGATTTCTTAGGTCCCTTATGTTATTCCCTCAATTCAATTATTTTTATTGAGCTTTCACACTCTTCCTTTTCTCCAATTCTTCATGAACTATGGAATTCAACCACCTATCAAGCATGAAAATTAAGTGATTACTAATTCCAACAATAATTCATTAAAACTTGTTCATATTAATCAAAAGAGTTCTCAATAGGTTTCAACTCCGCTAAAGCTCCTACAAAATTAACTTCAACTCAATATATCAAGAAAATATGAGGAAACTAACATAAATTAACACAATTGGTGATCATTTAACTATACATTTGTAGAGTTATCAGAGGGCTATCCTGTCATCGAGGTTTTCTATACCCACACACGCATGACTAAATCTCTTGATGTATTCGCACAGGAATTCATCACTCTTTTGGCGAATTCTAGAGAGAGAATCAATTGACTTCGGTTATTCTTTGGCAATGGTATAATGCAACAAGAACCGTTGCGTGAGGTCCCCCCATCTTGTAATTTTTGTCCGTAAGGGCACAAACCAATTAAGAGCATCCTTCTTCAAGAAGAGCAGGAAAGCACAACATAACAATTCTGGGGTATACCCGTAGAGCTGCATGGAGTGGGTATAAGCATCCAAGTGCTCTTGCGGATCCGTGGTCCCGTCGTAGGGCTCTAAATTGCTCGGTGGCTTAAAGTTCCTCGGGACCCTGTACGCCATTAAAGCGTCAGAGAATTGCTGCTGACGGCTAGGGACTAGGTCACTGTTTTCTATGACCCCGGCACCGGCATGTTGGGTTTCCCTTGGAACTGCGACTCACTCACCTCCCTCATTGCCAGCCTACGCAAACCTTTTTAAATTATCCAAACGGCGGCGTTGTTCCTCCAATTGACGCCGTTGGTTGTCAATTAGTGCGGTCTATTGGCGCAGTAATTCTCGGAGTTCATTCCTCGCCATTCCAGACTGCGAGTTATCCTCGTAATGTGAATGGTCAGCATCCAAGTTCGGGATTCCCAAGCGGGTATGCGCTGGGACTCTTGCACCTTGGTTTGCGTTATTCTCTCCAGTTGGGGGTAGATAAGTCTTTCCCGGACAGAGATCCTTCGCGAGGGGACTGGGCTTTCAGCTGAGGCTGAAGTTTCGTGTCCCCCATTGAGCATCTCTACCAGAACAGGCCTGCTTCTTACGACGAAGGTTTCTGGTGGTGCGACGGAAGGAGGGTCGCGCGGAACCGCTGGGCCCTATCCGTGAGCAGGGGCGGCATGCGCAACACTTCCTCTCCATTGATTCTGCCTTGTACTCACCATGATGAACGTGAGAATAGTAATTTATCAGAATTTTCACAGATGGCACCAAATGTTCTGAACGAATTCAGAAGGATACCTGTGGAAGGTATGGTTTAGTGGTTTCCTCCCTTCTGCAGCTGTGTTCCATCGTTAAGGTCTGGCGGGGGTGGTACCTGCAAAAAGGACTCTGATGCTCAAGTCAGAAAGTGTGCTAAGGTGTCTGTTATTCAATAACCGTTACCTGTTTAGGTTTACTTAGCCCGATCTTTATGGAGCATGATTGAAGTCAGGGCATTCAATGCAGGTATTATTGGAATGTGGACGTTATAGTCATTTATTGAGAGGAGAGGTTATAGAATCAGAGAGATTCGTATCAGCAGTTACGAGAGTCTGGGTTGATTCCCTGATCCTCACGAGTTATGCATTCCAAGGTCCTACAGTCCTTTTCGGGGTGTTGATGGAGGAATAAGGTGGAGCGTGTGCCGGGTTAACCCTTGTGGGTAGGATCCCGGTCCACGGTCCAGAGCATCACTTTATCACAATCAGCTTTCATTCATTTCTCGTATTTGTATGCTACACCTTCCCATCATTGATCCAGTGGGGCAGTGAGTTTAGGAGTAAAACTTGTAGGTCTTAGCTTTAATAATGATTGACCTCAATCCTCCAATAAGTGATAAAATCATTAATAATACGCCAAGAACAATGCAGATCTGTAATCAAGGGAGCAAGATTACTTAAAATGATACCTTTCATACCAGTTAAAGGAGAATAATTGAACCAAAAACCAAAATCAAACATACCCAGTTAGTACACCAAGACAAGCTATATCTCCTTGGTTTTTTTTATTGCAAGCCATATGATGCTTGTGAGCTAAAATTTTAAGTAAGAAAATGAACAGTTAACCGAAAAACATTGATCCTAAGGACTTTTACTCAAGTGAAATATATTCTTGGCTTATGAAGTATGTTATTGGAGAAAAAGCAAATCCTCCAAAAAAGTCTAGGAGACCACTGAAAAATGGGAGGGTAGTAGCAACGAACATTGTGAATGTTGAAAACAAAGAGAATGATATATTAATACATAGACCAAAGGTAATCCTTTGGAAATGATATAACAACTTATCAGAATTGTTTGGATTAGTAAGAGTTTACTTACCCACATACACATTACGTACAACAAAACGAAACATTCTACTAGGCTGGAAATTCAATTTCCTTACCATCACAGTTTCAATCATATCAAACACCGACATTGTGTAAATCTACATCAACAAAAATGATATAGCAATTTGGTTAGTTTTAGACTTTTAGTGATTTTAATATTTGTTGAGGAATACCTCATCCTCTTATACATGTGTTTATATAAATACAAGTAATTAGAGAAAAAAATCACATAAATAACACATAAAATTTAATGTAGTTAAACCTAACATGCCTACATCCACATATAAGAAAAGTTTACTATCACAACAAGATTACAGAATAATGTCTTTAGACATTCTCAATCCCCTTTATTCCACAACCACCTCACCACTATCCCTACATCTCTCCCAGGCTTCTCAATCTTCGCACCCTTTCTCATATCTTAACAATTCCCTAATATAAGTATTTATAATCCACACCTTTACACTCTTTATGACTTTCTTAGTTTCCTATTAAAGACAAGTCTCTCTCACATCTTGCATATGCCTCAAATATCTTTCATATTTATCATATATCTTTTATCTATCTTAATATTAATTACAAGATATGAATCTGTAAAGAAAATAGGAAACTATCTATAACAATCTTCAAATTAGGAGTTTGGGTCAATCCCAACAATATTGAACCAAAACAAAGGGTTATTGTTGGGATTGATCCAAATTCCTATTTTGAAAAGTGTTGATAGTTTCCTATTTTATTGGTTGATTTGATTTTTGACTTGTAATTAATATTAAGATAAGGGAGAGATATGTGATATTGTTTTAAATAGGAAACTAGGAAGGTTATAAAGAGGCTTGGAGACCAAGTAAGATTGCTTGGAGACTAAGTGATTTTTCTTGGAGAGCAAGGGTGGCTACTTGTCAAACAAGTTCGTGTAGGTTATAAATACTTGTATTGGAGAATTGGTAGAGGCATGAGAATGATGGAGATGAAATTGTGAATAATGTTGTGGTAGAAGGTTTGCAACTTTGACCTCAAAAGTTGCATCAGTGAGAGTTTGTAATTTTGTCCATAAAAGTTGCATTGGCAAAGGTTTGCAATTTTGTCTACAAAAATTGTAGTAGTTGGGAGAGGGTTTGCAGCTGTATCCGTGGTTGAAGTGTGAGACGGTTTACAGCTTTATTCGTAGACAAAAGTTGTATTTGTAATGTTGTTCATAGTGGATTTGATCTTTTCTCATCAATGGATGTAGGCATGTTGGGCCGAACCACGTCAAATTTATGTGTGATGCATTTATGATGCTTTTCCTAATTACTTGTATTAATGCAAGCGCGTGTAGAAGGGGATGATGTATTCCCCAATAATTATTTTTAAATGAAAAGGTTTTCCAAAAGTATAAAGAATTAGAGAAATTGTATTTCACCTGATAACTTCCAATAATATGGATGACAACAAATATGTTAGTCATTGCAATAAGCCATTTTGGTTTCTCTAGAGAGATATGGATGTTGTCCTCAACCATAATGCCAAACATCTAGTAGCTGATGAGAGCAACTAGAAAGTATCAGAAAGCTTCAACCATGTAGGCAACAACGACTCATATCCATATAAGACCTTTGGATGGCCTCTCTAGTGTAGATGGGATTATTGCGTGGATTCCAGCACCACATTGTGTCTAGCATAGGCAAAAGCCACAACACCAAAGGCACTAAAAAAGTTAAATACTGTTCTTAATGTACTTTTATCTTTGTAACCATATTGTACATTTTCTTGAATGCCTTTATGGGCAAAAGCTACCCAGGCAATTGCAGAGTAACTATAAGACAATGCAATCATAATAGTCTAAGTTAACATGATGTTATGTTTTTTTTTTCTTTGTGTTTCTTGTTCAAATAGAAGACTCTAAGATGGTTGATAGTTGACATAGATAATAAAGGAAAATGCTTATTGATCATCACCTCTTTTCATATCACCTCTCATTAGTATGAGGTAGTAGAATCAAAGTATAAGTGTTCAAAAATTTTGGTAGGGTCAAATATAATCACATGATGAAAGCAATATAGATGTGAGGTAATGTGTATATAACTGTGTGGGTTAGCATTATTCGATAATAAAAGAAGGGATATAGATTGAAAATGCAAGTTATACATACCATAAGGACGTGACCATTGTGCCAAAGAAGCACCATAAATGGAGTTGAAGTTGTTAGCCCAAGGTTTTCAACGTGGCATTCTTTAAGTGATGATTCCAAATATTTTATTATTCTTAACACTGCATATTTACATTTGATTTTTGTTGAAAGGCTAATATATTGATTTGTCAAAGAGTGAATGAAGTTCATAAGCTATCAAGTTGAATATTCCATTGAAGAGAACAAATTTGAGCTAAAGAATGGAGGAATTTGTCTAGAAGAGTTGTTGTCGTGAAAATCAAGGGAAAGAATCTTAAATTGGAGCATATACTTTCATGGAGAAAGAGGAACAAAAATCAAAAAGCATAAAAAGCCAATCCTATGAAGACTAGAATAGCTCATTGAAGATCAAGGTGTGTTTATGATGAAAATACTAGAAGAAGAAGAAGAACGAAGATGCACATTGTTTCTATTCTAAAGATCAAGATAAGATGACTCATGTATTGATAAGCAGACTTATGATAGGTGCGTCAAGGTGCTGTATTGCAAATTTTTCAGATTGTTCCAAAATGACTTCCAACATGCAAGACACCTCAGTAATGGATATATTTTCTCAAAATGGATAGGAATCACCTACGAAGCTTCAAGGAAGTTTCTCTCTTTTGAAAGGATAAGAAAAAGGGGAAAGAAATATATTTTTTGTACCTTTTTGGATCAGACCAATTCAAAACCTCTCTCCTCTCTATAAATATCTACAAAAGAGAACATTTGGGGCAACTGAAAACATATTGAATGTGAAAGCCTACAAAATTTTATGAGCTTTGTGTGCCCAACCTTGAGACATTCCATTTTCATCTTTTTCTTATATTGTATTGAGTGAATACACATTAAAGAGAACATTTTTCATTATTTGTGAGATATTGGCCCTATGTGGTTGTTTGTTTTGGCTTGTGAGAGCTGTTGTTTAAGTTCTTGAGTGGCTTGTGAGTAAGATTGAGTGATGAACTTCCTATATCTAGCTTGGAGAGGCTAGGGTGGAACAAAACTACTTGGTTCTAGCTTAGAGAGGCTAGGATGGATCAAAACTACTTGTATCTAGCTTCGAGAAACTAGAGTTGATCAAAGAACACTTGGGTTTGATAGTGGAAAATCTCACCTCGGGTGGGGATTGGATGTAGATGCTACATTGGAAATCAAACTAATATAAATCTTGGTACAATATTCTCTAAACCCCATTCCTATTTGTTTTTGCTTGAATGAATGTTTAAATCATTGTGTGAACATTCTCTGTATGCTTATTAAAGTTATTTGAGTTCTTGGTTTAAATTCATATATGTCATAAGCCAGCTTAAGTTTCACATAAGCTGACTCATTTTTGTATAGCATTTTAAATTTAAAGTTATTTTGTCGAACAAGTTTTTATTGCTTGTTTGTTTTGTTGTGCTTAAGTTTCTATTTTGGTTTCTAAGTTCATTCTATGATATGCTTGCTTATCATTTTCATAAGCTATCTTATCTCTAAGTCAGAATTGTGCATGTTTATTTTTTACATAAATTTTTACGATCAAAAACTGGGGAGATGGGACAACACAAAGTGAACAGAGGCAAAGATTGAAATGCAAAATGTTAATTTGATCTTTTTGTAGCTTGAGCACTCAGTCTTCAGCAAGCGCAAAGAAGTTTTTATACCATTTTTGCTTTGAGAATCTCTTGTAACCAATACTAGCTTTGTCAAAGGTACACTTTTGTCTTCCAAGGAGCTTTTCTAAGTTCTTGGTGCCATTAACAAACTTGGTCAGGTCTTTAGTTAACTCTTCAACTTTCTCTTTCAACATTTTTGTTTCATCAGACACTTGAGAATAATGTTGAAAGGAGAGTTGAGAAGATTCAACATACTTGAGCTAGGTTGCTGTTGTCATATTAGCATTCAACTTGAGAAGATTCTCATTCTCTTGACTTAGTGCACTCTTCTCAGCTTTCAAAATTTAATTTTCTTTAAGGGTTTCATAAACCTTTGATTTTTAAAACAACACATTTTTGGGCATGAGTGTTTGAGTCATACAAGAGATTATCAAAAAGCTTTTCTAATTCATCATAAGAGAGTTGAGACGGTTTAGAATCTGATACCTCATCTTCACTCTCTTGTTCTTTTGCTATAAGATAGAGATAAATTGTTTCTTCTTGTTCATCATCACTTGAAGATTCTTCTTCTAGGTCCTCCTATGTAGTCATCATAGCCTTCTTCTTAAAAGACTTTTTTTGTTGCCTTTTCAACAAAGGACACTCAGTTCTTATGTGATTGGGTTTTCTATATTCACAATATATAACTTGTCATTTGCTTTTGCTAAATTCACTCTTTTGAAGTTCTTTCTTAGATTGAACGCCTTTCTTATTTCTGCCTCTCTCTTTTTCACATCCTTTGGATCTTTTTGTATATGAATGATAACTCATCTTCATCAGAAGAGTCTCCCTCTTCATCACTTTCCTCATCTGAATCCATAATGGAGTTTAGTGCAGTAGATTGAGAAGAATGATGGGATAAGATATGAAAAGAATGCTTGATGGAACTCTATTGTGCTAACTTGAAAGCTATTTGCTTTCCTCTTCTAGGAACATCTTCATTCATTTTTGTCAGCTTTTGTTTATGAACTTTAGTGATCATAACAACTTATCAAGCTTTAAGACTGTGAGATCCTTGGCTTCTTGGATAATAATGAATTTTGGTCTCCCTATCTTAGGCAAGCTCTTAAGAATCTTCCTTACATGTTCTTGATTTAAGTAGGTCTTCCTAAGAGACTTGAGATCATTCGTAATCCTTGTGAATTTGGCAAACATCTCATCTATTGACTCGTGCTCATGTATTTTGAATAACTCATATTGATGGTCCAACATGATAACTTTGGCATCTTTGGCTTGATTAGTCCCTTCATGAGCTATCATCAATGTGTCTCATATCTCCTTTGCAGTGTTGTAGGCATCTATCTTATCATACTCATTTCTGCTCGAAATACATGCGAGATAGAACTTGGCTTTGGAGTTCAAGATGTATTTTTCCTTTTCTGCTTTAGTCCATATGTCTGTTGGCTTTTCTACAGTAATTCCATCATCAAACCTTGTCATAGGAATGTATAGACCATTTTCAATGATTCCCTATAAGTCAACATGTTGTGATTCAATGAACAGCTGTATGCGATCCTTCTAATAATAGTAGTCCTTCCCATTAAATGTTGATGGTCAAATTGTTGAAGAGCCTTCAGGTATGAAGGTACCTCTTCCTTGTTGATTTTCCATTCCCCTTTGATCTTTTTTCTCTTGCACTATTAAGTGTGCTCAACCAAGAGACAGATTTTTTATACTAATTGAAGTTAGCAAAAGGCATAAGAAGTGGGGTTGAATTGTGCTCTTCAGTCTTTTAAAATTTCTACAAACACACACTATTCTCAAACATTTCTCAAGTGTTAAAAAACACTAGAAATAAAAGAGTTAAGGTAAGGAGAAGCTCAACACAGTAGTTTTATAATGGTTTACCCGTAACCTCGTGGGTTGCGTCTAGTCCTCAACTTTTGACTAAGATTTTGAATTATTTTAGAGTATTCTTTAAATGACACAACCTTCCAGGCTACAATACACATGTATTCTTCAGACAATAGCTTCCTTAGACTAAAATTAAGTAGTATTTGGACCAAACCGCTCCCAGTTATACTCACAGTGGCTAGAACAACCTTTTAGCTCACTATCTCAACCTCAAATAGTTTTGGAAAGAGTTTACAAGTTGATAGCTCTCACAATCACTGAAGAAGTGCTTACTAACAATATTTAGATCTAATGTAACACCTATAACAAGATTTCAGCTAATTTAGAATTGGTAGGTAGCAAGGATAATAGATAAAAAGAGTTTAGAATGAATATTCACTGTGATACTTGCTTTCAGCTTGTCCAGCACCTTGAAACTTCAACCACAAGCCCTTATATAGCCTTTTGAAGTTAGTCGTTACTGTTCAAGGCTGGTTTTTGTATTATGCTCACATACTAGCCATAAGCAACATCTCTTTTGATGACTCAGCTTATCTAGTACAATTTGTCTAATAGTGCATACTTGAGAAGGGTGTTCCACTCTTCTTAACTTTGACAGAGCTAAAGTCTTTAACTATTCTCAACCATGTTTAAGACTTCTTTGGTGGATTCCTTCAACTTTAAAGCTTTGTATATAACACCTTCATGAGAAGATCTTCCTCATTAAAGACTTTAAGTCTTCTATTGTTGTCTTAGTGAGTTCTTGAATTCTTTATGAGTTAGATGTCCTACATTAGACTTGAGATAGGTGTTGGTCTTCTTGATCAACTCTTCTCAAGTTAGTTCCCAAGCTTTAAATCCAAATTGGTGTTCATATAGCCATGTCCTGATCTTTGTCGTTACAGTCTAAGGATTTGCATTTCACAACTAAACACCGAAACTCACAAGACCAAGTTAAAGCGCTATTGAAGTGATAGAGCTTAATCACCACATATTCAATATAATTTGTTAATCATCAAAACATAATGATAAAACCTTTGCATCAAGAGGGTTTTTGGACCTTACACAATTAACATATGTATATTATATTTTTCTTACATATTAGTGTATATATATATATATATATATATATATATATATATATATATATATATATATATATATATATATAAAAATCCCCGATTCAACCCTAGTTTAACCCCAGTTGAACCTTAAAACCTTGGCCCTCTCTTTTTTCTTGTTTAATGACTAGTCCAGTTCTGAAACAATGATTATTATAATGAATATTAGGAAAAATGAAATAAAGATTAAATTAATCTATAGGTGCCTATATCATTCAAAAAATTCAAATTAGGTCTGTGCTATTAGAGTGCTATTATTGTAAGTTCAAAAGTCCTTTTGAAGTAATACTTCCTATTTTAGTTTTGATGCTAGCAAACTGTTGAAAATGATAATCTATTGCTCTTAGTGCTTGAAGTGGTTTAACATATTCTTTATGGAGTTTTCTATTATATTAACCTATAAATGACTAATCAAGTATGAAGAAAGTATTCTGGATGATTAAAGAGGACTAAGATGATCAAATTCTGACTTGAGAAAGTTCAAGTGTGACTTGAGAAGATTCTTGAAGAACATAAGAAAGTTCATCGTGAGAAAGTCCTAAGAAGTGTATGAGGAAATTCAGAAAAATGAAGAATCTTCACAAGAACTAATATAAAAAGCAATTCAAAGATCAGAATGAATCTCACACCACCCAAGTTATGAAGATGAAATATGTGTTTGATGATGGAATCAAAGGATGAGAAGATTGGGGAAATTCAAGCATGAAAAAGTTGGAGAGAGAGTTGGTTAAGAAAGATCATTAAGAAGATTGCTTGTGAAAAAGTTCTTGAATATTGTGAGAAAGTTCCTGGACAACATGAGAAAGTTCTTGAAGAACCTAAGAAGGTTGGTCCAAGTGCAAGACTTGAGAAAGTTCATATCAAGTTGAATAAAGAATGAAGAACTCTCCTAGAATATATTTGAAGAATGAACAATGTTAGAAGAGAATGATTTCTCACCTACAATTTCAAGTTCATATTAATAAAGTGAGAAGAAATCTACTTGAGATTACTAAAGACTTGAGAAAGTTAGTTGAGAATGTTCAACTGAGAATAGTAATAAAGAACCTTTCTCAATATCTTTAATGAACAAATATGGAAAGTAAAGCTAATAAGATGATCAATATGAATTTTTAATCGAACTACCAAAGGTGAAAGTTGAAACTCAAAATGGTCAACAATAGATGAGAAGTATTAGAATGGAAGATTTGAACAAGTGCTTACAAGCTGAGAAAGGTCAAATGTTACAAGAAAAAGTTTGAAGCTTTTTTGAACAATATTACAAGCCTAAAAGAGACAAGATATATAAAGTCATACTTTGAAGAAATCAAGTTTAAAAGGATAAGTTTGAAATATTCCATCCAAGCATAGTCAAAGCTAAGCCAAGCCAAAGTTGAAAAATTTCAAGTTAAGAAGGTTTGAGCTGAAAAAGTATAAGTTGAGAAAGTTTAGCACCAGCAACCTTCTCACCTATACTAGAAAACAATAACCAATACGGGAAAGTGTTCCAACAGCTAGGAACGGGTATTTTCACGTGGAATCACTTGGGACTTGATCCTAACGGCTAGAAACATATTTCCAAGTATAAAGACGATCTATCCATGAAGATTAACAAGATTTTTTCATGGATTAACATTAGAAAAAGTGAAAAAGTTACATTTGAGTTCATACCCTATTTTATGTTCTTCTTAAGAGAAGAATTTTGGTTTACATCGTAGAAGCAAAGGGTTACTGAGCTTAAAAATGAAATACACTCCTTGAGTGATTAGAGAGCCTATCTAGGAAGATTTGAAGGCTAGAAGCTTGAGTCTCAAGAGTATAGTAAACACATAGTTGAACCTTCTCATCTCTACCTACTTGACCTTCATTCTATTAAATCTTTAGTAGGTGTATTGTGAGCTCTTCTATACTATGTTAATCCACTCTTTGAGTGTTTTTTAGAGCTATCTAGTTGTTATAAACACCTCTTTGCTGATATTGATCTTTGAGTGTTGGTGGTGAGCATGTGGGTTGTGCAAGTCAATTGAAGCTTAGTTGAGCTAGAGCCCGGAGAGTCTTGATTGTAAAAGAATACTTGTTTAAAGCCTAGAGAGGCTTGATTGCAAAAGAATACTTGTTTAAAGCTTGGAGAGGCTTAACTATAAAAGAATACTCTTTGTAAAGCCTGGAGAGGCTAGTTGGTTAAAGAATACTCTTGATAGTGTAAAATTCTAGTATTTGCTAGGTACTGGACGTGGCCCCATGTGCTTTAGGGGTGAACCAATATAAACCTTGGTGTTCAACTCTTCTTCCCTTACTCTTATTTATCTGGTTCATTTGATAGTCATTCAAAGAGCGAAAACTGAGTTTTGGCAAAATACTGTTGAAGTTTTTATCAAGTGAACTTAAAGTTTAACTTCCCCAACACAAGTTCAATTCTTTGATTATTAAGGTTTTATCTATTGTTGAAAGTGTTTTCAAAAGAAAGAGATTTGATTTACTAAAATACAACTTTAAAAAGACTATATTAATTCTGATGCAGTAGTGAGAAAGTTCTTTTGACTCAACCAGTAAACTCTCTCACTAACTTTCTCACCATATTCTATTAACATAAGTTGAACCTTCTCACTTGTCTATTGTTTCTTAGTGTAACTTTCTCACTTTTAAGTTTGAACAACTTGATAAAGTTGTGAGAAGATTGAATTTTTCAGGAAAAAGGAAACACAATTCAATTCTCATTCTTATGTTACTGTTAACTTCAATTATAAAATAAGTTAAATTCAGGGATCCCATTATTTTTTTTTGAATTTGCAAGGACCCGACAAATTTAGCAATTAAGCCTCTATAATTTCAAGATTTTCTAAATGAATCCTTATGGTTAGAGCACTGTCATAAATTTCTAATGGTGCTTTAATAGTAGGAACTTAATTAAAAAAGTTTAAACTCTAGGAATTCAATTAAAAACTTTTAAAATATATGAATCTTCTTGAAAACTCTCAAATAGTATAAAGACCTGCATATTAATTTAATAAAAAAATAAAAGACTAAAAAGGCATAGTTTGGAATCTTATTATGAATGCGGGTGTCTTTTGATTGGGCACACAGTGTAACTTTTGAAAATGAATAATTTTCTTTTAGGTATTTTAAGAATAATATTCTCAATAAGTAATATTTGATTTAAATTTTAATATATGATAATTTGTATTTAATCTGATATGCTTAGTTTAATTATTGTACACATATTATATTGTTAGTGAATTAATTATACTACTCGCAAGACTAAATAATAATTTCTAGAGTGAAATGGGGTGTTCTCGCTTTAAGTGCGTGTCTAATGCATTATGAAAAATGCGCTATAGCAATTGTAGTCCCAAACTTCTTGACATTGGAGTATAAAGGCAAAGATCGTTGTTGCCTTGCAGAAGTGTTTATCTTCATCTTATGACGACTTTCTTCTCATGTTGCAAAGTCCCTTTAGTTCCTCTTAATATTGTAGTTGCAGAGTGTTTAAAACTAGGTTCTAAGGATTACCTGAGAATGTATGAAATGATGAGCTCCTCCATAGTACAGCCACAACAGCAACTAGTGAAGGGGTGAGTACTTATAAAAGGCACTCCGACGCTTAAGTCAGTAGGTGCACAAAGAGGTTATAGTGTTTTGGAAATTAGCTCATATATTTTCTCTCTGTTTACTGTATTTATATGAGCATTTTTAGGGTGTATGGTGTATGAGCATTCAGTGTGTATTGAATGCTGCTACCAAGGATCGGGGAGACACGATCATTGGAGACACGATCATGGAGACAAGGCCGTGTAGACCACTATTCCTTTGTCCTTATTTTCCTGTTTATACGAGATATGATCAGGATTTGTTCCTATCGTTATGCCTGGCATAGAGGCTGCTTCATGCACACTGTACTTCTGGATGCCAGCTTGGCGAGTCGGGTTGCTCCAGTTCTATGGACCAATAACCTAGTCCAGAACAGTTATCCCCAACTTGGTGCTTTGATGGGATAGCAAAGTGTCGAGATACGAGTTCATCTGGAGCACACGATGGACAATGGGATATAAGTTATAATATCAATGTTGGATCTCGCGATATTTTTCTTAAAGGGCCGAGGTCCGTGATGTATCATATTAGGCTTCTGGGATTAATGAGAAAGATCGGGATTTGAGTTGGATCGCTTTGCTTATGTCATTGTTTCGTTGTCTGAGGTATGTAATAAGTTGTCCCCACGTGTAGTTCGCGGGGTCTGGCGAGTGGTTGATAGGAATAAGTTGAGGTTTTGATGGCCAAGGTAAGTCCAATGCTTAATCTCGATGCCTCTTACGTACTTGTGTAGTTTCTGCTTCCGTGATGCCAAGATGGGTTCCATGCTCAACCTTGGTGTTCATTTTACACTTAGCGGTTTGCTCATGTAGTTCACCGAGGCGGGTCCAACACTCAATCTCGAGGGCGTGACTTTGATTGATTCAGGTATTCAGGAGCTCGCTTCCCTACTGGGGTCCAAGGTCCATAATTGTAGGTTGATTCCTGACGTGTTCCTTCGTAGCTTCTTTGTTGATTACTACTTGAAGGAGGGCAAAGACTTTGTTACCCTTTGGGATCTGATGTCCTTTTAGCAGCCTTTGATATGCAAATTGTAGCAGTTTGTGCTTACTTGGGAACCATCACTTTGAATTTATTGGAAATTAAAACTGCTTTAATGACCATAGTAGTTTTCTACTATTTTCGAATCATCCGCTGTCTTGGTGGCCAATCATAGAGAAGGAATAATTAAATGTGCCCTTGAATGTGTAGCAATTTCATTTTTTCGTAGCCAATTAGAACACATTATTCCCTCTATAATAGGGAATGTTTACGGTGAGATTATCACTTGTTTCTTTCATTTCCTGCCTATATTTGAAAATGAATCTTTTCCAGAAAATAGCTCATTTTCTACTTCTTGAGAGCGCGTGAAGGGTCATGTCCCTTTTTAAGACCATCTTCCTCTTCTTTCCTAAATTCTTAAAAGTGTTTCCTTTTTTCCTTGCTCATTTTGTTGATGGAGGCTTTTCTCTTCAAGCGTAACGGTGCAGTGTAGGCCAAGTAACTGCTCTGTGTGGCTTGGTCAACACATCTCTCAATAGTAAAAGACCTTTTTTCTAGGCGTATGTAGCAGCGGAGCAAGGTCCTACTTTTGTTGGAAAGGCTTAAGGCTTCTTTCTGTAGTTCTAGTGAGGCGTAGAAGAGTTTCACCACTGTTCCTCCTATGCTCCCTTGATTGTCGCCATGCCATAGGTGCTTAGGGGTGTTTAGGAAGTGTAGAATGGTGAAGTCTTCTATTCATGTTGGTCAAGGAAGAGGTGGTTGCTTGCATCTTGAGTAGCCATTGAAGTGGCCCATATAGGTCAGTGCTCGATCGTCATCATCATCTTTCCAAGATACTTTCTTGGCTTCCTTCAAGTGGGCACCTTTGCATCAGAGCAGTTCGTAATTTCCTTTTGTAAAGTTGATGATATTTGGAATGTGAATAATAAATTTGCCTTTTTGAATGCTCCGCTTTGGTGCAGTTGGCGTACCATTCCATGTCTTGCGTAGTTGTTTTTGCAATTTTGAGATGAGTCCAAAGCTCAATATCAGCAGTCGGGTCCGTTTAGCTCAATGAACACTCGTGTGCCCAATCGAGATGAGTACGAAACCCGATCCTTGTGGTTGGGTTTGTTTAGTTTGACAAACACTCGTTTAGGAATTAGATCATACATTTTTCTTTCTTGCTTATTGTATTTATATGAGCGTTTTTAGGGTGTATGGTGTCTAAGCATTCAGTGTGTATTGAATGCTGCTACCTAGGATCGTGGAGACACAATCGTGGGAGACAAGATCGTGGAGACAGGGTCGTGTAGACCATTATTCCTTTGTCCTTATTTTCCTGTTTATACGAGACATGATCAGAATTTGTTTATGTCGTTATGCCTGATGTAAAGGCTACTTCATGCGCATTGTACGTCTGGGTGTTAGCTTAGTGAATCAGGTTGCTCCAATTCTATGAACCCTTAACCCGATCCAGAACACATAGCATCCATATGACTTTGACTAATTGCTTTTTCAATTGTCGTATTATAATTTGGCTTATGAATTAGAGGTCATAAAATAGAAAATTATTAAAAAGACAAGGTTTATACGGTATGTTTTTTTTTTGGGTACCAATATTTTTTAATAATTATTGGCCAATATTTAGTCACATATTTCACTTAAAATATAAATGCAAAAAAAAATCATATTTGAAGTAAGTGATACATGTGATTAAGGCTATATTTAAATATTTAGTAATTAATGAAATGAAATGGAATGAGATGAGATAAGATGGAAAGTGATAAAATGGAATGGGGTAAAAGTATCATTCCATTATTTGGATATTTTAGGATAGAATGGAGTAAAGTTATCACTCCATTGTTTGGGAAGTTGATGGTTTTTGGTGGGATGTGATGAAATCTTAATTATAATAATAATAAAAAAGATGATTTCATCTTATACCCCCCAAATGGAGAGAGGAAGAAAATTTATGGTATTTGATGGGATGGGATGGAATCTATCTTATTCACTTTCATCTAATTCTATCCTTTTTTAACATTCCCAAATAATAGAACATATTTCTATTTCATTTCATTTTGCTCTACTCCACTCAATCCCAGTAGTCTTAACATACCCTAAATATTAGCTACTAGTTCAAGACTCTTTTTAAAATAAAGAAACAAAAAATATATCCTTAAGTTGTGTTTGGTTGCGGGTAATATGGCGTGAAAATTTAAAGGAGTAAATTTTTATGAAAAATTATGTTTGGTTTGTGTGTAAAAACATAGAAGAAATTTGATGGGAGTAACTATTTCCCTCAACTTTGGGGTAAATTTTACCCCAGTAGCATTTCCCCCTTTCTCTGTCTTGACGGCTTGTTCTCGCAACTCTTAGCTCTCGCTCTCGCTCTCGCAGCTCTCGCTCTCTCAACTTGGATCTCGAATATCCCATTCTCTCTCAGCTCTCGATCTCGAAGATCTCGTTCTCTCTCAGTTCCCTCAATCAAATACATGGCCATGGGGTGGCAGTGGGCATGGTGGGAGAGATGCTTGAGGAAAGCTTGGAGAGTTGCCATGGTGATGGAGATAGAGAGGTACTCTGAGGACGTTGCGGTAAAAGTGTTAGATCCGTCGCACTTAGCTCCATTTCGGTGGTTCTTGATCTACTTTCAGCTGATGGAGTTGGGTTCAGGTAAAGTACCGTGGGGTTGGGTTTATGTTTGTCGCAAAGATCAAGTCAGCCGTGCCAGTGGTATTGGCACCTGCGCTTCGGCAAGTGATCTTCGTCGGGCACATAACTAGAGTTGGGACCCATGATTTCAGTACCAAACATCTTTAATTTTTAAGAAGCAAGAAATTTTACTCGATTAACATTTGTTCCATGAAAAATTTACCCTTTAAATTTTTCTCCTTTGAATTTTTATTGTATAAGCGTAACCTTATAAAGAAACTCTTGGTAAACTATTTATCATTATCATTAACAAAAGTAGCCATTTCTTTTACACAAATACAGTACACCACTCTTTATTTCTTTGCTGTCCTTATTCTTAATTTTTTTAAATTCTCTTAAAAAAATTATATTTTCTCGGAGAGCTTTATATACTTCAATCTACCTTGTCATATAGACCCAATGAAAGGTTGACCATTAATCTCGCGAAAATCGTTGATGCAACCCTTTTATTTTATTTTCAGAGGTGCTTGTGGAGGAGATTCTCCCTACTACCTCTAAATTATACAAGAAGTAAAAGGAGGAAAGAGAAAGAAAATGTATTTTTGTGCACAAGTCATTCAATAAATCTTTCAAGAAGTGTGGCCATTTCCCAGCCAAGTAATAGGTAAGGGATCAGAGAAAGAGACCCACACAAATGTAAAGGCGAAAGGACGATGAAAATTCGAAAAAAGTTTAAAGTTTAGAGGGTCGGAAAATGGGAACTAAAGTTACGTTTGACACACATAATAATATAATACTTAATAATATAATATAATAAAATAAAAGTTCATAATATAAAAGATTTGATTAATTTTTATACAATTATATATTTAGTGCTCAACAGCATAAGAATCATAATAGTATAAGAATTATGATAGTATAATAATAATTTAATATGTCTATAATATCTTTTAATGTAAAAAAATAAAAAATAAATTACATTTTTCAAATTAGATTTGTGGGTTCAACCACCAAGCAAAGTTTTTTTAAAAAAAAAACTACAGATCTACTACAACTCTACATCATCGAGTGTAGGAACTGGGTGGGGGAGATCTGGTGCAAATTGGTTTGGGTCATCGCCAATATCATCAAGCTGCAAATCTGTGACTTCTTTGTGCTAGGCCATGTGTAACACCCTGAACATTATTTATTTCATCATAGATAATCATTTTATAATATTTATTATTTTTGATAATTTTTCTGAAATTTTCTGGAAACGTCAAATATTTTAATATATTTTTCATTTTGTGTGCACATTGAGCAGAGTCAGTGAAACATCCTGGAAATTGTTTGTTTTGTGATGAATAATTATTTTTTAATATTTGTGATTTTTAAGAATTTTCTTGGATTTTTCTGAAAACGTCGAATATTTTAGTTTATTTCTCTTTTTACGTGCGCGCTGAGTAGAGTCGGGATAACGAAATATTTTCCCTGAAGCTGGTAAACCTTGAATTGTGGATGTGTCGACAGGGGATCTTACTAAACCCGAAATCGGACACAGTTTATGAGGTTCACGTTTTTTAAGATTTTATCTGATAAATAAAATCACTGTACCGAAATTTTTTTTGATGAATAGTAAATACTATTTTCATTATCTGTAACTTTTGTTAACTGGAAAATAATCCTAACAGAGTAATTATTCATCTGTTCTAGAGTATTCATTTAGGAGACAACCTTACTTTTTACTTTATCGAGAAGCGCGCGAAACTTCTCAAGGAAGTCAAGCACTCCCTCTCTCCTCTCTCCCCAACACGGTAGCAGCTCCAATTTGGGAGCCAAAATTGTGCATCAATTTAATTAATCAATCTATTCAAATTTTCAAAAATCCTAAAAAAACTATTTCACTTTTCTATTCACTTCTCTCTCTACCTTCATCTTCCTTTGCATTTTTCTCCTCATTCTCTCTAGAAACCTACACGGCCAGCCCCTTCATTTTGCCTCAACCATCATAAAAATTCCAACCAAATACATTTTCTTCATCTCCTCCATCATCTAAACACTTCTCTAGTTAGTGGTTTCTTGGAAAGCTTTCATATTTACCACTTTCTTCAAGCTTCAATCTTCAAGCTTTTGGGTAAGGTTCTTGGTTCCTCATCCTTTTCTCTTCATTTTCATGTTCACTGCCTTCATTTGGACCATCTATTCATTCTTTTTCAAGCCATGGTATTGATTGATTGGGGTTGGGATTTTTAGGGTTTTTTGGTGGGGTGGCTGAAATCTTCAAGGAGCACACAAGGGGTTCTTTTGTTTGTTCTTCTCTTTGGTAAGAGGAAGATGCTCCCCCTCAACCTCTCTTGGTAGTAAGGAGCCTTGTTTTGTGATTGATTGTGAGAAAACCCAATTAAGGATTATTCTTTGTTTGCATGATTGGTATGATTACATGTTGTTTTTAATTTGTTTAAGTTATTTGACTTATTGGTTATGTGTATTGATATACTTGGATGGATTGGAACATTGAAATGGAAGAAAATGACCTAGATTTCCTCTAGGGGGGCTCACGGTTTTGGGGCCAAAATTAGGGTTCTTGGTGAAAATTTATAACAAGTGGAAGACATAGCTAATCAAGTGGACAACATATAATTAATGGATTGAAAATTTGGAATCCTAAAACTTAGTGAGGCTCACGGCCTCTAGAGTTAATAATAGCCTAATCATGTAACTTCATACAACTATGAAATTTAATTAATCAAGTAAATAAATAAGATGATTATGTGATGGAAGGAAAATTAATTAGGTAACCAAATAGAACTCTTTGAACTTTAAGAACAAATGAGGATGTGTGAGACTTGGTAAGACTTAGAAATGATTCTTTAAGTGAAACTTAATTAATTTGGGCAATTAGAAATTAACTTAGGATTTCATAAGTTGGAAGGAACCAAGAATAAAATTTTACCATAAGACTTAGAGTAATTTTAATTAAAGAAAGAGCAAGAGAGTGTGAGTAAGAGTGTTGAATAATTCCATAATATATATCCTAAAAATGTAATATACTATTTAAGGGTTTAATTATATTGATTGCGGATCCATGAGTTGACCCAGAATATGTTGATGCTTATCTTAGCGAAATATGGCATGTTATGAAAAGCATATTTTGCTGAATATACGTTGTATACATGCATTGAGTCATCATGCATTGTGAAAGTCCGTTGGACTATTGTTAAGGCCATGTTGCCTAGGAGATTGAATACACTTTTGTGCGGGTGCGAGTAGACTAGTGTAGGTCATTCTGCTGACCTTGGGGGCGTCGGGGCGTGGGCATCTCATAGTGGACAGTTGGTAGCCCCACTAGGCCGTGAGATAAACCGATGCGAATGCACCGACGATCCGGACGTGACACTGTTCTATATTGTGATCTAGCATAGAATGTCTGTATAATGCCTTGATATGCACATGGATAAACTGATGAATTATAGCACTTTGGCCCCGGCAGCTGAGTTGCAGACATGTCTCCTGATCTTTCTCTCTGACTGTTTGTGTCTAGCTCCATGGAGTAGGATTTTGGTGTTGTATGCATGTGCATAATGAGTCCATCTATTATCTGGCATTTAATTCTTATTATATATTGGAACTGTTACTTTACTGATGTATAATTGCCTGGAACTACTTAATTGTTTAATTGCTGCTATTTAATATTTATTATTATTACTATCACTCATGAAATGCTATGTGGGCCCTCTGCGCCGTTTTGTTTCTATACTGCCATAATTGGTAATGGTGGTAGGATATCTTACTTCTTTTCTATATCTCTATTACTTCTGTCTGTATTTATGTTCCATCGAAGACGTCGGCAATGGAGCCAAAACTCTGAATTTCCCGGCTTCTGGCCCGACCCCGACTAGTGTAACACCCCAAAAATTATTTATTTTATCATAAATAATTATTTTATAATATTTGAGATTTTTAGGAATTTTTTTGGAATTTTTTGAAAACGTCAAATATTTTAATGTATTTCTCATTTTACGTGCACACTAAGCAGAATCAGTGCGACACCCCAGAAATGATTTGTTTCATCATGAATAGTCATTTCCCAATATTCGTGATTTTTGGAGATTTTTCTGGAATTTACCGAAAATGCTGAATATTTTAATATATTTCTCGTTTTACATGCACACTGAGCAGAGTCAGTGAAACACCCCGAAAAATTGTTTGTTTTGTGATGAATAGCCATTTTTTAATATTTGTGATTTTTAGGAATTTTTATGAATTTTTCTGAAAACGTCGAATATTTTAGTATATTCCTCGTTTTGTATGCGCATTGAACAGAGCCGAAAAAATGAAATATTTTCCCTGAGACTGATGAACCTTGAACTGTGGACCTGTCGATGGGGGATCTTACTAAACCCGAGGTTGAGCATAATTTACGAGGTTCATATTTCTCAAGATTTTATCTGATAAATAAAATCATTGTATCATAAAATTATTCGATGAATAATAAAATATTATTTTCATCAACTGTAACTTTTATTCACTAGAAAAATAATTCTAATAGTGTAATTAATCATCTGTTCTAGAGTGTTTAATTAGGGAGACAACCTTGTTTTACACTTTATTGAGAAACGTGCAAAACTTCTCAAGGAAGCTTCTAGGAAATTTCCTCCAAGCTTCCCAAGGAAGCCATGCACTTCCTCTCTCCTCTCTTCACACTCGCGGCTGCAGCACCTTGGGAGCATAAAATTGCGCTTTAATTCAATTAATCAAATCTATTCAAGTTTTCAAAAATCCTAAAAAGCTATCATCTTCATTTTCCTATGCACTTTCCTGAGGATGTACCTGGCTTACCACCAGCACGAGAAATAGAATTTGCTATTGACCTTGTATCGAGAGCTGGTCCCGTGTCTATAGCACCATATAGGATGTCACCAACAGAATTAGCTGAGCTTAAGAAGCAGCTAGAGGAGCTTTTGGAAAAGTAAATCGTCAGACCGAGTGTGTCACCTTGGGGAGCACCAGTATTGCTAGTTTGAAAGAAGGACGGTTCATCAATGTTGTGCGTGGACTACAGACAGCTAAACAAAGTGACAATCAAGAATAAATATCCACTCCCAAGAATTGATGACTTAATGGACCAACTGAAGGGAGCAACGGTGTTTTTAAAAATCGACTTACGATCTGGGTACCATCAGATACGAGTGAAGATGGAGGATATACCCAAGATTGCCTTTCGTACCTGATACAGCCATTACGAATACCTCGTGATGCTGTTTGGTGTGATGAATGCGCCTGCTATCTTCATGGACTACATGAACAAGATCTTTCATCCTTACTTAGACAGATTTGTTGTTGTCTTCATCGATGACATCCTGATCTATTTTCAAAATCAGGAGGATCATGTTGAACACCTCGGTATAGTTCTCCAGATTTTGAAGGAGAAAGAATTGTAAGCCAAACTGTCAAAATTGAATTCTGGCTGGAAGAAGTTAAATTTCTAGGTCATGTAATCTTGAAGGATGGGATTGCGGTGGATCCATCAAAAGTGGAGGCAGTACTACAATGGGAAAGGCCTAAGTCAGTGATGGAGATTCGTAGCTTCATGGGTTTAGCCAAATATTATCGGAGGTTCATCGAGGGATTCTCCTAAATTGCAGGACCTCTCACCCAACTCACAAGAAAAAACTAAGCTTTTGAGTGGACCGACAGTTGTGAGTAGAGTTTCTAAGAGTTGAAGAATCGGCTAACTACCTCTCTAGTGTTAGTGCTACCTGATCCGAATGAGCCCTTCGAGGTGTACTGTGACGTTTTATACCAAGGACTAGGATCTGTGCTTATGAAACATGGAAGAGTAGTGTGACTTGGAGTTAACGGCTGTAGTTTTCGCTCTGAAGATATGGAGACATTTTCTCTATGGAGTGACGTTCAACATCTTCAGTGATCACAAAAGCCTAAAGTATCTGTATGATCAAAAAGAGTTGAACATAAGGTAGCGAAGGTGGCTGGAATTCCTGAAGGACTATGATTTCCAACTTCTGTATCACCCCGGTAAGGCCAACGTCGCGGCAGACGCCCTGAGTAGGAAGATGATCAGCGTCTCTGCCTTGATGATCAAGGAAAAGGATCTAATAGAGCAGTTTAGAGAGGTATGGTCTTTTGTGGAATTAGAACCAGGAAAGATCTGCATGAACATGGTCACCATCTCAAGTGAGTTGATGGAGGATATACGGGAAAAGCAGAAGGTTGACAAATTCTTACAAGAAGTGAGAGAGCAAATGAAGCAAGGCAACGAAATAGCATTTGCGGAAGGAACAGACGGAATTCTGAGATTCTGAGGTAGAGTCTGTATTCCCCGTGACCAAGAGCTTAGAGAGTATATTATCAGCTATGCTCACACAAGTCAGCTGAATATGCATCCGGGCATAACAAAAATATATCAAGACTTGAAGAAGTTATTTTGGTGGCATAGAATGAAGAGTGACGTTACTAAAGTGTATCGACTTGTCCGGTTTGTCGGAAAGCTAAAGTGTAACATCAAAGACCAGCGGGATTGCTGCAACCATTGTCTATTCCTGAATGGAAGTGGGACAGCATTGTAATGGATTTTGTAGTGGGTTTGCCAAGGACAAGAAAATGTCATGACTCGATTTGGGTAATTGTGGACCGACTCACGAAGTCGACACATTTTCTCTTGATCAACATAAGATACAAACTGGAGAGACTGACCCAGATTTATATTGGAGAAATCGTTAGACTGCACGGTGTGCCTACAAGTATTGTGTCAGATAGGGATCCGAGATTTACTTCAAAGTTCTGGCAGAGTCTACAAGAAGCATTAGGGACAAAGTTACGTCTAAGTTCTGCTTATCACCCATAAACCGATGGTCAATCGGAGAGGATGATCTAATCATTGGAAGATTTGCTTAGAGCTTGCACTATAGAACAGACTGGAGGTTGGGATGACATTCTACCGTTGATAGAATTCACCTACAACAACAGTCATCATTCAAGCATAGGGATGGCACCCTATGAGGCTCTGTATGGACAATGGTGTCGAACGCCTTTATGTTGGTACCAAGACGGCGAGTGCCTTACTATTGGACTAGATGTTATACAGTAGATGACCGAGAACATTAAGATGATTTAGGAGAAGATGAGGACGGCTCAGAACTGACAAAAGAGTTATGCAGACAAAAGAAGGAAATCTCTTGAGTTTGAGGAAGGCGAGCATGTATTTCTGAAAGTCACACCTAAGACTGGGGTAGGCCGGGCCTTGAAATCTAGAAAACTCACTCCCAAATTCCTAGGACCTTATCAAATTCTTTGCCGGATAAGTCCAGTAGCCTATCAAATAGCCTTACCCCTTTTCCTCTCAAACATTCACAATATCTTCCATGTGTCACAACTGCGAAAATACCTTCCTGACCCAAGTCATGTCATAGCACTGGATACAGTACAATTAAAAGAGAACTTAACCTATGAGGCACCTCCTGTAAGAATTGAGGATAGAAGGATAAAGCAACTGAAAGGCAAGGAGATCTCATTGGTGAAGGTAATTTGGAACGAGACGACTGGAGATGCAACATGAGAGCTGGAAGACAAAATGAAGGAGCAACACCCACAACTATTCTAAGGTATGAAAATTTTGAGGACAAAATTTCTGTTAGAAGGGGAAAGTTGTAACACTCCAAAAATTATTTATTTTATCATAAATAATCATTTTATAATATTTGAGATTTTTAGGAATTTTTTTGAAATTTTTTGGAAACATCAAATATTTTAATGTATTTCTCATTTTACGTGCTCACTGAGCAGAGTCAGTGCGACACCCTGAAAATGATTTGTTTCATCATGAATAGTCATTTCCCAATATTTGTGATTTTTGGAGATTTTTCTGGAATTTATCAGAAATGTTGAATATTTTAATATATTTCTTATTTTACGTGCACAATGAGCAGAGTCAGTGAAACGCCTCGGAAAATTGTTTGTTTTGTGATGAACAGCCATTTTTCAATATTTGTGATTTTTAGAAATTTTTGTGGATTTTTTGAAAAATGTCAAATATTTTTGTATATTTTTCGTTTTACGTGCGCACTGAGCAGAGCTGGAAAAATAAAATGTTTTCCCTGAGGCTGGTGAACCTTGAACTATGGACCTGTCGATGGGGGATCTTACTAAACCCGATGCCAGACACTGTTTACGAAGTTCACATTTTTCAAGATTTCATCTGACAAATAAAATCGCAGTATCATAAAATTATTCGATGAACAATAAAATATTATTTCATCAACTCTAACTTTTATTCACTGAAAAAATAAT
Source organism: Ormosia semicastrata (assembly GCA_029884595.1). Lineage (NCBI taxonomy): Eukaryota > Viridiplantae > Streptophyta > Magnoliopsida > Fabales > Fabaceae > Ormosia > Ormosia semicastrata. The sequence goes on along the minus strand of JAQQTO010000048.1, from coordinate 12,727,610 downwards.
TCTAACAGTGTAATTAATCATCTGTTCTAGAGTGTTTAATTTGGGAGATAACCTTACTTTGTACTTTATTGAGAAACGTACGAAGCTTCTCAAGGAAGCTTCAAGAAAGCTTTTAGGAAATTTCCTCCAAGCTTCCCAAGGAAGCTATGCACTTCCTCTCTCCTCTCTCCACACTCACGGCTGCAGCACCTTGGGAGCACAAAATTGTGCTTCAATTCAATTAATCAAATCTATTCAAGTTTTCAAAAATCCTAAAAAGCTATCATCTTCATTTTCCTATGCGCTTTCTCTCTCTACCTTCTTCTTCCTTTGAATTTTCCTCCTCCTTCTCTCTAAGGACTGTGGAAATAAGCTTGCCCTAAATGGTTTAATATGTTAAGTTTTGATGATGACAAATACAAGACAAAAAGAATGATGCTTATGCTTGATAGATGTACTTTATAGATGACAATTGCATCACAAAAGATTATTGATTATGTTAAATAGATGTGCTTAATGTGATATATTGTATCATGCATGACTATGTACCTTATCTAGTTATATTTCAGTTAATAATCATGCAATGAGATGTATGTAACATTCTTCATATAATATATCCAATAATGCTTTATATGAGTCTTAATGAATTAATATTGGATTTGACTTTGTTTAAATGAAAATGTGCAATGTGTTCTTTGTTGCATCCTATATTGTGCATATCCATTAGTAATTGATAAATATCTTATTTGGATGTGTCTATAAAAGTCTTATATGCATGTTAGACTAATTAGAGTTATACATTTATGAATCATGCATATAAAGATATTGAATTATGAATTTAGACTAACTATGTTGTTTTAAGTGAGCAATACTTTGTACGTTAGTCCAAGTACCAAGAGTGAGCATTGCAACAAGAAAGCAAAAGATCACAACTATGCTCAACTCAAGAACAATAAGAATGAAAAGATGTTCCAAGCATTTACAAGATTTGAAGAGAAAATTTTTTTTGGAAGCTTGGATTACATCAAGAATTGATGATGATAAAAGATCAAGTCCCAAGGTTTTTTAAAAATAGCTTATAGGACTTAAATCTTGTGTAAAGGTAAATGGGAATCACACTAAGCTCAAACAAGTTTTAAACATCTTTAAAAGTATTTCTAAAATGTTTAAATGCCCAACAAACTATTTTTGGAAAGCTAGTCATGGTGGTAGTTCATTTCTATGAAAAATAGTTAAGTTTGTGTTTTGTAAAACTGACATTTGGTCACTCTTTTGATCATATCTTTCAAATACTTTGAGTTTTGCTTTGAAACTTGTCTCATTTAAAAATAGACTCAAAGATCTTTCCAATGACTGGTCGTTTGCTTAAAACGGATAAGAAACAAAGAAGTTATGATCATTTAAAGTTAGTTTTCAAAACTAGAGTGTCCTAACCGATTAGGGACTTTCCTTAACCGATTATTCACCCTACCAGAAGCCATTTTTACGTTTCTGAAATGTCCTAACCGATTAGGATGATAAAAGGATCGGTTAGTATGTGTTTAAAATGATTGTGAAAAGCACTTTAAAGTGGCCTAACCGATTAGGCCAAATGCCTAACCGATTAGGCCAAATGTCTAACCGGTTATTTGATAAGTCAAAAGGCTTTTCCTAAAAGGCCTAACTGATTAGGACAATGTCCTAACCGATTAGTTGCAAACCAGAAACACTCCTAACGGTTATAAAATGGCTAGTTTTCTTAATTAATCATTTCCAAACTTTACTCAATGACTCTAAATATTATTTGGCTATAAATATAAGTGTTTGAGCATCAAAGAAATGTTGGAGAACAATCTAAAAATCACTCTTGAGCATTAAATTCATTTTTTACTATTTATTTCTCCAAAACTTTGTTTTAAGCCTTAAAGTGTGAATCCTTGATACCCATAGTATTTCAATTTGTATTATCTACTCTTTGAGAGAGTTTCTATCATTTACATCTTTGTATACTCTAAAAAGAGAGGGTGAGGTATCCCTCTAGTGTAAAGGGTGAGGTATCCCTTAGAGAGTGAGGTATCTCTCAAAAATTGTAAAGGGTGAGGTATCCCTATTTGAGGCTCAAGCACAAGGGTGAGGTATCCCAAGATGTGTTGAGTGCTCTTCTTTGTAAAAGTTTTCAAGCACCCATTAAAGCTTGAAGGTTTAGTGAAAAATCTCAGATGGTTCACTTGAGGATTGGACGTAGGTCACAAGTGGTTGGTGACTGAACCAAGATAAATCTCAGTGTTTGCTTTTCTCAACTCTATCTCCTTTACATTTGTGCTTTAATTATATATGATTAAGTTGAATTTAATATCTAACTTATTTTCTTGATTTATCCTATAAGCCCAAGTGGTATTTATGAAATCTCTAATAATTGCACATTTGTTAGACTTATTTCGCTGCATATATTGATTGAAAATATCAAAATGCATAATTTGACAAAGTTGCATTAAAATTAATAATTACCCAATTTACCCCCCTCTTGGGTAATGGTTGCCATGGCTAACAAGTGGTATCAAAGCTTCGTGCTCTGATAAAACCTTAACCGCTTGGAGTTAAAGATCCTTGTTTGTTTGGCAACCATTAAAAGTTTTTCAAATGGAAGGTTTGAAATTAATAAATCACCATTCTTTGATGGTGTGGATTTTGTTTATTGGAAAGCTAGAATGGAAATTTATATGCAATCTATTGATATTGATTTGTGGGATATTGTACTTGATGGATTTACTTGCAAATCAAAACAAACTTGGAATGTATATGAAAAGAAATGCTTTTTTTTTTAACATTAGAGCTATGCAAATTTTGAGAAGTGGTTTAAATGATGATGCCTATGATAAAATTAAGAATTACTCTAGTACTAAAGATATATAGGATGCTCTTGATTCTATCTATCTTACTAATAATGATTTTGTGTATAAAGTTATATATAGAGAGCAAGAAGAGCAAAATCCTCTAGAGGAAGACAACATTGAAAAATATCCTCAAGAACATGTTCAAATCAAGAAAATGAGATCAATGCCTCTTGGTGATGATGATACTCAATTTGAAGAAGAGGCAAAGCAAAACAAAATTGATGAGGAAGATGGTGATTTCCTTAAAGAGCCAAATATGCTAGAAATGGAGACTACTTCATATATGGCTAAAAAGGACATTGAGGTAAACAGTGCTAAACTATATTATAGTCCTTCCTGTGATGAGATACAATGTGCACATGATGAATTGTATGATGGTTTGTTGAATTTAGAAAATAAAAATTTATCTTGTTTAGAAAACATTTCCTCCATTGAAAATGAAATTGAGATTTTGAAAAATGAATATTCTTTTCTTAATGAGGAAATGCCTTTGATATGTGAAATCTTAACCTCTTGTGAAAAATGCATTGATTTAGATAATCAAGTTGAGAACTTATATTGTGAATTTGTCAAAGCTAATGATTCTATTTGCTTATAATCCATGGTTGTTAATAAGAATGAAATTGATACTATTCCACATGGAATTTCAAGTAAGACTTATGACAAAAATAATTTAGAATATAAAAATAATGAAAGGCTTAAGTTTTCCAAAAATGATCTTCAAAAGACCAAGCCATCACTAAATTCAATTGTTTGTAATTTTTGTGGTCATCTAGGACATATTTCTCATTTATGCAATTATAAAAGAAATTATTATATGAGAAATAATATGATATGGGTTCCTAAAGATCCTAAATGCCCTAGTACTAACATTGAAGGACCCAAGATGAAGTGGGTACCAAAACGTCCTCCTAGTGTTTCAATTATGCAGAAAATTTCTCAAAAGGATAGACGAATTGGTCAAGTAAAGAAGGAATTATCAAGGGGAATGCTTCCAAAGCCCATTGGTAAAAGTTTTGATCAAAGAAGGAAGATGACTTCAACCAAAGCTTCTCAAGTACAAAATGTGAAACTTGTAAAGTTCAAAACACCGAAAGAGAAGCAATGAGCAAGGAAAGAAGTTTCCTTGATTACCAAGGCCAAGGTATCAAAAGTATTTACCTCTTATGAACATTCACTTGTAAAGCCAATAAATTTGAGGTACATTTCTTGTAAGCCTTAGGTAAAGGATAGAATTATGTGTACTCAGTAAAACTTGAATATTTTGTTTAGCACATGATTATGTTCATTTTTATTGTACCATAGCTCATTAATTTGTTATATATCATGGTACATGAGGTTCTACAATTCCTAGGTATGCTTGCTATATATATCATGAATGTTAGTATGCTATAAGCTATGTGCTTAATGGTAATTGATTATTTGATTTATCGTACTCAATTTATATACTATAAAAAATTGATCATTATGAGAGTACAATGGATTAATATTCAAAAATTAACACACAAGGACCTAAGAAAACTTAGGTACCAAAAATCAAAAATTGAAGTATGTTGTAGGTATACTTAAAGGCCAAAAGTTGACTTGAGATATCTTGAAAAATGGCTGCTCTAAGCACAAAACCAGAAAATACCTTAAGCTCTCTTCCTTGGCTCCAAGAAGTTTGGACTTGCAACCTTTGGTAAAATGGAGACTTGGTTTATGGTTCTCTAGCTTAATTTCTTGAACACATCTTTACATATACTAGATTAGTTTGCTTCTTGCTTGAAATAACATATTTGATGAAAATATCCTTGATCTTGGCATATTGAATAAATCATGTATCTAACTCCTGCTAAAAATATCTTTTTTTGCATAACTTATCATGTTGAGTTGCATTTATGGTTTGAGTAAATGAAAAATAAAGCTAATCTAAAGAATAATCTTCAAGGAGGCATGATTTGGTTTATTTAAGTGATGTTTTCATGAAAGTTCAATGGCTATGGAAGTGAAACAATCAATCCAAGAAGGGAACAATTTGGTTTTGACCTTTGAAAATTTCTAGTACATTAAAGGTGTCTCTGTCAAGCCAAAATAATCGGTTAGGCTAAGCCTCTAGCCGATTACCCTGTATTTGGAAGTGATTTCGTGCTCTCTGTCAAGCAAAATAATTGGTTAGCTAATTGCCCCTAATCGGTTACCTTGTTTCTGGATTCCATTTTGTGCGCTCTGACTTAGCACAATAACCGGTTAGCCACCATCCTAACCGATTATTGGAGAAAACAGTGGCTTAACTCCAATAGCCCTAACCGGTTAGCACAAAACACCTAACTAATTACCCACTTTGCCTAACCTGTTAGGACAACCCAAATAAACACCTCCCAGTGTAACACCCTCCTTAGGGCATCACATTTCCGACTCCCGACTCATAATCTGAAAAGAAGTTCGTACAAAGTTTGAGTTATAAAAGATGGGTTTCAAAATTTCTTCTTTACTGAAACGTAAATTTACTGAAAATATTAGGTAATATTGAAAATCATATTTCAATTATTCATTATGCAATATTGACACTAATTAATATCACAATTTAAAAAGAAATATAAAATTAACAGACTTATTTTTTTAACAGTAGCAAACCCCATGACGGGTCCTACTTAATAGCACGGTACAACACTAACGAGAAACTTTAACATACTTATTCCTTTTTCTGTCCATCTTGATGCATCAGACATCTGTTCCTTTGTCAACACTGCACACCTTCGAGTCCTGAATGTCCACTCCTTATTGTTGTCACTAATCTCAGAGTATCCATCACCCGTTATGTTTAAGACAACTCGATCCTTCTATTATTTGATTTTAACAGTACAGACACAGTAAAACAGCATAACAAAGAGGTGAGATCACCTACGCTATTACCAAACATGGCAGTACAAAGATAACACAAACAGCATATCATACAGATAGATCATACCATAATCATGCTATCAGCATTAATCAACTATCATCATCCAAGTACTCAAAACAATTGTCATAGCCAACATTCCTCAATTAATATATCATACAAATATAAATGCTCAGATTTATGCACATGTACAAAGACTCAGTTTATCAAAAACAACTCCATGGAGGTTTTCACAATTTCGAGAAGAATGCTCGTTAATTGTTAGCCTTAGCCCAAAACAATCTCCCGCTATTGAAAGAATCGTATTCTTGTCGGGTATCGTCAATGCGTTGCAATGGACTACATCGCCAAGTGGCATAGGGTACTCGCCAACTGTCCACTGGTCGACCGCCGCGCCTCGACGCCCTTGAGATCCATCATAGACCTCACTATCAATTCTCATTCCCTCTTCAACCACAAGGGCCATAAATTAGCTATATTTTATACAATGCACGAACATATCAGTGCAAGTCCAACACCAAAGGGCCAAATCTTTTCAATTTTATTTGTTCAATGTAATCATATGCTTCAATGCATATTTTTCTAATGCACATATAATGCACCAAATCCAATCACAGACATATCTTTCCAATGCATGTATAATGCACCAAATGTCAATCACAAGCAAAACATGTCATTTTCTCACACAGCATCCATATACTGGTTCTACAGTATTTATACTATATTTTCAACAGAAAAATCATATTATCACATTTTCATAGTTATAAAACACTTTCGTCGTGTTTTCACAAAATTAGCATAACATTTCCATTTCGTTTTCACAATTCCAAAATGTTTCTAATTATGTTTTCACAATTCCAAAACGTTTACATTATATTTTCACAATACCATAACACTTCTTTTACATTTTCACAATACCGTAACACTCTTGTTACGTTTTTAAAATTCCAAAACGTTTTTATTACATTTTCAAAATATTGCAACTCTTTTATTGCACCTTTAAATCACGTATTAAAATTTTCAACATTTTTCTCAATCGCATAAAAATATACGTTTCTCAAATCGCGTAATGATTTTCCATCGTTTTCAAAATTACGTAACTTAAAAATCATTCTTTTAAGTTGCATAAATCATTTTTCATCATTCTCAAAATATTTAAAACACTTTCCAAATTACATAAAATTTTCTGTCATTTTCACAATTACGTAAAAATATTCTATCATTATTTAATCACGTAGTGATTTTTCAATAATATTTTCAATAGTGTAAAATATTTAAACGCTTTCCAAATTGCGTAGAAATATTTTAACATTTTTTTCAAATCACGTAGAAATACGTTAACATTTTTCAAATCTCGTAGAAATATTTTACTGTATTTCAAATCATTTTTAAGATACGTAAAATATTTTTTAACATTTTACAATTACTTAAAATATTCCTCAATATTCCAAACATTATTTTGGACTTAAATAAATCAATCTTAATTTCAACACATTCTTCAAATTGCGTAACTTAAAAATCACGTTTTTAAGATATGTAAAACATTTTTCATCACAATTTCATTACAGAAAATATTTCTTAACCTTCAAAAATTCTTTTTTAACTTTTCTCAAAATAATATAACTTTGTATCTTATTTTTCATATTTTCCTTATTCAAGAAAATCTTTTTCCACATTTCTTAATTCAAGAAATCCTTTTCCAAAATATAATTCACAAAATCACTTTTTCATTGATATAAATCAACGTTTCAAAACTTAACATTTTTTAGCGTACTTCAAAACTCAAAAATAAGTTATCCGTTAGTAGATTTTCATAATACCACTATATTCTTCATTTTTCCCAAATCATTTCCAAACACAACCTTCTTTAAAATAAATTGAAGTTTGAAAATATTTTTGTTTACAAAAACTTAATTTCTCAAGTGATTAAAATGCTCTGATTCTCTTTCCAAATTCCTTGTATTAAATCAATTATATTTTCACTTGAAAAATTACTTTGTTTCATCAAAATCTAGGCATTACAAGCTTTCAAAAACGTGGACATGACTATTGAAAATTATCAAAATATTTTTCCTTCTAAATTGATATGATTTTACACAAACAAAACCATTAAAATTTTATTTTCAAAATCGAAGTACCGATGGTTATAAAAACCAAACCCATTTGTTCAAATTCATTTTTACTTTCTTTGCAGATCCTTTTTCATTTTCTTTGCAAATCCTTTTTCATTTTCTTTGCAAATCCTTAAAATCAACGTTTGCCCGTTTCATTCAAACATCATGTTTAGAAAAATACTCAAGATCTTTGTAAACAAAATAAATAAATAAAAATTCTTCAAAAATCGTGTTCTTGTTCTCTTGAAAAACAAACCCTTTGTTTATTTTTCATACTCTTCAAATCATCCATTTTTCATCTTTCATGAAATTATTAATTTATGAACACCTATTTAGAGGTGTCTTGGCCGAAATTCACTAAGTTCTAGGGACCCAAAAATCAATTCCCTTGTTCTTGAAAAAATTTAACATGAACCCTAATCAAGGGCATTAAAAATCGAACCCTCTCCTTTGGCTATTGGAGCCAAAAATTGAATTCCTTTTCATCACCACATCATGACATACATATATATATATATTTCATCATAAATACTATAAGCATGCCATATACTTATCATGCATAATATAAGCATATCATCAAAGCCATAAAATCATGCAAAGCATATCAAGCATAAGCAAATAAATTAAAGTTCATAAACACACATAAATTATTACATGACCATGGATTGGAATCCTCACATGGATTCACCATCCATCAAATATAAGACCATCTCTCACCACCATACTTGGTTGGTGAGATGAATCTCCCTCTTACCTCTTGAAGATCCTCAAAAGCTTCTTGATTTGCTTCTTTTTCCAAGTCCTTCACCACCAAAGGCTTCTCAAATACAAAACAAAATACATAGAAGTTAGTATACTAAGCTTGATTAAGAGGAACCATGGATCAAACATGATTTAGAACATGAAAAAGAGAGAAGAAATGAAGTTTCCTTACACTTCACCACAAATACCCTATAACTTGGCTCTTGAAGAAAATCCATGAAGATGAATGATTTAGAGAAAGTCTCCAACATGAAAGTTGCTTAGAATATCATGTAGATTCAAGATCTATGGTTGGATGAAATTAAAAAGTGATGGAAGGTGGTCTTGATGGTCATGGCCGAAACATAGAGGAGAAGAGAAAGGAGAGAAAATTTTCTAAGTTTAGCTTCTTAAAATTGACAAAGAAAGACCAAGAATGAGTAATAATGACGGTCTTCCACTTTGCCATCCTCTTAAGGCACCAAAAATCGTGCCCCCTCCAAACACTCTCCTAAGGATGCAAACAAATCAATAATAATGCATGTTGACCAAGACAAAGTGATAGAAAATGATAGAAATTGATTTATAATAATTTGCCTCACAAATGGATGCATTGTCGTGGAGAGTGAGTGAGAAATGAGTGAATTATTTGAACAAATAATTGGTACTAAGTCATTGAGAGAAAAGGTGATAAAGTGAGATAGCAAATGAATGAAATGATTTTTTTAGCCCCTCTTTTTCCTTGCATTCTCCTAAGGAAGCAAACAAATTAATAATGGTCAAGAATGATGTAATATTGACCATGACAAGTAATAATGGTCATCAAATCACCTTTAGCTCCAAAATACTATAAAACCGTCCCCTCCTTGCATTATGCATGCAATAATATTATGGTCATCAAATCACCTTTAGCTCCAAAATACTACAAAACCGTCCCATCCTTGCATTATGCATGCAATAATATTGTCATCTTTTTCAAGCCATTATTTGAAGCATTTCTAGCCATTGATTAATTCAATGGTTAGGATTTAGGTAGACTTTTGATTAGAAGACTCAATCTAGGCCATTGGATCTTTCTCCTTTAAATCCTAGCCATTAGATGTGTTTCCAAAATAAAGGGTCAAGATTACTCCTTCTTATTTTTAATCCAAGGGTTATAATTAGTCATAGCCTTTTTAGAAGACCAAATCTCCACCATTGATTAAATCCAAATCCAATGGTCATAAATGGTCCTTGTTACTTTATAAGACTAAATCTCCACCGTAGATTAAATCTAAATTCAATGGTTATAAATGGTCTCTATCACTTTTCAAGACCAATTCTACACTGTTGATTAAATCAACGATTGATATCAAAGCCTTCCTAACCAAGTTTATTCTCACACCATTGATTAAATCAATGGTGATTATCCAATGCTTCTTTATTAAGTTTGTTTCTTAACCATTGATTAAATCAATGGTTAATCTTCAAACTAAGTATTCTCATCCAAGGGTACAAATCAAGTCAAGCCCTCTTTGTTGACTACGTAGTATAATTTTTATTATTTTTATCTGCTATAACCCTACAAATAATATTTTTACTATATTTTTATCACCTGATAAATAAATACAGTACAAAACACAGTAAAAGAAAATTATAAAAACTATTTCCAGATTCAGGTTTAGTAAGATCCCCTGTCTCTGTCTAAACAGTATAAATTTTTCTATCCGTAGAAAAATTTTTCACTTTGCGGGACCTACCTGGGCCCACGTATGACCATTTGGGCCCACAAACAGTAAAAAATTTCATAATCATCCACAAAAATCACAAATATTAGAAAACGCACAAATATCAAATCAGATTACGTAAAATAATTAAAACCTAATGGTAAAAATTAAATTACGTAAAGTTTTTCCAGGCCCGAAAATTTTTATTTTCCTGACTCGGAGTAAATCACTCAAAATGATCAAATACGCTGACGGAATAATCAAAATAATTTTACAATATCCAAAAATTACTAAACAGTAAAATTCTATTAACTGTCAAAATTACTGTTTAAGAGATAGAAAATTTTGGGGTGTTACACCCAGCAGCCTTCATCTCCATTTACGCACCCCCTCCATTTCCATAGCCATCTTCCTCCTCTCAAATCATCTGTACCACCATTCACCACAAGCTTGGACTAGCCTTCCTCAATCGAATGCATCTAAACTCTTAATGCACAATTCTATCTTGTTGCACACAATTCTCTCTTGCTGCACAAAGTCACATTTTTCTGCATAATATGTTTTCTTTGCTGCATAATGAGCAATTTTATTGTATAACTTCATTTGTTATACCATTTGATGTTTGATGCATAATCCTCTTTTGTTGCACAATGTGTCATTTAAGTTTTTGGATCTGTTTTATCTCGAACTTGCCTTTGAATGTTAATTATTCTTACATTGAAGTATATCTTGAAATGAATTATAAATGGTTTTAAAATTTACAATTCCAAGGTTTTTCATTTCTTGCATTACAATAACAGAATTCTTTTTGTTCTTAATTAGCATATGTGCATACTAGAATTCTATACTTGATACTATATGTCTTACATGATCATTGTTTGCCCCAAATTATTTATTTATATTTTGATGACAATCAAGCTTTTCTTAATAAACTTGAATCTTGTTTCGAAAATGCTTAAACTATGCTTTTAGATTCAAGTGCATATGTTCTTCCTTTATTCCTGTAAGAGCTAACATTGTATGATTGATAATGTGTTACATGTTTTACATTATATATCAACCTAAATTATGCTTGTAAATGAACTTAAATGATATTTGATGCTAACCCATGTTTTAGAGAACTTTTAAAGTTAGCTTTGTAAGTGTCTCTATGTGCTTCAAGTATGGCCATCAAATATCAAAGTGTAAAGCATATATGGATAAATGACAAGAGTTGAATGAAGAGGGACATGATGAGACTTTCTTCAAATGCAATGGAATGGAATACTCAATGGAAGAAAGTACAAACTCAAAGGACTTATAAATGAAGAACATTCTAAAGGAGCATCACTCTCTATCTAACTGAATAAGTATCTCTATTCCTAAACTATTGTGGTATTCTATATGCTATGTATTATATGATACTTATTGATAAATTGATCTTAAATGATTAGATGTTTTCCTTACATGAGAAGTATGCTTAGCATTGACAAAGTACTTAATTGGATATGAACTTGCTAGTTTTGTCATTGCATATAGGGTGAATGATATTAGTTATATACATGCTTTGATTCCTATAGCATATTTCATTAAGGTGAATGTTTGATATATATGATTCTCTTGATCTATGGTTTTTTAATAGTATAACACTTATGAGAATTATGCTCTTTATGAAAAGAATTTCTTGTTTGATTAAAAAGTTTTTTTTTTAAAATCTCTTATCATATTTGAAAGAAGTTTTTCAAGTTCCATATCCTTGAGAATCTTTTGAACTTATCTTAAGAAATTGAAAGTATTTTCACCTCCTAATTGTTTTAAAAATTTAGAAATCATTCGATTTGTGCTATAAATGTAGCATTCTCTTTTTTTTGCTTTGAAAAATCTTATTAAATCTTGAGAGGATGCTTAAGGTTCTAAATAAATCTTTTGAAATGCTCTATAGAGCCTATCTTAATACTTCAAAAGATAAGCCTTGTTCTTCAAAGTGTTTTATTTTGTCAAGGCTCTTGTTTAATAAGAAAGAGATGAGATGTACTTTCAAATGTTCTTTTGATTTGGATTTGATCATTCTCAAGGAATATGTGGTTTAATATAAAATCCTTCTACCCTTCTAAAATGCTTTTGGAAATGTAATGTGTTATTATAAAATTTTTTTTGAAAGAGGGAGAAGTATTAAAAATGGTTTTTGATTAATGGATGAAGAATATGTATCAGTGCCTTACTTTTTGATAATGTGCTTACATGATATTGGCATGCATACTTCCCTTTATCTATCTTGTGCTTCAATAAGGGAGAGCTTATCTTACTTATCTTACATATCTTTCTTTCATATCCTTGTTGACTAAATATATGTATATCTATGTTAAACTATTATGTTTTATTTTTTGATAATATGCATATTTTGAGGGGGAGCCTAGCACTTAAATTGTTGTTTATAACTCTTGGCTTATATTCTTGTTTGACATGAAGTGTTTTATTGTTAATACTATCAATATATCAACAAATATTCTCTCTTATTCTCTTTTCCTATGTCAATGAAAGAAGGTAAACATTCTTAAACTTCATATCTTTTGATTCTTTCATTGAGAAATGCTTGATATGTGACAAGTTGTATGATTCTTCATTTGAAAACCTTAATTCCATGATCTTACACGGATATTTTGTAATTCCTAACAAGTGATATCAAGTGGTACTTATTTATTATATGGTATGCATTATATTATATACTAGACATAATTTCTTAAGCTTATTGTTGTCATATGCTAATTGTTGATGTACCAAAATGTGATAAGTATTGCATGAATAATCTTTTATATCTTGAAAGCATGCTTATTTCATCTCTTTGACAACATGAGTTTTATCTATAAGGGGAGAGAAAATCATTATCTTTCCTTCTTAAGCTTTTTTGTTGATGTCAAATAGGGGGAGAGAAAATTAGAAAGAAAAATATGTTCTTGTGTTTAATTGCTTGATATGCTTACATGAATATCTATCCTTATATATTGCTAAACATATTTTTCTTTGGTGATTTGTCATTATCAAAAAGGGAGAGATTATGGAAATAAGCTTGCCCCAAATGGTTTAATATGTTAAGTTTTGATGATGACAAATACAAGATAAAAAGAATGATGCTTATGCTTGATAGATGTACTTTATAGATGACAATTGCATCACAAAAGATTATTGATTATGTTACATAGATGTGCTTAATGTGATATATTATATCATGCATGATTATGTACCTTATCTAGTTATATTTCAGTTAATAATCATGCAATGAGATGTATGTAACATTCTTCATATAATATATCCAATAATGCTTTATATGAGTCTTAATGAATTAATATTGGATTTGACTTTGTTTAAATGAAAATGTGCAATGTGTTCTTTGTTGCATCCTATATTATGCATATCCATTAGTAATTGATAAATATCTTATTTGGATGTGTCTATGAAAGTCTTATATGCATGTTAGACCAACTAGAGTTATACATTTATGAATCATGCATATAAAGATATTGAATTATGAATTTGGACTAACTATGTTGTTTTAAGTGAGTAATACTTTGTAGGTTAGTCCAAGTACCAAGAGTGAGCATTGCAACAAGAAAGCAAAAGATCACATCACAACTATGCTCAACTCAAGAATAATAAGAATGAAAAGATGTTCCAAGCATTTACAAGATTTGAAGAGAAGAATTTTTTTTGGAAGCTTGGATTACATCAAAAATTGATGATGACAAAATATCAAGTCCCAAGGTTCTTTAAGAATAGCTTATAAGACTTAGATCTTGTGTAAAGGTAAATGGGAATCACACTAAACTCAAACAAGTTTTAAACATATTTAAAAGTATTTCTAAAATGTTTAACTACCTAACAAACTATTTTTGGAAAGCTAGTCATGGTGGTAGTTCATTTCTATGAAAAATAGTCAAGTTTGTGTTTTGTAAAACTGACATTTGATCACTCTTTTGATTATATCTTTTAAAATACTTTGAGTTTTGCTTTGAAATTGTCTCATTTGAAAATATACTCAAAGATCTTTTCAATGACTGGTCATTTGCTTAAAACGGATAAGAAACGAAGAAGTTATGATCGTTTAAAGTTAGTTTTCAAAACCAGAGTGTCCTAACCGATTAGAGACTTTCCCTAACCGATTATTCACCCTACCAGAAGCCATTTTTACGTTCCTGAAATGTCCTAACCGATTAGGAACTTGTCCTAATCGATTAGGATGATAAAAATGAGTCTTTTTCATGTTTTAAATGGCCTCCTAACCGATTAGGAAGGTTTCCCAACCGGTTAGAACATGTTTTTAAGTGAAATGCAATTTGGCTATCAAAATGGCCTAACCGATTAGGGTAACTCCCTAATCGGTTAGTATGTGTTTAAAATGATCGTGAAAAGCACTTTAAAGTGTCCTAACCGATTAGGCCAAATGCCTAACCGGTTATTTGATAAGTCAGAAGGCTTTTCCTAAAAGGCCTAACCGATTCGGACAATGTCCTAACCGATTAGTTGCAAACCAGAAACGCTCCTAACGGTCATAAAATGGCTAGTTTTCTTAATTAATCATTTCCAAACTTTACCCAATGACTCTAAATATTATTGGGCTATAAATATAAGTGTTTGAGCATCAAAGAAATGTTGGAGAACAATTTAAAAATCACTCTTGAGCATTAAATTCATTTTTCACTATCTATTTCTCCAAAACTCTGTTTTGAGCCTTAAAGTGTGAATCCTTGATACTCATAGTGTTTCAATTTGTATTATCTACTCTTTGAAAGAGTTTCTATTATTTACATTTTTGTATACTCTGAAAAGAGAGGGTGAGGTATCATTCTAGTGTAAAGGGTGAGGTATCCCTTAGAGAGTGAGGTATCTCTCAAAAATTGTAAAGGATAAGGTATCCCTATTTGAGCCTCAAGCACAAGGGTGAGGTATCCCAAGGTGTGCTGAGTGCTCCTCTTTATAAAGGTTTTCAAGCACCCATTCAAGCTTGAAGGTTTAGTGAAAAATCTCGGGTGGTTCACTTGAGGACTGGACGTAGGCCACAAGTGGTTGGTGGCTGAACCAGGATAAATATCAATGTTTGCTTTTCTCAACTCTATCTCTTTTACATTTGTGCTTTAATTATATATGATTGAGTTGAATTTAATATCTAACTTATTTGCTTGATTTATCCAATAAGCCCAAGTAGTATTTGTGAAATCTCTAATAATTACACATTTGTTAGACTTATTCCACTGTATATATTGATTAAAAATAACAAAATACATAATTTGACAAAGTTACATTAAAATTAATAATTACACAATTCACCCCTCTCTTGGGTAATGATTGCCATGGCTAACAAGGACCACACAGCCAGCAGTGTAACACCCCAAATTTCGTATCTCTTAAACAGTAATTTTGACAGTTAACAGAATTTTACTGTTTAGTAATTTCTGGATACTGTAAAATTATTTTATTTATTTCCGTCAGCATATTTGATCGTTTTGAGTGATTTACTCCGTGTCAGGAAAATAATAATTTTTGGGCCGGGAAAAATCTTTCTGTATTTATTTCTCTTGAATGTTAATTATTTTTAACAATCTGACTTGATTTTCATACGTTTTCTAATATTTGTGATTTTTGTGGATGATTATGAATTTTTTTTACTATATGTGAGCCCAGGTGGGTCCCACAAAGTAAAAATTTTTCTACGCATAGAAAAATTTGTATTGTATAGACGGAGACAGGGGATCTTACTAAACTTGAATCCGGAAATAGTTTTAGAAATTTTCTTGTTTTGTGTTTGACATTGTATTTAATTATCAAGCAATAAAAATACAGTAAATATATTCTTTCATGGGATTTTTAGTAGATAAAAATAGAAATTATATTGCTTAAGTCAACATTGGTAGTTTGGATATCCACCATTGATTTATTTAACGGTGAAGACTTGATCTTGATTTAATTAACGGTTAAGAAATAAATTTAATAAAGAAGCATTGGATAATCATCATTGATTTAATCAATGGTGTGAGAATAAACTTAGTTAGGCAAGCTTCAATATCAACCGTAGATTTAATCAAGTGTAAATTTGATTATATAAAGTGACCATTTATAACCATTGGATTTGGAATTGATCAAGGGTGGAGATTTAGTCTTAAAAAGTGACAAAGACCATTTATGACCATTGGATGAAGATTTAATTAATGGTGAAGATTTAGTCTTAAAAAGTGACAAAGACTAATTATGACCCTTGGATTTAAAGTTTGAAGGAGCAATCTTGACCCTTTATTTTTGGAGACACATCTAATGGTTAGAATTTAACGGAAAAAGATCTAATGGCCTAGATTAAGTCTTCTAAATCAAAAGTCTACCTAAATCCTAACCATTGAATTAATCAATGGCTAGAAATGCTCTAGATGGTGACTAATAAAGATGACAATATTATTGCATGCATAAAGCAAGGAGGAGATGGTTCTTGTAGTATTTTGGAGCTAAAGGTGATTTGATGACCATTATTGCTTGTCATGGTCAATATTACATCATTCTTGACCATTATTACTTTGTTTGCTTCCTTAGGAGAATGCTTGGAGGGGGAGCATGGTTTTGGTGGCTTAATAGCTTAGCTAAGTTTCAAGACATTAATTATATGTTATCTTGGTCATTATTGATTAGTAACTAATTAAACCTAATTTGGTTAATTTAATTACCTAATTAACAAGCTAAGTAAACTAATTTAATTGTTAATTAGTTTTAATTTAATTCTTAATTAGATATCCTAACTTTAATTAGAGATTATAATATATGAAATAATATGTTTAATTAATTAGTTATATAGTTAGAATGTTAATTAAGATTGATTAGAAAATTTAACCTAACTAATTACCTAATTAATTAGCATACAATTAGGTGTAAATTGAAAACAATTAATTCCCTAAAACCCCAAAGTGTGCCACGATTTTGGCAGCAGCTTGGGAGGCTTCTACATGAATCTTGAACCATCCATAATAGCCATGCAAGTCAAATTGATGACCTATGCCATGTGCTACTCCATGTGCATCTAATTGGTGATATTTTGAGTCAAGTATATCACTTAATCTCTCTAAGACTCCCACGGCAGCAACCTTCCATAATTCAATCTCACAAATCTCATTTTCTCTCTCACCCAAAAAGCTTTCATCTTTTCTCTAACAAATTCCAAGAACTAAGCAACCATTTTTCCTTCCATTTTCTCTCCATTGGTTCGGTCTCTACACCCAAATACACCATCACTCACCTATAATTTTCACTCTCATTATTTCCTAAAGTTAAACAATATTCTAAACACTTTTCATTTAGAAAGTTTTCCCAAAATCCCACTCTAAGTGCTTCAAAATCCCACTTTTACCTTACTTCCTTAGAGGTAAACTTTGATTTCTATGGTTTAAATTCATGTTTATGATTTTCTAAGCCATGATTATTCCATGGTTTGTTATTATTGAGCTTTGTTTGTGATTTTACTAATTATTTTAGAATTGTTAGGAACTTTTCAAAATTCTATCATCTACAACCTTGTTCTTCAAGTTAAAGATCAAAAAGCTTATATTTTCCTTCTTCTGAGGAATTCGGTCAACCATCCTAAAACCACCCTTCAAGTTTGTTTAATTTCATCCAACCATAGATCTTGAATCTACATGATATTCTAAGCAACTTTCATGTTGGAGATTTTCTCTAAATCATTCATCTTCATGGACTTTCTTCAAGATCAAAGTTATTGGATTTTTGAGGTGAAGTATAAGAAGACTTCATTTCTTCTCTTCTTTTTCATGATCTAAACCATGTTTGACCCCTGGTTCCTCTTAATCAAGCTTAGTATACTAATTTTTATATATTTTATTTTGTATTTGAGAAGCCCTTAGTGGTGAAGGACTTGGAAAAAGAAGTAAATCAAGAAGCTTTTGAGGTTCTTCAAGAGGTAAGAGGGAGATTCATCTCACCAACCAAGTATGGTGGTGAGAGATGGTCTTATATTTGATGGATGGTGAATCCATGTGAGGATTCCAATCCATGGTCATGTAATAATTAATTTTATGTTTATGAGCTTTAATTTATTTTCTTATGCTTTGATTATTTTTGTCTATGCTTAATATACTTTGCATGATTTTATGACTTTGATAGTATACTTATAATATGCATGATGAGTATATGGCATGTTTGTGATATTTATGATGAAATATATATATGTATGCCATGATGTGTGGATGGAAAGAAAACTAATCTTGGTCCCAATGGCCAAGGAAGAGTTACGATTTTGATGCCCTTGATTTGGGTCAATGTGGAAATTTTTCAAGAACAAGGAAATTAAATTTTGATCCCTAAAATAATGAGAATTTCGATCAAGACACCTCAAAATAGGTGTTCACAAATTTATATTTTCATGAATGATGAAAATGAATATTTAGAAAAATAAGAAAAATAAACAAAGAATTTATTTTTCAAAGAGTACAAGAACATGGTTTTTGAGAAATTTTTATTGATTTATTTTGTGTAAAAAGTTTCTAAGTGTTTTACAAAACATGAGATTTAAATGAAAATAGTAATGATGATTTTAAGAATTAGCAAAGAAAGTGAAAAAGAATTTGTGAAGAAAATAAAAATGAATTTGAACAAATGGGTTTGGTTTTATAACCATATGTCTTGCAATTTTGAAAACAAAATTTTTAATGGTTTTGTTTGTGTAAAACCATATCAATTTAGAAGGAAAAATATTTGATAGTTTCAATAGTCATGTCCACGTTTTCGAAGGCTTGTAATGCATTGATTTTGATGAAACAAAGTGATTCTCCAAGTGAAAATATAATTAATTTAATACAAGAAAATTGAAAAGGGAATCAGAGTATTTTAGCACTTGAGAAATGAATTTTTATGTAAATGAAAAAGAGAGGTTGCAAGTGAGCCTCAATTTGTTTTAAAAAGAATTTATTAAAATCCCGTTGGATTTTGGAAAGCATTAGTAATTTTTAAAGTTAGAAACATTGATTTAATTCAATGGAATTGTGAATTTGTGAAATATACTATGAAAAAGGATTTTCTTGAATAAGAAGATATATGAAATGAAGTATAAAGTCATATTAGTTTGAGAAAAGTGGAAATGAAATTTTTGAAGAATGAGAAATATTTTCTGTAATGGAATTGTGGTGAAAAAAATTATTTACATTTCTTAAAAACATAATTTTTAAAGTACATTGTTTGAAATACAGTAAAATATTTCTAAGTATTTAGAAATATAGTAAAATATTTTTATGCGATTTGAAATATGATAAAATATTACTACGCGATTGGAGATGCGTTGAAACATTTTAAGTGATTTGAATTACGTTTAAATAATTTACGTAATTTGAACTACTGTTGAAAAATCACTATATGATTTAAAAATGATAGAATATTTTTACGTAATTGTGAAAATGACAAAAAATCATTATGTGATTTGGAAAGTGTTTTAAATATTTTGAGAATGATGGAAAATGTTTTATGCAACTTAAAAGAATGAATTTTTTTAAGTTACGCGATTTTGAAAATGATGAAAAATCATTATGCGATTTGAGAAACGTATTATTTTATGCGATTGAGAAAAATGTTTAAAAAAAAATTAATACGTGATTTAAAGGTGCAATAGAAGAGTTGCAGTATTGTGAAAACGTAACAGAAACATTTTGGAATTGTGAAAACAAAATGGAAATGTTGTGCAATTTTGTGAAAATACGACGAAAGAGTTTTATAACTATGAAAATATGATAATATGATTTTTCTATTGAAAATATAGTATAAATACTGTAGAACCAGTATATGGATGCTGTGTGAGAAAATGACATGTTTTGCCTATGATTGGCATTTGGTGCATTATACATGCATTGGAAAGATATGTCTGTGATTTGATTTGGTGTATTATATGTGCGTTGGAAAAATATGCATTGAAGCATATGATTACATTAAACAAATGAAATTGAAAAGATTTGGCCCTTTGGGGTTGGACTTGCACTGATATATTCGTGCATTGTATAAAATATAACTAATAGCTATTATGGCCCTTGTGGTTGAAGAGGGAATGAGAATTGACAGTGAGGTCTATGATGGATCTTGGGGGCGTCGAGGCGCGGTGGTCGACTAGTGGACAGTTGGCGAGTATCCTGTGCCACTTGGTGATGCAGTCTGTTGCAACGCATTGACGATACCCGACAAGAACACGATTCTTTTCAACGACTGGGAGATTGTCTTTGGGCTAAGGCTGACAATTAACCAGAGCATTCTTCTCGAAATTGTGAAAACCTCCATGGAGTTATTTTTGATAAATTGAGTCTTTGTGCATATGCATAAATCTGAGCATTTATATCTGTATGATATATTAATTGAGGAATATTGGCTATGACAATTGTTTTGATTACTTGGATGGTGATGATGATAATGTTGAGGGCATTATCATAATTATTGTTTATGATAATTGAATTGATAAATGATTGGATGATGATAGTTGATTAATGTTGATGACATGATCATAATTGTGGTATGATCTATCTGTATGATATTGCTGTTTGTGTTATCTCTGTGCTGCCATGCTGGTATTGGTGTAGGTGATCTCACCTCTTTGTTATATTGTTTTGTTGTGTCTGTACTGTTAAAATCAAATAATAGAAGGATCGAGTTGTCTTAGACATAATGGGCGATGGATACTCTGAGATTGGTGACAACAATAAGGAGTGGACATTCAGGACTCGAAGGTGTGCAGTGTTGACAAAGGAACAGATGTCTGATACATCAAGATAGACAGAAAAAGGAATAAGTATGTTAAAGTTTTTTGTCAGTGTTGTACCGTGCTATTAAGTAGGACCCGTCATGGGGTTTGCTACTGTTAAAAAAAATAAGTCTGTTAATTTTATATTTCTCTTTAATTTGTGATATTAATTGGTGTCAATATTGCATAATGAATAGTTAAAATATGATTTTCAATATCACCTAATATTTTCAGTAAATTTACTTTTTAGTAAAGAAGAAATTTTGAAACCCATATTTTATAACTCAAACTTTGTGCGAACTTCTTTTTAGATTATGAGTCGAGAGTCGAAAATGTGATGCCCTAAGGAGGGTGTTACATTAGTTGGTATCAGAGCACGGTTTGAGTCTTTTGGGGTTTGTGGTTAGGTCTATTTTGCTTGTGTTGTGTTCTCTATGTTTGTTTTCCGAAAGAAAATATTGTTGTTTATAATGGATATTAGATCCATTGTATTTCGATTCGCACGTCTCAAAAAAAAAATGGCTCGGGATAGTTATACTTGTGTGGAAGTGAAACATGTTACTAGTAATGCAGTATCAGCTACGGGAGCAACGAGAGCAATGTGGAAAGACGACTGCACGAACAAAGGACTGCTGTTCAGTGGAAACTAGAAGTTGAAGTTTAGGATCTGATGGAAGAGAATCAGTCTTGGAATATAAGATTTCGTAATTTTGGAACCTGGTATTTTTTTTAGGATATTGAGAAAGTAATTGATTTCGATGGAAGATGTATTTACAACCATTGAGGAAACCAAAAGTAGTAAGTGATGTGAAAGAAAGTACTTAAATGAAGGAATATACGTCAAGGAAACAAATTGTGGAAAAGTTGGACACATTTTTCCCAGAGATTATGCTCTTTGAAAATAGAGTTTTCTATTAGTAAAAATTTTAGATAGTAAGGGAAGTTGTTACTCTAAATGGAACGGGAGTGTTCTGAACGGAAGATTTAATCAATGGAGATTGCGTTATTGGAGCTAATCCTATAAACCATATTGAATATTTCTGTGAATAACCTATTCCTTATGACATATGATTGAGTAGATCAATTATATGTTAGAGTTATTCGTTATCCTCTGATTTGTTTACTTCTGTTTCTATTCTTAGCTAATCGAGCTATTCAAGTTATTCAAATTGTTGTTATAGATCAAATCTTTGTATTAGTTTGATCTGTTGTTCAAAATTTTTGTGTTAGTTTGATCTGTTTCATAAACAGACGTGGTCTTTGAAAATGGATTGGTTATTTTCCAACCATATCCAAATGAGATTATTTCAACAGACTGTGAGTAATCCAGAGAAAATTTATTCTTGAAAATCGGGTTACATCCAATTCTTTGCTGGATATGTTCGATAACAGGTTCGATTCGTTTTGTTATCTTCCATGATGTTTTCTTTCATCTCCTGCAATTGAAGAAATATCTTGCAAGAAAGGATATTTCTGTATTTGTATCCATGTTAACGTATCTGAATAACGCAGCTGAAGCGTAGTGAATTCTTCAAAAGGTTGGAATAATTCTTCTATGGGAAAATTTAAGATGGTAATGGAAAACCGTAGAAAAAAATTTACGGAAGTATCTGGTATCGTGCTGTGGAAAGGAGAATTCGGTTAGTGAGACATTTCCTGTTAAAAGAAAAAAAATCTAGAATATGTAGTGATACGAGGGTAAGGAAATTTTAAGTAATACATTACATTAGTTGGAAGTTATCTGAGAAAAACTATTCTAGGCATGAATGAAGATTAGTTGTCGTTATGTTGGTATCAGAGATATGAAAATTATTTCTTTCTGGAGTAACATTCAACATCTTCAGTAATTATAGGAGTCTGAGATATTTGTTTGTTTAGGAGAAGTTGAACATCAGCAAAAAGATTTTGTTGGTTAGAATAGTATAGCAAGATGTAAGAGAGGAAGCTTCATGGGAATTGGAAAATAAGATAAATGAGGAATAATGTCATTATTTATTCCGAGGGTGTGAAATCATGGTCATGAAATTTCAAGGACTAAATTTCTATAAAGAGGGGGAGTATTGTAACACCCCAAATTTCGTATCTCTTAAACAGTAATTTTGACAGTTAACAGAATTTTACTATTTAGTAATTTCTGGATACTGTAAAATTATTTTGTTTATTTCCGTCAGCATATTTGATCGTTTTGAGTGATTTACTCCGTGTCAGGAAAATAATAATTTTTGAGCCGAGAAAAATCTTTCTGTATTTATTTCTCTTGACTGTTAATTATTTTTAACAATCTGACTTGATTTTCATACGTTTTCTAATATTTGTGATTTTTGTGGATGATTATGAATTTTTTTGACTATATGTGGGCCCAGGTGGTCTTAGGTGGGCCCAGGTGACCTTACGTGGGCCCAGGTGGGTCCCACAAAATGAAAATTTTTCTACGCATAGAAAAATTTGTATTGTTTAGACGGAGACAAGGGATCTTACTAAACCTGAATCTGGAAACAGTTTTAGAAATTTTCTTGTTTTGTATTTGGCACTGTATTTAATTATCGAGCGATAAAAATATAGTAAATATATTCTTTCGTGGGGTTTTTAGTAGATAAAAATAGAAATTATATTGCTTAAGTCAACATTGGTGGTTTGGATATCCACCATTGATTTATTTAATGGTGACGACTTGATCTTGATTTAATTAACGGTTAAGAAATAAATTTAATAAAGAAGCATTGGATAATCATCATTGATTTAATCAATGGTGTGAGAATAAACTTAGTTAGGCAAGCTTCAATATCAACCGTAGATTTAATCAACGGTGTAAATTTGATTATATAAAGTGACCATTTATAACCATTGGATTTGGAATTGATCAAGGCTGGAGATTTAGTCTTAAAAAGTGACAAAGACCATTTATGACTATTGGATGAAGATTTAATCAATGGTGAAGATTTAGTCTTAAAAAGTGACAAAGACTAATTATGACCCTTGGATTTAAAGTTTGAAGGAGCAATCTTGACCCTTTATTTTTGGAGACACATCTAATGGTTAGAATTTAAAGGAAAAAGATCTAATGGCCTAGATTACGTATTCTAAATCAAAAGTCTACCTAAATCCTAACCATTGAATTAATCAATGGCTAGAAATGCTCTAGATGGTGACTACTAAAGATGACAATATTATTGCATGCATAAAGCAAGGAGGGGACGGTTCTTGTAGTATTTTGGAACTAAAGGTGATTTGATGACTATTATTGCTTGTCATGGTCAATATTACATCATTCTTGACCATTATTACTTTGTTTGCTTCCTTAGGAGAATGCTTGGAGGGGGCACGGTTTTGGTGGCTTAATAGCTTAGCCAAGTTTCAAGACATTAATTATATGTTATCTTGGTCATTATTGATTAGTAACTAATTAAACCTAATTTGGTTAATTTAATTACCTAATTAACAAGCTAAGTAAACTAATTTAATTGTTAATTGGTTATAATTTAATTCTTAATTAGATATCCTAATTTTAATTAGAGATTATAATATTTTTTTAACCAAAAGGGCATGCAAAGGCATCACTGCAATGCAGGAAATCCCAACTAGGTTGGCACTTCAGGCAATGCCAATCATTTGTAGCACACCAGAATATAAATTAAAAAAGAAAGAATACAAAAAACATGGGGGGACATCAACCGAACCCATGGCGAAATGAACATCAAGAGAATCTATAACAAGGGAGTCCTATCCTATCTCGAAAGAAATCTCCCTTAATAAAAAAAGGAATTAAGTCCAACCACAAAAAACCCTGAATGGAAATGACATGATTTGCCAACTTATCAGCACAAACATTTCCTTCTCTGTATATATGCGAACAAAGGAATGGCATTTTCCTTGTTAAAACTAAACAATTTAGCTATCTATTTCTCAGTTTCCAAGGCACAATCTTCAAACATTTAAAGGCATCAATAACAAGCTTGGAGTCACATTCTAACCAAAGCCTATGCCATCCTTTACTGTAAGCAATTTCAATTGCAATAATAGCACCAAGGAACTCAGCATAAATAGCATATGAGACACCCATGTTAAAAGCAAAACAGCCCAGGGTTGCAGAATTTGAATCACGGAAGATGCCTCCACAAGCAGCCGTACTTGGAGAACCCTTTGCTGCCCCATCAGTGTTAACTTTGATCCAATAAGCATTTAGAGGGTGCTAGTTGACCACAATAATTCTAGGAGCTGCTGAACTATTACGTTGAACATTAAAATTATTCAGAATGGTAAAATCCATAATGTCCGAAGAGATGGAACCCTTTGATAGATTACCTATGTAAGAGACATTTGTTTGAATCATGTTAATAGCAGAATGCAGTGAGATTTTTCTACCTTCAAACCGTAAACAATTTCTGACATACCAGAGAGTCCAAATAGAATACACTATGCAAGCTAAAATGACGTTCTTTGTTTGAGATCCCCAGCTTCTATTACATAAAGATAAAATCGAGATGACAGAACTTGTATCAATAGGCATATTGAGACAGTTGCTAAGCCATAACCAGATTTGGGATGCAAAATGACATTGGAAAAATAGGTGGTCTACAGTTTCATAGCTAGACTCACATAAGCAGCACATAGAAACCACATTGCAGCCCCTTAACCACAATTGATCGTCAGTAGGAATCTTCCTATTAAGTAATCTCTAAAGGACAAATGATTTAGAAGGAGGGATCACATTATTCCAGATCAAATTACCCCAATGTACAACCTGATTTCCTTTATGTAGAAACTGATAAGCCTCTTTTAGAGATAGGCAACCAAAAATTGAAGGATTCCAATTTAAGTTATCCACCGCATGAAATTGAGGAATGCTAACCTCTTGCAATTCAATAGAGAGCTGTGGATATTTCTGTAGTATTTCTTGAGGAATACACTAAGAACCACCTTTTATAAAATTCCAAACAGAAGCTTTTAAAAGAGAATGGCAATTATTTGGAATGCCTAGCAGATCGACTAAAGGATGAGAAAGCCAAGTATCACACCAGAAATTTATTGATCTACCATCTCCTATTTGCCATCTAGAATTGGAAATAACAGTATTGAAATGAGATTTCAAACCTGGCCAAATTGAGGAACAAAGGTGATGTTGAATAACACTCCCCTTCCTTACTGCTTTTACTCAAAGAAGGACTGCCCAATGATTTTCAGATTTAATAAAATCCCAACACAGGTTGAGCATAAAGGCATTATTACTGGATCTAATAGACCTTATACCTAAGCCTCCTTCCTGATAAGGGGAGCAAACCAAATGCCAAGGAACTGTCCAGATTTTCCTCACATGGATATCACCAGCCCAGATGAAATTTCTTAACCATCTATCAATCATTTTAATAAGAGAAATAGGCCAAGCATAAATTTTGAAAGAATATATAAGCCTATTCAGAACCACAGATTTAACTAATTGTACTCTTCCCATAATTGATAACATTCTACCTTTCCAAGAAGCAAGTTTCATTTTGATTTTGTCTGCAATAGGAAGTAAGTGAACCTTCCTAGGTTTCCCTTTGAATAAAGGAATACCAAGATAAACAAAAGGTAATCTTCCAGCATTAAAACCCAGAACAGTAGAAATAACAGAGATTCTACTACTAGGGATAGCACCATAATAGAATTTTGACTTCTCACAGTTAATAATTTGGCCAGAAGCATCACTGTAAGTTTGAAAAAGAAGCATAAGATTATGAAGGTTTTTCATGGTCCCTTTACAGAAGATTAAGATATCATCCGCATAAAGAACATGACTTGGAACTTTGTAACCTCTAGGACTAGCCATGGGCAATAACATACCAAGATTGATAAGATTAGATATGCCTCTACTAAGAACATCTTCAGCAATGCAGAAAAGAAGAGGAGAGAGAGGATCACCCTGCCTAACTCCTATTTTACAGGAGAAAAAACCAATTGCCTTTCCATTAATCGAAATAGAAAGCTTAGCTGAGTTAAGAATGACTTTAACCCAATTACAAAACAAAGGGTCAAAACCAAACTTGTCTAGAACTTTTAACAAGAAATTCCAGTCCATTGTATCAAAAGCTTTCTTAATATCGATTTTGATAGCTATATTACCTCCGAAAGATTTTTTATCAAGAAGGTTAATAGCTTCAGAAGCAACACCTATGCAATCTGAAATTTGCCTATTCTGAATGAATCCTCTTTGTTGTTCAGAGACAATCTTAGGGGCAATTTTAGCCAGCCTATCCGCTAACACCTTGGTAGTGATCTTGAATTTATAGTTGACAAGAGCTATGGGTCTATAATGACCAATTGTGACAGCATCCGAGGACTTAGGAACCAAGACCACTAGATTAGAATTATAATTTGGCAGCAACCAACCCTGCTCAAAGAATTGTAAAACTGCCTTATAAACATCAAAGCCAACCACATCCCAATAGTGTTGAAAGAAAAAACCTCCAAAGCCATCAGGCCCTAGAGCACCATTTGCATTCATTGAGAAGACAACATTTTTAACTTCTTCCAGAGAAGGCAGAATTGTTAGCATGACATTGTCATCCTGACTAACTTCAGTAGAGATAACTTGATCTATCAAGGCATTATCCGAACAATTATTATTAGTAGCAAACAGATTGGAGTAGAAATCTAGAACATGTTCTTCAATTTCAGCAGGGTTCTCCAAAATCAAGTTATCCTTTTTCAACATTGACATTCTTTTAGCAGTGTTTCTGATTTTGGTGACTTTGTGGAAAAAAGAGGTGTTTCTATCCCCATAAGAATGTCAATCAATTCTGGATTTTTCTTTCTAAAAGACTTCCTCATAGTGCAAAGCCTTATTAAGATCAAGTTGTGCCATTTTCTCTTTTTCGAAAAGATCAACAGAATAACCATCCTTGCTAATTTGCTCTTGAACAGAATCTACCATCTGCTGAGCATTTATTACATTAACATGAACATTACCAAACTTTTCTATGTTCCAAGTTTTCAACCTATTCTTCAAGATTTTTAACTTCTCACTCAAAATAAACATTGGACAGCCAACAATTGATTGCTTCCAAGAATCAGAAATAATATTATGGCAATCTAGATGATCAACCCACATTCTTATAAATTTGAAAGAAGAACTATGAGGGACTATATCATTCTGAAGAGACAGAAGAATTGGATAATGGTCAGACTTATTCCTTGTGAGGGTGCAGCAAGAGATGTCATTCCAGCAATTTAACCAATCATCATTACAGCAAACCCTGTCCAACCTTTTTTCAGTGGCTGCATTTCCTCTTCTACCATTGAACCAGGTGTTTTCAGCTCCTTTTGTTGGAAGGTGAATAAGATTACAATCATCAGACCAGGAACTAAAATCATTGCAGGATGATTGTGAAGGGCAGCTTGTGCCTCTATGCTCATGCGCACCTAAAACCGCATTGAAATCCCCAAGACAGCACCAAGGACCAGGATTTGACTGTTGCAAAGATTTCAATTCAAGCCAAAGCTGTCTTCTAACAGTACTAGAAGTAGAAGCATAAACAAAAGAAATAAAAAGAGTTTGGCCATTGCACATTATAGAGAAAGAAACATGTTGAGAGGAGGATTGAAGAATCACAGGATATAAGGAAGTATTACACATACACCACAAATTAGGAATTCTGTCCCCTCTATAGTTAACAGCAAAAAATTTCATATTAAATTGATCCCAAAAATTTGAAGGGAAACTATCAAAATTGATCCAAGGTTCAGCCACAAAGAAGAAATCTGGTTTATTAGAGATCAATAGATTTTTTATAACCAATCTAGTTTCCTGATTGGCTACTCCCCTAGCATTCCAATAAAGAAGCTTCATTAAGCTAAGTTCCTAGGGATACCTGCCCTGTTACGGTTTTTCTGATTTCCAGCCTTTTGTCCTGAATTTGCTTGTTTCTTAAGCTTCTTTTTTTGAGACTTAGAAAGCACCACAGTGAAGTTATCTACTTCTTGATTTTGAACTAAGTATTTGTTTGCAGCCAAAGCCTCATAGTCCTCTTGAATTTGAATAGAAGGAAGGGAATCCGCATCCTTAGTTTCTTCAACAACCATATCCAATTGGTCACTCCATAATCTACCAATTATTCTCAAATCATTCACTACAACAGAGTCAAAATTCTGTGCTTCCACAGCCCTTATTGGAGTGGAAAAATTAACACCAGGGATAGTGTCACAATTAGAATCCAATCTATCTTGCATACTGGGATTTGGATTTTGCCTAACAGATTGCAGACTATTATCTTTAATAGGATTTCCAAAGTGATCCTCAACACTAATATTCTTAATATCCTCATCATCTGAACTCAAATCATTGACCTTATCAAAATTCTGTGAGTTTGGAACAAAGCTATCAGAACTAACTGAATTGACCACAGGACTACTATCACCTTGCACCTGATTGAATAAAACTTCATCATCCATTTGATTTACTGGATTTACATTTACGTGATCAACTGGAGCAAAATTCTGATCATTTACGGTCTCAGTGTGAATTTTCTGATTCAGAATAGCAGAATTGCTGATGTCTTCAACAACATGAGTTAAGGCAGACTTAATCACATCAGCTTCAAAAGGAACATTGGGAATCACATTCTCATTCTCCACAGGATGAACACCATCTTTTTCCTTTGGAACATAAACAAACTTTGATTTTGCTGGGAACTTTCTAATTACATGATCAGACTGATCTTTAGATTTGTGATTATCAATATATACCTTTCTACAATTGCTCAAAGAGTGACCAATAAGTTGACAAGAATGACAAAATTCTGGCAATCTCTCATACTCAATTCCAACAAAAAAAGCAAATTCCTCTCTTTCAACCAAAACTTGGTTTCTGAGTTTTCCTTTTAAATCAATATCAACCAACACTCTTGCAAAGTGACCAAAAGTGTGTTTGCTTGTAGCCTCATCTAAACAAATAGGAATTCTAATGCTGCCAGCAATGGCAAAAATAATTTTGGGACTCCAATATTCTTGAGCAAGACCAAGAAACCGGACCCAACATTGTACACTAGTTTGTCTTTGGTTTGCGGGATTAAAATCAGGAGTCCATGCAAATATACGCAAGAATCCAGGATTCAAATTCCATGAACCAATAGCCCTCACACTTCGCAGATCATCAACTGAGGAGAAAGCAAATTCATAATAACCCTTCCCAAGAGGGATCATGTTCCAATGACCTAAAGGTTTCCATAAACCAGATAGCTTAGCTCTCAAGTCACCAGCTTTAATTAGGGTGTCACCCTTCGAAAGGATTAATTTACCATGTAGATGATTCTTGCATCTTTCCAGACTAGCCCTATATTCTTCTTCAGGGATCTTGATAGAAATCTCCTCTCCTTTCAAACGAGGCCTTGGTAATTGACTATATGGAATATCACAAGCATTCTTTAATGCTTGTGCAAAAGTTTTTCTTTGAGGAGTCAGAGAAGTAACAGAGGGATCAAAGGCAGGAGCGTGAACATGTTGGGAAGGTGATGCAGCCTTAGCCAGGAAGCCCCAAGGACAAACAACATTGACATCGGCCATGAAAGCTTACATGCAAACCCTAAGCCCCATCAAATTAGGCTTCTCATGGTTGCGACAGCAAAAAAAAAAAATTCTCAATTAGAGATTATAATATATGAAATAATATGTTTAATTAATTAGTTATATAGTTAGAATGTTAATTAAGATTGATTAGAAAATTTAACCTAACTAATTACCTAATTAATTAGCATACAATTAGGTGTAAATTGAAAATAATTAATTCCCTAAAACCCCAAAGTGTCCCACGATTTTGGCAGCAGCTTGGGAGGCTTCTACATGAATCTTGAACCATCCATAATAGCCATGCAAGTCAAATTGATGACCTATGCCATGTGCTACTTCATGTGCATCCAATTGGTGATATTTTGAGTCAAGTATATCACTTAATCTCTCTAAGACTCCCACGGCAGCAACCTTCCATAATTCAATCTCACAAAACTCATTTTCTCTCTCACCCAAAAAGCTTTCATCTTTTCTCTAAAAAATTCCAAGAACCAAGCAACCATTTTTCCTTCCATTTTCTCTCCATTGGTTCGGTCTCTACACCCAAATACACCATCACTAACCTATAATTTTCACTCTCATCATTTCCTAAAGCTAAACAATATTCTAAACATTTTTCATTTAGAAAGTTTCCCCAAAATCCCACTCTAAGTGCTTCAAAATCCCACTTTTACCTTACTTCCTTAGAGGTAAACTTTGATTTCTATGGTTTAAATTCATGTTTATGATTTTCTAAGCCATGATTGTTCGATGGTTTGTTATTATTGAGCTTTGTTTGTGATTTTACTAATTATTTTAGAATTGTTAGGAACTTCTCAAAATTCTATCATCTACAACCTTGTTCTTCAAATTAAAGATCAAAAAGCTTATATTTTCCTTCTTGTGAGGAATTCAGTCAACCATCCTAAAACCACCCTTCAAGTTTGTTTAATTTCATCTAGCCATAGATTTTGAATCTACATGATATTCTAAGCAACTTTCATGTTGGAGATTTTCTCTAAATCATTCATCTTCATGGACTTTCTTCAAGATCAAAGTTATTGGGTTTTTGAGGTGAAGTATAAGAAGACTTCATTTCTTCTCTTCTTTTTCATGATCTAAACCATGTTTGAACCATGGTTCCTCTTAATCAAGCTTACTATACTAATTTCTATATATTTTGTTTTGTATTTGAGAAGCCCTTAGTGGTGAAGGACTTGGAAAAAGAAGCAAATCAAGAAGCTTTTGAGGTTCTTCAAGAGGTTAGAGGGAGATTCATCTCACCAACCAAGTATGGTGGTGAGAGATGGTCTTATATTTGATGGATGGTGAATCCATGTGAGGATTCCAATCCATGGTCATGTAATAATTAATTTTATGTTTATGAGCTTTAATTTATTTTCTTATACTTTGATTATTTTTGTCTATGCTTAATATGCTTTGCATGATTTTATGGCTTTGATAGTATACTTATAATATGCATGATGAGTATATGGCATGTTTGTGATATTTATGATGAAATATATATATGTATGCCATGATGTGTGGATGGAAAGAAAACTAATCTTGGTCCCAATGGCCGAGGAAGAGTTACGGTTTTAATGCCCTTGATTTGGGTCAATGTGAAAAATTTTCAAGAACAAGGAAATTAATTTTTGATCCCTAGAATAATGAGAATTTCGATCAAGACACCTCAAAATAGGTGTTCACAAATTTATATTTTCATGAATGATGAAAATGAATGTTTAGAAAAATAAGAAAAATAAACAAAAAATTTATTTTTCAAAGAGTACAAGAACATGGTTTTTGGGGAATTTTTATTGATTTATTTTGTGTAAAAAGTTTCTAAGTGTTTTACAAAACATGAGATTTAAATGAAAATAGCAATGATGATTTTAAGAATTAGCAAAGAAAGTGAAAAAGGATTTGCGAAGAAAATAAAAATGAATTTGAACAAATGGGTTTGGTTTTATAACCATAAGTCTTGCGGTTTTGAAAACAAAATTTTTAATGATTTTGTTTGTGTAAAACCATATCAATTTAGAAGGAAAAATATTTGATAGTTTCAATAGTCATGTCCACGTTTTCGAAGGCTTGTAATGCATTGATTTTGATGAAACAAAGTGATTCTCCAAGTGAAAATATAATTAATTTAATACAAGGAAATTGAAAAGGGAATCAGAGTATTTTAGCACTTGAGAAATGAATTTTTATGTAAATGGAAAAGAGAGGTTGCAAGTGAGCCTCAATTTGTTTTAAAAAGAATTTATTAAAATCCCGTTGGATTTTGGAAAGCATTAGTAATTTTTAAAGTTAGAAACATTGATTTAATTCAATGAAATTTGTGAAATATACTATGAAAAAGGATTTTCTTGAATAAGAAGATATATTAAATGAAGTATAAAGTCATATTAGTTTGAGAAAAGTGGAAATGGAATTTTTGAAGAATGAGAAATATTTTCTGTAATGGAATTGTGGTGAAAAAAATTATTTACTTATCTTAAAAATGTAATTTTTAAAGTACGTGGTTTGAAATACAGTAAAATATTTCTAAGTATTTGGAAATATAGTAAAATATTTTTACGCGATTTGAAATATGATAAAATATTACTACGCGATTGGAGATGCGTTGAAACATTTTAAGTGATTTGAATTACGTTTAAATATTTTACATAATTTGAACTACTGTTGAAAAATTACTATATGATTTAAAAGTGATAGAATATTTTTACGTAATTGTGAAAATGATGAAAAATCATTATGTGATTTGGAAAGTGTTTTAAATATTTTGAGAATGATGGAAAATGTTTTATGCAACTTAAAAGAATGATTTTTTTAAGTTATGCGATTTTGAAAATGATGAAAAATCATTATGCGATTTGAGAAACGTATATTTTTATGCGATTGAGAAAAATGTTAAAAAACATTAATACGTGATTTAAAGGTGAAATAGAAGAGTTGCAGTATTGTGAAAACGTAACAGAAACGTTTTGGAATTGTGAAAATGAAATGGAAATGTTGTGCAATTTTGTGAAAATACGGCGAAAGAGTTTTATAACTATGAAAATATGATAATATGATTTTCCTGTTGAAAATACGGTATAAATACTATAGAACCAGTATATGGATGCTATGTGAGAAAATGACATGTTTTGCCTATGATTGGCATTTGGTGCATTATACATGCATTGGAAAGATATGTCTGTGATTGGATTTGGTGTATTATACGTGCGTTGGAAAAATATGCGTTGAAGCATATGATTACATTGAACAAATGAAATTGAAAAGATTTGGCCCTTTGGGGTTGGACTTGCACTGATATATTCGTGCATTGTATAAAATATAGCTAATAGCTATTATGGCCCTTGTGGTTGAAGAGGGAATGAGAATTGATAGTGAGGTCTATGATGGATCTTGGGGGCGTCGAGGCGCGGCGGTCGACTAGTGGACAGTTGGTGAGTATCCTGTGCCACTTGGCGATGCAGTCCGTTGCAACGCATTGACGATACCCGACAAGAACACGATTCTTTTCAACGACTGGGAGATTGTCTTTGGGCTAAGGCTGACAATTAACCAGAGCATTCTTCTCGAAATAGTGAAAACCTCTATGAAGTTGTTTTTGATAAATTGAGTCTTTGTGCATATGCATAAATCTGAGCATTTATATCTATATAATATATTAATTGAGGAATATTGGCTATGACAATTGTTTTGATTACTTGGATGGTGATGATGATAATGTTGAGGGCATTATCATAATTATTGTTTATGATAATTGAATTGATAAATGATTGGATGATGATAGTTAATTAATGTTGATGACATGATCATAATTATGGTATGATCTATCTGTATGATATTGCTATTTGTGTTATCTCTGTGCTGCCATGCTGGTATTGGTGTAGGTGATCTCACCTCTTTGTTATATTGTTTTGTTGTGTCTGTACTGTTAAAATCAAATAATAGAAGGATCGAGTTGTCTTAGACATAATGGGCGATGGATACTCTGAGATTGGTGACAACAATAAGGAGTGGACATTCAGGACTCGAAGGTCTGCAGTGTTGACAAAGGAACAGATGTCTGATACATCAAGATAGACAGAAAAAGGAATAAGTATGTTAAAGTTTTTTGTTAGTGTTGTACCGTGCTATTAAGTAGGACCCGTCATGGGGTTTGCTACTGTTAAAAAAAATAAGTCTGTTAATTTTATATTTCTCTTTAATTTGTGATATTAATTGGTGTCAATATTGCATAATGAATAGTTGAAATATGATTTTCAATATTACCTAATATTTTCAGTAAATTTACTTTTCAGTAAAGAAGAAATTTTGAAACCCATATTTTATAACTCAAACTTTGTGTGAACTTCTTTTTAGATTATGAGTCGGGAGTCGAAAATGTGATGCCCTAAGGAGGGTGTTACAAGCAGCCCCTCCATGCCTCATCCATCACTAAAAATTCAACCAACCCCATTTTCTTAATCTCCTCCATCACCTAAACACTTCTCTAGTTGGTGATTCTTTGAAAAACCTTCATCTTCACCATTTTCTTCAAGCTTCACGCTTAGGGTTTTTGGGTAAGCTTCTTGATTCTTCACTCTCTTTTACCCATTTTCGTTTTTATGTTCTTCTTTGTGACCATCCATGCCTTATTTTACAAGCATTGGTGTTGTTTTGATGAGATTGAAATTTCTAAGGTTTGGTTGAGTACAAATCTGAAATTGCAAGGAGCTCTAGGAGGGCTTCTCTTGTTTTCTTCTCTTAGGTAAAAAGAAGATACTCCTCCTCAACCTCTATTAGCAATAAGAAACCTTGTTTGTGATTGATTATGAGAAAACCCTATTGAGGGCTATTCTTTGTTTGTATGATTGGTATGATTTGTATATTGTATTTAATTTGTTTATGTTATTTGTTTGATTAGTTGTGTATATTTATATATTTGAATGGATTGGAAAGCATGAAATAGAAGGAAATAATTTTGGATTCCCTCTTGAATGGCTACAATTTTGGGGGCCCAAAATTAGGGTTCTTGATGGACAATTATAACAACTGAAAGACATAATTAATCAAGTGTACAATATGTAATTAATGGAATGAAAAATTTGGGAACTTAATTCCCTAGGGAGGCCACGGCCTTTAGGGCCATTTAGGGCTTGATTATGCAACTTTGGGTAACCTTGGAACTTTAGTAATCAAGTGATTAAATTATTGGTAATAGGATGGAAGAATTAGCAAATTGGAAAATTAGATTATACTTCGAGATTCATAAATTTTAAAGAACCAAGAATAAAATTTAGCATAAGACTTAGGGTAATTTTAATTAGGGAAAGAATAAGAGAATGTGAGACCTTGAGACCCTTAGAATAACTTTCTAAGTGTATGGGAATAAATTACATTAGAGAATTTAATGAATTAAGAGAATTCATCTAGAGATGAACTTTGTAAGAAAGGCTAAATTTAAGTAAGAATTCATAGTAGACCTTAAAAATGTATTAATTTACTTAATTCCAATATTATGATATTGTGGGTCCATGTGAGTGACCAGTGATGTGTTGATACTTAGTTTGACAAATTGTGGTATATTGTGGAAAAGTATGTAATGATGAACATACGTGTTTATGCATAGAGTTATCATGCATTGTGAAAGTTCGTTGGACTATTGTTAAGGCCATGTTGCCTAGGAGATTGAACACACCTTAGTGCGGGTGCGAGTAGACTAGTGTAGGTCACACTGTTGACCTTGGGGGTGTCGGGCTACGAGTACCTCACAATGGACAGTTGGTAGCTCTTCTGTCCGTGGGGCAAACCAATGCAAACGCACCGATGATCCAGACTGAGACACTGTCCTATATCGTGATCTAGCATAGACTGTCTGTACAATGCCCTGATGTGCACGTGGATAAACTGATGAAATATAGCACTTTGGCCGCGGCAGCTGAGCTGCAGATGTGTCTCCTGATCTTTCTCTCTGACCGTTTGTGTCTAGCTCCATGGAGTAGGATTTTGACTTTGTATGCATGTGCATAGTGAGTCCATGTATTATCTGGCATCTATTTATTATTATAATTGAAACTGTTGTATTACTGATATATATATAACTGCCTGAAACTGCTTATTCGTCTATTTCTGCTATTTAATGCTTATTATTATTTTGAAATGCTCTGTAGGCGCTTTGCGCCGTTGTGTTTCTTGCTACTATAATTGGTAATGATGGTAGGATGTCTTACCTCTTTCTTGTATTTCCATTATTTTCTATCTGTATATTGTGTCCCATCGAAGATGACGGCAAGGAGGTTGGAGCTCTCGATTTCCCCGGCTTCTGGCCCGATCACGATTAACATCTACTGTGGATCATGGCGGCTCGCACATGCGGGTTTTTAGTTGATGTGCGTTTAACCTTCCTTGGAGGGCCAGATTGCTGGCACATCCACCTAAATTCTGATCATTGTGTCTACCTAGGAGACATGTCTATCTCATTGACTTGGAGGCGTCATGAACCGTCGATCTTTACTGCTATGTCAGCTTATGTTTGGAGTTCTATCTACCCATCCGAGAGATCTGGGGTGATCGCTATTACACCCCACATGAGGATTCTTTTGATTTCACTGCTCGAGCTCTGGCTCGTAGTTCGGTGGCTCCTATGGAGGTTTCCTCGGATGAGGAAGACCCCGAGCAGGATCCCGAGGAGGATCTTATGGAGGATCTTGACATTATTCCTCCTTATCTGAGGGACTGACACTGTCGGTAGCTACTGATGGCTACCAGTGTTTTATTTTGGGGGCCTGATGTTTTATTATTTTGGTGGGCTGTATATGTATGATCCTTTGGGCAGGTATAGTTTTGCTTTTTGTATATCGGGCTTTGTAACTAAAAAGATTTGATATATATATATATATATATATATATATATATATATATATATATATATATATATATATATATATATGAATATGCAATGTTGATCAAATGCATGCTTTACTTCTGTCTTGCTCTTTATTGCCATTTATCGTTTCGTTATTATATTTTATTAGCTAAAAAAAAAATATAGTCACCATTTTACTTATGCAACTTTAACCAGACAAATCTAATTGTAATAAAAAGAACTGGGTCTTAACTTATAAAATTTTATTTTCTGCATTTGTAAATGACAATGTGACGTTCCCTCCTAAAAAGGGGCGTTACAACTAGCACCTACTGTTGGATCATGGCAGCACGTTCACGTAGATTTTTAGGTGATGTGCGTTTGACCTTCCTTGGAGGGCCAGACTGCTAGCACATCAACCTAAATTATGATCGCTGTGTCTACCTAGGAGACGTGTCGATTTCACTGGCTTGGGGGTGTCATGAACTGCCGATCTTCACTTGCAGCGTCAGTTTACGTTTGGAGTTTTATCTGCCCATCAGGGAGATGTGGGGTGATCGTTATTACACGCCACAGGAGGATTCTTTTGATTCCACTGCTCAGGCTTCGGCCTGTAACTCGGTGGCTCCTATGGAGGTTTCCTCGGATGAGGAAGATTCTGAGGAGGATCCCGAGGAGGATCCTGACACGGTTCCTCCTCATCTTAGGGATTGATACTGTCAATAGTTACTGATGGCTATCAGGGTATATTTTGGGGGCCTGATGTGTCATTATTTTGGTAGGTTGTATATTTGTGATCTCTTGGGAAATATATGTATAATTTTGCTTTTTGTATATTCAGGCGCTGTAACCGAACAAGTTAATATATATAATGATATATCACTGTTTATGTGTGTTGATCTGATGTATGCTTTATTTCTATTTTTCTCTCCATTGCAATTATGCCTCATGACTATCTTTATTAATTATAATAAAAAAAATACTCGCTAATTTAATTATACGATTACAACCAAGTAAATTTATATTTATGTAAAGAATCGGGTCTTAACTTATATTTTTATTTTTCGCATTGTAAATGACAATGTGACATTCCCTCCCAAAAAGGGGCGTTACACCATGGTTTTGAGCTGGAGGAGATCTGGTGCTTAAGGGTTTGGGTCACCGCCGTAAGCAGGTCTGGGTGGTCCATGGTGATTTGTAGCCATGGCCATCGCTGGCGAAGGATGATTTCAGGGTTGGTCATAGATCTAGCTCAGTTGAACTTGTGGGTTGTAGGCAAGGGGGTTCGAGGTGGTTCGGGTTAGGTGGCTTTACCGGTTTGGGTTCCGGGTGGTTGAGGATGAGGAGGGTCTGGGTGGTTGGCCATGGGGATGGTTCTGATTGGGTCACTGGCGGCTGGGCTTGAGGTGGTGACATGGTTTAGGTGAGGGACATCATAGGAGATGATGACCCTTGTATGGTGGTGATGGTGACCAAGGTTGGCTATTGACGGTGGCTTAGGTGAGGCAGAGTGGTGGTGAGGAACGGCAATTGGGGTGGTGAGGCACGTGGTAGTGGGAGATGGTTTTTTTTATCTTGATGGATTTCAGTTTTGGATTGTTTGATTTCTGGGTATGAAAGTGGAGGGTAGTTATGGAAGGAAAATTTTATCAGGTTATATCAAGGGGTCATGGAGAGGATAGTGTTATACTATTAGAGTGAGATAAAAAACTTTGACCGGATTTGACTATCCTATCAGGTGGACATACGAAACACTTGATAAAACCTGATAGTATTAACTTATACTATTAGGTCCTTCTTATACGATGTACCAAACATAACCTAAAGGGAAAAAGTTTGTCTACAAGTTTTTTAAAGTCTTTTGAATATTGAAATAAGTTATTTTATTTTTTTATTTTTCATTTTTCAATGTCTATCAAAATTTTTGTGAACTGAATTGATTTAGAATGAACACTATAGAAAAGGTAGCTTATATACACGATCAAGCTTTGTGAATTAAGTAAATTAATTGAGGTGTGCATAAACTTATTACAATACTACTAACTGCAATAAAAAAATAAAAAAAAAATACATGATATCTAATAGAAGAGATTGTAAAAAGGAGAGAAACAATAAACTAAGCATAGTTGCACCCAACCAATAAACTCTTCTAACTAATTTTTTACATGGAGAAATAACGTAAATGCCAAGCTAACTGGCACCAAGTTAAATTACCGTTGTGTTAATATGTTTAAATTTTAGCATAAACCAAAACTAAGTGTTAGAATATCTAGAAAATATTTTATAATATTTTAATTATATTTTAGAATATTTTAGAGTATTTTAGCTGATATCTTAAGAATCTTGATCTTGTTATATTTCCTAATCTATTTCCGTATTTAATTAGGGATATAGTTGGCTTAAATACACTTTTGGTTCCTATACTTTCACCCAGTTTAGATTTTGGTCCCTATACTTTTTTTTTGGATCTGAGTCCCTATACTTTCATTCCATTTTCACATTAGTCCCTGTCGTCACCTACTGTGATGACAACGTTAAATTTCGTCATATATGACAAAGGAAATCCTAATTGGCAGCAACACTAAATAAAATTAATTTTTTAATTCAACCATTTTCCTCCAATGATTTTTATAAAAAGTGACAAAAATCCTCAAAATCTAGGGTTTCTCCATTGAAATTGTGCAGCTCTACTTCTTCCTTTTTCATACTTAACTATGGATGGCAACAACTGTTGCTCCCATAACTCACATTATTGTTGCTCCACTCATGGGAGCCGCCTGATCATAAGCATGTTTTGTGCTTGTGGTGGTAGGGTGGTGATATATACTTCAAGAACAGATGAAAATTTAGGAAGAATATTTTTTACGTGCCCTAATTACAAAGTAAGGAGATTTTTGATTTATAGTTTGTTTCCATCTTTACTCTAGTGATTTGAAGGGGGTTTTTGTGGCAGGCAGATTGGAGTTTTGATTTGTTTGAATGGTTGGATCCGCTAATGCCAACTGGTGCAAGGGAAGTTCTTGAAAGGCAGCAATGAGTGGTTCAAGGTCTAAAGAGGAAACTACGGCTGTACAAGCTGCTGATGGTGATTTGTTGTGGTATGGCAGTGGGATTGGTGTTATTTTTCATGTGGACTTAATATGGTATAGGAATGTTTTATCAGCTACTTTGAATTGGTTCTGACTATAAATGTATGTTGGTGGGTAGATGTTTAAGGTCTAAGCAAATGTATTAGGTGGTTTAATTGAGCAAATGACTTGACTTATGTAATCCACTTTTGATCAATTAATGGAAAATGTTTGGATTTGACATTATTTGATGTTTACGTGTGCAACCACAATTATGTTGATAGTAAGGATCAAGTAATGAAATTTCAGGGACTGAATAACTGACGGGTGCCTATAGGGACCAATACACAAATGATATGAAAGTATAGGGACCAATACACAAATCATAAGAACGTATAGGGACTAATACACAAATTATATTCAAGTATAAGGACCAATACACAAATCATATGAAAGTATAGGGATGAATTTAACCATAATTTAAGAGAGTACAAATAGTCACCATTAACTATTAATCATGTCAGTAATGTATAGAGACTAATACACAAATCATAAAGGAGTACAAATAGTTACCATATCATTAAAAGAGTACAAATAGTCATCATTAACCATAATTTAGTCACTAACATCAATATAATAGTCATTGTAAGGAGATTTTTGGTTTATAGTTTGTTTCCATCTTTACTTCAGTGATTTGAAGGATTTTTTTTTTGTGGCAAGCAGATTGGAGTTGTGGTTTGTTTGAATGGTTGGATCCGCTATTGTCAATATACATCAACCCATAATTGTTAATACATTAGTCATTGTCATACACTAGTCAATATACAACCAACATCAGTAATAACCCCTATCACCATCACTACCCATATCTGATCGCAGCTCATCTAATTCATAATCAGATGTCATGTCTTCCACCTCCTCTGCAGGTGCATATGGCTGGTGACTTGATTGAGGAGTATCAACATCCACATCATGGATATAGTCCCCCCAACCATTATCCGCTTCATCTGTTGAATCATCTAACTAGATACCCTGCACACTATCCTCACTGTCATTATCTTCCTTATCCCTTTTTTTCTAGTTTAACCCTTTTCTTGTTGTTCCTCATCTTGTACTTGCCCATGGCTCTAGACAACTAGATCTTCCTCAAATTTTAATTGCACCCAATCACCTACATTGCATCCAGCCACCACATAAACATCAACCTCCCTTGCAGATGCATTCATCCCTATTTTGGCAACCTCCATAGCATCAGCATCATTTTTAAGTTCTACAAGGCCTTCCTCTGCTACACCCTCTTTAAGCATATTCTCCAAACCTGGTTTGCAGTAGTATATCTTAACATTTCCCTTATACCCTAAGTTCTTAAGGACTGCAGTCAATTCGTAATGACCACAAATCCTTTTCATAATCCTTCAAAGTATGCATTCTCCAACCAACATACCTCACCTTTTTACTAGGGAACAAATGCCCCCTATGGTATATGAAGACAGTGAACTTATCAAATAGGCCATCTAAGAAACATAGCAAAAATAACAAATCAGAAATTACAAAACTGACATTACAATTTTATAGCAATATAGCAAAGACAACAAATACATTAAACACAACAATTATGCAACAACACACCAAGGTAACTGAAACAACAATCATAAAAGAACCAAAACAGGACACAAGCTAAATGGGATTTATTGTCCTGTTGGAATTATGCTGCAACATACCAAATATCTATTCAATATGTTAGTGGTCCTAGGATTCATAAATAAAGTTGTGAGACCACTAAAAAGGATGACATTGATCAACTAAATTATCCAACACAACAAAAACATTCAGCAAAAATCTTTTGACTCAAACACACTCAATTAGTAAAATGTGAACTAATATATATCAACCTACATATATCTTCCCTCTGCTAAAGCTCATGCACACACCCACCCTTGAGAAACACTTATCAACAATTTATTTCAACCTTAATGAAGCCTTTATCAATACATAAAACCACCTGCTGCCTAGATGGATAAATGCAACCAAAGCCATGAAGCAAACTAAACTCTAATAGAAAATCAGAAGTTACAAAACTGACATTGCAATTATAGTAATATAGCAAACACAAGAAAACACCCGCACACACTTACAAAACACCATAACTGACACAAAACCAAAGGTACAATCCTAACCCTAACAAAAACTAAACACTAACAAAAAATCAGAAGTTGCAAAATAGAATTCCTCATCTAAGAAATAACATGCATTAAACATAAATGGGTAAGCACCCTTTCCATTGACATTGCACCCTTTCCATTCTCATTCTATCACAAAAATCAGAACCACACTACATACATTTATTACAAACTAATGTCCAAAAAACCTAGCATTTTAGTATAAACACCATTTCCATTAACATGCACTAAATACAACAAATGAGTTTTTGCTAGAAACTTACAAGCATGAGGTTATTCCTTCGGTGACAAAACTAGTTTAGAAATTTCATGGAGTGTTACTTGTATCCTTTGCTTCTTCCTCATGATGAATGTCATCGAATGAATGAAGTAGTGCAAGATGGAGATGACACTAGAATGGAAGTAGGGGAAAAGGAAGAAAAGTTAGTGAGGAAGAGGGAGGAAGGTTTGGATGGTTTTGGAAAAAGGAAGAGGGAAGGTTGATTTATTTTTATGTAATAGTTTATTATTGTTAGAGGGAAATGAGGTGAATTTAAAAATTAATTTTTATTTGGTGTTGCTGCCAAGTAGGATTTCGTTTGCCACATAGGACGAAATTTAACGGTGTCATCATGGTAGGTAACGGCAGAGACTAATGTGAAAACGAAATGAAAGTACAGGGACTCAGATAAAAAAAAAGCATAGGGACCAAAA
Organism: Ormosia semicastrata; assembly: GCA_029884595.1. NCBI lineage: Eukaryota > Viridiplantae > Streptophyta > Magnoliopsida > Fabales > Fabaceae > Ormosia > Ormosia semicastrata. Next base: position 12,684,253 of record JAQQTO010000048.1, on the reverse strand, counting down.
TCTAAATAGGGTGAAAGTATAGGAACCAAAAGTGTATTTAAGTCAATATAGTCTAGTATAAATAGAGGTTATTGATTTATCTTTTCTATCACTTCATATCACTTCAAATCTTTCAATAATATTTTCAGTTTACAATCATCTCTTTTATTTCCTTATTCTCTAGCCCTAAACATAATTCTTCAACATGATATTAAAGACATGATATCCACCTTGAAGAAAGTTTCTCTATTTCGCTGTGTAGAATTCATGGAACTTGTTAGAATTATTATTCACTAACTTTAAACCAAGATTTAGTTTTGTTGTTTTCCTCATCTTTGTCTCCTCCCAACCTCCCCTTTTTGAGTCTTGATATATTCTCTTCCAATCTCCATTGATTTTTGAAAAAGCTACTCCTCCATTGTGCTCCTTTGCTATGCTCCTGATCAATTCCGTCTGATCTAGCCTAAAAGATTGGTTGCCTCTAATGTACAACCTCCGATCAGTTCCTTTTGATCCAACTTGAAAGACTTGTTTTGTCGCCGTTGTTCTAGCCTGAAAGATTGTAACATCCTCCCTTTGCTTATAGAGCTAATATAGAGCGTAAGCTCCCGTATGATGCAATTACACGTTTTTATGTGCATGTTTCTATTGTATGTGCTTGTAGGCAGATAACTTAGCAAGTAAGTTATCTATTGAAATTAATTAGAATAATTCCAAAAAAATTAGTAAAAAAGTGAGATAAAATTTGTAATGTATATCTTTATATTTAAAGTTATGAAAATTAGCTAGAATAATTATAAATAAATTATTTATAATTAATGTGATATAAATTAGTTTTTATGAATAATAGACTTAAATAAAATAGATATTAAGATAATTAGAGGTTAATTAGCAATTAAACTAGTTAATTAAGAAAATAATTAGATTAAGGAAATAGAATTTTTTTAAATAAAGACAAATGATATAATTAAATTAGATAATGGTTAATTAGATATAATATAATTATTATATTAAAGTAATGATTATTAATTCACCAATAGGAATTCATGCAAGTTTAAAAGACACTAATCTTAATTCTTAGTGGCTTAGGAGTTTTTATGATAATTATGAGGTTTTAAATTGATTTGACCCTAAACCTATCAAGCATGCATTATGAAGAGCATAGAGCTCTATGGTACAACTTTAGTGGTTAGGTTAGTGCATAAGGGTTATAGGGTTGGTATGGGGTTTTAAAGAAGCATAATATAACCTAAGGTATATACGAGTCCAAAATAAAATAACCTAGGGTAGTTAAACCCTACCTAAATTACAATCTACAACCACGTACTACTTGGTATGCTCCTAAACTAGTCCTGATTGTGACAACTTAGTGCCTAATCTACCTAGGCTACCTCCCATGGCCCCTCAACACACACACACACACACACACATAGTTTCATTTCTACGGTGATAAACACTCACTGACTCCCTCACCTCAAAATCCATTTATACTCACTAAAACAACACATACATACATCCACGAGATTGAGAAAGAAAGAGAGAAAAAATGTTTGAGAGAGAAGGGGTGAGAAGACAACAGCGATAGAGGAAGAAGAGGAGAAACCACACTCACCACTCCCTCACCTCAAAATCCACTTATACTCACTAAAACAACACATACACATACCCATGGGATTGAGAAAGAAAAGAGAGAAAATGTGATTGAGAGAAAAAGGGAGAGAAAACATTGGAGATAGAGGAAGAAGAAGAGAAACTATCAGACCAGTTTATCCTATTGAGTCGAGGTATGGACTAACTATGCTTATGTATGTGTAGTGATGGTTATGCATTTCTTATATCTTACATGTGATTGTTTGAGTGGAATTGCATGATTTGCCTTTGATATGTCTATTTTAGCTATTGATACACGGTTACATGATATTGGGATTAGCTACCTCAATATGAATTATTCTGTGTTTACAGGGAGCTATGGCAGCACGAGGGTGACCGCGTGGGAGCCAAAACAGGGACTTCGAGAGTGAAGGCACCGAGATGGCCACAGCTATGGTGGAAATGGCCAATGCCATGATGCAGCAAACAGAATAAGTAGCAACAACTGCTAGAGTGCTAGAGAGGATGGTACCTTAGCAACCAGTATCACCACCAACACCGGAGGTACTAGTTAGGAGAAATCAGAATTTTCTCAACATTTCAAAATTTAGAAAGATGAATCCTCTGATGTTTAGAGGCGACTACGATCCGGTTAAAGTGAAAGAGTGGGTGATCGAGTTAGAAAATATCTATGAGGTCATGGTTCGCTCAAACGAGCAAAAAGTGTCCTTTGCTTCTTTTATGTTGGGAGGGGAAGTGGAGCAGTGGTGGCGAAGTGCTAGGAGACTGCTGGAGACAGCAGGGACTTTGATTACATGGGAAGTATTCAATGAGACCTTTTTGGAGAAATATTTTCCCAAAAGTCTGCAAGATGATAAAGAAATTGAGTTTCTTAGTCTTCAACAAGGGGACATGACGGTTGGACAATATGAAGTGAAATTTCATGAGTTGTCCAAGTTTTCTACTCAGTTTAGACTCAAATCTGAATGAGAACTGGAAGTATGTCAAGTTTGAATTTGGGCTGAGGGGGGATGTAAAAAGGGCAGTGAGGCTTTTGAAAATCAGGGATTTTCCATCCGTGGTGAATAAATGCAGAATTGTGAAGTCTGATAATCTCCAACTTCAATTAGAGCGAAGATTGCAAAGCCTTCAGAAGAAGAAAAAGGTGGAAGGTGGATATGGGAAGGGTGTTCCTAAATCCAGCTATCCACAAGAGAAAGACGAGCAAGCTCAGAGAGATGATCAAGCTCAAAGGTGTACCAGGTATGGTAGACACCATGGAAATAAAGTATGTATAGTGGATCAAATAACTTGTTACAAGTGTGGTGAGAAGGGACACTACGCCAATAGTTGTTCTCAAAGGCAAAAGGCCAAAACGGATGCTAGACTAACAGCCCAGGGCAAAGTCTACATTCTACAAGGTTGTACTTATGGAGTAATTTTGTTTTATTGAGATTTGGTTGCACCTGTTGTTGTGTGTGAGTTGTTTGGGTTTCTTACCATAGGTAAACTAAATTTTGGGGATAAAATTTTAAAAAGGAGGGGATAAATAAAATACTTGTGAAAACATGATAGACTTTTATATGGTTATGGAGGTAGCCTAATACCTATTTATCATGCCTATTAAATTTGTGACTGTCTGAGCATATTTAGTCACTTTGCTGTAACACTATGTGTGAAATATAGCTATTATTGGCCTTAGTTTTGGCTTAAAATGCTTAGTTAGTGGAAATAAATGTAGAAAGTTTATTTCTAGGTCACAAATGGGTGGATTGTGCTACATTTAAAGTTTGAGGTTAATCAGAGTTAGTTTGACAATTTTAAGCATACTGATTGTGTGTTTAATGCCGGATTGACCCCTAGTAAATATGGAAAAATGTGAAAATCATGAAACAAAATTTTTAATGAATCTTAGGATTTATTTTAAATTTGTTGGAAGTTAGGAAATTGGATTTGGATAAGTTTAAGTGTTCTTAACTGATCGGGTGAATAGTAAGTCACTTAAGTGACTAAATGAGGGTACGACTCTCTTGTTTCTGTTGCTTAGCTTATTTAAGCCCCAAATGAGATATTTGTCTCATTTTCTCTCTTCTCTTTCACGGTTGAAGCAGGAAAGCTCAAAGGAAAGAGCAAGAATCAAGGTAAAGGAAGAGAATCATCAAGCAAGGAAGAGTTGCTTAGTGATTTCAACTTCTGAAGTTTGAGGTAGGGGTAAACCTTCTTCTTAACTCAGTTTCCTAATCTCTTCATCTTGTTCTTGAGTTATGGCTTGATGTAGTGATTTTAGGTTTTGAGTTGTTTTTAGTTGTTTTGACTTGAATCTTGTTGGAGAACTTGAGGATGACTTGTTTATGAGTTGTTTGGTGCATGGAAATGGATTTCCAGCCCTTGTATATCTTGAATTCCGTTTAAGTTGAGATTTGGGGTTTTATGTTTTGAATTGGATGATTATCCATGATCCATGGTTTTGAGTGAAATCAAAGTGGAATAAGAGTTGTTATGTGTAGTTGAACCTTGTGAAATGTTCGAAATCACTTGGATGTGAAGTTTGAATGATTGAAGGAGGGGTAAGTTCTAATGGAATAGTACATGGATCTGCAGAATTCTGCAGAATCCATGTTTTGTTGCTTGCATCACTTGTGATGCATGCCTAGAATTTGGAACCTGAGAGCTGGGCGCCATGGCGTGGATGTGTTTATACCGCGACGTAATGGAATAGAGAGCCCAGTACCATGGCGTAGTCGTGTGCACCTCGGCGTGAGAGGGGGTAGAGGCTAGGGCACCACGACATGGCCGTGGTGTACCGTGGTGTGAGCTCTAATTTTGGACAGATTTGCTGTGTGATGTAGTAGAGCCTGTGAAAGGCACAATTTCTTCTTTTATGATTCTTATTGAGTGATGAGACTTTAGTAAGAGTATTTAATGAAAAGTGAATGTTTTGAATCAAAATGATTTGTAATCTAATTATGGGAATTTAATTAGTCATGATTGTATACAAAATTGTATGTTTTGCCTTTATTGAAAGGTGTGAGCCCCGTAGATGAGAGTGATCTATATTAGGCAAGGTAGATAGTATCCTTCATATTATAGTGGTATTAAGGATAGATATCCTTATGGTTGAGGATGAATTTCTTTGTTAATTATCGAGAACCATGTAGTTAATAGAATTCATTACTCAGGAAGGATGAATTTCCTTTGTGATAATGATGACCGTGTAGTTGATGGACTTCACTACTCAGAGTGATGACTGTTGGATGGATTTCTAGTGCTTGTCCAAGTTTATGGATGTGATTTCCACTACTTTGTTCAGGACTCATGCATAACATGACATTACCATAGACTTGGTATCATAAAATTATTCATTTCATGTTTACGATATTGCATAGGCATAAATACTAGACATAATTTGGCATAGCATGACGATTGTATGGGCGGTTGCTATCATGACATGAACTCATGACTTTGCAATTGTATGAGCAATTGCGTATCTCTGAGATAGAAATCTTGTTTGCTTCTGTAATTGAAGTGTTAATTTGATAATTGTGAATATATATATATATATATATATATATATATATATATATATATATATAAATATATATATACTGGTGTTAGAATACTTCTATTGAGATATGTGATTTCTTCTCTCGATTGTGTTGCCATGTAAATCTAGGTAAGAGTTCTTCGAAAGGAAAGAAGAAGATATATGAAGATTAATATAGTTATAGGCTTGTTGTTGATAAAGCTTGTATATTATGCTAGATCTTGTTGTTTAAAAGTTTATGTATTATAATATGCCCTTGGAGGCGATGGTGAATATATATAACTTTTGCTATCGTGGCTCTCCATAATTATTTGTATAAATGTTATGAGTTTAGTTGTTGTATGTTAGAAGTAGCATGACCAATATTGATTATTCTTTTATATGACGATATATCTAGATAGCAAAAATTAGGCTGTTACAGAAACCACCTCGCCCGGCAAGTTTTTCATGGTGGAGCTGTTGTCATCCTTGAGCTCTGGCCAAGAAGGAAGAATTGTTCACATCACCTTCACCTTCATCTTCTCGTCGCTTGCACCAGCATTGACCCTCATTCGTCTCATCACCATTGTGCTTTGGAGCTAAGGTAATGGTCCTTGCCTCCCTTTTCTTCTATGTTCTCATTTCTATGGGATTATGAAATTAAAAGGGAGTTGAACGTGGTTGTTTGGCCATGGAAACAACCATGAATGCCATGGCCATGGCCATGGCAGTCGTGACCATGGTGGTTCTTGTGGCCACAGGATGGCTTGGTATAAATGAGGAGGAGGAGTTAAACTTGGAGGTTGTGTTATGGTGGTTAGATGTGGCGGTGGACGAGGGAAGCCACCATAAAATGGAAATGAACTTAGGGTTTTGATGTGGTGTTGGGTTAGCTGGGGTTTTAGAGATGGTGGTCACCACTTAGAAGCAACCAACCATGGAGGATAGTGGTGATGGTGGCCTCAAGGTGGCCACCGCAAAATTATATTACTTAAGGTTTGTGGTGGTGCTTATGAATTGGTTAGGGTTTGAAGGAGGTGGCTACAACCTAGAGGCGACCAACCATGGTGGAGGAGGATGGTGGTGGCCATGTAAGGCCACAACAAGATGCAGATAAGGAAGATTTTGGTGATGGAGGTCACGACCAAGACATAGTGGCCTTTGGCCTTGAAATTGGTTAGGTGGTAAGCTGACCCAAGTTGCACTCGACTACTTGGGTTGGCCATAACCCTAGGACGAGGAATTAGAGACCTCGAATGTTAATTAGATCCTTAAAGATAAATGACACGCTGAGTAAGTTAATTATTAATTAATGGACCTAAATTTGTAAAGAAATGAATGTTGTGTTGGTCCCTGAGTTAATAACCTCAAAAGGGGATAAATGAGAATGATAACTGATTTTATGAGTTTAGGGTTGATAATATTAGGTTACTTGGTTGTCAAGTTAACTTAATAGGTCCTTGAGTATGTGCATGAAGTTTCATGTTAGTAACTGTAACTATTTTGAATGTCTCTGTATACCATGTGGTGGCTATTGGATTGATATTAAGAATTGAGAACTATTGTTAATGGTTAATGATGCTCTAAATGGCTATTATGATTATGAAATGTGAAATGATGTGCATTATACAACTACTCATGTAAATAATGTAAAGTACAACTCTTATAAGAATTGAAGATATATGTCTCAGCTTTCATTATGGCACCAATTTCAGCTCTAAATGACACCTACAACCCAAATTATGGCCTAATCCTTGCACATCGTCTAGGTTCTAGCGACAACATCACTGTTCTGACTTCGTGGCCCAATATGATCCACTATACATCTTATTTAGCCTTCAATCTCTCATCAAAGTTGTAGAGATCTCCCTCAACTTTCTTACAAGATAAAATTCATAATTTTTAGATGTCTAGAACTCAAGTTATGCCCAAAATACAAAAATAGTGTAAGATTCTCAATAATGCTGAAAAATACAATTAAGCCCAATTTGAACCCAAAGTTATAAAATGTGGCCAAAACCAATCAATTAAGCATATAAGAGGTCTAAGAGACTAAATATGAGAGTTAACTAATATATAAAAATTGTGTTTATTAAATTCCCCTACACTTTGCTTTTACACTCCTAGGAAAAATTAGAAATTCAACATAGGGAACAATGAACAACAACACAAACACAAAAATGGAAAACTTTAAAAGACTCACTTTCAAATGATGTTCAAGAATTATGGGACTACCACAGGGTGAAAACTACTAAAAAATGGTACCAAAAAATGCAATAAAAAATCCTCAAAAATGGAAAAGTAGTCTAAACAATGGAATTTGGCCAAAATAGGGTGGACCTCACTGGTTGAGCACATTGTTTTCCTTCAACTGACCAATTTTCAGCCCAACCTGAAACTATTTTTTCTTATAAATTTCACCTGGAGGCCTAAATTAAGTTGGAAACTACTTGAAACAAGGAAAACAATGGTTAGGGAAGGGTTAGTAGCTAATTAACTCCTAATATGATTGATTAAACTTATATTAATCCCTGGCAACAATGCCAAAATTTGATAGCTGTCAAGACTATCAAATTAAGTTAATTTATAAACTGATTCACCAAAATACTTGTAGTATAAGGTACAACCGGGTCGAGCTATTAGATTATTCTAATCAAACAATCAAATTAAGAGGTTAATAGAGGGGAAAAAAGGGGTTACAAAATTAATTAACAGAAAGTAATTAAAAATTATAAACAGAATTAAGTTAATAACCAATCCAAGGAAATCACCTAATCTTAAATTTAATCTATCATTGATTACTACATATCCATTCAATTGCTAATCAGATTCTTGGTCTTAGTTCACATCAAAAAGCCTTAAGATGATCCATGAATTCTCTACTAGATAAACATCCAGAATTTAATTAATCAAGGTTAAACAAATTAAGCACACACCTAATCTTAAATTAATCTAAAACCCAGAATTCAATCAAGCTTAACAGAGAACATTCAAGAAGTCTTTGATGCATTGTTTAGTCTAACAAGTGGTAATTATGTAATTATTACATCAACATCCAAATCAAATTAAGAAATTCAATTCAGATTTAACAAAATCAAAAAGGAACTTGATTAAAAATTAAAAGACAAACTTGATTAATAAGTAAAAGATAAACTTGATCAACAAGTAAAAGATAAACTTGATAAACAAGTAAAAGAGAAACTTGATTAGCAATTTAATGTAAAACAATCAAAACAAGATCTCATAATTAAACATTAATATTTTAATCCCTAGGATTAATTTAAAAGGGCCTAGCCCTCCATGGATGGAAGGCAAAAATAGAAAAGAAAGAAAAATAGAGAGAAAGGAGAAAAAGAAAGATGAAGAGAGGAAGTGCAAGTAAGAGCAACTAGGAGAAAATTTTCGTGGTTGCTGCTATTGCTTAAATAGCTATATCTAAATCCAAGTTTCCCCTAAGCTTAGGGTTAATCCTCTTCCTTTTAGATTTGATTGGACACCCAATTCACATAATTTGGGTTTAGGATGAGAAAATTATGCCCAAAATATTCTTAACAACTTTCTGAACCCGTCATCTGACTTCAAAGGGTTAAAACACCATCAAAACATCACTGTTTTGATAAGTGGCTTTATATGAATTAAAGATCTATTTCTCAATTTTCATATGGCATTGGTTTTACCTCTAGATGACACCTACAACCTAAATTATGGCTCAATATTTGCACATCATCTAGGTCCTAGTGACAACATCTCTATTCTGACTTCGTAGGCCAATCTGACCCACTAGACATCTGATTCAACCTTTGAGCTCTTCATCAAAGTTGTAGAGAACTCTTTTAGATTTCCTACAAAATAAAATTCATAATTTTTAGATGTCTAGAACTTAAGTTATGCCTAAAATACATAAATAATATAAAATTCCCAATAATGTTAAGAAATATGATTAAGCACAATTTGAACTTAAACTTATAAAATATGGCAAAAACTAATCAAGTAAGCATATAAGAGGTCTAAGAGACTAAATATGAGGGTTAACTAATATATGAAAATTATGTTTTTCACCTATACCAAGAATCTTACAAACAATTTAAGAAGGACTATTTCTGCTCTGAAGCGATTAGTAGTACCCGTCTTTTTTTCCCTGATGATGGAGGGGAGCCAATAATTTTTCTTTACTAGACTTAGAGGACATAGGGCCCATGATCGAGAAGATTAACACAACAGATGAGGACCACACTGAAGACAATGTTGACATAACCTCCTTCCTCATTAGGTGGGCCAATGAGAAGGGTAATATTCTGTCGTCGCATATAATAGATGTACTAGAAAGTGACATTTGAGCTATGTTGGGTAGGTTCCATGTCAGTTGAGGTGCCTTCATTTTTAAATTGGGTCTGTTTATATTGCCTTCTTGAAACTTTTTGACATTTATATTTTTTCAGTTGTAGAAAGCATAGCACCTGTTGGGAACCTCAATGAACTCCAAAGGTGACTGCCCGGGCGTGCTGCTTGGAAGGTAGTTGGGAATGCCAGTCCAAGTAGTAGAGTCAGGGTCTCATTTGAACTGATGGTCTAGTTCTAGGAATTGAGTTTAGAATTTTTAGGGCGAGCGACTGAATTGCATAGGAGGAAAAAGAAGTCAACCACCCAAAGTGGTTAAAGTTAGTTAAAGAAGACAACACTAATGGAGGCCTACCTCATAGATCTCACTATATGTAACACCCCTCGATTTAATAACCAATGCACAATCGTCATTATGTCACGGTCACTAAATGTCGGCGTGCTAACATTGTCAAATAACAAATTTACCATAAATATTAAAACATTTCTCATATGAGGAAAATAAGAGCCACGAATGAGTAGTTACATTTACAACCAGTTAAATTATGAATTATAATATGTACTCAATTTACAACATTTAAGTCTGGATAATTGCCTTGAAACATACATGTACTCAAAAATACACTTTATATAGGTAATGCAAAATAAAATATAAACTACCCATAATATATCTATGACTAAGGAGTTGGGCACTCCATCGTATCCCGAATGCGTGAGGCAATTCCGGGTTCACCGGTGTAGTGAGAAATACAAGATAAAGTCTTCAATCACAGTCCTCTTCATGGTCAAAGTCAGATCCCGAGCATGTCACATACGCTTGTCGGTCCAGTCGACTCTATAGGTCTTGGTATCAAAGCGAACACAATTCGAACCAAAACCCAAAAGAGCTCCTTCGCGACGGCATCATCACCGAATGCAAGTAGGTCAAACCAATAAAATCCAAAGGAATCCAACTTCTTTCCCACTTATAGTCTTTAACCAAAAATTAACATAGAGCAAGAAAAGTACAAGAAAGAGGTAAGACATCCTACCATCATTACCATCATAGCATCAAGAAACCAAACGGCGTAAGGCGCCCACATAGCATTTATGATAGCAATAATGGTAATAAACATTTAGTAGCGCTTATAATCAACCGACAGCTTTCAAGCAATCATATATATATATATGGATATATCGAATACAACAGCTCCAATTATAATAACAATGTATGCCGATAATTCATGGACTCACTATGCACATGTGCCCTCAATAATCAAAATCCTACTCCATGGAGCTAGACACAAAACAATGGAGAGAATGATCGGGGAGACATGCCGATCTCGTCGCCCATAAAAATAAGTGCTTTTCGTAAAATAATCACATTTTGCGCAACAAGGCTTTATACAATGGCATTCTCACAAGATCTCGATATAGGATCTGTGGCCACTTAGGATCGTTTGTGCGTGTGTATCGGTCTGTCTCCACGGTCCAGAGGAGCTACCACTGCCCTCTGCGAGACGCCCGCGCCCCGACGCCCTCAAGGTCATCTACAGGACCCCACGTATCTATTCGCACCCGCACTAAGGTGTTATTCAACTCCTAGGCTAAAATCCTCAACAAAGTCCAACAGACATTCTCTTTCTCTTTTTATGCCATGCATGACTCAATCATGCTCCTCATGACAAGCTAAGTCAATCATGCCTCAAATGCATATCATATGATTTAACAATCAGGTTTGTTCCCATTCTTGGATCCACAAGACATTTACAATGCATAATATGTACGATTCAAAATTCCATACAATTTCATAATGTGCCACAATTGGCCAAGAGAGCATCAATATACAAGTGGTCATTCACGTGGACCCTTAGCATCATAATATTAAGGTCAAACATTAGGTTCATTATGTTCCTTACTACCTCACCCATACTCTGGTTCTTCCTTTATTCCAAGTTCTCACTAGTTGTAAGGCTCAATCACGCTCCTTGTTTTTCCTTCATTATGTGTCCCTACTTTGTTTCTAGTCATCTGATGTTATTTATGATTAATATAGTGTATATTAGTCCCAAAAGTTGAAATCAGGAGGTCACAAGGCCAGAATCATCCATTCGTTTGCTAGGTAAAAAGAATTGAAATATACTTATAATTTCGACGAAAAGGTATCTAGTGAGAAACTGGAGTTGCCGTTCGACGAGTAGTAGCACGACAGATCAAGGTAAATGGAAAACAATCTGGCAGGGGGATAAACTCTAAGTGCTATCGAATTGGGAACGAACTTCGACCGGATGAAGTATATAACTCATCGAATATGCTACCACATTTACGTAAAAACATGATTCGATGGACACCGACATTAGGTCGGTTCCTCTATTAAACCTTCTAATTCTACTCGACGGATTTGGAGAAAATCTCTATTTAATAATCAGGAACTCCACTCGACGGGCATTCACATCCTAACTCGACGGATATAATTCTTAGCCTAACCCGATGGATTTTCACATCTTAACTCGACGGATTTCCACACTTTAGTTCGACGGATATTCTCATCCTAGCTCGACAGATTTTCACATCTTAACTCGACGGATATGATTCACAGCCTAACTCGACGAATTTTAACATCGAAGGAGTTTCACTCGTGTTCAACCGACGAATACGCTAAAAGTTCAATTCTAACTCGACAGATTTTGGATAATGGGGAAAGTCCCGTTCCTGTCGAACCGACAAGAATGTTAGGGTTACAAGGTTCTAATTCGACGGATTCTGGAAACGTTGAGATTTCACTCCTACTGATCCGACAGATGCAACTCGACAGATCCTGGAAAACGCTAAGGTTTCACTCATGCTGATTCGACAAATACACTCGACGAGTTTTGACATTCAACGGAAAAGTAAGAAGTCTAAACTCGACGGATTTTCACATTGTGCTTTAGTGGTCAGAAATCTAAACTCGACAGGTATGTCACTCGACGGATTCTGACTTTGGGAAAATGTTGAGGTCTCACTTAAGCTGATCCGACGGATTTAACTCGACCGATTTCTGGAAAAATGTTGAGGTTTCACCTATACTAGTCCGACAGACACTAAGAGGGCCACACTTTCTAATTCGACGAATTCACCGACGGAGGTGTTAATGGGGGGGTCACTAGCTTCGACAACTTTTTGACATGATGAAGGGCCCCACTTGTCGACAGGTTTTGGCCAGGAGCTCATACTCGACAGTTTTAACATCTTAATTCGACGGACATGGCTTACTCACTCTCGGTGGATTTTAACATTTACTTTAGAATGGATCAGCAAACCAAGTCATTACCATTTTCAATATAGGATCTCTGTTTTCTGGGTTCAAAACCGTGACCATACGAGAACCAAAACGGGGCTCATTTCTTTCCATATTACACATTCCAAATATATATATATATACATACAAAACTCCAGCAATCAGCTAGCATCTATACATCACAAACAACATTTAAAAATAGAAAGACCCTCAACACAAATTACTGACGTTCCTAAATGCTAAGAGAGGTTGAGGAGGAGTGTCTTCCTCTTACCTTGGAGAAGCACAAAGAAAGGCTGCTCCTTTTGGTCGAAATCACGTTTTCGGCTCCCAAGAGATCCTTGAACATTCAAGCTCACCAAAATCAGAATCAAGTGTTGAAATGGATACCCATGGTCATCAAAATGACAAGTGGGCTACGAAAATGAGGAGAGATGAGGAAAAAGCTAAGGACTTTACCTTAAAGTTCCAACCTTTAAGCTTCAACCGTGGAGGAAAAAAGAAGATGAAGAAAACGTAGAACTTTGAAGATGATTCCCTCGGTATGGTGTGTTCTCCACACACAAAATGGTGCTAGGAGTGTGACGGTTTTGGAAGATAAAAGTGTGAATGTGGGTGGATGGTGTCTTTGTAAGGAGAAATGGAAAGAGAGAAAGATGAGTGAATAGTGAGTGCTACGTACGGAGGAGGAAAATGTGTGAATTGAAGAATGAATTAAGTCCCTTAATTCAAATGTGCAGCACAAAAAAAATGGGAGGAGAGAGAAATAATAAAATAATAGTTGGAAGAAGCTTCCTTGAGAAGCTTCGCACGCTCCTCGATAAAGTGTATGGTAAGCTAGTCTCCAAATTAAATACATCTGATAGATGATCAATTATGCTGTAGAATTATTTTCTCAGTGAATAAAATTACAAGTGATGAAAATAATATTTTATTATTCATCCGATAATTTTATGATACCGCGATTTTATCTAGCAGATAAAACCTTGAAAAATGCAAACCTCGCGAACTGTGCCTGGCCTCGGGTTTAGTAAGATCCCCCGTTGACACGTTGACAGTTCAAGGTTTACCAGCCTCAGGGAGAACATTTCGCTATCCCGGCTCCGCTCAGTGCACACGCAAAACGAGGAATATATTAAAATATTCAACGTTTCCAGAAAATTTCACAAAAATCACCGAAAATCACAAATATTATAAAATGATTATTTATAATGAAATAAGCAATTTTTCGGGATGTTACAACACTCCCCTTCTAAAAAGGAATTTCGTCCTCGAAATTCATCATATCTTAGAACAAACGCAACTGTGTTTTTTTTTTTTTCCATTTCGTCTCTTAGTTCTCGTGTTGTATCTTCAGTTACATCAATCCAAATCACAGGCAATAAGGTTGCTTCCTTCCCCTGAGCATCTTACATTAACGAGCAAAAATGCGTTGACGTCATAGGCCGATCAACAAAAGATTTTACGCTCCTTGAGTCTTCAGCCATCCAACAGCCAACTCCCAAAACAATTGTACACCGCTGAGTGTCTCTATCAAACTTCCTCTTCTTGCTCACTGTTGTAGACAACTAAACGTATTTTCTTCCTAAGGCGTCCTCTACGACATTCGCCTCTTCTGATATTATACCAAAACAAAAATCAAAATCTTTTGGAACTTCTAGTCATCGTTTCTGCCTTATATTCAACTCATTCTAATAAACCAAAATACCTTTGGCTCTTAAGATTACTATAGGCATTGAGAATTTCTCCTTGTAGAAAATGCCTCCAGACCTTCAATGCAACTACAAAGCTAATTCTGAGTTGGTGTAAGGTAATCCTTCTCATGTATTATTGATTGTCACTAAGCGTACATTACCATTCTTTCTATTCTGATCAAGCGCACGTTCTAAACTTTCAATGCGAAGCATCGCTAGGTATCTCAAAAGTTCATTGGGGTTGGGCAGAATCATCTTTGGCGAAGAAATCGAGTGTCTCTTCAATCTTTGAAAATTTCTCTCGTATACATTAGTCCATACAAAACCATTCTGAAGAATTCTGCAGTGAGTCCCCCGTACTATTCAGCTGATCCTTTAAAGTTACAAATCTGCAATACAATCTTTGGTCTGTCCCATTGAAGAATTGCTCCAACTCGCGACGGATCTTCAATAGTTCCTTCTTTTAAAGATCACTTGACTCAAAAGTTAAACTGCCTCAAACCGAAATTCACACTTGAACAGCTTCTAGCGTAACTCCTCGTTCTTCTTCAATTTGAAGAACAACATGACAATTCCTCTCAATAGGGAAGAGAGGTCTTGTTTGTGTAGTCGATGGTTACTACCGAAGTGTTCATTACTTGAACGACATTACAAAATACCTGTGGTATTCACTACGTATCGAGAAAGTTACCTTGAAATATACCCTTCTCTCAAATGATCTTAATGATAGTTGAGAACCCCAAATGATCTTGGAGAAAGTAGCAGCGTCCTTCAATTGATTTGCCAAATCGTCTTTCCTTGATTCAAACAAACGTCTCATAGGGTAAGTTCTCACTTTATCGTGCTACGCTTAGCACATTGTTATGGTTCGATTCGGAACACCTTTACTCAATCAAGTATACTAGAAACGTTATAAGGTCGAAAGAAAAATAGGAAGTTACTTGATTTACCACCGGGCCCGCCTAACGAAGAGTATGATATAGTCTAATAAAACTTAGGAGCGAGTTTCATGGATTTACATCTAGGAAATTTCGTCTCAAGAAACACTAAGTTTCCGTTGAAACCGAATGACGAGACCCATTTGAAAAACGATCAATCTCTTTCCGAGATCAAGCCTATTCATGAAGAAAGTAGGTGATTGAATTGGTAAAAGGTTCCAATGTCTAACAACAATAGGATAGTTCTAAACAGACCTATTTGTAATGAGAGTAGTCTTACAAACGAGAACAATCATTCGAGTCGAAAGGAAATAAATACACGATAACTCAATTCCATAAACGAACTCTTAGAATTTCATTGGAATATTTCAACAGGATATGGTTGAAAGATAACCAATCCCTTTTGTTAACATTACATCTAATTTGTAAGAGAAGTAAACAAATCGATCACCAAAAGATTCACTCTAACAAGTCATTGGATAATTTAAACAACTTGGCTACCATCAACAAGTTCTTAGTAGCCAAAATAGGAATAACTTAGTCAAAAGATAACGAGGGTATGAATATCCCTATTGAATTCATACATTCATACGTCATAAAGAAAAGCAGGTTACCCCGAATTATACAATATAATCACAGGGGTCATCCACCGTAGTACAAGCTTCCTCGCTTAGGTCGTCGGTCTTGGACGTTTCCACTCCACTTGAGAAATTAACTCTCCTTTCTTCGTGAGATTGTGAAGTGCGTGCATCACCAACAAAAGGCTTCGTCCTTTGCGAAGTACAGATTCTTAGCCACATGTCCTAGCTCTCTCGCATCCGAAACAAATTATCCCACCATTCGTATACAGTCCTTGGTTAAATGGTCCTTTCCACATTTGAAGCATTGCCCTTTGATCGCATATGGAGGCTTTGTCTCATGTAAAGGACAATCTCTTGACACATGTCCCGGTTTTCTCGCACTTGAAACAAATTCTTTCTTCGATCTTACATTCCCTCGTGAAGTGGTCCTTTCCGCACTTCTTACACATTGACAATGGTACCACAAATTGGATTGGACTTACTACCACTCGTACCTCCTTCGTATTGGTTGTCGCCGTTGTCCCTTGGTCGTAGTATATATGGTTTCGCTTAAACCGTTTGGCCTTCCCACAGTTCCTCCTTTGGAACTTCTGGTAATCCGAGTTACCCCAAAATCGACTTTCTTCCTTCAAATTTCGAACCTCAACTTCCAATTCCTGTCACAGTTGTGCGCTCTCTCGATCTTGGCGTGTAGTTACATTAACCATTCTTTGTATTTCTTCGGTTGCCTCAGTTGTGTCATCATTGTCACTCCCTCGTTCACGCGCTTATATTTACCTCGAGTCATTGTCTTCCTTCAAGAACAAACAAGTCAAGTAATAAGGGAAAATCAAAAGCATTCATTCCAAATAATATTATCTCTTTTTGGAAACCAAGCACAAAAGTCACATAACCAATCAAGACAACCCAAAAGACTATAATTCGAGCTCCTTCATTCTCGCACTTTCGCGGCGCGATCTCCAAGAAGTCTTTGACTCCTATGCAGCTTCTCGAACCAAACTTATGCCAGATACTCCTTTCCAAAGAGAATCAATTTTCGAAAACCTCTTGGACACCTCAGTCCACTAACCTTGCAAGTCTTATTCAACTACCCTTTTTCTAACCCATAGGCTCAAACAATTCTAGAGGTAACACTACATGGGTATAAATGCAAACAAGTCCTAAGCAAGTTCAGTCATCTTAGCTGAGCTTCTTTCTAAAGAACTCCTATTACCTTAATATGCCAAGGTGAAGTCATAGTTTCCTGTAGTCACAGAACATTACACATTGAGTGGGCCAGTACTCAATGTCACGTAATTGTGCAACAGTAGCTACCGATACTCAACCTACGGCAAGCCATGCCTTCCTTTCCCAACATCTCAATCAAGAGACAAGGAAGTACACAACAACTTCTAATATGTCTAAGCATAGTCAGTCCATACCCCGGCTCAACAGGATGAACTGCTCTGATACCATTAAATGTAACACCTCTCGATTTAATAACCAATGCACAATCGTCATTATGTCACGGTCACTAAATGTCGGCGTGCTAACATTGTCAAATAACAAATTTACCATAAATATTAAAACATTTCTCATATGAGGAAAATAAGAGCCACGAATGAGTAGTTACATTTACAACCAGTTAAATTATGAATTATAATATGTACTCAATTTACAACATTTAAGTCTGGATAATTGCCTTGAAACATACATGTACTCAAAAATACACTTTATATAGGTAATGCAAAATAAAATATAAACTACCCATAATATATCTATGACTAAGGAGTTGGGCACTCCATCGTATCCCGAATGCGTGAGGCAATTCCGGGTTCACCGGTGTAGTGAGAAATACAAGATAAAGTCTTCAATCACAGTTCTCTTCATGGTCAAAGTCAGATCCCGAGCATGTCACATACGCTTGTCGGTCCAGTCGACTCTATAGGTCTTGGTATCAAAGCGAACACAATTCGAACAAACCCCAAAAGAGCTCCCTTCGCGATGGCATCACCGAATGCGATGAGGTCAAACCAATAAAATCCAAAGGAATCCAACTTCGTCCCACTTATAGTCTTTAACCAAAAATTAACATAGAGCAAGAAAAGTACAAGAAAGAGGTAAGACATCCTACCATCATTACCAAATCATAGCATCAAGAAACCAAACAGTAAAGGCGCCCACATAGCATTTATGATAGCAATAATGGTAATAAACATTTAGTAGCAGCTTATAATCAACCGTAGACAGCTTTCAAGCAATCATATATATATATATGGATATATCGTAGAATACAACAGCTCCAATTATAATAACAATGTATGCCGGATAATTCATGGACTCACTATGCACATGTGCCCTCAATAATCAAAATCCTACTCCATGGAGCTAGACACAAAACAATGGAGAGAATGATCAGTGAGAATGCATGCATATCTCGTCACCATAAAAACAAGTGCTTTTCGTAAAATAATCACTATTTTGCGCAACAAGGCTTTATACAGCGGCATTCTCACAAGATCTCGATATAGGATCGTGGCCGCTTAGGATCGTCGGTGCGTGTGTATCGGTCTGTCTCCACGGTCCAGAGGAGCTACCACTGCCCTCTGCGAGACGCCCGCACCCCGACGCCCTCAAGGTCATCTACAGGACCCCACGTATCTATTCGCACCCGCACTAAGGTGTTATTCAACTCCTAGGCTAAAATCCTCAACAAAGTCCAACAGACATTCTCTTTCTCTTTTTATGCCATGCATGACTCAATCATGCTCCTCATGACAAGCTAAGTCAATCATGCCTCAAATGCATATCATATGATTTAACAATCAGTTTGTTCCCATTCTTGGATCCACAAGACATTTACAATGCATAATATGTACGATTCAAAATTCCATACAATTTCATAATGTGCCACAATTGGCCAAGAGAGCATCAATATACAAGTGGTCATTCACGTGGACCCTTAGCATCATAATATTAAGGTCAAACATTAGGTTCATTATGTTCCTTACTACCTCACCCATACTCTGGTTCTTCCTTTATTCCAAGTTCTCACTAGTTGTAAGGCTCAATCACGCTCCTTGTTTTTCCTTCATTATGTGTCCCTACTTTGTTTCTAGTCATCCGATGTTATTTATGATTAATATAGTGTATATTAGTCCCAAAAGTTGAAATCGGGAGGTCACAAGGCCGAATCATCCATTCGTTTGCTAGGTAAAAGAATTGAAATATACTTATAATTTCGACGAACAGTGTATCTAGTGAGAAACCGGAGTTGCCGTTCGACGAGTAGTAGCACGACAGATCAAGGTAAATGGAAAACAATCTGGCAGGGGATAAACTCTAAGTGCTATCGAATTGGGAACGAACTTCGACCGATGAAGTATATAACTGTCGAATATGCTACCACATTTACAGAAAACATGATTCGATGGACACTGACATTAGGTCGGTTCCTCTATTAAACCTTCAGAATTCTACTCGACGGATTTGGAGAAAATCTCTCTATTTAATAATCAGGAACTCCACTCGACGGGCATTCACATCCTAACTCGACGGATATAATTCTCAGCCTAACCCGATGGATTTTCACATCTTAACTCGACGGATTTCCACACTTTAGTTCGACGGATATTCTCATCCTAACTCGACAGATTTTCACATCTTAACTCGACGGATATGATTCACAGCCTAACTCGACGAATTTTAACTTTGAAGGAGTTTCACTCGTGTTCAACCGATGAATACGCTAAAAGTTCAATTCTAACTCGACAGATTTTGGATAATGGGGAGAGTCCCGTTCCTGTCGAACCGACAAGAATGTTAGGGTTACAAGGTTCTAATTCGACGGATTCTGGAAACGTTGAGATTTCACTCCTACTGATCCGACAGATGCAACTCGACAGATCCTGGAAAACGCTAAGGTTTCACTCATGCTGATTCGACAAATACACTCGACGGGTTTTGACATTCAACGGAAAAGTAAGAAGTCTAAACTCGACGGATTTTCACATTGTGCTTTAGTGGTCAGAAATCTAAACTCGACAGGTATGTCACTCGACGGATTCTGACTTTGGGAAAATGTTGAGGTCTCACTTAAGCTGATCCGACGGATTTAACTCGACCGATTTCTGGAAAAATGTTGAGGTTTCACCTATACTAGTCCGACGACACACTAAGAGGGCCACACTTTCTAATTCGACGAATTCACCGACGGAGGTGTTAATGGGGGGGTCACTAGCTTCGACAACTTTTTGACATGATGAAGGGCCCCACTTGTCGACAAGTTTGGCCAGGAGCTCATACTCGACAGGTTTTAACATCTTAATTCGACGGACATGGCTTACTCACTCTCGGTGGATTTTAACATTTACTTTAGAATGGATCAGCAAACCAAGTCATTACCATTTTCAATATAGGATCTCTGTTTCTCGGGTTCAAAACCGTGACCATACGAGAACCAAAACGGGGCTCATTTCTTTCCATATTACACATTCCAAATATATATATATATACATACAAAACTCCAGCAATCAGCTAGCATCTATACATCACAAACAACATTTAAAAACAGAAAGACCCTCAACACAAATTACTGACGTTCCTAAATGCTAAGAGAGGTTGAGGAGGAGTGTCTTCCTCTTACCTTGGAGAAGCACAAAGAAAGGCTGCTCCTTTTTGGTCAGAAATCACGTTTTCAGCTCCCAAGAGATCCTTGAACATTCAAGCTCACCAAAATCAGAATCAAGTGTTGAAATGGATACCCATGGTCATCAAAATGACAGTGGGCTACGAAAATGAGGAGAGATGAGGAAAAAGCTAAGGACTTTACCTTAAAGTTCCAACCTTTAAGCTTCAACCGTGGAGGAAAAAAGAAGATGAAGAAAACGTAGAACTTTGAAGATGATTCCCTCAGGTATGGTGTTTCTCCACACACAAAATGGTGCTAGGAGTGTGACGGTTTTGGAAGATAAAAGTGTGAATGTGGGTGGATGGTGCTGCTGTAAGGAGAAATGGAAAGAGAGAAAGATGAGTGAATAGTGAGTGCTACGTACAGGAGGAGGAAAATGTGTGAATTGAAGAATGAATTAAGTCCCTTAATTCAAATGTGCAGCACAAAAAAAATGGGAGGAGAGAGAAATAATAAAATAATAGTTGGAAGAAGCTTCCTTGAGAAGCTTCGCACGCTCCTCGATAAAGTGTATGGTAAGCTAGTCTCCAAATTAAATACATCTGATAGATGATCAATTATGTTTGTAGAATTATTTTTCTCGGTGAATAAAATTACAAGTGATGAAAATAATATTTTATTATTCATCCGATAATTTTATGATACCGCGATTTTATCTAGCGATAAAACCTTGAAAAATGCAAACCTCGCGAACTGTGCCTCGCCTCGGGTTTAGTAAGATCCCCCGTTGACACGTTGACAGTTCAAGGTTTACCAGCCTCAGGGAGAACATTTCGCTATCCCGGCTCCGCTCAGTGCACACGCAAAACGAGGAATATATTAAAATATTCAACATTTCCAGAAAATTTCACAAAAATCACCGAAAATCACAAATATTATAAAATGATTATTTATAATGAAATAAGCAATTTTTCGGGATGTTACACTATAGGCTGTGATGATGAGGAAACTCAGGGGGGGCAATTCAGTTCTCCACCTTGTCTATTTGGGGGAAAGATTATGATCTATTTGAGCTAATTGACAAGGCACTTCTGACCTCAACTGACATATAGAAACTGGTGTAGGCCAACATCCTTCACCTTTTACAAATGCTTGAGACCCATAATCTCCAAAATGCTTCCTTGTTATATTATCTAGAGATTGTTGTCATGCAGATAAGGAAGGTCCAGGAGTTGGAAGGTGAATTACATGAGTTTTAGGAAGAGAATGCTAAACTTGAAGAGTACTAAAGGGCCTTAGCAACTTGGGTGGCTGTCACTGACAGTAAGGGTAAGGCTAAGACTGTAACATTCTCTCTAACCTGATAGACTTAATCAGGTTATAGAAACTCAACAATATTGGTAAAGGTTACCTATTACTTTTGGTAATTTTTGGGATTTGTTTGAGCATAAAATTATAACACTGAATGTGAAAAATAGCTCCTATAAAATTTGGACTATTGTGAAAATGGTTGAGAAAATAGAAATAAATGGGGAAGATTTATTTCTAAGTTATGAAAAATTAAGATGGATATCTAAAAGCTTCTCAATTCATTCCTTAAGTTTAATTTAACCCAAAAAAGAATAATGAAGCTTAGATACTGATAGTGCAGTATAAGAAAAGTGGTGGAATATTAATAAGGAAAATAGAATGAAAACCTAGAAATTTCTATGAAATCTAAAAAGGTTAGAAAGTTCATTTCTGAAATATTAAAGTGCTCCTAGCAGATAAAAAGGTTACCAATTGGAATGCATTTTGAAAATGCTTCCCACGTCTTTTACTATTCTATTCTAAAGCTTTTCACCTAACATTTGATATTTTCATACTTTCCTTCACTTTTTCCCACTCCTTCACGCTTCCTTCTTTCTATTCTTATTCTTTCTCATTTTTTCACTCTCACTCACTCTCTATTCTCTCAACTTCACTTCCAACAGAAGAAAAAAAAGGCAACAAGAAAATCAAGAAGGGAACAAGTGAAGGAGAAGGAGGAAGCAACCTAGTAAAGAAAAAAGGAAAATGAAAGAGGAAGGTGGAAATTTGAGGTAAGGGTTTTCTTAACCTTGCTCATCTTTTTCTTTCTTTTGAGAATGATGGGTTGATGTTCTTGTTGAGATTTGAGTTGATAAGTGAAAGTGATGCTTTTATGTGTAATTATGATCTCAAGGTTCAAACTTTGATTTTGATTCATGGAAACTTTGAGATTTGAGAAATGTGTTTGAAACTCATATTGAGATTTGCCATTTTATTGGGTGTTTGAAAACATAACATTATTTGTGCTAAAGTTGATAATTTCTTGTTATTTTCTTGCTTTTTTTGAAAGCATGATTATATGTTGATAGAAAGAGATTTGATTTGAATGACGAAAATAGAGGAAACAATAAGAAAACGATGCAAAAATTTGATTCTGCATCTTGTTATTCAAATAAAAGGCTTATTATTCGAATAACAAGCATAAGGAATGTTAGAATATTAGTGTGTTATTCTAATAAGGAGAGCCTTATTTGAATAACAAGTTACAGAGAGCACAACAATAAGTTGTTATTCGAATAACAGTATATGTTATTCGAATAGTAGAGCCTTGTCTTTAGAACTTGAGCTTTTTAAAGAGTATTAAATGATGTGTTTTCAAATTTTCCCACTATGATTAGAGATTTCAATTATGAATGGACACTTTGTGTCAAGATTATGCATTGATAAAATTTTAAAATTCAAATTATGAAATAATATGATGAATGACTCTCTTGCATGCTTGATATGATTTGGATGCATATTACCATGAGATGAGATGATATGATGAAATTTTTTATTACGTGTAAGATAAGATTGATGATTGATTTTCATGAATAACCTACTGTCTAGGATATCCTTGGTCCTAGGGGGAGAGTTGAAAATGGTGGTTAAGGAGAGATATTCCCTTACCACTTGAGGTATTGAGGTTGAGGACAGATAATTCCCTCCCTCTTTACCTGAGCTCTCCCTGGATGAATATAGTTGAGGATGGATAGTTCCCTCTTTACTTGTGGTATTCCTGGATTAGAGATAGTGTGAGGAAGGATGATACCCTCCCTATCAAAGTAGTTGAGGATGGATAATTTTCTCACTACTCACAACTATGGAATGAGGACGGATAATTCCCTCATAAGTTATGGATTTATAGGGGTTGCTCAGAGTAGCTCTATGTGACAAATGGATCGTTATAAATAAGTTGAAGTGCACTAACCTGAAAGCAGGCTACTACCAAATGGACGGTATTGTGAGGACAGATAATTCCCTCCACACTGCTTTGATAAAAAGATGATTGGGGATTTATTGATGATTGATGATAATAATTGATAGATGACCATTATGAGATAGCTTATTGCATAAATTTATCTTGAATAGATTTTTTGAATATGATTCTGAGATTTTGATAAGATTTGATGATTAACTTGATTGCGAAAAGGATTATCACAAATGATATAAAATGAACCTCTGCTTCGGGAAGGGAAATTACTCGATTTGGCTTTAGCCACCTTTCCATTGATTATATTATAATGTTTTGAATTTTTTTTCCCTGAAATAGTTGGAAGGATTATGATGACACATTTTTAAAATGATTACTGAGAATTGTAAGATTCTCACCCCATTTCTTTGATTTCCATAATGATTCCAGGATATCCTCGTACAGACTACCGAGGCAAAGGAGGATTTGATCTTGTAGATCTTTTTTTTTTTTGACTGATGTATATGGTAGTAAACCATTTTGTGCCTTAGAGGCTTATGATGTATTTTAATTTATTTTGATGTATCAGTTATATATATATACAGTTCATCATATATGTATTATGTACATCCGCTATAGGCTCATAGTTTGTATATTCAATGTGTATTTCTTTAGAAAAAAATGATATTAATCTAAGTGACATTCTCTAATATGATTACTAATGCATAATTCTGGACATGCCATTAGTAGTAGTAATAAGATGTTACATTTTGGTATTAGAGCAGTTCATCCTGATTGAGCCTAGGTATGGACTAGCTATACTTTTAGCTTGAATGTTGTGCAT
Organism: Ormosia semicastrata; assembly: GCA_029884595.1. Lineage (NCBI taxonomy): Eukaryota > Viridiplantae > Streptophyta > Magnoliopsida > Fabales > Fabaceae > Ormosia > Ormosia semicastrata. The sequence goes on along the minus strand of JAQQTO010000048.1, from coordinate 12,659,657 downwards.
TTTCTAATCTTGATATTGAGATGTATGGATAGAATTTCATGATAGCCTTGTGTATGCATGTTATGGTTACTATTGCACTATTACATAAGTATTGAGCCTGATCAACTCAATATGGATGTTCTGTGTGTATAGGGACTATGGCATCATCTAGGTGGACACGAGGAGATAGAGCATCTGCTAGTGATAGCACGATGGATATGATGGAGATGTTTAGAGAGATGACTGCTATTATGAGGGAACAGAGAGAGATGGCTGCAGCTATGAGGGAGCAAATAGTAGTCACTAATAGAGTTCTGGAAAGAATGGGTAACAACTTATATCCACAACAAGATGATGGAGTGTAATATCCTTAATAACATATTAGACTTGTATATGGGTACAAAGGTAGCATATTACTTGTTTAACATGCCTGTTTAATTTTGTGATAAATTGAGTTAGTTTAGGAACTTTGCTGTAACATAGAAGGTGAAAAGTAGCTTAAAAGGATTCAAATGATAGCATAAATTGCTTAGAAGAGGAAAATAAATATAGATATTTTAATTCTAAGTCACAAAAGTATGAAACAAGATGTAGTTAAAATTACAAGATAAACTGAGTCAGTTTGGTATATTTAAGCATACTGGTTGAGTGTTTTAATACCATATTGTCTTGTTGCAGATATGAAAAATCATGAAAATAATGAAATGAATTTTAGATGAATCTTATGATTTATTCTAAAGTTGTTGGAAGTTAAGAAACTTGATTTAGTTAAATCTAAATGTTCTTAATAGATACAATGTTTCAATAAAACAATGAGTCACTTTAGTGACTCACTATTCTGGTATGTTCCGGTTGCCTTTCTTGACTTAGTTGGCTATTTTCCTTTCTTTCTCACTTATTTCATTCTCTTTCTCATGTACACCACCAACAATAGCAAAGCAAGAGGAAAACAGAGAAAAGGGAAGAAGAAGGAAAAAAATGAGGAAGAGGAAAGGAAAAGAAAGGCAAAGGGGAAGTCTAACGTTTGAAAAGCATCTAACTACAAGAGGTAGGGGTGGTTATGTTTACGCAATTCTCTTCTCCCTAACCTCATCTTTGTTTCATGTATTTGTTCATGGATGACAATTAGGTTTTTGAGGGGTTTATGATGTTTCCTTGTTTGGGTAATGTCTTTATGATTAGATTTCGTCTGTTCTTGACTTAGTTCTTGCATGGTTGATGATAGGAACCTTAGAGAAACTTGTTTGAATGCCTAGAACCAGAGTTGGGTATTAGGTATGAAGTGAGTTTTTAGCTCTTTGGACCTTTAATTCCATTTTTGATGGGTTGAGAGTGAGCATGAGAGGGTAAACATGCTTAGGGATCTTAGTTGAGGTTGGAAAACCTTAGGATCCAAGATGTGAAGGCTAGAAGATGATTAAGAATCAATAGCACAGTGGCTATGTGGTTCTGCATTATTTTTTGGTGTAGGAAACACCAAATAATTGATTATGCAGCTTGCATAATCGATTATTGGTGCTTGGCAGAGAGATAGAACACGACAATAATCGGTTAGCAAAGGATGCTAACCGATTTTTGTGTTATAGCAGAGAATTATTTTATGCCATAACTGATTAGGGGAAAGTCCCTAACTGGTTATTGTGCATAACCAAAACCAATTTTTAAATGTTATAATAGGTTATGACAAGCAATAACTGATTATTAAGAGCCTTTAACCGGTTATGGACAGTTCCAAAGTCAAAATTGGGCTTGTTCTAATCAACTTTTAAAGAGGAATAAAAGATGGGGACTTAAGAAAGGATAGTTTATCATTCTTAGGCTTCATGTAAAGCTTGTTTAGGATAGAAAATGAATACCCATGATTGAATAGAGACTCTTATGCATATTTCTAGTATGTATAAGAAATGTTTAAATCCAAGAGCAACCAAAACTAATGGTTTACCTTGGATAAGTGTCTAGCACCTTTAGTAACTCCACGTTGCATGAGTTATCACTTGAAATGAGTGATGATGTGGTGTTTAGATGCATGTATGTTACGATGGCCTACTTTGTGAGTATCCTTTGATGATGTGTACAATCATTTAGGCCAAGGGAGATAAGTGGGAAGTCTTAAAAGTTCCTTTGAATTTGGATTCAGCCCTAGCTTCTTAATAGTGTCAGGGTACGTGTAATGTGAGGATGAGCTTTCCCTCTATTTACCACAAGATAATACACTAAACCAGCATTCTTAGTTAAACATCTTGGTTCTTAATTGTGGTAAGTTTGTATTATGTATGTATGTATGTATGAAAGATAACTTGGTTTTCTTTAGTTATTAAAGTTAAACCTTGTAGAGTACTTTAAACATATCTTATTTAGCATGTGTTAAGATTATATTTATTATGTCATGTATGACTGGTTTTGGTTTACTCATACTGAAATTATTGATTCTCACCCCGCTGTGTTACTATGTAATTCCAGGTGAATGTTCTTCAAAGAAAAAGAAGAAATAATAGTTGAAAGACTAGTGTAGCTTTAGTTTCTTTTGTTTTTAGTGTAAAACTTGTGTTATTTATGCTTGTTCGGTAATGTAAATTAGTATATAATACTTCAAGCCCTTTAGGAGGATAATGTTGTATATATTCATTTATATGCATCTTATGATGTATTTATGTTTTCTGCATTTTATAAGGCTCTCTGTAATGACTTCAGTGTGCATTATGGATATATTATCAGACTTTTATGTATGTAGTGACATTGTAATGTTGTTTATCTTTGTAAATGTTACATATATTGAGATTCCAGTATTAGGACGTTACATGGAGCACTGGTTGTGAGGAATCAGAGATTTCATGACCTTTCCAAGTTCAGGAAGAGTAATTCCCCATCATTCTAAGGAGGGTATGATCCGGCTAAGGTGGAGGGATGGTTAAGGAAGTTGGAGAAAATATTTGTTGTGATGGGATGTACAAAAAACCAAAAGGTGTCCTTTACTTCCTTCATGTTGAAAGGGAAGCCGAGTATTGGTGGAATGACACGAAGAGAATTAAGGAGGCAGTTAGGATAGAGAGGACTTGGGAGGTATTCAAGAAGGTTTTCTTGCATAAGTATTTTCCAAGGAACCTGCAAGAGGAAAAAGAATTGGAGTTCTTGCAATTAGAGCAAGGAAACATGACAATGGGACAATATGTGGCAAAATTTGAGGAGCTATCAAAGTTTTCTTCTTATTTCAGGCATAATTCAGGTGAAAACTAGAAATGTGTAAAATTTGAGTTTGGGCTGAAAGACGAGATGAGAAAGATGGTGAGACCACTTGAGATCAGAGATTTCCATACTCTGGTGAATAAATGTAGAATAGTGGAGCTAGATAGCTCGAGACCAGCATCGTTAAAGCCACAATAGGAGCAAAAGCCTTAAGGCTTTCAGAAAAGAAAGAAAACAAATCAAAACTCCAAGAAGAAGTTCTCCAAGTTCAAGAACCAACAAGGAAACGAAAAATAACTCTAGATAGAAGATAAAGGACCATAATGTTCGAAGTGTGAGGGGTACTACAAAGATAGAGTTTGCAGGATTGATCAAATGAAGTGCTTCAACTGTGGCAAGAAGGGATATTATGCCAGAAACTATCCCCAAAGGCAGGAAGTAGTAGCTTCTAGACCCTTGACCCAAGGAAGAGTGTTCACCTTGAATGGCAAGGAAGCAGCTCAATCTCCTGATTTGATACAGGGTAAGTGCATTGTTAAAGATACACCTTTTGTAATTGGCTATTGGACAATGAATACATGTTTTGATGATAACAAACATGAAGATGATGACAATATCAAGCCAAAGACTAAGTCCAAAGGAAAATTAAATGGTATAGCTTATAGGACTTAGGGTCTTTATGTCAGAAGTCTTTTGGATACCTCAAATATATTTTCAAATCTTTACAAATGGTTTTCATATGCTAAAAAACCTAACAAACAAGTTTTGAAAAGCTAGTTATGGTGGTAGTTCAAATCTATGAAAAATAGCCAAGTTTGAGTTTTGAAAAACTGACATTTGGTTACTCTTTTAATCATAACTTTCAAAATACTGAGTTTTGCTCTAAAATTATTTCGTTTGAAAATAGACTCAAAGATCTTTCTAATGAGTGGTCATTTGCTTTAAACAGATGAGAAATGAAGAAGTTATGATCATTTAAAGTCAGTTTTCGAAACTAGAGTGATTTATTCGAATAAACATGTATTTATTCGAATAAAACACCCCAGAAAACGTTCCAAAACATGTTTTTAAAGACTTAATCAAATAACTATAGGTTTATTTTAATAACAAGTTCCAGAAAACACTTCTTGGTATGCTATAAGTGTTTTATTCGAATAAGATTTGGCTTATTCAAATAAAAACGAACAAAAACATGCAACGACTTTTTTCTATGCATTTAATAATGAAATAAATGATACCCAGCGGATATTTTTCAAAGAACTCTATAAATACATGTTTTTGGGTCATCTTTTACATAGACCCAACAATCTGAAACCATTCTCTTATGTTTTGATTCGTGATTCATATTTTATTATTTCTTGTGCTCTTTTTCACCAAAATTTGAGATATCCTAAAAAAGCTTCATAATACTTCAATTTGTATTAATTACTCTTTATGAGAGTTTCTTTTCTTCTATACTTTAATTCATTGTAAAGAGGGTGTGGTATCCCTCAAAGAAATTATAAGGGTGAGGTATCCCTGATTGTCGAGGCTCAAGCACAAGGGTGAGGTATCCCAATGTGTGAAGAGTGCTCTGGTTTGTAAAGGTTTCAAGCACCTGTTCAAGCTTGAAGGTTTAGTAAAAAATCTTAGATGCTTTGCTTGAGGACTAGACATAGGCCATAAGTGATTGGTGGCTGAACCAGGATAAATATTGTGTTTGCTTTTCTCAACTATATCTCTTTTACATTTGTGCTTTAATTATATATGCTTGATTTGAATTTGATATCTAGTTTATTTGCTTGATTTATCCCATAACCCAAGTTACATTTGAGTAATCTACAATAGTTGTATCTTTGTTAAACTTATTCAACTGCATGTGTTAATTGAAAATATAAAAATGTAAAATTTCTCAAAGTTATTTTAAAAATTTGTATTCACCCAATTCACCCCCTCTTGGGTGATGGTTTCCATGGCTAACAAGTGGTGTAAGAGCTTTGTGCTCTATTGAAAGCTTAATCACTTAGAGTTAAAGATCTTTGTTTGTTGGAAACCATTGAAAGCTTTTCAAAATGAAAGGTTTTGAAATTAATAAACTACCATTCTTTGATGGTGTGCATTTTGTTTATTGAAAAGTTAGAATATAATTTTATATGCAATATATTGATCTTGATTTGTGGAATGTTGTGCTTGATGGATTTTCTCCTAAACCAAAACAAGATTGGGACGCTTATGACAAGAAATGTTTTTCTTTAAACATTAGACCGATGCAAATTTTGAGAAGTTGTTTGAATGATGAGGCTTATGCTAAAATTAAGAGTTGATCTAGTGTTAAAGATATATGAGATGCTCTTGATACTATTTATCTTGCTAACACTGATTTTGTGTATAAAGTTGTATATACAAAGAAAAAAGAGCAAAAGTCATTAAAAGAAGCTTGTCATGAAAAATATCCTCAGAGAGATGTGCAAAGTATTGAAGGGAGCCAAATGCCTCTTAGTGATGATGATGCTCAATTTGAAGAAAAGGCAAAGCAAAACAAAATTGAGAAGGAAGATATTCTTGAATCCTTGATAGACAACAATAAGGAAGATGATGATTCCCTTAAAGAGTCAAGTATGCTAGAAATTGAGATTACTTCCTATATGTCTAAAAAGGACTTTGAGCTAAATAAGTCTAAACTAGATTAAAGTCCTTCCTATGATAAGTTACAATATGTATATGATGAATTGTATTATGGCTTATTGAATTTAGAAAAGAAAAACTTATCTTGTTTAGAAAACATTTCTTCTATTGAAAATGAAATTGAGACTTTGAAAAATGAATATGCTTTTCTTGATGAGGAAATGCCTTTGAAATGTGAAACCTCAACTTCTTGTGAAAAGTGCATTGATTTAGAAAATTAAGTTGAGGACTTATATTCCAAATTTGTCAAAGCTAATGATTCTAATTGCTTACAATCCATGCTTGTTAATGAGAATAAAATTGATGTTATTCTACATAAAAATTCAAGTAAGGCTTATGACAAAAATAGTATAGAATGTAATAATAATAGAAGGCTTAAGTTTCCCAAAGATGGTCTTTAAAGGACCAAACCATCATTAAATTCAATTGTTTGCAATTTTTGTGGTCATCTAGGACATATTTCTCATTTATGCAATTATAGAAGAAATCCTTGTATGAGAAATAGTATGGTATGAGTTCCTAAAGATCTTAAAGGCCCTAGTACTAACATTCAATGACCCAAGATGAAGTGGGTACCAAAATGTCCTCCTAATGCTTCAACTATGTAGAAAATTTCTCAAAAGGATGGACTAATTGGTCAAAGGAAAGAAGAGTCACCAAGGAGAATGCTTCCAAAACCCAATGGTAGACATCTTGGCCATGAAGGCAAAGATCCTTCAACTAAAACTTCTCACATGCATAATGTGGAACTTGCAAAGTTTAAAACACCAAAAGAGAAGCAATGGGTAAGGAAAAGAGTTTCCTTAATTACCAAGGCCAAGGTATCAAAAGTTTTTACCTCTTATGCACATTCACTTGTAAAGTCAATTAATTTGAGGTATATTCCTTGTAGGACTTGAGTGATTAATAGAATCATATGTACTGGACAAAATTTGAATATTATGTTTAGCACATGACTATGTTCATTCTTATGGTACCATAGTTCATTAACTTGTTATATATCTTGGTACATAAGGTTCTACAATGCCTAGATATGCTTGCTATGCTTTAAAATTGTCTATAGATCATGAAAATAAGCATGTTATCGACTATGTACTTAATGACAATTGGTTATTTAACTTGTTGTGCTCAGTTTACATACTATGAAAAAATTGATCTTCATGAAAGCATAATGGATTAATAGTCCAAATCAACACACAAGGACCTAAGAAAATTTGAGTACCAAAAGTCAAAAATTAAAGTGTGTTGTAGGTGTGCTTGAAGGCCAAGAGCTGACTTTGACATCTTGAAAGTGACTGCTCTAAGTACAAAGACCAGAAATAATTTCAAGCTTTTTTCCTTGTTTCTAAGAAGCTTGGACTTGTAATTTTTGGATAAGTGGAGACTTGTTTTATGCTTTTCTAGCCATAAAATTTAAAAATATTTCTACATGTCTTGAATATACTAGATAAGTATGCTCTTTGCTTGAAATGACATGTTTGATGATAATATCCTTAAGCTTGAGTTTTTGTTTAATCATAACTTCAAATGAGTGTTTAGATGGTTTTTATCTTGCTTTATCCTTTTCTAACATGATCTTTGGTTGACTTAAAATGGCTATGTAAAAATTAGAAATTTGTGATCATATATTTATGTTATTACATAACATGTATGTTGAAATGTCTCTCTTAATCTTTGATTATTTTTATCTTAGTTTGCTTATTGGTTTTAACCTTCTACATATGCTTACTGTTGTGTTTCTGATGTATTTATTCAAATAGAGGAACATTCAATTCAAATAACTTCCTTCAGTAGCCACTAAAATCTACTCATAAATGTATCTTATTCGAATAAAGGAATTTTTATTCGAATAACAAAAAACAATAGCCCTGGTATCTATAACGCCCCTTTTTGAGAGGGAACGTCACACCATCAAAGGCAAAGCGGAAATAAAAGAATAAACTAAGACCCGGTTCGTTATATTATAAATAAACTTACTTGATTATAGTTGTATAAATAAAATGGTGAATTCTTTTTTTTTTTGTTACGGTAAAGTAATAATACGTGGTTATAGCATAAATAATCATGTGAAGTAAAACATACATCCATACATTATGCTATATATATATATATATATACTAACATAATGTCTGTTTAGTTACATCACTAGATATACAAAAGAAAGCAAAAAGCTTTACTTGCCCCAAAATAGTTATATATATATATATAGCCCACCAAAAGATAAGACATCAAGCCCCAAAAAGAAAATAGATAGCCATCAGTAGCCATCAACAGTATCAACCCCTAACAAGAAAGAGAAGGAACCGTAGCTGGATCCTCCTCAGGGTCTTCCTCATCGGAGGAAACCCTCATTGGAGCCACCGAATTTCGGGTGGGGGCTCAAGCAGTAGAGAGGAATGAATCCTCCTGTGGGGAGTAGTAACGCTCTCCCCACATATCTCGAATGGGCAAATAAAATTCTAAATGTAAACGAATGCTACAGGTAAAGATAGGTGGATTATATCGCCCCCAAGCTAGCGACACTGTCACGTCTCCAAGGTAAACGCAGCGATCCGTAGCCAGGTTGATATGCCAGCAGTTCGAACCCTCAAGAAAAGTCAGCCTCACGTAACCCAAAAAGCCTTGCGGACAAGACGTCATGATCAGACAGGTACTAGTCGAAGTCAGGCCAGAAGCCAGGAAACTCGTGTACTCTACCTTCCTTGCCAACGTCTTTGAAGAAACATACAGATAGACAGAATAGTAGAAATACAAAAAAGAGGTGAGACATCCTACATTCATTACTAATTATGGCAGTAAAGAAACAAAACGGCGTAGGACGCCCACACAGCATTATAAGAATGATAAATAGTATCAGAAACAGATATTAAATAGCTTAACAGTTCCAAGAAGTTATACATCAATAAGATAACAGATTCCAATCATATGAATTAAATGCCAAATAATATATTGACTCACTATGCACATGCATATGATATCAAATCCTACTCTATGGAGCTAGACACAAACATTCGGAGAGAAAGATCAGGAGACATGTCTATAACTCGGCTGTCTCGACCAAAGTGCTATAATTTATCAGTTTATCCACGTGCACATCAAGGCATTGTACAAGACATTCTTCACTAGATCGCGATATAGGATAGTGTCTCAGTCCAGATTGTCGGTGCGTTTGCATCGGTCTACCCCAAGGACAGAAGAGCTACCAACTGTTCATTGCGAAGTACCCACACCCCGATGCCCCCAAGGTCAACATTATGACCTACACTAGTCTACTCGCACTCACACTAAGGTGTGTTCAATCTCCTAAGAAACATGGCCTTAACAACAGTCCATCGGACTTTCACAATGCATGATGACTCAATGCATATAGCATGTATATTCAACAATAACAAACTTTCCATAACGTGCCACAATTTGGCTAAGATATGCATCAACACATTCTTGGTCCCACTCACGGACCCACAATAAATATTATTAAGTCCTTAAATAATACATTACACTTTTAGGGTACATTATGGAATTTTGCCTAAATTTCTACATTCTTCTTAATAAGTTTCTCTTTTAGAGAAATTCTCTCACATTATTCATTTAATTCTTATTATTTTAATTAAACAAGTCCATCACTAAATTTTAAACTTAATTCCCTTAGAATGATTTAAATTGAGTTATTCAATATTCTTACTTATACTCATGATCTTCCTTTAATTAAAAATTATTCTAAGTTTTTGGATAAAACTTCATTTTTGGTTCTTTCCATTTTATGAATCCCTAATTAATTTCTCAATTATCCAATTAATTAAATTTCACTTCAATTTAATATTTCTTATGAAATTCTTCTCTAGAGGAATTCTCTTGATTGTTAAGTTCCTTACTTTAAATTTATTTAAACTCACTTAGAGAATTATTCTAAGGTTTTCAAAGTCTCACACACTCTCATTCTTTTCTTAGGTCTAAAGAATCACTTTAGGTTATCAAATTGGTTTCTCTTCATCACATTATTAACTACTTAATCACTTGATTAATTACATTTCAAGGTTGCCTAGAGCTACATAATTAGATCCTAAAATAGCCTAGAGGCCGTGGGCCTCACAAGGGTAGAAACCCTAAATTTTCCTTTACTTCATTACATTTTAATCACTTGATTAGGTATGTTACCAACTTGATACAAAATTTCAACCATGAACACCCTATTTCAAGGGTGTGGCCGTGAGCCTCATGAAGGAGAGCAAGGAACTCTTGCTTCTATCCATTTTTCCAATCCATCCAAACTAATCCAAGATCATCAATATACATATACATACAACCAAATAGATTAAACAATGTAAAATCAACACATAGTCATAAAAATCATACATCAAAGAGAGTAACCCTAACAAAGTTTCCTCACAACCAACACAAAATCAAGTTTCTCACTACCAAGAGAGGTTGAAGTGGACCATCTCCATCTTACCTAGGGGGAAAACAAGAAAAGAACTTCACTGAAGCTCCTTGATGAATTTCGGCCAAGCTCACCAAAAATCCTAAGAATCACAACTTAACAAATCAACACAAAGGCTTGAAAAAGAATGGATCAATGGTCATGGTGATGGCCATGAAAACGAAAATGAAGAAGAAAAGATGAAAAATCAAGAATCTTACCCTAAAGCTTCAAACTTTGAGGCTTGAAGAAGATGATGAAGATGGTAGCTTTTCAAGTAGATTCAAACTAAAAAGGTGTTTAGAATGTGATGGAGGTTAGGAAAATATGGTTACTTGAAATTTTTGTAATCCTTGGAGGCTTTGAGAGGGTGCGGTCATGTGGTGAGATAGAAAGAAGAAGGAGAAAATGTGAAGAGAAGAAAAGTTTAGAGAGAGAAAGTGATAGTAGAATGAAATGAACTTTTAGGGTTTGAAAATTAGAATGGAAAACTAATTAAGTGAAAAGGCAATTCTTGGCTCCTAATTGGCCTCATGGCAGTGTAGTGTGGAGAGAAATGGGAGGGAAAATTGTCATAAAAAATTAGGGTTAGCTTGATAGCTTTTTCAAAAGTAGATTTGATTAGACATAAAGTGAATTGCATTTAGATAAGATGATTAAGTGATAAAGTGATTAAAATAATAAGGTAATTAGGATTTTAACTATAAGTTATTACCTAATGGATAATGGTTGTAATTAACAAAGTCAGTATCTATTGTCCAACGGACAATAGCGCATACCACAAAATTTTATTTAACAGTACGTACAGAGATTTTATTTATCAGATAAAATCTCAAAAAATGTAAACTTTGTAAACTATGCCCGGTCTCGGGTTTAGTAAGATCCCCCGTCGACATTTCATAGTTCAAAGTTTACCAGCCTCGGGAAAAATATTTCATTTTCCCCAGTTTTGGTCAGTGCACACGTAAAACAAGAAATATATTAAAATATTCAACATTCCTGGAAAAATCCACAAAAATTCTCAAAAATCACAAATATTATAAAATAACTATTCATCATGAAACAAATAATTTTCAGGGTGTTACACTGACTCTGCTCAGTGTACACGTAAAATGAGAAATATATTAAAATATTCAATGTTTCCGAAAAAATTCAAAAAAATTTCCAAAAATCATAAATATTATAAAATGATTATTTATGATGAAACAAATAATTTTTGGAGTGTTACAGTATCTATTTTTCTGATTGTTTTATTCAAATAAGGGAAACCCTTATTCGAATAACACTTGGCAGAAGCGTTTTAAATCTGTTCTTCACTGGTTTTATTCAAATAACCATTTGGTTATTCGAATAATGTTTGGCAGTAAGCCAAGTCTGAATGTTTTTATTCAAATAATGTAAAAGCTTATTCGAATAATACTTAGAAGAAATCCAAGATTGTCTAGTTTCCATGAGTTTATTAGAATAAAACCCATTTTATTAGAATAAACACAGTCTATATGAAAGGTTCTATTGCTTCATTTCTCAATAATTTGTTATATATGCTGAATTCTTTATAATTGGACTGAAAATGCAAATGCTTAACCACATGTAATTAGCTATTCTTTTGATAAATATATGTACTTGGCTAAATTGATTAATGAAATGAAATATCTTTTGCCCTTATGAACTTATTTGTTGTTTTGCCTTATTGTTTTGAATGCTTATTTGCTTATGAGTTTGGCATAATGACTGACCTTACTAAATTGCTATTAAATGTCAAATTGTTGTTGAACTTGAATGAATATATTGATGTAATCAATGACTAACCGTTATGTATCCAAAATTGGTGGATACCAAAGAAAGTATGCTGAATTGTGTTGTAGGGTGACTATCAGCTCATGCATGCATTAAAGTGAAACACAAGTATGCTACTTGAGGTTAAAAAATTTGAAATGGTCTAATTTCTCTAAGAGTAATGAAAACATAAAAGGATGGCATGGAGAACCACAACATTCTCAAGGAGCCTTAAGGCATGGAAGTTGAAGTCACCTACAAAAACTCAAAGAGTATACTTTTAGTGATATCAATCTATTATCCTTATTTATACTTTAAATTGAATATCATGTGATATTTAGAGAAGTATAGAGTTATTTTTATACCTTTACATGTCTTACATGATCATTGTTTGTCCCAAAACACTTCTATATGTTTTGATGATGATCAAGTCTTTCTTGATAAACTTAATCTAGCTTTGAAAATGCTTAAACCATATTTTTGGATTCAAGTGCATATGACCTTCTTTTGTTCTCGTTAGAATTAACTTTGCATGGTTGATAATATAATACATGTTTTACATTATATATCAACCTAAATTATACTTGTAAATGAGATTAAATGATATTTGATGCTAACTGATGTTTTAGAGAACTTTTAGAGTTAGCTTTACAAGTGTCTCCATATAGTCATCAAATATTGAAATGTCAAGTATAAATGGATAAAGAGAAGAGTTAAATGAAGAGGGACATGAGAAAACTTTCTTCAAGTGCAATGGAATGAAATACTCAATGGAAGAAAACTCAAACTCAAAGGACCAATAAATGAAGAACATTCTAAAGAAGCATCACTCTCTGTCTAACTCAATAAGTATCTCTATACCTAAGATATTGTGATATTCTATATGGAGTATATGATACTTATTGATAAATTGATCTTAAAATGATTAGATATTTTTCTTACATGAGAAGTATACTTAGCATTGACAAAGTGCCTAATTGGATACTAACTTGCTAATTTTGTCATTGTATATAGCGTGGATGATGTTAGTTTTATACATGTTTTGATCCCTATAGCATATTTCATCAAGGTGAATGTTTGATATCTATGATTCTCTTGATCCATGGCTAACATATGGTAGAATACTAAGAAATTGGTAAATGTAATTGAACTGCAAATGTAAATGATTGTTTTGATGACCATACAATGTAATTGGCTGATCAATGAATGAATATATGTTCCTTTGAACTTCTTTGTAGTTGATGTACTGAATATTGTGTTTATCTTTCTAAATTTATAATATTAGACTTTGATGCTATTTTGGTTTGTTATTAATGAATACATCTTGTTGGACTTAAATATACTTTGTCTTAGCTTTATGCTTTCTCTTGCCCCATCTTTTTTATCATGACAAAAAGGGAGAGAAAAAGCTTGAGTACTTATAATTTGAGAATGTTTTTGAGAAAAGACAGGTAAAACTAAAACAGATCTTGAGATTCCAAAAGTAAGGGGGAGTTGTGCACATCTCTAATATAAATCACCTCTTACGAAAAAGAGGGGGAGTAAGTTTCTTTAAAAACTTTGTGGATTCCAATTTAATTAAACAAACTCTTTTCTCAATGATAGTTTGTCATCATCAAAAAGTGGGAGAATTTAATTGGTTGTTGGATAATGAATACAAGTTTTGATGATAAAAAACATGAAGATGATGACAAGATCAAGCCAGAGACCAAGTCCAAAGGAAGATTAAATGGTATAACTTATAGGACTTAGGGTCTTTATGCAAGAAGTCTTTTGAATATCTCAAATATGTTTTCAAATCTTTACAAATGATTTTCACATGCTAAAATACCCAACAAACAAGTTTTGAAATGCTAGTTATGGTGGTAGCTCAAATATATGAAAAATAGCCAAGTTTGAGTTTTGAAAAATTGATCTTTGGTTACTCTTTTAATCATAACTTTCAAAATACTTTGAGTTTTGTTCTAAAACTTATTTAATTTGAAAATAAAATCAAAGATATTTCCAATAAGTGGTCCTTTATTTTAAACAGATGAGAAATGAAGAAATTATAATCATTTAAAGTCAATTTTCAAAACTAGAGTGGTTTATTCGAATAAAGATGTATTTATTCGAATAAAACACCCTAAAAAACATTCTAGAATGTGTTTTTAAAGATTTATTCGAATAACTAAAGGTTTATTTGAATAAAAAGTTTCAGAAAACATTTCCTGGTGTGCTATAAGTATTTTATTCGAATAAGATTTGGCTTATTCGAATAAAAAAGGCCAGAAACACGCAACAACCATTTTATATGCATTTAATGATGAAATAAATGATACCCAATGACTCTTTTTCAAAGAACTCTATAAATACATGTTTTTGGGTCATCTTTTACATAGACCCAATAATCTGAAACCATTCTCTAATGCTTTGATTCGTGATTCATATTTTATTATTTCTTGTGCTCTTTTTCGTCAAAATTTGAGATATCCTAAAAGAGCTTCATAGTACTTCAATTTGTATTAATTACTCTTTGTGAGAGTTTCTTTTCTTATGTACTTTGATTCATTGTAAAGAGGGTGATGTATCCCTCAAAGAAATTGTAAGTGTGAGGTATCCCTGACTGTTGAGGCTCAAGCACGAAGGTAAGATATCCCAAGGTGTGAAGAGTGCTCTGGATTGTAAAGGTTTCAAGCATATGCTCAACCTTGAAGGTTTAGTGAAAAATCTCAGGTGGTTTTCTTGAGGACTAGACGTAGGCCATAAATGGTTGGTGGCTGAACTAGGATAAATATTGTGTTTACTTTTCTCAACTCTATCTCCTTTACATTTGTGCTTTAATTATATATGCTTGAGTTGAATTTGATATCTAGTTTATTTGCTTGATTTATCCATAACCTGAGTTGTATTTGAGTAATCTATAATAGTTGTATCTTTGTTAAACTTATTCTGCTGCATGTATTGATTGAAAATATCAAAATACAAAATTTCTCAAAGTTGTTTTAAAAATTTATGTTACCCAATTCACCCCCCTTTGAGTGATAGTTGCCATGGCTAACACTTTTAACTATATTGTATGATTCTGGAGTTTCTCATTCTTTCATTTCTTATGATTGTGTGAGGATACGAGATTTGCATGTTTCTGACCTCCCCTATGACATGAAAGTTTTTGCTCCCACAAAAAAATTTGTATCCACTTCCAACATATGTCTAAACTGTGAGGTAATTGTTGAAAGTAGACAGTTCCTGGTAAATCTTATATGCTTACCCCTGTGGGTTTAGACATTATTTTGAGCATGGATTGGTTGTTAGCAAACCATGTTGCTCTAAACTATTCAGATAAAACTTTAGTGTTTATGTCTAACTTTCCTTCTCTAAACCTTCCTTTGAGTCAATATACCTGAGTGCCAGTCAAGTTATCAACCACATAGTAGAAGGAGATCAAGGCTATGTTCTTCTCTTTTCGTTGAATTCTGAAAAGGAACAAAGTTTGGAGAGTATACATATGGTAAGAGAGTACCTGAAGGTCTTCCCAGATGAAGTGAGTGAATTACCACCAAAAATAGAGATTGATTTTGTTGTAGTCTTAATTCCAGGAACAGGGCCTCTCTCCATAGCACCCTATAGGATGTCCCCTATAGAACTCTCTGAACTTAAGAAACAGATAGAGGAGTTATTGGATAGGAAGTTTATTTGATTTAATGTCTTACCTTGGGGAGCCCCTATGCTCTTGGTAAAGAAAAAAAATGCAACATAAGATTATGTGTGGATTATAAGCAATTGAATAAGGTCACAATTAAGAACAAATACCCATTGCCTAGGATAGATGATGTGATGGACCACTTGAGAGGAGTTGCAATGTTTTCAAAGATTGACTTAAGGTCAGGGTACCATCAAATCAGGGTCAGAGAGGAAGATATTCCTAAGACTGCCTTTAGGACCAGGTACGAGCATTATGTGTATTTTGTAATGTCTTTTGGTCTGACAAATGCACTTGTCATTTTTATGGATTATATGAACAAGATTTTTAGGCCATACCTTGATAGGTTTGTAGTTGTCTTTATAAGTGATATCCTCATTTATTCAAAGACAACTGAGGAGCATAGGGAACATCTTAGGGTAGTTCTAGAAATCATGAAGGAAAAAAGATTGTTTGCTAAGTTCTCAAAATATGAGTTTTGGATGAAGGAGGTGAAATTTTTAGGACACAATTTCAAAAGAGGGGATATCCATGGATCCCAGTAAGATAAAGGTAGTGTTGCAATGGGAGAGACCTACCACCATAATAGAAGTTAGGAGTTTCTTAGGCTTAACTAGGTATTATAGAAGATTCATAAAGGAGTTTTCTCAGATAGCCTTGCCTTTAACTAGGTTGACTAGGTAGGGCAGCCCTTTTGAGTGGAGTCAGAAATGTGAGAATAGTTTCCAAGAGTTGAAAGAAAAGTTGACCACCACACTTATGCTAATGATTCTAGACCCACAAGAACACTTTGAAGTTTATTATGATGCTTCGAAAAATAGGTTAGGTTGTGTGTTGATGCAAAATGGATGAGTAGTTACTTATGCTTCTAGGCAACTCAGACCCTATGAGGAAAACTACCTAACCCATGGCCTAGAACTATCTGCAGTCGTGTTTGCTTTAAAGATTTGGAGGCATTATCTGCATGGGGTTAAGTTTGAGGTCTTTAGTGATCATAAGAGTCTGAAATACTTGTTTGACTAGAAAGAGTTGAATATGAGGCAAATAAGGTGGATGGAGTTTCTAAAAGATTATGACTTTCAATTAAAGTATCATCCAGGTAAGGCCAATGTTGTGGCCGATGCACTTAGCAGAAAACTTCTGCATGCATCCCGAATGATGGTACAAGAGATAGAACTCCTTGAGAGCTTTAGAAATTTGAGTCTGGTAATGACTGTGTTACCACATGGTCTTTGTTTAGAAAGAATAAAGATTCAAAATGATTTGAGTGCTCAAATTAGAGAAGCTCAAGAAGAAGATGAGCAAATCCAGTTGGGAAAGAAAAAGGATTTCAAGAGGGCTCATGATGGGACACTTATGTTTAGAGATAGACTGTGTGTTCCAAGAGAAAGTGAAATCAAAGACAGGATTTCAGAGGAAGCCCATAAGAGTAGATACACTATCCATTTCAGAGCCACAAAGATGTATCAAGAGCTCAAAAAAATATTTTGGTGGCCAAACTTGAAGAGATATAGTTGAGTATGTGTCCAAATGCTTAGTATGCCAAAAAGTGAAAATACAACAACAAATGTAACACCCCAAAATTTCCTATCTTGTAAACAGTAATTTTGACAGTTAACAGAATTTTACTGTTTAGTAATTTTTGGATGCTGTAAAATTATTTTGATTATTCTATCAGTGTATTTAATCGTTTTGAGTGATTTACTCCGTGTCAGGAAAATAAAAATTTTCAGGCCGAGAAAAACTTTACGTAATTTAATTTTTACTGTTAGGTTTTAGTTATTTTACGTGATCTGATTTGATATTTGCGTGTTTTCTAATATTTGTGATTTTTGTGGATGATTATGAATTTTTTTACTGTATGTGAGTCCAGGTGGTCCTATGTGGGCCCAAGTGGCCATATGTGGGCCTAGGTGGGTCCCGTAAAGTAAAAATTTTTCTACGGATAGAAAAATTTGTACTGTTTAGACGGAGACAGGGGATCTTACTAAACCTGAATCTGGAAACAATTTTTATAATTTTTTTACTGTGTTTTGTACTGTATTTATTTATCAGGTGATAAAAATACAGTAAAAATATTATTTGTAGGGTTATAGCAGATAAAAATAATAAAAATTATACTGCGTAGTCAACAAAGAGGGCTTGACTTGATTTGTACCCTTAGATGAGAATACTTAGTTTGAAGATTAACCATTGATTTAATCAACGGTTAAGAAACAAACTTAATAAAGAAGCATTGGATAATCACCATTGATTTAATCAATGGTGTGAGAATAGACTTAGTTAGGAAGGCTTTGATATCAGCTGTCGATTTAATCAACGGTGTAGAATTGGTCTTGAAAAGTGATAGAGACCATTTATGACCATTGGATTTGGATTTAATCAATGGTGGAGATTTGGTCTTCTAAAAAGGCTATGACTAATTATAACCCTTGGATTAAAAGTAAGGAGTAATTTTGACCCTTTATTTTGGAGACACATCTAATGGCTAGGATTAAAAGGAGAAAGATCCAATGGCCTAGATTGAGTCTTTTAATCAAAAGTCTACCTAAATCCTAACTATTGAATTAATCAATGACTAGAAATGTTTCAAATAATGGCTTGAAAAAGATGACAACTTTGAAGAAGCAAGAATGAAGGGGGGGACGTTTCTGAGCTTCATTTTGGAGCTAAAGAAAAAAAAACTTTATGTCATTATTAGATGTCTTGATCAATTATACATAATTATCGGTCATTTTCCTAAAGCAAAAATATTTTCTTCTTTCTCTCCATGCAAGCTACGGCCATGCACTCTAAAGGGGGTCAATTCCTTTACTCATTTTACTTGGTCATTCTTCTAACAATAATTCAAGAAAGCTAAATAAAAGTAAGTCAATTTTGGTGGCTCATTTCCTTTGCATCTCTACGGCAATGGAGAGCAAAATTGCTCTAAATTATTATATCTTTGTGATATATAGTAGAATGTATTTAATTGAACAAAGTAAGACTAAGTCAAATTTGGTGCCTTCTCCAAGTGCTTCCTTTGGCCATGCAAGGAAAAAGGGGGGCCAAAAATCATTTCATTCATTTGCTATCTCACTTTATCACATTTTCTCTCAATGACTTAGTACCAATTATTTGTTCAAATAATTCACTCATTTCGCACTCACTCTCCATGGCAATGCATCCATTTGTGAGGCAAATTATTACAAATCAATTCCTATCATTTTCTATCACTTTGTCTTGGTCAACATGCATTATTATTGATTTGTTTGCATCCTTAGGAGAGTGTTTGGAGGGGGGCACGGTTTTTGGTGCCTTAAGAGGATGGTAAAGTGGAAGACCATCATTATTACTCATTCTTGGTCATTCTTTGTCAATTTCAAGAAGCTAAACTTAGAAAATTTTCTCTCCTTTCTCTTCTCCTCTATGTTTCGGCCATGACCATCAAGAACACCTTCCATCACTTTTTAATTTCATCCAACCACAGATCTTGAATCTACATGATATTCTAAGTAACTTTCATGTTGGAGACTTTCTCTAAATCATTCATCTTCATGGACTTTCTTCAAGAGCCAAGTTATAGGGTATTTGTGGTGAAGTGTAAGGAAACTTCATTTCTTCTCTTTTTTTTCATGTTCTAAACCATGTTTGATCCATGGTTCCTCTTAATCAAGTTTAGTATACTAATTTCTATGTATTTTATTTTGTATTTGAGAAGCCTTTGGTGGTGAAGGACTTGGAAAAAGAAACAAATCAAGAAGCTTTTGAGGATCTTCAAGAGGTAAGAGGGAGATCCATCTCACCAACCAAGTATGATGGTGAGAGATGGTCTTATATTTAATGGATGGTGAATCCATGTGAGGATTCCAATCCATGGTCATGTAATAATTTATATGTATTTATGAGCTTTGATTTATTTGCTTATGCTTGATATGCTTTGCATGATTTTATGGCTTTGATGATATGCTTATATTATGCATGATAAGTATATGGCATGCTTATAGTATTTATGATGAAATATATATATGTGTATGTCATGATGTGGTGATAAAAAGGAATTCAATTTTTGGCTCCAATAGCCAAAGGAGAGGGTTCGGTTTTTGATGCCCTTGATTAGGGTTCATGTTGAAAATTTTCAAGAACAAGGGAATTGATTTTTTTGGGTCCCTAGAACAATGAGAATTTAAGACAAGACACCTAAAAATAGGTGTTCATAAATTAATAATTTCATGAAGGATGAAAATGGATGATTTGAAGAGTATGGAAAATAAACAAAGGGTTTGTTTTTCAAGAGAAAAAAAATACGGTCTTTGAGGAATTTTTATTGATTTATTTTGTGTAGAAAGATCCTAAGTGTTTTTCTAAATATGAGTTTTGAATGAAACGTGATGCATAATTTTTTATTCTCGCATTTTCAAACCCAAGTGCAGGTTGTCTCAAGTAATATATTTCTCGGGAGTCCGAGGTCGATCCACAGGGAATTGTTGAAGATTAATTAAAGTGAAGTGAATATTTTGTTACTACGATTAAAATTATTTACTTGGGTAAAAAGATTCACTCTTAGTAAATAAAATAAAGGTAAAGTCAATTCCTTTTATAACTCAATTAGAATCCTCACAACATGGAGGTTTCAATCAGAAAATACAACATTAAAAGTCCAATTAAAATAATATACGTAATTATATTATGTTTCCTAAAAATATTACTACCACTTATAAATGGGTTAAAGCATTCATTGTGCTAATATTTTGTCTACAACAAATCAAGAACTCCTCTTTACAAAGATGGTTTCTAAATTATAAGAAACAAATTATAATACGTATAATAGTTACTAGAAAAATATAAATCATTTAAGCACAAGAGAAGAATAAATCTAACCTTACTTTATTACCAAGAGCTTCACCCTCTCACACAAGTAAAATAAAACTTAGTTACTCATAGATAAGAAGAAAGAAAGAGAGAAGAAGAAGAAGAAGAAGAACATGACTTTAATTTAGAACAAACGAAAAATACTACAAGAAAACCTAGTAACAAAATGACATCATTTTGGTAACTAACACCTAACATCCTTAATGATCTGCCAAGGCCCCCTTTTATAGAGGTTTAGAGATACAAAATGACAAGCGGGCTGAGTCATTAGTGGTTGGATGAGTGGAAAATGAGTGAAAAATGCCAAATGACTTTAGGTGAGTGGGAAATTATGGAGATTCCTTGTCTCCGAAATCATGCAGCTCTGAAGTCATTGCATTCGTCATTTTTGAACCAAGTGGTCTTCATGAAAGTTGTAGGCTTGGATCTTAGCTTTCAAATGGCTTTGGTTTGAGTCCAATATCATTTCTCTAACTCCAGATATGCTCAAATTACTGAACACTACCCAGGCCTAGTCATAGCTCCTCTGTTCTGACTTCCAAGCCCAATATCAACTTCAAGGAGTCTGATTCCATAGGTTAAGCTGTCAGGAAAAACACTCTGCTTCTTGGTTCAATCCCAATTTGAATTATCTACTCATGTGATTAGGCCTTTGAGGTCTTCATGAAAGTTATAGAACTCTCTCTTATATTTCAAATGCCACTAGAATCACCTCCAAAGACCACCTACAGCCTAAGATATGACCCAAATACGAAAAGCAGAGTGTAAGATATGAATCATGCTGAAAAATTCAATTAAGTTCAATTTGAGTCCAAACTTACAAAACATAATAAAACTCAATCAATTAAGTACATAGAGAGTGTAAATGACTAAGAATGAAAGCTTATTAATGTATCAAATATATGATTATCAAACTCCCCCACACTTAGCTTTTTGCACTCCTGAGCAAAACACATAAGATCACTCACAAAAAAAATGAAACAGATTCAAAAGCTAAACACTCTAAAAGACTCAATTTCTAATAATATTTAAAAATGAAGAGCAATCATTCAAGTAATCAAAACATTCATGAGGTAACATATCTTCACTTCTCAAATCAACAAGCAAGGATATTTCAATTGAAAAGCATGAGTTAAGAATGATAGATTTTCACAAGATTCACTCTCAATCCCTCAAGTGTTTAAAAGGTAGGTATTTCACTCAATTCAACCCATGAAAATTGCACTACCATAAGCTTGCTTATCTTCTACTTCTCCACTACTCAGAACACATGCACACATAAATCATGAGGACTTTATTCAAGGTTGTAATGGGGTCAAGGTAAAGGAAGAGGTAATATAGATATGACAAGTTAAACACTAGAGAATAAAAGAACATGAGAGCTGAATTCAATTAACAAACATGAAAATTCATCCCAACTCCACCTAATACAAATTCCCTTTACATATTCTTTTCCTTTCCTTTATTACCTTGTTGACCCTCTTCTTTTTACAATTTTTTTTTGATTGATTTTTTTGATTTTTTTTTCTACAAAAAGAACATCATATATACATTTTTTTTAACCATTCTGCACACACACCCCCACACTTGTTCAAGAACTCATCGAATGACAAAGCTAATGTTCTCTTATTCCCTAAGGTCAAGTAAGAACATGATTTTTCATTTAAGGCACATAATGAGTTCGAAACAAAGAATAGTCAAATAAGCTCAAAGGGGTTAATCAAAGGGAAATAGGTCATTTCTAATGCTTTATGTTACCAGGAATCAGAGAATTTCCAAGAAGTCATAAGAGTGCTTGATATCATATTGAGACAACATGCTGCTAAACAAGGCTGGCTATTTGATTAAAGTAGCTATTTGAAGAAAAATGTCTCAATCATATTTATGTATGCATATGAAAATGTAGTCTAAAAAAGAATCAAAGCAAGTTCTAGAGTAATAATTTCATGAGTGAGATTCACACAAGAAAGAAAAGAATGGTACAAATGTTCAATCCATTCATCAATAGGCTCAAAATCTCACAAGGCATAATTCTATTATTCTCAGTCCACCAATTCAACATCCATAACCAAGCATTGAATTTTAAGAAAGAAGACAATTTACTTAATCATGCAAATTTCCCTGAATTCGAATTGCTACTTCTACATAAACTAGTTTCTACCCCAATTACTCCTTACTCTGCCATCAATTTTTGATGCGTCTCAAGAGTAAATAACTTACTCTTTACTCTGCCATCCCTAATTACTTTTGTTGTTAATAAATTGATGACAAACACAACAAACATATTAACAAACATACTTTTGAATTTTTTTTTTTTGGTTTTTTTTAATATAAACACAATAAACATATTAACAA
This sequence comes from Ormosia semicastrata, assembly GCA_029884595.1. Lineage (NCBI taxonomy): Eukaryota > Viridiplantae > Streptophyta > Magnoliopsida > Fabales > Fabaceae > Ormosia > Ormosia semicastrata. Next base: position 12,636,750 of record JAQQTO010000048.1, on the reverse strand, counting down.
ACATACTTTTGAATTTTATTTTTTTTGGGTTTTTTTTTTTACAACCATCCTTCTCTCCAACCAGATCACAACATTGTCCTCAATGTCAAAACATAGATAGGAAAAAGGATAGAATATATTACCTGTTACTGCAATTACTGAAAAGAAAAACCTCACACAAATCAGAAACAAAGTATGATAAATAAAACTAAAGTTTGTAATTATTTAAATAGTTGGAGTGTCTTGGCTGGCTTTCTTTTCATTTTGCTTCCTTCACCACTTCCTTTAACGCTTCCTTCGAACCAATCTATCTGAGCTGTTACTGGATCAGGTTCATAAACAAAAGCTTCTAATTTATCAATCAACTCATCAACAGTAGAAGCAGAGATAAAGAGTCGTCTTGCAGAAGGTGTGACAAATTTCTGTTCCACAGCATGGTCAACAAAAGATAATAAATTATCAAAGAAATTATTAACATTCAACAAACCTATGGGTTTATGGTGGATGTTCAATTGGGCCCAAGAGACAACTTGAAAGACTTCTTCCAAAGTACCAAAACCACCAAGTAAGACAATGAATGCATCAGAGTTTTCAAGCATCGCCTTCATTCATCCATGCATAGATGATACCTGAATTTCCAGTCCAATTGTCTTTCCAACAATGTTCCTTCGAGTGAAAGGTTCAGGAATGACACCTAAAACTTGACCACCTCTTATATGTGCAGAAAGTGATACAGCCCCCATTAACCCAATGCTACCTCCCCCATATACAACACAAATGTTCCTTGCAGCAAGTGTTCTACTAACAGTGCTTGCTGCGTTTACAAACTCTAAGCCCTTCCCATAACTTGTCCCATAAAATACACAGATACTGACAAATCTATGAACAGAAGAAGAAACTCCCTCCATTTCTACACTCACACTCTCTTTGAATAATTATGAGTTGCAAGAAAGTGAAGAAAATGAAGTGTTTAAATAGGGAAGAGAATAGAAAAAGTAATAATAGCTCCTATACAGGTAGGTTGGCTGGTGTCAGAAAAGTTTAAAAATTTAAAAATAATGATAATAATAATAATTTTGTTTTTGTTTTTGTTTTTTTTTTGTTTTTTTTGTTTTTTTTTTACTTTAAGAAAACCATCAGGGTAAAGAAGTCTAGAAACCCCCGAAGGATCCCATCCAAAGGATCGTCTGTCCAAAACTAAAATTCAACAAAATCATACAAAGATAAAATAATAATAACAAATGATTACATACCTTTATGTACAGGTTTCATGGCGAGATCTTTATACTTTGCAAGGCGTCATGAGTGCGATAATACCAAGACGGCTCACCAATTTGGGCATTCTTCTCCCTCCCGCTTGTGAGGATATTTTGGATTGAGCTACGACGCCACTAATTAAAGTGCGTAAATCGACACTATCACCAACGACCACGCCAAATGAGAGGTCGTTGAAGAGCCCATGACATTAAATCACGGGATTCACTCGGAGGCATTGTCACGCGAGAATGCAAACACGGACACTTCTTTCTCGTCCATCGCCAATAGCGAGCCTTTGGTTAAAACACAGGAATGCTTGCGCGGCTCTCTACAGCAGCATGGCACACGAATCTTATTTACCGACTAGCGTGCGAAGGTCCACCCGAGTCAATGACGGGTCTACCACTCCACTGGCAGGGGCTCCTAATCTAATTAAAGACCAAGTACAATCGAAGTTTCGCCCTTTTTTATTCTTTTTTATTTCATTTTTTCTCATTTTTTCTCTTTTTTTTTTTGGATAATGTACAAGATAATATATACATGTTGTTGTGATTGTGGCTCACATCTTCCTCTGGTTTCACGTCCAGAAACGGCTTAAACGCTTTCTATGAGTCGAGGATAAGCTTCCCATCCAATTTTCTTATAAATTGACAAACAGGGTCTTTTTGAGTCAGATTCCCAAGACTGTAACGCTCTTGCTCATCCTTGAAGAGATTCCACAAACTAAGAAGTTCACGCTGCACAACTCCACAAGAATGCGTCTTAAGAGTCAATAAGATATTATCTAATGACTCCTTACTCAGTCCATTCTTAATGAAGAATATTTTATCTTCTCTGTTTACGGAAACCATCCCCAAAAGAGCGACATCGCATGTTGCAATTCCATCGTGCACACTTGTAGCAAACTTTCATTCTTTTTGCTCTTCTCCTTTTTGAAAATAAACTTTTACCGAGACCAAGCATGTATGGGACAAATGAATCTGAAGATTCACCAGCTAAACGAACCTTTGCTTCGATTATCCAGTGTATATCTTCTGGGATGCCCTTATACATTAACAATCTCAGTCTTTCACACCTAACTTCATAGACTTTTGTTAGAGCATTTAGAGGGAGAGAAGGAAAATGTTTTCTTAGATTTGAGAGAATGACATCCATTTTAAAAGGAGAAGAAATCAGTTATTATGGGAAACTGAAAAATAAATCGACTTGAGAGTCACGGAGTACCGTTATCCGCCATTTAACCGGGAACACAAAGAACTACAAAAGAAAGAAACAACATTAAAATAAATTCTACTCATAACAAGGATTAGAAAGAGAAATGGATTCTACCTCAACAACTTGATGTTCCAAAAATGGTTTGAGTCTTTGTCCATTGACCTTAAATACAATATCATTCCTAGGATTCTCAATGTCTATGGCCCCATAAGAATACACATGTTTGACAATATAAGGACCAATCTACCTAGATCTCAATTTTCCAGGGAATAGATGAAGACGAGAATTATAAAGCAGAACTTTTTGACCAATTTCAGAAGTTTTTCTCAAAATTGATTTGTCATGAAAAGCTTTTGTTCTAGCTTTATAAATCTTTGAGTTTTCATATGCATCATTTCTTAATTCCTCAAGTTTATTCAATTGCAATTTGCGTAACTTAGAAGCATCATCAAGACTTAAGTTGAAAGTTTTAATGGCCCAAAATGCTTTATGCTCCAATTCTACAGGCAAATAACAAGGTTTTCCATAAACTAACCGATAAGGAGACATGCCCAAAGATGTTTTAAAAGCAGTACGGTAAGCCCAAAGTGCATCATTTAGTCTTAAAGACTAATCTTTACGATTTGGGTTAACCATTTTTTTCAAAATTTGTTTAATCTCCCTATTTGCTAATTCAACTTGTCCACTTGTCTGAGGATGATAAGGGGTTGCAATTTTGTGGGTAATGCAATATTTCTTCATTAAGGATTCAAATGGTTTATTGCAAAAATGTGTTCCCCCATCACTGATGATAGCTCGAGGAATTCCAAATCGACTCAAAACATTTTCTTTTAAAAATTTTAGAACAATTTTATGATCATTGTGCCGACATGGAATCGCCTCAATCCATTTTGAGACATAATCAACTGCAACCAAAATGTACACAAATCCAAAAGATAATGGAAATGGACCCATGAAATCAATTCCCCAACAATCAAAAATTTCAATGACAAGGATAGGGTTCAAAGGCATCATATTTCTTTTAGAAATGGACCCCAATTTTTGACAACTTTCACAACTTTTACAAAAAGTATAACTGTCCTTGAATAAAGTGGGCCAATAAAATCCACACTGCAAGATTTTCGCAGCTGTTTTCTTTGAAGAAAATGACCTCCACATGCTTCTGAATGACAAAATTTAATGACATTACTTACCTCATTGTCGGGTACACATATCCGAAAGATTTGATCAGGACAATATTTAAACAAATATGGGTCATCCCAAAAGAAAATTTTCACCTCAATCAAAAACTTTTTTCTGTCTTGGTGTGTCAACTGAGGCGGCATCTTACCTGTTACAAGAAAATTGACAATGTTAGCAAACCAAGGCATCAAATTGACAGAAAATAAAAATTCATCGGGAAAAGAATCATTGATAGGTGTGCTATCAAAAGATGAGCCTGTTGTTAGCCTTGACAAATGATCTGCAACAATATTTTCAGCTCATTTCTTGTCTTTTATTGTGATGTTGAATTCTTGAAGCAATAAGATCCACCGTATCAATCTAGGTTTGACATCCTGTTTAGACATTAAATATCTAATAGCAGCATGATCAGTGAAAACAACAGTGGATGAACCAATTAAATAAGCCCAAAATTTGTCCAATACAAAAATTACAGCAAGTAGTTCTTTTTCAGTAGTGGTGTAATTCATTTGTGCACTATTCAAAGTTCGACTTGCGTAATAAATTACATGAGCCTTACCTTCCTTTCTTTGGCCTAAAACAGCGCCAACAGTAAAATCACTAGCATCACACATCAACTCAAAAGGCAAAGACCAGTTAGGAGATTGCATGATAGGAGCAGAAGTCAAAAGACCGATTAATTTTTCAAAAGATTTCTGACAATCTTGAGTCCAATCAAATGGTATATCTTTTGTTAGAAGATTACATAAAGGTCTAGATATGGCACTAAAGTCCTTTACAAATCTTCTGTAAAATCCTGCATATCCTAAAAAGGAACGAACTTCTCTGACTGTTTTTGGGAAAGGCAAATGAGCAATTAATTCAACTTTGGCCTTATCAACTTCAATTCCCTTAGAAGATATCACATGACCTAACACTATTCCTAAGGTAACCATGTAATGACATTTTTCCCAATTTAACACAAATCCTTTTTCTTCGCATCTTTTAAGAACTTTTTCCAAATTGTTAAGACAATTTTCAAAAGAATTTCCAAAAACTATCAGATCATCCATGAAAACCTCTAAATAATGCTCAATCATGTCACTGAAAATACTTAGCATGCATCTTTGAAAAGTTGCCGGAGCATTACAAAGACCAAAAGGCATTCTTCTATATGCAAAAGTGCCAAAGGAACAAGTAAAAGTGGTATTTTCTTAATCGTCCAATGCAATTGGTATTTGATTATACCCTGAATAACCATTAAGAAAACAATAGTAGGGATGTCCTGCTACTCTTTCTAGAATCTGATCAAGAAATGACAATGAAAAATGGTCTTTCCTAGTGGCTGCATTCAATTTTCTAAAATCAATACACATACGCCAACTAGATGAGACTCGGGTAGGTATTAATTCTCTTTTTTCATTTTCAACCACTGTTATTCCAGATTTCTTAGGCACAACTTGTGTAGGGCTTACCCACTGGCTATCAGAGATAGGATAGATAATTCCAACATCAAGTAATTTAAGAACTTCAGCTCTAACTACCTCTTTCATGTGTGGATTTAATCTTCTTTGAGGTTGTTGAGATGTTTTAGCATTATCCTCTAAATGTATTCTATGTGTAAAAATTAATGGATTAATGTCTTTGATATCCTTTAATGTCCATCCAATTGCATTTTTATGCCTTTTAAGTACTTCTATCAACTTACCTTCTTGTTCTTTGGTCAGGGATGAGGAAATTACCACTGGAGAGCTTTGTTCTTCTCCCAAAAATGTGTACTTCAACCTATCAGGTAATGGCTTCAGTTCCAGTGTGGGTACTTCTTCATGGGCATCATCATTCATGGATTTTAGCTCTTCGAATCTTGGCTTCCATGCTTTGTATTCCATTTCCTGTGTACAGTCAAGCAAAGAGCATATTTCAGAAACATCATCATCTAATTGTGTAGCTGAATCAAATGAATTAATTAAACAGATTTCTAATGGGTCAGAAGAACTCCTGATTTGAATATGATCATCTATAATGGCCTCAATCCCTTCAATCTCTTCCTTTTCATCATAAACTTCTTGTGGTTGCTTGCATATGTTGAAAACATTAAGCTCCAGTGTCATATTTTCAAAAGTTAGCTTCACCACTCTATTTCTGTAATTTATCAAAGCATTAGATGTTGCTAAAAATGGGTGACCCAAAATAATAGGAACTGACTTAGAACTATCAACCATAGGTTCAGTTTCCAAGATAATAAAATCCACAAGATATATGAATTTATCAACTTATACCAACACATCTTCTACTATTCCTTTTGGAATTTTAATTGATCTATCAGCAAGTAGAAAAGTTACAGAAGTTAGTTTTAGCTCACCAAGGTTGAGTTGCTGATAAACTGAATATGGAAGCAAATTAACACTAGCACCAAGACCAAGTAAAGCTCGTTCAATTTTATGTTCACCAATAATGCATGAAACTATAGGACAACCAGGGTCTTTATATTTCAACTCATTATTGTTTTGAATAATGGAGCTTACCTGTTCAGTCAAAAATGCATTCTTTTTCACATTATGTTTCCTTTTAACAGTGCACAAGTCTTTCAAAAATTTGGCATAACAAGGAATCTGCTTGATAGCATCTAACAGAGGAATATTGACCTTCACTTGTTTAAAGATTTTAAAAATATCATTGTTATGATTCACTTTACTTGAATTGTTTAATGCTTGAGGAAATGGGGGTGAAGATGAAGGTTTGATCTCCTTTTGGCTAAGTGGCTGATCAACTCCTTCCTCATCTTTGGGCATTGACTCATCATCTTTCTCAAAAAGTTCAGGAATTTGTTTTTCAACAACCTTTCCACTCCTAAGAGTTATCACTGAGTTGACTTGATCTATTTTTTGACTTTCTGAACTACCCTCATTTAGGCTAAACTGACCCTTAGGATTTGGTTGAGGTTGAGAGGGAAACTTTCCTTTCTCATGAATGGCAAGTGCAGAAGAAAGTTTAGCAAGAGTATCTTTTATGTCAATCATGGTTTGATTGTTGTGGTTATTGATGGCTTCTTATTTTTCCATGAATGCATGCAATGTTCCTTCAAGGTTTTTCCTATATGGAAGGACATAGGGTGCATATCCTTGAGGATTTTGAGAATCTTGTTGTGCCTGAGGAGGTGGTGGTTGCATGAATTGTGGCTGGTTGCTATTCCTCCAACTAAAGTTCAGGTGATTTCTCCATCCCGGATTGTATGTATCTGAAAAAGAAGAAGTGAATGACTTTTTAAAATTATTCATTACATTTACTTGCTCATGCACAACTTCTTTAAAAATAGAAATTTTTGGACATTCATTTGTTGAGTGTCCTAATTCATCACAAATGCCACAAATTTCTTTATTTTGCACAGATTTGATTTCTTTTACTTTCCCTGATTCCATAGCTTCAACCTTTCTAGCCAAACTAGCAAACTTTGCATTTAGATCTTCTTCTTGACTAAGATGATATTTTCCTTTACAAACATTTGCAAGGTTAAATCTAATTGAATTTTTGGAAGAATTAGTACCATGCCAAAATTGAGAATTTTCAGCCAAATGGTCTAAATAGTCTAAAGCTTCTTCAGGTTCTTTATCAAGAAATTCACCATTGCACATTATTTCCACAAATTATTTGGTTTCGGATGTTAACCCTTCATAAAAGAAGCTTATAGTGCGTCATTTTTCAAAACCATGATGTGGGCAAGAATTCAACAAATCTTTAAAATGTTCCCAACTTTGAAAATATGCTTCATTGGAATTTTGGGAAAAATTTTGGATTTGTCTTTTCAAAGCATTGGTTTTATGTGTTGGAAAAAATTTCTTCAAAAACTCACATTGCATTTCTTGCCATGTGCCAATTGATCTTGGTTTCAAAGTGTTAAGCCAAGTTTTTGCTTTATCTTTCAAAGAAAAAGGAAACAATTTAAGCTTAACAACCTCTTCAGTGCAAGTTTGATCATGAAAAGTGCTACATACTTCCTCAAATTCTTTTAGATGTAAATATGGGCTTTCAGATTCTAAACCATAGAAATTAGGAAGTAAAGAAATCATACCTGGCTTGAATCTAAAATTGTTGGCATTGAGTGGAAAGATAAAACATGATGGACTAGAATTTCGAGATGGTTACAGATACTCACGCATAGTTCGCAACGGTTGATTTTTATGTTCATCATGCACACTTTCATTTTCAGCCATTGTGCTTAATGTGTGTGATTGTGATTCAAACAAATCAATATGTAAAGTACCTAGATTAACTCTAACCAAACGACCAGAATTTAAATCACGATACCAATTAAGCATAAACAAGTAACTTATAGTAGAAAAAATAAAATGTACAAGCTAGCAGTATAAATTGTCCATTAAATATTAACAAAGGTGTGGTATAAACCAACCACCAAATAAGTTAATAAGCATAAAAATTAAAAAGTTAGTATACAGATAAATTAAAATGTTAGAAGCAGAAAAAGTAAAAAGTTAGATAGCTGATAAAGTAAAAAGTTAGATATACAAAATTTGATGCACAGAAATTTAGTATATATACAAAATTTTTACAACAGAAATTCAGTCTTCAAATCAAGTCCCCGGCAACGACGCCAAAAACTTGATGCATAATTTTTTATTGTCGCATTTGCAAACTCAAGTGCAGGTTGTCTTAAGTAATATATTTCTCAGGAGTCCAAGGTCGATCCACAGGGGATTGTTGAAGATTAATTAAAGTGAAGTGAATATTTTGTTACTACGATTAAAATTATTTACTTGGGTAAAAAGATTCACTTTTGGTAAATAAAATAAAGGTAAGATCAATTCCTTTTATAACTCAATTAGAATCCTCACAACATGGAGGTTCCAATCGGAAAATACAACATTAAAAGTCTAATTAAAATAATATACGTAATTATATTATGTTTCTTAAAAATATTACCACCACTTATAAATGGGTTAAAGCATTCATTGTGCCAATATTTTGTCTACAACAAATCAAGAACTTCTCTTTACAAAGATGATTTCTAAATTATAAGAAACAAATTATAATACGTATAATAGTTACTAGAAAAATATAAATCATTTAAGCACAAGAGAAGAATAAATCTAACCTTACTTTATTATCAAGAGCTTCACCCTTTCACCCAAGTTAAATGAAACTTAGTTACTCATAGATAAGAAGAAAGAAAGAGAGAAGAAGAAGAAGAAGAAGAACATGACTTTAATTTAGAACAAAGAAAAATTACTACAAGAAAACCTAGTAACAAAATGGCATCATTTTGGTAACTAACACCTAACATCCTTAATGATCTGCCAAGGCCCCCTTTTATAGAGGTTTAGAGATACAAAATGACAAGGGGGCTGAGTCATTAGTGGTTGGATGAGTGGAAAATGCCAAATGACTTTAGGTGAGTGGGAAATTATGGAGATTCCTTGTCTCTAAAATCATGCAGCTCTGAAGTCATTGCATTCGTCATTTTTGAACCAAGTGATCTTCATGAAAGTTGTAGGTCTGGATCTTAGCTTTCAAATGGCTTTGGTTTGAGTCCAATATCATTTCTCTAACTCTAGATACGTTCAAATTACTGAACACTGCCCAGGCCCAGTCACAGCTCCTCTGTTCTGACTTCCAAGCCCAATATCACCTTCAAGGAGTCCGATTCCATAGGTTAAGCTGTCAGGGAAAATACTCTGGTTCTTGCTTCAATCTCAATTTGAGTTATCTACTCGTGTGATTAGGCCTTTGAGGTCTTCATGAAAGTTATAGAACTCTCTCTTATCTTTCAAATGCTACTAGAATCACCTCCAAAGACCACCTACAGCCCAAGATATGACCCAAATACAGAAACAATGTAAGATATGAATCATGCTGAAAAATTCAATTAAGTTCAAGTTGAGTCCAAACTTACAAAACATAATAAAACTCAATCAATTAAGTACATAGAGAGTGTAAATGACTAAGAATGAAAGCTTATTAATGTATCAAATATGTAATCATCAAAACGGGCAAACATTGATTTTAAGGATTTGCAAAGAAAGTGAACAAGGATTTGCAAAGAAAGTGAAAAAGGATTTGTAAAGAAAGTGAAAAAGGATTTGAACAAATGGGTTTGGTTTTATAATCATCGGTATTTCAGTTTTGAAAATAAAATTTTAATGGTTTTGTTTGTGTAAAATCATATCAATTTAGAAGGAAAAATATTTTGATAATTTTCAATAGTCATGTCCACGTTTTCGAAGGCTTGTAATGCATTGATTTTGATGAAACAAAGTGATTTTTCAAGTGAAAATATAATTAATTTAATACAAGGAATTTGAAAAGGGAATCAGAGTATTTTAGCACTTGAGAAATGAATTTTTATGTAAATGGAAAAGAGAGGTTGCAAGTGAGCCTCAATTTGTTTTAAAAAGAATTTATTTTTGTTAAAATTGATTTTAAAAAAATGAAGAATACAATAGTGATTTGGTATTTTCTAACGTGTAACTCATCCATTGGATTTTAGAAAGCGTTAGTAATTTTTAAAGTTAGAAACATTGATCTAATTCAATGAAATTGTGAATTTGTAGAATATATTGTGAAAAAAGGATTTTCTTGAGTAAGAAGATATATTAAATGAAGTAGAAAGTTATATTATTTTGAGGAAGGTTGATTTGGAAATGATTTGGAAAAAATGGAGAATATAATGATATTTTAAAAATTTACTAACGTATAACTTATTTTCGAGTTTTGAAGTGCGTTAGAAAATGTTAAGTTTTGAAACGTTGATTTATATCAATGGAAAAGTGATTTTGTGAATTATATTTTGGAAAAGGACTTCTTGAGTAAAGAAATGTGGAAAAAGATTTTTTTGAGTAAAGAAAATGTGTTAAATAAAGTATAAAGTCATATTATTTTGAGAAAAGTAGAAATGGAATTTTTGAAGAATGAGAAATATTTTCTGTGATTGAATTGTAGTGAAAAAAATTATTTACGTATCTTAAAAATGTAATTTTTAAAGTACGTGATTTGAAATACAGTAAAATATTTCTAAGTGTTTGGAAATACAGTAAAATATTTTTATGCGATTTGAAATATGATAAAATATTACTACGCAATTGGAGATGCGTTGAAACATTTTAAGTGATTTGAATTACGTTTAAATATTTTACTTAATTTGAACTACTGTTGAAAAATCACTATGTGATTTAAAAATGATAGAATATTTTTACGTGATTGTGAAAATGACATGTTTTGCCTGTAATTGGCATTTGGTGCATTATACATGCATTGGAAAGATATGTCTGTGATTGGATTTGGTGCATTATACGTGCATTGGAAAAATATGCGTTGAAGCATATGATTACATTGAACAAATGAAATTGAAAAGATTTGGCCCTTTGGGGTTGGACTTGCACTGATATATTCATGCATTGTATAAAATATAGCTAATAGCTATTATGACCCTTGTGGTTGAAGAAGGAATGAGAATTGATAGTGAGGTCTATGATGGATCTTGAGGGCGTCGAGGCGCGGCGGTCGACCAGTGGACAATTGGTGAGTACCATGTGCCACTTGGCCATGCAGTCCGTTGCAACGCATTGACGATACCCGACAAGAACACGATTCTTTTCAACGACTGGGAGATTGTCTTTGGGCTAAGGCTGACAATTAACTAGAGCATTCTTCTCGAAATTGTGAAAACCTCCATGGAGTTGTTTTTGATAAACTGAGTCTTTGTGCATATGCATAAATCTGAGCATTTATATCTGCATGATATATTAATTGAGGAATGTTGGCTATGACAATTGTTTTGAGTACTTGGATGATGATTGAACTGATAAATGATTAGATTATGATAGTTGATTAATGCTGATAGCATGATTATGGTATGATCTATCTGTATGATATACTGTTTGTGTTATCTCTGTACTGCCATGTTGGTAATGGCGTAGGTGATCTCACCTCTTTGTTATGCTGTTTTGCTGTGTCTGTACTGTTAAAATCAAATAATAGAAGGATCGAGTTGTCTTAGACATAACGGGCGATGGATACTCTGAGATTGGTGACAACAATAAGGAGTGGACATTCAGGACTCGAAGGTGTGCAGTGTTGACAAAGGAGCAGATGTCTAATGCGTCAAGATGGACAGAAAAATGAATAAGTATGTTAAAGTTTCTCGTTAGTGTTGTACCGTGCTATTAAGTAGGACCCGTCATGGGGTTTGCTACTGATAAAAAAATAAGTCTGTTAATTTTATATATTTTTTTAAATTATGATATTAATTAGTATCAATATTGCATAATGAATAGTTAAAATATGATTTTCAAAATTACTTAATATTTTCAATAAATTTATGTTTCAGTAAAGAAATGTGATGCCCTAAGGAGGATGTTACACCAAAGACCTTCAGGACTTCTTCAATCCTTGGATTTTCTAGAGTGGAAATAGGAGAGTATATTAATGGATTTTATGATAGGATTGCCAAAGACACAGTTAGGCCATGATGCTATTTGGGTTATAGTGGATAGATTAACAACATTTGCGCACTTTTTGGCCATAAAGCTAACTGGCAATTAGATAGACTAGCCTAGTTATATCTCTAAGATATAGTTAGATTGCATGGAATCCCGTCTAGTATAATATCAAATACAGACCCTAGATTCACTTCTAGATTTTGGGGAGCCTTGCAAAAAGCCATTGAGACAAAGATGAGGTTTAGCAAACCTACCATCCATAAACAGATGGCCAAACTGAGAGAACCATCCAGACTTTAGAAGATATGGTGAGGGCTTATGTGCTAGACCAACAGGAAAGTTGGGATAAGTTTTTACCCCTTATAGAGTTTTCTTACAACAATAATTATCATACCAGTATAGGAATGACACCTTATGAGGCCTTGTATGGCAAAAAATGTAGATCACCCTTATATTGGTATAAAATAGGGGAACAGACTATCCTAGGGCCAGGTTTGGTACAACAGACCATAGAGCAAATCAAGATGATCAAGGATAGGATGTTAGCAGCCCAAAGGAGGCAGAAAAGTTATGTTGATGAGAGAAGAAAACCTTTAGAATTCAATGAAAGAGAACATGTGTTCCTCAGAGTCAATCCTACTATGGGAGTTGGCAAGGCTATCAAAACCAGAAAATTGACTCCTCAGTTTCTTGGTCCCTTTCAGATCTTAAAAAAAAGTCAGACCAGTTGCTTACCAAATAGCCTTGTCCCTCAATTTGTCAAACCTTCATGATGTTTTCCATGTTTCCTAACTCCGAAAGTATAATCCAAATCCTTCATACATTCTAGAAAATGAATCAATACAGTTAAAAAATGATTTAACTTATGTACTTAGACTTGTAAGGATCATGGATAGGACTATGACAGAACTCAGAGGGAAACAAATGCTTTATTATCCATGATAACCATCACCCAAGGGATACCTAACCTTTACAATCCTTTGAGGAATACCTCACTCTCTTTACAGAATAATCAAAGCATAGATGAAAGAAAACTCGCATAAAAGTGGATAATATAAATTGAAGTTCAATAGGTATCAAGGAATCACACTAAAGCTCTAGGCATGGTTTTTTTATAGAAATGATAGTAAAACTTGAATTTAATGCTCAATAATGATTTTCATATTAATTTCCAACTTGTCTTTAATGCCCAAACACTTTCATTTATAGTCCAAAGCAATTAAGAGTCATTGGTGGTTGTTAGGGGCATTAAATGCTCTAATAGAGTCGTTGGAAGGTGTTTTCTGCTATCCCAGATAATCGGTTATTGATTTCCAATAACTGGTTATTTGGTTTAGCATAATCGGTTATTAGAAATCCATAACCGGTTATGAGCCTTTTTAAAAGAAAGGTGTGCCTTTAACTTAATGAATAACCAGTTATAGATATTCCATAATCAGTTATTGCATACTTGTTTTGAAAACTGATATTTAAAAAGGTCATAACTTTGTTACTCATCTGGTTTAAGTAAATGACCACTAATTGAAAAGATCATTGAGTTTATTTTCATATGAAACAAGTTTCAGAAAAAAACTCAAAGTATTTTGAAAGATATCAGTAAAAGAGTAACCAAATGTCAGTTTTGCAAAACACAAACTTGACTATTTTTCATAGATTTGAACTACCACCAAGACCAATTTTTCAAAACATGTTTGTTGGACATTTTAACAAGTAAAAAACATTTGTAAAGATTTTAAAACAAATTTGAGCTCAATGTGATTCTTATTTACCTTTATACAAGATCTAAGTCCTATAAGCTAAACTTGAAGATCCTTGAGACTTGATCTTTTGCTTTCTCGTTACAATGCTTACTCCTGATACTTGGACTATCCTACAAAGTATTTCTTACTTAAACAAACATAGTTAGTCCAAATTCATAATTTAATATCTTTATATGCATGATTCATAAATGTATAACTCTAGTTAGTCTAACATACATATAAGACTTTCATAGATACATCTAAATAAGACATTTATCAATTACTAATAGATATGTTCAATATAGGATGCAACAAAGAACACTTTGCACATTTTCATTTAAATAGAGTCAAATCTAATATTAATTTAATACAAATTATATGACACATTATTAAATATATTCTATAAAAGATGTTATAAAGAATATGCTTGATTCTTATATGAAATATAACAAGTTGGAGTACATGATCATGCATGATCCAATATAATCTATTAAGTACATCTATGTAGCATAAGCATCATTCTATTTGGTTTGTATTTGTCATCATCAAAACTTAACATATTAAATCATTGGGGCAAACTTATTTCCACATTCCTTTGGAAAAGGTGTTATGGGAGGGAGGTGACTCAGAGGAGGCCACGTGGGAGTTCGAATCCCACATGATGGAAGATCATCCAAAGCTTTTTGAATAAGTTAAACAAATTTTGAGAACAAAATTTATAATAAAAAAAAGAGGGAGAATTGTAATATTCTCTCTTACCAGATAGACGTAATCAAGTTATAGGAGCTCAATAATATTAGTAAAGGTTACCAGTTAATTTTGGTAATTTTTAGGATTCGTTTATGCATAAAATTATAACACGGAATGTGAGAAATGACCCTTATAAAATTTGGACTATTGTGAAAATGGTTGAAAAAATAGAAATAAATGGGGAAGATTTATTTCTAAGCTATGAAAAATTAAGATGGATATCTGAAAGCTTCTTAATTCATTCATTAGGTTTAATTTAACAAAGGAAAGAATAATGAAACTTAGATACCGACAATGCAGTAAAAGAAAAGTGCTGGAATATTAATAAGGAAAATACAATTAAATCCTAGAATTTTCTATGATATCTAGGAAGGTTAGAAAATTAATTTCTAAAAGATTAAAGTGCTCTTAGCAGATAAAAAGGTTACTAGTTGGAATGCATTTTGAAAATGCTTCCCACGTCTCTTACTATTCTATTCTGAAGCGTTTCACCTAACATTTGATATTTTGATACTTTCCTTCACTTTTTCCTACTCCTTCACGCTTCATTCTTTCCATTCTCATTCTTTCTTAGTTTTTCACTCTCACTCACTCTCTATTCTCTCAACCTCACATCCAGTAGAAGAAAAGAAAGGAAACAAGAAAATCAAGAAGGGAGCAAGTGAAGGAGAGGGAGGAAGCAACCAAGTAAAGAACAAGGGAAAGGGAAAGAGGAAGGTGGAAATTTGAGATAGGGATTTTCTTAACCTTGCTCATCTTTTTCTTCCTTTTGAGAATGATAAGTTGATGTTTTTGTTGAGATTTGAGTTGATAAGTGAAAGTGATGCTTTTATATGTGATTATAAACTCAGGGTTCAAACTTTGATTTTGAGTCATGGAAACTTTGAGATTTCAAAAATGGGTTTGAAACTCATATTGAGATTTACCATTTTATTGGGTGTTTGAAAACATATCATTATATGTGCTAAAGTCGATGATTTCTTGTTGTTTACTTGCTTGTTTTTTATATGTTGATAGAAATATATTTGATTAGAATGAAGAAAATGGAGGAAACAACAAGAAAACGATGTAGGAATCTGATTTTGCAACTTATTATTCAAATAACGGGCTTGTTATTCAAATAACAAGTATCGGGAATGTTAGAATATTAGTGTGTTATTTGAATAAGGAGAGCCTTATTCAAATAACAAGTTATAGAGTGCATAACAATAAGCTGTTATTCGAATAACATTTGTTCGAATAACATCACATGTTATTCGAATAACAAAGCCTTATTTTTAGAATTTGAACCTTTTTAAGAGTATTAAATGAAGTGTTTTCAAATGTTCCCACTATGATTAGTGATTTCAATTATGAATGGACACTTTGTGTCAAGATTATGGATTGATAAAATTTTGAAAATCAAATTATGAGATGATATGATGAATAACTCTCTTGCATGCTTGATATGATATAGATGCATATTACTATGAGATGAGATGAAATGATGAAATGTTTTTATTACATGCAAGAAAAGATTGATAATTAATTTTCATGAGTAACCCACTATCTAGGATATCCTTGGTCCTAGGGGGAGAGTTGGAAATGGCGGTTGAGGAGAGATATTCCTTTACCACCTGAGTTATTGAGGTTGAGAACGGATAATTCTCACTACTAGAAAATTAGGTTTTAGAGACCAATTATTTCGGTCTCTATAGAGACCGAAATAGAGACTAATTAAAAAAAAATCAAATTTGCTACTAAAATAAAATCAGTCTCTAAATTTTTTAAAGACCAAAATTATGTTATAAAAAGAAATTAAAAAAATAAAATGTATCTTATTGTTAGAGACTGATATTTTAGTCTCTAAATAAAAAAATTTACCAAAAAAAATTAGTAGAGATTGCAAATTCGATTGCCACAAATAAAAAATAAATAAAAAAGGGTTAAAGACCGATATTTTGGTCTCTAAATAAAACAAATTTATAAAAAAATAATTAGAGACTGAAAATTTAGTCGCTATGAAATACTTCTCCCTGAACTCAGTAGAAAACATGACCCTTTCCCAAATATATTCCAAATACTTCTCTAATTCTCTCTCTCACTCAATCCCCTCATCCCCCTATTCCCCCATTCTCTGGTCCACCGTCCAAGGCTCCACGGGCCACGTACCAGAAACCAGAAAGGCATCGGATCCACGCCAGAAACTGGATCTGCTCTAACCAGATCTACTCCAGCACCGAACAACCATCGATTCGAGAATAGCTACTCGAACCAGAGCAGCGACACCGCGAACCAGACTGGCGATGCCCCAAACAACCATCGCATCCGACTCCTACCCCAGATCTGCTCCACCTCGGATCTACTCCAATCGCATCCATCCCATCAGACACAGTTGTCCATCCACTCCTCTAGCTGCCGCTCAAACCAGACCAGCAACCTCGAACCATCGCTGAATGGCAAACTCCTCCACTCCCTCGCATTGCCTCCTCATACGCGAAGCCAGAGGTCTGAGCATCACTTTCAGTTTTTTCTCATTTCATTTCTCACTGTGATTTTGTTTTCTGAAGCATGCTTCTCTTGTGTTTTTCTAAAGCAAATTTTGTGGTTTTTTTTGAATCATGAAAAGTAAAAAAAAATAAAAAAAATGGATTTGGCTTATTTTTAGCACATCCCACTTATACGCGATTCACACTTTTTTAGGTGTTGTACTATGCTTGAAATTTATTTTTTTGAATTTGAGTTGGCCTGATTAGATGATATGTTACGTGATAATTGCTCATTTCTGATTGTAGTGTTTCTGATGTGTATGTGTTATTTGTTTTAATCTTATTTGAGGCGTTGTGCACATTGTTTTAATTTTAATCTTATCAGTTATTTATTTTTATCTTTATATCATTGTTTGCAAACTTAAATTAGCATTCTTTCCATCATAATGATACAAAATTATAG
Organism: Ormosia semicastrata; assembly: GCA_029884595.1. Lineage (NCBI taxonomy): Eukaryota > Viridiplantae > Streptophyta > Magnoliopsida > Fabales > Fabaceae > Ormosia > Ormosia semicastrata. Next base: position 12,619,265 of record JAQQTO010000048.1, on the reverse strand, counting down.
GGGTGGAGTCAAATGGCTTTTCAGTATATTGTGTAATGCTTTGTGGTCATGGGTTTAAGGTTTAAACAAAGTAACTTGTCTCTAAAATTAATCCTAAGTTCATGTACTAGTTTATAGGATTGTAAGTTGTAATGATCTTGCAATTAATTCATGTTAAATCTTATTAGTAGAAAATGTACTAGTTAAAAAAATTTAGTAAGTAATTTCACTCTTGTTAATTCCTTTGTTTTAATTTAACTCATAAATCTCACCCGTTTGTTGTATCTTAAATTTATATAATTTTTATTTAAAAGTAATGAACTAATGTCTAATTTTAAGATTAGTTTTAGAAATTTATTGCTTGTTGTTAGACTAAATTTTACTTGTAGTTTTAATATTTCATTTTGATTATGTTATATAATATGGACATTCATCAATATTGTTGTTGGATGTATAATAGACTTTTGCCGGGTAGGAAGGGACTTGTTGATATGTTTATAGAGGTCATAGAACAATTTGTTTCCTTTGCATGCCAACAAGCACATTTATCAAATGGAAATATTAGGTGCCCTTGTTCTAAGTGCAAAAACCTGAAGTCCTTGACTCCTTAGGATGTTAAAGTTTATCTTTATCAAAAGGGGTTTAAACATGATTATTGGTGTTGGACAAGTCATGGAAAAATTGATCCGACTTTGATTGGAGCTTCTAATAGTCATCCAAGCACCTCTACCACTACACAAATGGGTAATAATGACCATTTAAAAAGATTTGAGGCCATGGTTTATGATGTCGTTGGTCCAAAGTTTGGGTTCCATTACAATCAACCCTTAGAGGAGCCTCCAAATAAAGATGCTAAAAATTTTTATGATATGCTTCATGCAGCCCAAAAGCCTTTGTGGCCGGGATGTGAAGATAAAACTGAATTATCTGTTGCTATTGAATTATTGAATATCAAATTGGAGGGAAACATTTCCCAGTGATCTTTTAATCAAACAGTAGCACTTATGAAAAGGACATATCCTCCTGAAAATCTCATCCCAAAAAATTTTTATAAGGTGAAAAAAATAGTGTCCAAACTAGGTCGTACTACAAGGAGAATTGATTGTTGCATGAATGGTTGTATGTTTAATGAAGAGGGAGTTCCAGAATGCACATTTTGTGCTGTGGCTTGATATAAAATAAAAGGGATTGGTAAGGGAAAAACCAAGGAGATCCCCGTAAAGAGGTTGATTTATTTACCTCTCATTACTAGGCTGAAAAGATTATATGCTTCAATGAGTTCTGCTTCACACATGAGATGAAATTATGAAAATAGACGAGAATTAGGAGTGTTATATCATCCATTAGATGGAAAAGTCTGGAAACATTTTGATGAAACATATCCTGAATTTAAAGTTGAACCAAGAAATGTTAGATTAGGCTTAAGTGCTAATGGTTTTACTCCATGTTAGCCATGACAACCATCACCCAAGAGGGGGGTGAATTGGGTGATTACAAATTTTAATGCAACTTTGAGAAATTAAGCATTTTGAATCACTCAAGTAATAAATGCAGCAGAACATGCACAACAAAAGTACAACTATTATAGATTACTCAAATATAACTTGGGATATATGATGAATTAAGCAAATAAGCTAGATATCAAGTTCATAGAATCAAATCACCAAGATGACAAGATATGCAATAGATAAATATACTATACTAAATACTGAAATTAAAGAGTGTAGGGAAGAGAGAATCAAACTCAAGAATTTATCTTGGTTTAGCCACCAACCACTTATGGCCTACATCCAGTCCCCAAGCTTGACTTGAGATTTTCTTCACTATCTCTTAGACTTCACGGGTGCTAGGAAAACCTTTTTACAAACAAGAGCACACCTCACACAAGCTTCATAGGTGCTTGATGAATTTTACAATCAAGAGCACTCACAATACCTTTGGGATACCTCACCCTTTGTGTTTGAGTCTCACTACAAGGGATACCTCACCATTTTCTCTCTTGAGGGATACCTCACCCTCTTACAATGATTTCAAGGTGAATAGAAAGAATAGAAACTCTCACAAGAGTAGATATACAACTTGAAGAACAAAGTATGGATGATAGAAAAGTCTCTCAAGAGTGGATAATACAAATTGAAGAACAAAGGTATAGAAGGATTTTGCAATAAAGTGCTCAAAATATGATTTTGGTGATTCAAGGATCAAATTAAGTGTCCAAGAGGTGTATAAGCTTCATATAACTCTTATATATAGAGCCTAAGTGATAAAATAGCCTTTGGTAGTGTTTAGAAATGATTTTTTTATGAAAACTAGCTGTTTATAGCCGTTGGAAACATTTCTGGGCACTTGGCAATCAATTACACACTTCTGGTAATTGATTACATGGCTTCTGTCAACGTTGTAATCGATTACAGGACTTGCGTAATCGATTACATTATTTTTGGTCTTGAAAGCTGACTTTAAAATATCATAACTTCTTCATTTCTTATCCGATTAAAGTGAATGATACTCATTGGAAATATATTTGAGTCTATTTTCAAATGAAATAAGTTTCAGAACAAAACCAAAAGTATTTTGAAAGATATGATCAAAAGAGTAATCAAAGGTCGGCTTTTCAAAACTCAAACTTCACTGTTTTTGAAAACTAACTTTAAATGGTCATAACTTCTTCATTTCTTACCCGTTTAAAGCAAATGACCACTCATTGTAAAGTTATTTGAGCTATTTTCATATGCAATAAGTTTCACAATAAAACTCAAAGCAGTTTAAAAGTTATGATCAAAATAGTAACCAAATATCAATTTTAAAAAACACAAACTTGACTATTTTTCAAAGTTTTGAATTACCACCAAGATTAACTTTCCAAAAATAGTTTGTTAGGCATTTAAACATGTAAGAACCATTTTTAAAGACTTAAAAACATATTTGAGCTCTTTTCTTGTAAAACCTCTATCTTTACATAGGAGAAAACCTAAAAGGAAAATATATCAATTCTAGTCCTTAGGCTTCTTGATGTAATCCAAGCTTCCACAAATTTTTTTCTCTTCAAATCTTGCAAATACTTGAAACATCTTATCATTCTCATTCTTCTTGAGTTGAACATAATTGTGATCTTTTGATTTATTGTTGCAATGCTCACTCTTGGTACTTGGACTATCCTACAAAGTATTACTCACTTAAAACAAGCATAGTTAGTCCAAATTCATAACTCAATATTTTCATATGCATGATTCATAAATGTATAACTCTAGTTAGTCTAACATGCATATAAGACTTTCATAGACACATCCAAATAAGATATTTATCAATTACAAATAAATATGCCTATATAGGATGCAACAAAGAATACTTTGCACATTTTCATTTAGATAGAGCCAAATCCAATATTAATTTAATACAACTCATATAAAGCATTATTGGATATATTATATGAATAATGTTACACATATTTCATTGCATGATTATTAAGAAAAATATAACTAGATAAAGTACATAATCATGCATGATACAATATATCTCATTAAGCACATTTATGTAACATGGTCAATATTCTTTTGTGATGCATTTGTCATCTATAAAGCACATTTATCAAGCATTAGCATCATTCTCTTTGTCTTATATTTGTTATCATCAAAACTTAACATATTAAACCATTAAAGCAAATTATTTCCACAATCTCCCCCTTTTTGATGATGACAAATCACCAAATAAAAAATATGTTTAGTAATATAGAAGAATAGATATTCTTGTAAGCATATCAAACAATAAGCACCAGGAACATTGATGAACCGTCAATATGTCATATTTTTATGGTTCAATTCCTTGGTTTTTCATATTCTTTTTATTTATTTTTAATAAATTTTGTTTGTAAGCTTTGTTATATTTTTAGTATTATTTGATTGTATTTTTATTAAGCATTTTGTGTATTTTTGTCAGGTAATTATTCATGGAGAAGACTGAATGTTCAAAGAAAAAAGAAGAAGAAAGAAGCATTTTTTTTTGCATCAATCACCAGCGCTTGAGCACTCAGAGTCATAGCGCTTGAGCACCTGGAGCACCTGAGCAGTGAGATTTGAGCCCCTGAGCACCCAGGAGTAAGTGACTGAGCGCTTAAGCGCCCGCTGCTTAACAGAACACGTGATTTTCAATAAAATGGCAAAAATTATGCCAAATTCAACACAGAAAACACAGTGAGCACATTACATAGAAAATTCCTAATCCTGAGAGAGTTGTTTTGCGGTAGCAGACCTTGGAGGAAGGCTTGAAGGAGGAATCGATTCTTGAAGGCTTAGAGATCATAATCTCCATAAAAGGGATTTTGATTTCTCTTTCTTTTTAGTTTCCCCTTTTCTTTGAGTTTTCTTTCTATGGATTTGTATTCCGATATGAGTTTGTTTTTATTGAACATGAGTAGCTAAACTCATAGCTAGGGTTATGGGGGATCTTGTTTTCCTTATTATTTGAATTTGATTTCTAATTTGATTATGATAATTTCTTTTTAGGTTTATTATATTACTTGTATTCTTGTCAGAATTTAATTACTTTTGGCATGTGTTAATTCATTGTTTGACCAGTGACCATCTGCATTCAATGAGTGGATCTATATGGTAAGCCTATGATTAGATTAGTGAATGACCAAACATCAATTTTTCCTACCAATGGAATTGACAGTATGTTAGTTCATCTTTTGAATTGAAGCTTAATGGATTCTTGATTAATTCAACTACATGACCAAATAGATGAATTAAATTAGGAATAGAATATTATTTCATCTATGATCATTGGGATTCAATAGCAAATAAGAGAATATTGACAAAAGAATTAACTTAATCATAATTGAAAGAAAATTTGAATAATTAAATTCAAGTGAACCTTGCGCTCTAGTTTCTCTTTCATTGATTATCTTTTCTTTGTTTAATTGTTCATTATTTTTCTTTATTTATTTATTTTGATTTTAACTTAAATTTCTTCATACACTTTTGATTGTCTGAATAACAAAGAGTTTAGCGAATCTAGTAATTATCAATTATTCCTTATGGGATCGATAATTGGGACTCAAGTCCTATATTACTTGGTGATAGAGTGCACTTGCTCTTAGTGTATTTTACGCGTACTAAATTTTTGGCATCGTTGACGGGGAATAAGTTTGGTAATATTAGAAGCGAAAAGCTCTAGTTAATTTAAACGTCCTTTTCTTGGAGGACAGGGTCATACAAGTGCCAATTGTCAAGTTGGTAGTCCTTTTGCCCCCGAGCCTGAAGGAGTTAATTTTGTTAGTAATTCTAACCAGCAGCAGTACAATCCGTATTCTAATACATACAATCCTAGTTGGAGGGACCACCTAAATTTCAAATGGGAAAATCAACAGGACTATCAGCAGAATCAGCAGAGAGCTCCACCACCACCTCCAGGTTTCCAAGAACCTGCAGAGAAGCCAAGTTTTGAAGATCTGGTCATGAAGTACATGCAGAATTCTGATGCCAGAATGAAGAACATGGAGACTCAGATCAGTCAACTGACTACATTGATGACAACGAGGGCACCATGGACATTGCCTAGCACTACTGAGACTAATCCAAGGGAACAAGCCCATGCAATTTTCCTGAGAAGTGGTAAGGAATTTGGGGAGTCTCCGCAGAAGAATGAATTATCAGAGCCTAGAGATACTCTTGTTTAGTCAGTGCATGAAGATGAGAAGGCAACTGAAGCACCTAGCTCATCAAGAATTGAGACAAAGAAAGATGATGTCCTTACTGAAGATGTCTCAATTCAAGATGTCAATCAAGAAAGAGAGATTGAGAAGAAAGCACCAAAGTGGCAGAGAGTGAAGAAGGATCGTGAGCAGAGTGCAGTTTATGAACCATCCCTATATACTAAGATCTCATTCCCTCAGAGGCTCAAGAACAATCAGCTAGATCAGTAATTTGCCAAATTCTTGGAAATATTCAAGAAATTGCAAATCAATATTCCGTTCGTTGAAGTCATCTCTCAAATGCCCAAGTATGCAAAGTTTTTAGAGGAAATACTTACAAAGAAATGCAAGCTTAAGGAATTTGAGACTGTATGTCTTACTGAGGAGTATTCTGCCATTCTTTTAAAGAAGTTACCCCAAAAATTAAAAGATCTAGGGAGTTTTACTATTTATTACACTATTGGTAACTCTTATTTTGATAAGGCATTATGTGATTTGGGTGCTAGTATTAATTTGATGCCTTTCTCTGTGTTTAGGAAATTGGGAATGCAGGAACCGAAGCCCACCAACATTTCACTATAGTTGGATAATAGATCCTTCGCTTACCCGCGTGGTGTGGTGGAGGATGTTTTGGTGAAAGTGGATAAATTCATATTCGCAGTCAATTTTGTGGTGCTAGATATGGAAGAAGATGCTGATATTCCTCTCATTCTTGGAAAACCGTTTTTTGCCACTTCTGGAGCTGTGATTGATGTACCTCGGGGTGAGCTCATCTTGAGAGTGGATGGAGACCAATGTTATCATTAATGTCTTTAGGGAAGCTAAATCTTCTCCAATGTCAAATCTCCATGCCCCGATCAATTTTGTGCAAGCTAAGAAGCAGGAAAGCTTAGCTATCAAAGGCCCCCCGCCATCATACAGTATTGATGTTGATATGTTGGAATGTCAAGCTGCTGAGACAGATAAAGGTCCTCCTAAGATTCATGCTTCTTCACAGATTGGTCCTTCATCTGTTGATCAAGTGCGACCACCTTGGCCTAGTGGAGTCAAGGCGCAATTGGGATAGTCAAGCTCTTGTCAAGTTCACAATTTTGTTGGAAGCAGTCCCAAAGCCATTATTGAAGGGAGGAAGAACTATTTTGAAAAGAAATAGGTATCCTCCTATTTTTCTTACTTTAAGCCACCTTGATTCATCGGAAAAAGGCAACGTCGAGCTAATGACATTAAACAAGCACTTCACAGGAGGCAACCTGTGTTTCTTCTTTCTTTGGTTGTTTTGTTATTTTTGTTTTTCTTTTAGATTCTACTTATGTGTTTTGGGATTTTATTTTTCAGATTGTATTGCTGTGCTGACTCTTGTGCTTCTCCTCTGCCTGACATTGTGTCATTGTCCATCAGGTGTTGTTGTTCTTTTCTTTACCCCATTTATTTATTTTTCTTTCACATTGAGGACAATGTTTATCTTAAGTGTGGGGGGGGGGTACTTTTACAATTTTTTTCAAAAAAATTTTTTGTTGAAGCACTTGAGTAATGTTAGTAATTAAGCTGGAATTGTGTGTTGATTTCTTGATTTATTCTGAGCTGATGGAGATATGTTTTAAAGGGGATTCCATTGATCATGAGCTGATAATGTGTGAAGCAATCTTTTTCATTGAAGTAAAGTGAAATTTAGCATCTTTAGTTGGAAATTAGTCATGTCTGCTTGCTTTTGTTCTCTTTATCAACTTAGCCAGAAAGTGAGTTTTGAGCCTTAATGATTGGATTTTTCTTCTGAAGTGAGTTTTCTCTTGATTGATGTGTGCTAGAACTTGCTTTGATATCTTGTTGAGGCTTTAATGATTCACATACATACTTGAACATGATTAAGGCAAGTAGGCTTAATTCTTTCTTAACTTCCAGAGTTGCATTAATTAAATAACTCCTTAGTTGTCCCATTTGGGCCAGAAATTGATTTCTTTGAATACCCAATTGAATAATCAGGTTGAATTCTTTGGAGCAATTGATGTGTTGATTGAAAAGTCTTGAAAGGTTGCTTTTGTCTTCAAGGGTTGAAAAAAAAAAGAAAAAAAAAAGAAAGTTTGGAAAAAAGAAGGGAAAAAATGAAAAAGAAAGAAAGAAAAGATTTGTTGGTGAAGAATAATGAGAATATTAGGTTGAAAGTGAGAAGTTGTTATATTCTTATGCATCATGCTCTATCTGTCATCTTTTCAACCTGATTATGCTTTATATTGATTTATTCATGAGCATTCTTTACCCCTATTTTATCCTTTCTTCTTACCTTTCTTTATACCCTTGGCCCCGTTACAACCAAAGGAAAGTCCTTTTGATTCTTGTGTTGTATGTGAACCCAAGTGGAGATGGGATTGATAAGCAAGCTTATGGTATTGCATTTTTCAAGAGAAATTTGAGTGATCTCTTTGTCCTTTTAAACACTTGAGCGATGGTAAATTTGAGTGATCTCAGATGTTTGATGAAGAGAACAGTTGCAAGCTAGACTCAAGCCTCTAATTGTTTAAGTGTTAAATGATCTTGCTTGATTGAATTTGATTGCTGAACTTGAATTTCTTTTAATTGTGGAATTTTCCTTTGATTCATATTTCTTGATGGTGAGTTTGATCTTGTTGTTGATTCCTATTCTTTGCTTGAGGACAAGCAAAGCTCAAGTGTGGTGGAGTTGATGAACCGTCAACATGTCATATTTTTATAGTTCAATTCCTTGGTTTTTCATATTCTTTTTATTTATTTTTAATAAATTTTACTCGTAAGTTTTGTTATATTTTTTGTATTGTTTGATTGTGTTTTTATTAAGTGTTTTGTGTATTTTTGTCAGGTAATTATTCATGGAGAAAACTGAATGTTCAAAGAAAACAAAAAAGAAGAAAGAAAAAAAAATTTACATCAGTCGCCAGCGTTTGAGCACTCAGAGTCATAGCGCTTGAGCGCCCGGAGTGCTTGGGCGGTGAGATTTGAGCGCCTGAGTGCCCATGAATAAGTGACTAAGCGCTTGAGCGCTCAGAACTGAGCGCTTAAGCACCCATTGCGTAACAGAACACGTGATTTTCAATAAAATGAGAAAAATTATGCCAAATTCAACACAAAACACATTGAGCATATTACACAGAAAATCCCTAATCCTGAGAGAGTTGTTTTACAGTAGCAGACCTTGGTGGAAGGCTTGAAGGGGGAATTGATTCTTGAAGGCTCAGAGATCATAATCTCCATAAAAGGGGTTTTGATTTCTCTTTCTTTTTAGTTTCTCCTTTTCTTTGGGTTTTCTTTCTATGGATTTGTATTCTGATATGAGTTTGTTTTTATTGAACATGAGTAGGTAAACCCATAGCTAGGGCTATGGGGGATCTTGTTTACCTTATTATTTGGATTTAATTTCTAATTTGATTATGGTAATTTCTTTTTGGGTTTATCATATTACTTGTATTCTTGTCAGAATTTGGTCACTTTTGGCATGTATTAATTCATTGTTTGACCGGTGACCATCCGCATTCAATGAGTGGATCTATATGGTAAGTCTAGGATTAGATTAATGAATGACCAAACATCAATTTTTCCTACTAATGGAATTAACGGTATGTTAGTTCATCTCTTGAATTGTAGCTTAATGCATTCTTGATTAATTCAACTAAATGACCAAATAGGTGAATTAAATTAGGAATAGAATATTGTTTCATCCATAACTATTGGGATTCAATAGCAAATAAGAGAATATTTGCAAAAGAATTACCTTGATCATAATTGAAAGAAAATTTGAATAATTGGATTCAAGTGAACCTTGTGCGGATCTCTCTTTCATTGATTATCTTTTCTTTATTTAATTGTTCATTATTTTTTTTATTTGTTTATTTTGATTTTAACTTGAATTTCTTCATACACTTTCGATTGTCTAAATAATAAAGGGTTTAGCAAATCTAGTAATTATTAATTATTCCTCATGGGATCGATAACTGGGACTCAAGTCCTATATTACTTGGTGATAGAGTGCACTTGCTCTTAGTGTATTTTACGCGTACCAAACATATTTTTCTTTCCAATTCTCTCTCCCCGTATTTGACATCAACAAAAAGGCTTAGGAAGGAAAGGTGATATTTTTCTCTCCCCCTATAGATAAAACTCATGTTGTCAAAAAGAGTAGGATCATCAAACTTTAAAAACTTCTTCAAGTTTTTCAAAACATAATTGTCTCCCTTTATTTGATTCTACACATGATTCAAGAATAGAGAGATGAAACAAGCATGCTTTCAAAATATAAAAGATTATTTATGCAAAACTTGTCATATTTTGGTACATCAACATTTAGCACATGATAGCAATGAGCTTAAGAAATTATGTCTAGCATATAATATCTTGCATACCACATGATAAACAAGTACCACTTGATATCACTTGTTAAGAGTTACAAAATATTCGTGTAAGATCATGGATTTGAGGTTTTCAAATGAAAGAACATACAACTTATCACATATCAAGCTTTTCTCAATGAAAGAATCAAAAGATATAAAGTTTAAGAATGTTTACCTTCTTTCATTGATAGAGGGAAAGACAATAAGAGATGATCTTTATTGACATGTTGATAGTATTAGTAATAAAACACTTCATGTCAAATAAGAATGTAAGCGAAGATATATAAATAACAATTTAAGAACTAGGCTCCCTTTCAAAATATGCATATTATCAAAATATCAAACATAATAGTTTAACATAGTTATATATATATTCTTAGTTAATAAGGATATGGAAGAATGATATGTAAGATAAGCTCCCCCTTATTGAAGCATAAAATAGATAAAGGGAAATATGCATGTCAAGACCATGTAAGCACATTACCATAAAGAGAAGCAAGACAAAGATATATATTCTTAATCCATCAATCACAAACCATTTTAAAACTTCTCCTCCTTTCAAATTTTTTTTTATAATAACACATTACATTTCCAAAAACATTTTTGAAGGGTTTTATATTGAAACCACATATTCCTTGAAAGTGAACAAATGCAAGTCAAAGGAACATTTGAAAGTACATCTCCTCTCTTTCTCATTAAACAAAAGCCTTGAAAAGATAAAACACTTTTGCAGAACAATACTTATCTTTTGAAGTATTAAGATAGTCTCTACAGAACATTTCAAAATATTTATTTGGAAACTTTCTTAAATACTCTCTCAAGATTTAATAAAACATTTCGAAGCAATGAAGAGAGTATTACATTTATAACACAAATCGAATGATTTCTAATTTTTTAAGACAATTAGGAGGTGATAATACTTTCAAGATCTTAAGACAAGTTCAAAGGATTCTCAAGGATATGGAACTTTAAAAGCTTCTTTCAAATATAATAGGAGATTTTGCCTTAAAAAAACTTTTCAATCAAATAAGAAATTCTTTTCAAAAAGAGCATGATTCTCATAAGTGTTATACTGCTTAGAAATCATAGATCAAGAAAATCATAGATATCAAACATTCATCATGATGAAACATACTATATGTATAGAACTAATGTCATCCACCCTATATACAATGACAAAACTAGCAATTTAATGTTCAATTAGGTACTTTGTCAATGCTAAGCATACTTCTCATGTAAAGAAAGCATCTAATCTTTTAAGATCAATTTATCAACAAGTATCATATAATACATAGCATATAGAATACCACAATAGTTTAGGGATAGAGATACTTATTGGGTTAGATAGAAAGTGATGCTCCTTTAGAATGTTCTTCATTTATAGGTCTTTTGAGTTTGAACTTTCTTCCATTGAGTATTTCATTTCATTACACTTGAAGAAAGTCTCCTCAAGTTCCTCTTCCTTCAACATTTCTCATTTATCCATATATGCTTGACATTTCAATATTTGATGATTATATTTCAAAAGTTTTCTAAAACATAGGTTAGCATCAAATATCATTTAAACTTATTTACAAGCATAATTTAGGTTAATATACAATGTAAAATGTTACCAAGTGGATTCTAGTACTCAAGAGGGGGGTGAATTGAGTATAAAACTTTTTGCAAAACCTCTTTATAAAGTATAAACAAATATTAAAACTTAATAAATAAATGCACAGAAGGAATGAGAAGAAGAAAAGAAACAAAAAGAACAGCAAAAAATAAATGTGCAGTAAATTAAAATTGCATAAAATAAAGAGATTAAGAAGAGAAAAGCAGGCACAGTATTTATCCTAGTTCGATCACTAACCCACTTGTGGTCTACGTCCAGTCCTCGAAACAAAAGCTGAGATTTTTTTCACTATGTATACAAAAGCTGAGATTTTTGCCCACTTGCAACTGTTACACAAAAGAGCACTTTTCACACACAGGAAAACTCTACCCTTGTGCTAAAGTCTCAGCCTGCAGGGATACCTCACCCTTATACAAACCTTGAGGGATACCTCACCCTCAATACAGAATAGCAGAAAGTAGATGAAGAGAAACTCTCACTCAGAGTAATTTATACAAATTGAAGCACTATAGAGCTCTCTAAGAATATCTCAGAATTTTACCAAAAGAGCACAGAGAAAAAAAGAGAATTATGTAAACAGCGTTTTAGCATAACTAAAATAATTTTAGAAAATTCGTGTATTTCAGAAGTGAGACAAGGTCTCTATTTATAGAGCCTTTGATCAGAAATGACTGTTAAGGAAATTAATACGCTAATAAATGCAAATCCATTTACGTATAAATTTAAAACCCAAAACAGAGACTCGTGGGTTATTCGAATACCATTATGAAGTATTCGAATACCACTGATGTTAGTTCTCATAGAAAACAATTCAGAAATAGGTTATTCGAATACCATTAGGGTGTATTCGAATACCATTGTTTTTCATTTTCTCATAAAACAGTTCAGAGGCAGTTTATTCGAATACCACAAGGAGGTATTCGAATACCACTGTTTGAAACACGTTTTTAAAAGCATTTTTAGAAGGATTGTATTCGAATACCTCTGTTTCAAGTCATTTAAAAACATTTTTAGAAAATAGTTCAGGTGATTTCTGAAATTTTACAAACTCTTTGATTTTCAAAGCCATTTTAAAACTTTAATTTAGTTTGTAGTAAGACATGTTCTTAGATCTTTTGAGTCAAATACTGAGATATCCTATAGAAGCTCTATACAAGAGAGATCCTAAGTCCTAAAGCTAATCTTGAAGATCTTGGACTCGGTCTTCTCATCATCTCTATGTTTGTTATCATCAAAACTCATCATCTCATTGTCGTATGGTAATCCCATTCTCCCCCTTTTTGATGATGACAAATTATCATTGAGAAAAGCATTAGTTCATATAAATTGGAATTCAAAAAAGATAGGAGACTTACTCTTAGAGGTAATTTAATATCAAAACAAGCACATTCTCCCCCTTTCTTTTGGAATCCAAGAGCCAGTATTAATCCAATTTAATTTAACCTATTTTTTCTCAAATAAGATTGATTATTTTTCTCCCTCTTTTGACATGATAAAAAAGGGTGCATTCATGCAATAAAGCACTTTGATAAATATGCATGTGATAAATAATAAACGATTGTAATTGGCAACGGATTAATTCAAAGTACTCATTGCATTAAATATAATTGGCCAAGAGCATATACAAAATTTTGATCCAAAAACAGCCAATACAATAAACAGAAAACATCCAAAAAACTAGAATGTAAACAGCAAATCCTAAGACGAAGCAGGTCCTAGAAATAGGCATCTGGTGGCGGAGGAGGAGAGGCAGGTTCGTTGCCAGACAGCAGAGCTCGAAGTGCAGCCTGTTCATGCTCAACACTAGCTATTCTGTCAAACAGAATAGTGAAGGTGTTCTCCATGTAAGCTCTGTTATCCAACAGAGAAGCCAGGATTTGCTCATTTGTGACAGGAGCAGGAGCATGGATATCAGCAGCAGCAGCAGGGGCAGCAGGATCACCTTGAGGGTCGTCCTCATCATCATCAACTTCCACTGGGATCACCCAGCCTTCATCGGTCTTGATCATCTTCATTTTGTTAAGGGTAAAGGACCCAAACACGTGATGATAGGTCAGCGAAGTTGCTCTCTCGGTTTCCAGAATATGTGGATACTTGCCTAGGAAAGCAGTAATGATCACTCCATAGGGAAGCTCAGACCGCTCTTTACCTTTTGCCCTTATCATATGCTTCATGATGAAGACAGGCTAGTTAATCTAGTGTCCTTGCTTTAGGATCCACAGCATGAACACATCATCTTCGCACAGGTAGGCATAGTTTCCACCTCTAGGAGCTAGGATGTGGGCATAAGCATAATTTAGGAGCCTGTCCTGGCTCTTCAACATGCCTCCTTTGACTCCCTTTTGAGTCGAAGGTAAAGCCAACCCAGGTCTTAGAACATCTTCAATTGCTCTGTTCTTGTTGAAGAGCTGGAGGAGCAAATCTTCATCAACGTTGCGGCCAGCAGACTGCAAGCCAAACATCTAAACCCAATCATTGGATGTGATCACAATGTTTTAGTCGTAGACACTGGAGTGCAACTCCTGACTTTCAATCTTCAGGTTGCAATAGAACATCTTGACTAGGTTGGGATACAGAGCAGCTGAGTAAGAGCAGAAACGAAGCACGCCTTGGTGATTTAGCCGGTTCAGAAAGTCAAAACCACCTTCTCTTTCGAAGAACCCCAAGTCGAGGTACTTCGGTTGCACCAAGTTACGCTCTCGAAAGTGGGTAATGAAACGCCCAAGCTCTTGCTCATTAGAGGAAAGCCTGCGAAGGTCCAGCGGGTTGTTGCATAGAGCCGTCTTCATACGAGGATGCTTAGGGCGAGAAGAAGATGAAGCCATAGATGGAAAAGAAATGGAGGAGATGGAACGAAGAGAAGGGGGAACAATGAGGATCAAGAGAAAAAAGGATTTATGAAGAGAAGAGGGAAATCAGAGGATTTAAAAATAGAGAGTAACGTATTCGGATGCAAAAGGGGGGTATATAAGGATACCCAAGGTCTATTCGAATACCATAAGATGTATTCGAATAGAACGGTTGAGAAAGGCCAAGGGACGCACCCTTCTGACAGAAGGTATTCGAATACCTTACTGGGTATTCGAATAGATGGACTAAATTGGCTTGGCTACCAGTCTATGGTATTCGAATGCTTTTTACAATATTCGAATACTCACAAAAGGAAGAGAAGGCAAGAAGAGCAAGTATTCGAATATCTTACGAGGTATTCGAATACTCCAGAGCCCTGTGAGAAAAACTGAAAAAGATAAGCCTCAGGGTATTCGAATGACTACTTAGTTATTCGAATACACAAGCTTTAGAAATACTGTACTGATGTATGGCATTCGAATAGCCATAGGTCTATTCGAATAGCCCTATCAGAAAATCACAAGTTTGCACGTATAACAGCAATGGTATTCGAATACCATATGGAAGTATTCGAATAACTTAAACAATAAATCATATATATGTCTAGAAAATACATTTTTGAGAGACAAAAAACTTACCTTTTGATGGAGTACCTGCAAAAAAGATTTTGAGATAACTCCGACGCTCAAGTCAGTAATAATTCAAGAAAGATTAAAAACATATTTAAGCAAATAGCAAGCAATTATATGTTGGATTGATCAATTATGCCTAATTCTCCTCTTATATAAAAGAATGCTTCTTTTGCTAAGGGTTTAGTGAAAATGTCTACAAGTTGCTTAGATGTTTCAACAAATTCAAGAATGCAATCCCTTTTTTGTACGTGATCTCTGATAAAGTGATGTCTTATCTCTATATGCTTTGTTCTGGAATGCAGAATGGGATTCTTAGAGATATTTATTGTACTAGTGTTATCACATCTTATCGGGATGTGATCAAGCTGAAGACCATAGTCTAAAAGTTATTGCTTCATCCATAGGATTTGAGCACAACAACTCCCGGCTACAACATATTCAGCCTCAGCGGTAGATAGAGCCACACTATTTTGTTTCTTGCCATGCCAAGAAACTAAAGAACTACCAAGCAAGTGGCATGTCCCACTAGTACTTTTTCTATCCAATTTGCACCCAGCAAAATCAGAGTTAGAATACCCTATTAGACTACATGAGGCACCCTTAGGGTACCACAAGCCCATTTGTGAAGTGCCTACTAGATATTTCATTATTCGTTTAACAACACTTAAATGAGATTCCTTAGGGTTTGCCTGATATCTAGCACACATGCATACACTAAACATAATATCTAGCCTACTAGCAGTAAGATAAAGGAGAGATCCAATCATACTTCTGTATTTTGTTATTTTTACTGATTTACCTCCTTCATCTTTGTCTAAATAGCAAGAAGTGCCCATTGGAGTGGCCATGTGTTTAGCGTTTTCCATTTCGAATCTTTTGAGCAATTCCTTGCAGTATATGGTTTGACTTATGAATGTCCCTTCGTTCGTTTGTTTGATTTGAAGTCCGAGGAAGAAATTCAGCTCTCCCATCATCGACATTTCAAATTCATTCTTCATTGTCTTAGCAAATTCTTTGCATAGGAATTCATTAATAGCACCAAAGATAATATCATCCACATATACTTGCACAAGAAGAATATCATGCTTTTTATTTTTAATGAAAAGGGTAGTATCGACTTTTGCTATTGAAAAATCATTTTCTAAAAGGAACTTACTCAACTTTTCATATCAAGCTCTAGGAGCTTGCTTTAAGCCATATAAAGCCTTTTTAAGTTTAAAAACATGGTTGGGTAATTCATAATTTTCAAAACCTGGAGGTTGTTCAACGAAAACCTCCTCTTGAATAAAGTCATTTAGAAAAGCACTTTTAACATCCATTTGATATAATTTTAAATCTATGATGCAAGCATAAGCAAGTAACATTCTAATAGCTTCTAATCTAGCTACTGGTGCATAGGTTTCTTCATAATCTATTCCTTCTTCTTAATTATAACCTTTAGCAACCAATCTAGCTTTGTTTCTAGTTAATAAATCATTTTCATTAAGTTTGTTTCTAAAAACCCATTTAGTGCCAATTATAGGGTGATCATTGGGTCTAACAACTAATTCCCAAACTTGATTTCTTTCAAATTGATTTAATTCCTCATGCATAGCTAAGATCCAATGTTCATCATCAAAAGCTTCCATTAAATCCTTAGGTTCAATTTGAGAAACAAAAGCTAAGTGATTACAAGCATTTCTAAGAGAATTACGAGTACTTACTCCTTTGGATACATCACCGATAATCTGATCAAGGGAATGATATTTTGAAGTTCGCCATTCCTTGGGAAGTTCCAAAGCTTGCGAATCTTCTTGTCTTTGTTTATCCTCTTGTTCCTTCATTTCTTTTTCCTTGCTATCCAAATGTGTTTCCGCCAAGACTTCTGCAACATCATCAATAACAATATCCTTTCTCGATCCACTTGGGTCAGTTTCATCAAATGCAATATGTATAAATTCTTCAATAGTCATAGTCCTTTTATTATATATACGAAAAGCTTTACTATGATTTGAATAACCCAGAAATATACCTTCATCAGACTTAGCATCAAACTTGCCTAAGTTATCTTTTCCATTATTTAAAACAAAATATTTGCATCCAAAAACATGAAAATGTGAGACATTTGGCTTTCTTCCCTTGTATAACTTATATGGGGTTTTCTTTAAAATAGGCCTTATAAGGGCCTTGTTCATTACATAACAAGCTGTACTTACAGCATTCGCCCAAAAATACTTAGGAAGAGCAACCTCATTAAGCATAGTTCTCGCTATTTCTTCTAAGGAACGATTTTTTCTTTCTACAACTCCATTTTGTTGCGGAGTTCTAGGGGGCAGAGAAATTATGATTAATGCCATGTTCATCACAGTAATTTTCAAAAACATTATTTTCAAATTCGCCACCATGATCACTTCTTATAGAAGAGATTTGAAAACCTTTTTCATTTTGAATAACTTTGGCAAGTCTTTTAAAAGCTAGAAATGCATCATTTTTATTTGTAAGAAATAAAGTCTATGTAAACCTAGAAAAATCATCCGCAATCACTAAAGCATAGTAATTCCCACCAAAGCTCATAGTTCTAGAAGGTCCAAAAAGATCCATGTGCAAAAGTTGTAAAAGTCTAGTAGTTAAAACTATATTTTTTGCTTTAAAAGAGACCTTTATTTGTTTACCCTTTTGACATACATCACATAGTTTATCTTTTACAAAATTAAGCTTGGGTAGTCCAATTACTAGCTCTTTAGAGACCAACTTCTTTAAGTGATCCATGTGAATGTGTGCAATTCTCCTATACCATAACCATGAATCATCATTCTTACTTAAAAGGCATTTTAACATCATTTGAAGATATATCATCAAGACTAATCATATAAATGTTGTTTACTCTATGACCAATGAATTTAACATGCTTATCATTTTTATCTTCAATTATACAACAATTTGAATCAAATATTACTCTATTTCCTTTATCACATAATTGGCTAATACAAAGCAAGTTATGTTTCAAGCCTTCAACAAGCAACAAATTTTCAATAGAGGAGTTAGGGTTCTTACCGACTTTGCCAATTCCAAGAATTTTTCCTTTGTTATTATCACCATAAGTAACGTGTCCATGATTCTTGGGAATAAGCATGATGAATTTTGAGTTGTCCCCGGTCATGTGCTTGGATCAGCCGCTATCGAGATACCAATTTGAACTCCTGGCTTTCAAGCACACCTACAACACAAGCTTAGTTTTTAACCTTTGGTACCCAAACTTTCTTGGGTCCTTGTGTGTCAGTTTTGGGTATAGTACCCCTGGGAACCCAAACCATTTTTGTTCCAATTTTTGTATTAATGTTTTTCCTTGCATTACATGTTGAAGCACTATGTCCTTTCTTTCCACAGTAAAAACATTTAATAAAATGACTACTTGAAACACTAGAATGCACAAAGAAATTTTTATAAAGTTTTTGTTGATTTTTCGGGTTATAACCTATCCCCACTTTTTGAAAAACCACTCTTTGTCTTTCTAATAAAATATTTAAATTATCCCTTCCAAAGGTGAATTTAGAAAGAGTGTTCTTTAAGTCTTTAACTTCTTTTTCAAGCATATGACATGAAGAACAAGATGAAGATGTAGAAGCATGTGAAGAATGATTTGTGCATAAATCAATGATTCCCAAAGTTTCATTTTTAACTTTCAATTCTTCTATTTCTTTATTTAAAATAAGAATTTGATTTTCTAAAGAAGATATTGTTTTCTTAGAAGAAGAGATTATTTTTGTGAATTTTAAAGACTCTTCATGCAATTCTTCAAAGGCATCTTGTAACTCATCGTAAGAAGGCAATAAAGTAGTATTAGAACTTACCTTATTTTCGCTTTCTTCTTATTCTCCTTTGGCCATGAGATATAGTTGAACTTCCTCGCTATCTGAGCTGTCAGTTGAATCCATGTCGTTTTCATCCCATGCTATATAGGCTTTTCTTCCTTTTCTTTCCTTAAAGGGCTTCTTTTAAAATTTCTCCTTCTTCTTTTGGTAAACTGGGAACTTCATTTTCATGTGACCAGGTTTACCACATTCATAGCAAGTTGGAGTTGATGAAGCTCCTTCACCTTTGTAATGAGTCTTCTTCGGGGGAAGGGAGGTTTTCTTTGCGTTCCCTTTTTCCTGAGAAATTTACCAAAATTTTTAACTAACAAACTAAGATTTTCTTCGTTTACTCGATGTTTTCTGAGCCTTCTTCATTTTCTTCATCATCATTGTCAATTGATGAGGAAGTGGCCTTGACCGTTATCCCCTTTTTTTTATCATTTTCTTTGCTTTGACTTAATCTGCTTAGTTTCAGTTTGTGCTCATGAAGTTTTCCAAAGAGGGTAGCTAGAGTCATTGTCGACAAATCCCTCGATTTTGATATAGCTGTTACCTTGGGTTGCCAAATCCTGCTAAGACATCTCAATACTTTGTTAATCAAATCTTCGTTAGAAAAACTTTTACCTAAAGATGCAAGATAATTAACTATGTGGGTGAACCTCTTTTGCATTTCTTGAATGCTCTCTCCTTGGTTCATTCTGAATAATTCATATTCACAAGTTAGAGAATTGATTCTCGACCTCTTTACTTCACTAGTACCCTCATAGGTAACTTGCAAAGTGTCCCACATTTCTTTAGCAGTTTTGTAATTTGAAATTCTAAAAAACTCATCATATCCCAAAGCAGTAGTAATAATATTTTTTACTTTCAAATGATGTTGAACTTTTCTTTTGTCTTCATCAGACCATTTATTTCTTAGTGTTTCGATCCTTACGCCATCGACCTCATGTGTAGGTATAAAAGTGCCATTTTCGATAGCATCCCATACATCTAGATCAATAGCTTCGATGAAGATTTTCATTCTTTCCTTCCAATATGCATAACCATCCCCATTGAAAAAGGGTGGTCGATTTATGGAAAATCCTTCTGAAAAACCATTTGAAGAAGCCATGTTCTCTTGAAGCTGCTAAGCTCTTTATACAAGAGTCTAACTCTGACACCACTTGTTACCAAGTGGCTTCCAATACTCAAGAGGGGGGTGAATTGAATATAAAACTTTTCGCAAAACTTCTTTATAAAGGATAAACAAATATTAAAACTTAAAAAATAAATGTACAGAAGGAATGAGAAGAAGAAAAGAAACAAAAAGGACAGTGAAAAATAAATGTGCAGTAAATTAAAATTACATAAAATAAAGAGATTGAGAAGAGAAAAGTAGGCACAGTATTTATCCTGGTTTGATTACTAACCCACTTGTGGTCTACGTCTAGTCCTCGAAACAAAAGCTGAGATTTTTTCACTATGTATACAAAAGCTAAGATTTTTATCCACTTGCAACCGTTACACAAAATAGCACTTTTCACACACAGGGAAACTCTACCCTTGTGCTAAAGTCTCAGCCTGCAGGGATACCTCACCCTTATACAAACCTTGAGGGATACCTCACCCTCGATACAGAATAGCAGAAAGTAGATGAAGAGAAACTCTCACTCAGAGTAATTTATACAAATTGAAGCACTATAGAGCTCTCTAAGAATATCTCAGAATTTAACCAAAAGAGCACAGAGAAAAAGAGAGAATTATGTAAACAGCGTTTTAGCACAACCAAAATAATTTCAGAAATTTCGTGTATTTCAGAAGTGAGACATGGTCTCTATTTATAGAGCCTTTGATTAGAAATGACCGTTGAGGAAATTAATATACTAATAAATGCAAATCCATTTACGTATAAATTTAAAACCCAAAACAGAGACTCGTGGGTTATTCAAATACCATTATAAAGTATTCGAATACCACTGATGTCAGTTCTCATAGAAAACAATTCAGAAACAGGTTATTCAAATACCATTAGGGTGTATTCGAATACCACTATTTTTTATTTTCTCATAAAACAGTTCAGAGGCAGTTTATTCGAATACCACAGGGAGGTATTCAAATACCACTGTTTGAAACATGTTTTTAAAAGCATTTTTAGAAGGATTGTATTCGAATACCTTCAAGGTTATTCGAATACCTCTGTTTCAAGTCATTTAAAAACACTTTTAGAAAACAGTTCAGGTGATTTCTGAAAATTTACAAACTCTTTGATTTTCAAAGCCATTTTAAAACTTTAATTTAGTTTGTAGTAAGACATGTTCTTAGATCTTTTGAGTCAAATACTGAGATATCCTATAGAAGCTCTATATAAGAGAGATCCTAAATCCTAAAGCTAATCTTGAAGATCTTGGACTCAGTCTTCTCATCATCTCCATGTTTGTTATCATCAAAACTCATTATCTCATTGTCGCATGGTAATCACATAAAACATGTACTACATTATCAACCATGCAATGTTAACTCTTACAAGAATAAAGGAAGAACATATGCACTTGAATCCAAAAGCATAGTTTAAGCATTTTCAAAACAAGATTCAAGTTTGTTAAGAAAGACATGATCATCATCAAAACATGTGAATGTTTATGTCTTGAAGCATATCAAATGGGTTTTTGATGATAACAAAGCCAAAGATGAAAATCAAGATCAAAAAGAAAAGATCAAGAGCAAAAGAAAAGACTAAGATCAAAAGAAGGAAACTAAGAGGTATATAGATATAGATCTTAGAATATCAATGTAAAATGCCCTTTTAAGTATCTCAATGATTCTCAAATGATTTTTCAAATATCATTTTCAAAATCAGCTTGTAAATTCAAAGTTAAACATGTTTTTCAAGAAATATTGATTTTAATCTTGGATTCAATATTCATGAAGGCATTTATGTTTAATCCAATTATCTAAGTGTTAGAAATGGCTTACATACTCAACTGGACTTGAAAAATATGTTCAAAGGCCAAGGTAATCAATTACACATGTTTTGTAATTGATTACAAGCTAAACAGAGAGCTGGTAATCGATTACATGGAGCATGTAATCGATTACAAGCAAGTCAGAGGCCTTGTAATCGATTGCACCAGTAATGTAATCAATTACATTGAACCCAAAGACAAGAACATGTTCAAAAAGGTATGTAATCAATTACATGGATATTGTAATTGATTACAAAGTAAGTCAGAAGCCATGTAATCGATTACACCAAGAATGTAATCAATTACACAGAGTCTAGAAAGCTAAGAACACATTGGAACAATAATGTAATCGATTACAAGTAATCTGACAGAGTCCAACGACTATATTAACTGCATTAAATGCTTGACTTTAACACCCCCAATAGCTCATTTCTTCATACAACTTATAAATACTTGCCTTGGGTCTTCATTAAGGGTTGAACTTCAATTTAGAACATCAATCTAACACTCATGTACGAGAATCAAATCCAGAAAACATTTTTGCCCTATTTTTGTGAGAAAACTTAAGATATTCAAAGGGGGCATTGTTAGAGCTTCAATTTGTATCAATCTACTCTTTGAGAGAGTTTCTATCATTCAAACACTTTGTTAATTATGTAAAGAGGGTGAGGTATCCCTCTAGTGAAAAAGGGTGAGGTATCCCTTATTGAGAAGAAAGTGAGGTATCCTTCAAAGGTGTAAAGAGGGTGAGGTATCCCTCAAAGGTTGTATAGGGTGAGGCATCCCTGTTTTGAGGCTCAAAGCACAAGGGTGAGGTATCCTAAGGTGTTGTTGAGTGCTCCAATATGTAAAAGTTTTCAAGCACCTGTTCAAGCTTGAAGTTTAGTGGAAAATCTCTAGTGGTTCGCTTGAGGACTGGACGTAGGTCACAAGGGATGGCTGAACCAGGATAAATCCTTGTGTTTGATTCTCTTAACCCTATCTCTTTACATTTGTGCATTTATTTTATATGCTTGATTGAAGGTTATTCATCTTGGCTTGTTTAAATTATGAGTGAAGTATTCAATCTCATTTATCTATTCACTTCAATTATCCAATAGCTTCAACGAAAATTGATAAACAAACATTTTACGAAAGATTTGAGAAAATATTTCATAAACTCAATTCACCCCCTCTTGAGATTGAGGCCACTTAGTAACAAAACATATATAAGCATTTTGGGGCAAACAATGATTATGTAAGGCATGTAAAAATAACTCTCTACTTCTCCAAATATCACATGATATTCAATTTAAAGCATAAATGAGGATAAGAGATTGATGTTGCCAAAAGTGTACTCTTTGACTTTTTGTAGGTGATTCTAACTTATATACATCAAGGATCCTTGAGAATGTTGTGGTTCTCCATGCCATCCTTTTATATTTTCATTATTCTTGGAGAACTTGGACCATTTAAAATTTTTCCAACCTCAAGTGGCGTAATTGTATTTCACTTCAATGCATGCTTGAGTTAATAGTCACCCTACAACACAATTCAAAGAACTTTCTTTGGTATCCACCAATTTTGGATCCATAGAGGTTAGTCATTATACCAAACTAATGAGCAAATAAGCATTAAAAATAATAAATGAGTTCATAAGGGCAAAATATATTTCATTTCATTGATCATTAAGCATATACCAAGAGAAAAAGTAAGTAACATAAGAAATATGATTTTTTACGCACTGAAACTCATTTTTAAAGCCTGTGTAATCGATTACAATATTCATGTAATCGATTACCAGTCCTTTGGAATCCATGTAATTAATTATATGTTTGGTGTAATCGATTACCAACTTTCTGGGAACCTTGTAATCGATTACAGGGCTGGTGTAATCGATTACCACTCTTGACAGAACCTTTGTAATCGATTACAAAGGTCTTGTAATCGATTACCAGTTTACTAAAATTCAATTTTTTTTGCACTTTTGACAGTAAAGGGCCAATCTCAAAGCATTCAAATTGATTTCAAAATGTCTTAAGGCAATTTCAAATATCATGCAAGCATACCTAGGCATTTTAGAACCTTATGTTACAAATCATGTGCTAAACATAATATTCAAATTTTACTAAGTACACATGATTCTATCCTTTACATAAGGCCTACATGGAATATACCTCATATTCATTGTCTTTTTAAGTGAATGTGCATAAGAGGTTAAAACATTTGATACCTTGGCCTTGGTAATTAAGGAAACTTTTTTCCTTACCCATTGCTTCTCTTTTGGTGTTTTAAACTTTGCAAGTTCCACATTTTATACTTGAAAAGCTTTGGTTGAAGCCATCTTCCTTCTTTGACGAAAACTTCTACTAATGGGCTTTGGAAGCATTCCCCTTGATGATTCCATTTTCACTTGACCAATTTGTCCATCCTTTTGAGAAAATTTCTGCATAATTGAAACACTAGGAGGACATTTTGGTACCCACTTCATCTTGGGTCCTTGAATGTTAGTACTAGGGCATTTAAGATCTTTAGGAACCCATACCATATTATTTCTCACATAAGAATTTCTTTTATAATTGCACAAATGAGAAATATGTCTTAAATGACCACAAAAATTGTAAACAATTGAATTCAATGATGACTTGGTCCTTTGAAGTTCATTTTTAGAAAACTTAAGCCCTTTGTTATTTTTATATTCTAAACTATTTTTGTCATAAGCCTTGCTTGAACTTTCATGTGGAATAATATTAATTTTTTTCTCATTAACAAGTATAGAATGTAAGCAATTTGAATTATTAGCTTTGGTAAATTTAGAAGATAAGTCCTCAACTTGATTTTCTAAATCAATGCACTTTTCATAAGAAGTTGAGGTTTCATATTTCAAAGGCATTTCCTCATCAAGAAAAACATATTCATTTTTCAAGATTTCAATTTCATTTTCAATGGAGGAAATATTTTTCAAACAAGATGAGTTTTTCTTTTCTAAATTCAACAAACCATCATATAAGTCATCATATGCATATTTTAGCTCATCAAAGAAAGGACTATAATATACTTTAGTATTATTTACCTCAAAGTTATTTTTAAGGGAATCACCATCTTCCTCATTGTTGTCCATCCAAGATTCAAGAGCATCTTCTTGAGGACATTTTCCATGACAAGCTTCCTTCAATGGCTTTTGCTCTTCTTGCTCTCTATATACAACTTTATGCACAAGATCATCATTAGCAAGATAGATAGAATCAAGAGCATCCCATATTTCTTTAACACTAGAGCAACTCTTAATTTTAGCATAAACATCATAATTTAAACCATTTTTCAAAATTTGCATAGCTCTAATGTTAAAGGAAAAGCATTTCTTGTCATAAGCATTCCAACTTAGTTTCGGTTTGTATGTAAATCCATCAAGTACAATATCCCATAAATCAAGATCAATAGATTGCATATTGTAACATCCTGAAAATTATTTATTTCATTGTAAATAATCATTTTATAATATTTATAAATTTTGAAAATTTTTGTGGAATTTTTCGAAAATGTTGAATATTTTTATATATTTCTCGTTTTGCATACGCACTGAGCAAAGTCAGTCAAACGCTTTGAAAAATTGTTTGTTTTGTGATGAATAGTCATTTTTCCATATTTGTGATTTTTAGGAATTTTTGTGGATTTTTCTGAAAATGTCAAATATTATAGTATATTCCTCATTTTACGTGCGCACTAAGCGGAGCCGGGATAACGAAATGTTTTCCCTGAGGTTGGTAAACCTTGAACTGTCAACGTGTCGATGGGGGATCTTACTAAACTCGAGACTGGGCACAGTTTACGAGATTTATATTTTTTGAGATTTTATCTGATAAATAAAATCACTGTATCATAAAATCATCTGATGAATAATAAAATATTATTTTCATCAACTGTAACTTTTATTCACTGGAAAAATAATTCTAATAGTGTAATTAATCATCTGTTAGATGTATTTAATTAAGGAGACAAGCTTACTATGCACTTTATCGAGAAGCGCGCAAAGCTTCTCAAGGAAGCTTTGAGGGAAGCTTCTAGGAAGCTTTCTTCCCACCCACTTTTCACTCTCTCTCCTCCCTCTTATTGTGCAACACGATTTGGGGGGGGATATCTCAATGCATTCTCCCATTTTCTCTCATTCACGCTGGTCTCACTCTCCTTCACGCAGCTCACTTTCTTCCTCTCTTCTTCCACACCCACACACTCCATTGTTAAGCTTTCAAGCTTCCCTTGCTCAAGCCAAACTTAAACCATTGCTCTTCCCTCACCATCTTCAAGTTTTCTTCTTGGTGGAGCTCTTCTTTATTCCTCTATTTTCGTGTTCCACAGCCAACATCAAAGCTTGGAGCTTTAAGATAAAAGCTCTCAACTTTCTTCTCCTCTTCTCCTCATTTTTGTGTTCCATGGTCACCTTGGTGACTATGGCTACCATTTCCCCTCTTTGATCTTGGTTTTGTGGATTTGAACACCCAAGGTTTTGGTGGTGGTGAAGAATGAAATTTCTAAGCAAAAAGGAGCATCCTTTCTTTGTGCTTCTCTTAGGTAAGAGGAAGACACTCCTCCTCAACCTCTATTAGCATTTAGAAACCTTGTTTGTGATTGATTGTGAGAAAACCCTATTGAGGGTTATTATTTGTTTGCATGATTAGTATGTTTGCATGTTGTTTATAATGTGTTTATGCTTTTAGATTGTTTGTCTGTGTATATTGATATATTGGATTGGATTAGAATACATGAAATGAAAGAAATTGATGTCGGATTTTCCCTTGGGTGGCCACGGTTTTGAGGCCCAAAATTTGGGGTTCTTTGTGAACAATTGTAACAGTTGGAATTCATAATAAATCAAGTATACATTATTCAATTAATGAAGAGAAACTTCTCCAATGTCAATATCCATCGAATTAGAATTTCTGATCATTTAGCACTTTCGTTGGTTCAACACAAGAGAAACTTCCCTAATGTCAATATCCGTCGAATTAGAATTTCTGACCATTTAGTACTTTCGTTGGTTCAACACGAGAGAAACTTCCTCAATGTCAATATCCATCGAATTAGAATTTTTGACCATTTAGTACTTTCGTCGGTTCAACACTTAGAAGATTTCTCCAACGTCAACACTCATCCGCCGAATTAGGATTTATGCTGGCCTTCTAGTATATTCGACAGAACTGGTCTTCGTTTGACAGAACTGATCTTTATTCAACAGAATCTTCATTCGACAGAAATTGACTTTTAGTCATTCTTGCCAAATTATAACTTAGCCATTTTCGTCACCAAATCACATTATGGCTAACATCTTTCATTATTCTGTCATATTATTTTTCGTATAAAGGTAGCCTCACATTTGTACACTAGAGGCATTTTCTCTATTGAATCCAAAATTAAAATTTATCACCTAACACCTAGTGCTTAAATTAATGGTAATAGGATGCAAGAATTAGCAAATCAGAAAATTAAATTATACTGAGATTCATAAATTTTAAAGAACCAAGAATGAAATTTTCATAAGACTTAGGATAATTTTAATTAGGGTAAGAACAAGAGAGTGTGAGACTTTCAGATCTTAGAATAACCTTCTAAGTGTATATGAATAAATTGCCTAAGAGAATTTAATTAATTAAGAGAATTCCTTTCGAGACAAACTTTGTAAGAAAAGCTAAACCTAAGCAAGAATTCATAATACATCTTAAAAATGCATTAATTCATTTAATTCTAATATTATGATATTGTGGGTCCATGTGAGTGACCAATGATTGTGTTGATTCTTGCTTTGGCCAATTGTGGCATATTGTGGAATTGTATGTAATAATGATCATACATGATTATGCATAGAGTCTGTATGTATTGCGAATGTCTGTTAGACTTTGTTAAGGCCATATTGCCTAGGAGTTGAATCACACCTAGGTGCGGGTGTGAATAGACAAGTGTAGGTCTTGCAGCTGACGTTGGGGGCGTCGGGGCGCAGGCGTCTCACAGCGGGAAGTTGGTAGCCCCGCTGGACCGTGGGAGAAACCAATGTAAACACATTGACGATCCTGACTGGACACTGTCCTATATCGAGATCTGTGTAGAATGTCTTGTAAAATGCCATGATGTGCACGTTGATAAATTAAGAATTATAGCACTTGAGGGCCTCGGCAGCCAAGAATATAGACATACCTCCTGATCGTTCTCTCCGACTGTTTTGTGTCTAGCTCCATGGAGTAGGATTTTGACTTTGTATACATGTACATAATGAGTCCATGAATTATCTGGCATTTATTATTATTATAATTGGAACTATTGTATTACTGATATATATAACTGCCTGGAACTGCTTGGTTGATCATTATTGATATTTAATGTTTATTATCATTATTGTTGTCAAAAATGCTATGTGGGCGCTTTGCGCCGTTTTGTTTCTTGTTGCTATAATTGGTAATGATGGTAGGATGTCTTACCTTTTTCTTATACTTTTCTGTTCTATGTAAATTCCTGGTTAAAGAATGTAAGTGGGAACAAGGTTGGATTCTTTTGGACTTTCTTGGTTTGACCCACTGTATCCGGTGATGTCATCACGAAAGGGGTTCTATTGGGTTCGTTCGAATTGTGTTCACTGGTGGTGTTAACGCATGGTGAGTCGACTGGGCCAACAAGCGTATGCGATATGTTGGGGATCTGACATTGACCATGAAGAAGACTGCAATTGAAGACCTTATTCTGTATTTCTCACTACACCGGTGAGCTCCCGGAGTTGCCTCACGCATTCGGGATCCGATGGAGTGCCCAACTCCGTAGTCGTGGATATGGTGTAGGTAGTTTATATTTTATTTTGCATTACTTGTATAAAGTGTATTTTGGGTATATGTATGTTTTAAGGTGATTATCCAGTCTTAAATGCTGTAATTGGAGTATATCTTATAATTTCATATTTTTAACTGGCTGTATAAATAACTATTCATTCATGGCTCATATTTTCCTCATATGCGAAACGATTAATATTTTTAGTAAATTTGTTATTTGATAATCGTAACACGCCAAAATTTAGTGACCGTGACATAATGACGATTGTGTCGTGGTTATTAAATTGAGGGGTGTTACATTAGGTGGTATCAGAGCTCAGTTCATCCTGTTGAGCCGGGGTATGGACTGACTATGCTTAGACATGTTAGAAGTTTCTTTGTATGTTATGTACTTCCTTGTCTCTTGAGTTGAGATGTTGGGAAAGGAAGGCATGGCTTGCCATAGGTTGAATGTTGGTAGCTACTGTTGCACAGTTACATGATATTGAGTATTGGCCCACTCAATGTGTAATGTTCTGTGTCTACGAGAAACTATGACTTCACCTAGGCGTATTAAGATAATAGGAGTCCTTTAGAAAGAAGCTCAACTGGTATGACTGAACTTACTTAGGATCTGTTTACATTTATACCCTTGCTGTGTTACCTCTAGAATTGTTTGAGCCAATGGGTTGGAAATAGGGTAATCGAATAAGACTTGCAAGTTTGCGGACTGAGACGTCCAAGAGGTTTTCAGACAACCGATTCTCTTTGGAAAAGAGTATCTGGCATAAGTTTGGCTCAAGGAGCTACATGGGAGTCGAAGACTTACAGGAGATCGCGTTGCAGAAGGCCGAGTGAAGGAGCTCATGTTAGAGTCTTTTGGGTTTATCTCGTTGGGTTATGTGACTTTCTGTGTTTGGTTTCCATAAGGAGACAATAATGTTTGAATTGATTGCTTTTGATTTTCTTATGTTTTGATTCATTTGTTCTTGAAGGGAGGTAATGACTCGAAGTAGACGTAAGCGCGTGAACGCGAGGAATGACAATGATGGTACGACTGTGGCAGCTGAAGAAATGCAAAGAATGGTTAATGTAACTACACGTCAGGATCAGAGGGCCGCACAATAGCAGGAAGTAGAAGTCGAGGTTCAAAATTTATTGGGAGAAAGTCAGTTTGTGGTTAACTCTGAACTACCTAAGTTCCAAAGGAGAAATAATAGGATGATCAATCAGTTTAAGCGGAAACTGTATTCACGACAAATGAAGGGGCAACAGCAACAACAAACGTATAAAGGGGATACGAGTGGTAGTAAATCCAATCCGACCGTGGTAACGTTATCAAGGTGTAAGAAATGTAGAAAGGAACATTTCACGAGGGACTGTAAGATCGAGTGAATAATTTGTTTTAAGTGCGGAAAGCTAGGACATGTGGCGAGGAACTGTACTTCGCAAAGAATGAAGCCTTACGTCAGAGATATACGTACTTCAAAATCTCATGAAGAAAGGAAAGTTAACTCCTCCACCTAGACTGAAGATCGAAGTGAAGAAAGGGACTGTGCTACATTGGATGACCCTGTGACTTCATTGTATAATTTTGGGGTTGGCCCATTACTTTATGACGTATGACTGTATGAGTCTATTAAGGTCGTTTGAATCTTCGTCATCTTTTGACTAAGTTATTTCTACTTCTGCTAATAAGAACTTGTTGATGGTAGCCAAGTTGTTTAGATTATCCTATGACTTGTTAAAGACTAAATCCTTCTTTTGATCTGATTTATGTACTTCTTTTACAAATTAGATGTAATGTTAATAAAGGGATTGGTTATCTTCCAACCATATCTTGTTGAAATATTCCAATGAAATTCTAAGAGTACGTTTCTAGAATTGGGTTATTTGTGTATTTACTTCCCATCGACTCAAATGATACTATTCTCGTTTGTAAGCCTACTCTCATTACATCAAGTTTATTTAAAGCTATCCTATTGTTGTTAGAAATTGGAACCCTTTCTACTAATTCAATCATCTACTTTCTTCATGAATAGGCTTAATCTCAGGAAAGAGATTGATTGTTTACTAAATGGGTCTCGTCATTCAGTTTCAATGGAAACTTAGTGTTTCTTGAGATAGAAATTTTCTAGATGTGAATCCATGAAACTCACTCCTAAGTTTTATTAGACCATATCATACTCTTCGTTAGGCGAGTCCAGTGGTAAATCAAGTGACTTCCCTATTTTTCTTTCTAACCTTTATAACGTTTCTTGTATACTTCGATTGAGTAAATGTGTTCCTGAATCTGAACCATAACAATGTGCTAAGTGTAGCATGATTAAGTGAGAACTTACCCTATGAGACATTTTGTTCGAATCAAGGAAAGACGGTTTGACAAATCAATTGAAGAATGCCGCCATTTTCTCCAAGATTATTTTGAGTTCTCAACTATCATCAAGATCACCTGAGAGAAGGGTATATTTCCAAGGCAACTTTCTCTAACGCGTAGTGAACACTACGGGTATATCGTAATGTCGTTCCATATAATGAATGCTTCGGTAGTACTCATCGACTACACAAACAAGACCTTTCTTCCCTATTAAGACAGAATTGTCATGTTGTTCTTCAAATTTTGAAGAAGAATAAGGAGTTACGCTAGAAGCTGTCCAAGTGCAAATTTCGGTTTGAGGCAGTTTAACTTTTGAGTCAAGTGATCTTCAAAAGAAGGAATTATTGGAGATCCGTCGCAAGTTGGAGCAGTTCTTCAAAGGGACAGATCAAAGACTGTATTGCAGATTCGTAACTTTATAGGATTAGCTGATTAATATGGGAGACTCATCACAGAATTCTCCAAAGTGGCAAGATTTCTCGTCAAACTCATGCATGAGAGTCAAGTTTGTAGGATTGGTGCATATAAGGAAAGATTTTCAAGGATTGAAGAGACACTCGACTACCTTGCCGACAATGATTCTGCCCAATCCCAACGAACCTTATTGGGATGCCTAGTGATGCTTCGCATTGGAAGTTTAGAACGTGTGCTTGATCAAAATAAATGGAATGGTAATGTACGCTTAGAGACAATCGAGAATACATGAGAAGGATTACCTTACACCAACTCAGAGTTAGCTTTATAGTTGCATTGAAGATCTGGAAGCATTTTCTACAAGGAGAGATTCTCAATGCCTATGGTAATCTTAAGAGCCAAAGGTATTTTGGTCTATTGGAATGAGTTGAATATGAGGCAGAGACGATGATTAGAAGTTCTAAAAGATTTTGATTTTTTCGTTTTAGTATAATCCCAGAAGAGGCGAATGTCTTAGCGGATGCCTTAAGAAGAAAATAAGCTTAGTTGTCTACTATAGTAAGCAAGGAGAATAAGTTCGATAGAGCCACTCAGCGATGTATAGTTGTTTGGAGAGTTGGCTGTTGGATGGCTGAACACTCAAAGGGCGTAGAATTTTTTATTGATCGGCCTATGATGTCAACACGTTTTTACCTGTTAATATAAGATACTCAGTGGAAGGAAGCAACCTTATTGCCAGAGATTTGGATTGATGCAGCTGAAGATACAACACGAGAGCTAGGAGACAAAATGAAAGAAACACAGTCGCATTTATTCTAAGATATGATGAATTTCGAGGACGAAATTCCTTTTTAGAAGGGGAGAGTTGTAACATCCTGAAAATTATTTATTTCATTGTAAATAATCATTTTATAATATTTATAAATTTTAGAAATTTTTATGGAATTTTTCAGAAATATTGAATATTTTAATATATTTCTTGTTTTTGCGTGCGCACTGAGCAGAGTCAATCAAATGCTTTGGAAAATTGTTTATTTTGTGATGAATAGTCATTTTTTCATATTTGTGATTTTTAGGAATTTTTGTGAATTTTTATGAAAATGTCGAATATTATAGTATATTCCTCATTTTACGTGCACGCTGAGCGGAGCCGGGATAACGAAATGTTTTCCCTGAGGCTGGTAAACCTTGAACTGTCAACGTGTCGACGAGGGATCTTACTAAACTTGAGGCTGGGCACAGTTTACGAGATTTACGCTTTTTGAGATTTTATCTTATGAATAAAATCACTGTATCATAAAATCATCTGATGAATAATAAAATATTATTTTCATCAACTGTAACTTTTATTCACTGGAAAAATAATTCTAGTAGTGTAATTAATCATCTGTCAAATGTATTTAATTAATGAGACAAGCTTACTATGTACTTTATCGAGAAGCGCACGAAGCTTATCAAGAGCTTTGAGGGAAGCTTCTAGGAAGCTTCCTCCTCACCCACTTTTCACACTCTCTCCTCCCTCTTATTGTGCAGCACGGTTTTGGGGGGGATATCTCAATGCATTCTCCCATTTTCTCTCATTCACGCTGGTCTCACTCTCCCTCACACAGCTCACTTTCTTCTTCTCTTCTTCCACACCCACACACTCCATTGTTAAGCTTTCAAGCTTCCCTTGCTCAAGCCAAACTTAAACCATTGCTCTTCCCTCACCGTCTTCAAGCTTTCTTCTTGGTGGAGCTCTTCTTTATTCCTCCATTTTCGTGTTCCACAGCCAACATCAAAGCTTGGAGCTTTAAGGTAAAAGCTCTCAACTTTCTTCTCCTTTTCTCCTCATTTTCGTGTTCCATGGTCACCTTGGTGACTATGGCTACCATTTCTGCTCTTTGATCTTGGTTTTGTGGATTTGAACACCCAAGGTTTTGGTGGTGGTGAAGAATGAAATTTCTAAGCAAAAAGGAGAATCCTTTCTTTGTGCTTCTCTTAGGTAAGAGGAAGACACTCCTCCTCAACCTCTATTAGCATTTAGAAACCTTGTTTGTGATTGATTGTGAGAAAACCCTATTGAGGATTATTCTTTGTTTGCATGATTAGTATGTTTGTATGTTGTTTATAATGTGTTTATGCTATTAGATTGTTTGTTTGTGTATATTGATATATTGGATTGGATTAGAATGCATGAAATGGAAGAAATTGATGTCGAATTTTCCCTTGGGTGGCCACGATTTTGAGGCCCAAAATTTGGGGTTCTTTGTGAACAATTGTAACAATTGGAATTCATAATAAATCAAGTATACATTATGTAATTAATGAAGAGAAACTTCTCTAATGTCAATATCCGTCGAATTAGAATTTCTGACCATTTAGCACTTTCGTCGGTTCAACACGAGAGAAACTTCCCCAATGTCAATATCCGTCGAATTAGAATTTCTGACCATTTAGCACTTTCGTCGGTTCAACACGAGAGAAACTTCCCAATGTCAATATCCATTAAATTAGAATTTTTGACCATTTAGTACTTTCGTCAGTTCAACACGAGAGAAACTTCCCCAATGTCAATATCTGTCGAATTAGAATTTCTGACCATTTAGTACTTTCATCGGTTCAACACTTAGAAGATTTCTCCAACATCAACACTCATCCGCCGAATTAGGATTTCTGCTGGCCTTCTAGTATATTCGATAGAACTGATCTTCGTTCGACAGAACTGATCTTCATCTGACAGAATCTTCATTGGACAGAAATTAACTTTTAGTTATTCTTGTCAAATTGTAACTTAGCCATTTTCGTCACCAAATCACATTATGGCTAACATCTTTCATTATTCTGTCATATTATTTTTCATCGAAAGGTAAACTCACATTTGTACACTAGATGCATTTTCTCAGTCGAATCCAAAATTAAAACTTATCACCTAACACCTAGTGATTAAATTAATGGTAATAGGATGCAAGAATTAGCAAATCGAAAAATTAAATTATACTTTGAGATTCATAAATTTTAAAGAACCAAGAATGGAATTTTCATAAGACTTAGGATAATTTTAATTAGGTAAGAACAAGAGAGTGTGAGACTTTGAGATCTTAGATTAACCTTCTAAGTGTATGTGAATAAATTGCCTAAGAATTTAATTAATTAAAAGAATTCCTTTCAAGACAAACTTTGTAAGAAAAGCTAAACCTAAGCAAGAATTCATAATACATCTTAAAAATGCATTAATTCATTTAATTCTAATATTATGATATTATGGGTCCATGTGAGTGACCAATGATTGTGTTGATTCTTACTTTGACCAATTGTGGCATATTATGGAATTGTATGTAATAATGATCATACATGATTATGCATAGAGTCTGTATGCATTGTGAATGTCCGTTGGACTTTGTTAAGGCCATATTGCCTAGGAGTTCAATCACACCTAAGTGCAGGTGCGAATAGACAAGTGTAGGTCCTACAGCTGACCTTGGGGGCGTCGGGGCACGGGCGTCTCACAGCGGGCAGTTGGTAGCCCCGCTGGACCGTGGGACAAACCGATGCAAATGCACCAACGATCCTGACTGGACACTGTCCTATATCGAGATCTGTGTAGAATGTCTTGTAAAATGCCATGATGTGCACGTTGATAAATTGAGAATTATAGCACTTGAGGGCCTCGACAGCCAAGAATACAGACATACCTCCTGATCGTTCTCTCCTACTGTTTTGTGTCTAGCTCCATGGAGTAGGATTTTGACTTTGTATGCATGTGCATAGTGAGTCCATGAATTATCTGGCATTTATTATTATTATAATTGAAACTGTTATATTACTGATATATATAACTGCTTGGAACTGCTTGGTTGATCATTATTGTTATTTAATGTTTATTATCATTATTGCTGTCAAAAATGTTATGTGGGCGCTTTGTGCCGTTTTGTTTCTTGTTGCTATAATTGGTAATTATGGTAGGATGTCTTACCTTTTTCTTGTACTTTTCTTGTTCTATGTAAATTCCTGGTTAAAGAATGTAAGTGAGAACAAGGTTGGATTCTTTTGGACTTTCTTGGTTTGACCCACCGTATCCGGTGATGTCGTCGCGATAAGGGTTCTATTGGGTTCGTTCGAATTGTGTTCACTGGTTGTGTTAACGCATGGTGAGTCGACTGGGACGACAAGCATATGCGATATGTTGGGGATCTGACCTTGACCATGAAGAGGACTGCGATTGAAGACCTTATTCTGTATTTCTCACTACACTGGTGAGCTCCCGGAGTTGCCTCCTGCATTCGGGATCCGATGGAGTGCCCAACTCCTTAGTCGTGGATATGGTGTGGGTAGTTTATATTTTATTTTGCATTACATGTATAAAGTGTATTTTGGGTATATGTATGTTTTAAGGTGATTATCCAGTCTAAAATGTTGTAATTGGAGTATATCTTATAATTTCATATATTTTAACTGGCTGTATAAATAACTATTCATTCATGGCTCATATTTTCCTCATATGCGAAATGATTAATATTTTTGGTAAATTTGTTATTTGACAATTGTAACACGCCGAAATTTAGTGACCGTGATATAATAATGATTGTGCCATGGTTATTAAATCGAGGGGTGTTACACATATAAATTTTCATTCTAGCTTTCCAATAAACAAAATTCACACCATCAAAGAATGGTGGTTTATCAATTTCAAAATCATTCATTTTGAAAAGCTTTTATTGGTTGCCAACAAATAAGGATCTTTAGCTCCAAGCGGTTAAGCTTTTACTAAAGCACGAAGCTCTGATACCACTTGTTAGCGATGGCAACCATCACCCAAGAGGGGAGTGAATTGGGTGATTACAAATTTTAATGCTATTTTGAGAAATTAAGCATTTTGAATCACTAAAATAATAAATGCAGCGGAACATGCACAACAAAAGTACAACTATTATAGATTACTCAAATACAACTTGAGATATATGATGAATTAAGAAAATAAGCTAGATATCAAGTTCATAGAATCAAATCACCAAGATGACAAGATATGCAATAGATAAATATACTACACTAAATACTGAAATTAAAGAGAGTAGGGAAGAGAGAATTAAACTCAAA
The DNA here is from genome assembly GCA_029884595.1 of Ormosia semicastrata. Taxonomy (NCBI): domain Eukaryota; kingdom Viridiplantae; phylum Streptophyta; class Magnoliopsida; order Fabales; family Fabaceae; genus Ormosia; species Ormosia semicastrata. Next base: position 12,582,733 of record JAQQTO010000048.1, on the reverse strand, counting down.
AATTTATCTTGGTTCAGCCACTAACCACTTGTGGCCTACATCGAGTCCCCAAACTTAACTTGAGATTTTCTTCACTATCTCCTAGACTTGACGGGTGCTAAAAAAACTTTTGTACAAACAAGAGCACTCCTTCACACCTTGGGATACCTCACCCTTGTGCTAGAGCCTCCAATTCTTTGAGCTTCACAGGTGCTTGATGACCTTTATAATCAAGAGCACTCACAACACCTTTGGGATACCTTACCCTTTGTGTTTGAGTCTCACTACAAGAGATACCTCACCATTTTCTCTCTTGAGGGATATCTCACCCTCTTACAATGATTTCAAGGTGAATAGAAAGAATAGAAACTCTCACAAGAGTAGATATACAACTTGAAGAACAAAGTATGGATGATAGAAAAGTCTCTTAAGAGTTGATAATATAAATTGAAGAACAAAGGAATAGAAGAATTTTGCAATAAAGAGCTCAAAATATGATTTTGGTGATTCAAGGATCAAATCAAGTGTTTAAGAGGTGTATAAGTTTCATAAAACACTTATATATAGAGCCCAAGTGATAAAATAGCCGTTGGTAGTATTTAGAAATGATTTTTTATGAAAACTAATCATTTATAGTTGTTGAAAACGTTTCTGGGCACTTAGTAATTGATTACACACTTCTGGTAATCGATTACATGGCTTCTGTCAACGTTGTAATCAATTACAGGACTTTTGTAATCGATTACATCATTTCTAGTTTTGAAAGCTAATTTTAAAAAGTCATAACTTCTTCATTTATTATCCGATTAAAGCAAATGACCACTTATTGGAAATAATATTTGAGTCTATTTTCAAATAACAAAAGTTTCAGAACAAAACTAAAAGTATTTTGAAAGATATGATCAAAAGAGTAATCAAAGGTCGACTTTTCAAAACTCAAACTTCACTGTTTTTGAAAACTAACTTTAAATAGTCATAACTTCTTCACTTCTTATCCATTTAAAGCAAATGACCACTCATTGGAAATATATTTGAGTCTATTTTCATATGCAATAAGGGCACAATAAAACTCAAAGTAATTTGAAAGTTATGATCAAAATAGTAACCAAATGTCAGTTTTACAAAACACAAATTTGACTATTTTTCAAAGGTTTAAATTACCACCAAGATTAACATTCCAAAAATAGTTTGTTGGGCATTTAAACATGTAAGAACCATTTTTAAAGACTTAAAAATATATTTGAGCTCTTTTCTTGTAAAACCTCTATCTTTACATAGAAGAAAACCTAAAAGGAAAATATACCAATTCTAGTCCTTAGGCTTCTTGATGTAATCCAATCTTCCACAAATTTCTTCTCTTCAAATCTTACAAATGCTTAGAACATCTTATCATTCTCATTCTTCTTGAGTTGAGCATAATTGTGATCTTTTGCTTTCTTGTTGCAATGCTCACTCTTGGTACTTGAACTATCCTACAAAGTATTACTCACTTAAAACAAGCATAGTTAGTCCAAATTCATAACTCAAAATCTTCATATGCATAACTCATAAATGTATAACTCTAGTTAGTCTAACATGCACATAAGACTTTAATAGATACATCCAAATAAGATATTTATCAATTACAAATACATATGCCTATATAGGATGCAACAAAGAATACTTTGCACATTTTCATTTAGATAGAGCCTTATCTAATATTTATTTAATAAACTCATATAAAGCATTATTGTGAATGCTTATGTCTTAAAGCATATCAAATGAGTTTTTGATGATAACAAAGTCAAGATGAAGATCAAGATCAAAAGAGGTATATTAGATATAGGTCCTAGATTATCAATGTTAAATGCTCTCTAAGTGTCTCAAAGATCTTCAAATGGTTTTTTAAGATCCTTCGAAACCAACTTGTTATTGAAAGCCCATGTTTTAAGAAAATGTTGATTTTAATCTTGGATTGTGTAAAACACATGTCAATATTGTACAATCCAAGTTTCTCAAAGTTAAAAATGTCATACATCTCAAATTGGACTTGAAAAATATGTTCAAAGGCCAAGGTAATCGATTACAAGATGTTTGTAATCGATTATAATGAGCCCAGAAAGGCAAGAACATGTTCAAGAAGCCTTGTAATCGATTACACAGCTATGGTAATCGATTACAAGCAAGGCAGAGGCCTTGTAATCGATTACACCAAGCTGATAATCGATTAACAAGTGCCCAGAAAGCCAAAAACACGTTGGAACAACCATGTAATCGATTACATAAGTTGTGTAATCGATTACCACTAATCTGTCAGTGTCCAACGGCTATTTTATCAGCATTTAATGCTGCCCATTAATGCTCCTAATGGCTCCTTTCTTTCAATAAATTATAAATACTTGCCTTAGGGCTTCATTAATGGCTAACCTTCAATTCAGAACATCAATCTAACACTTAAATATGAGAATCAATTTCTAAAAACGTTCTTGCTCTATTTTTGTGAAAATCTTGTGATATCTTTTGAGAGCATATTAGAGCTTCAATTTGTATTAATCACTCTTGTGAGAGTTTCATTCTATAAATCTGAATTGCTTTGTAAGGACGGTGAGGCATCCCTCTTAAAGTGTAAAGGGTGGGACATCCCTTAGTTGAAGAGGCTCAAGCTCAAAGGGTGAGGTATCCCAAAGTGTTGAGTGCTCAAGTTTGTAAAGGTTGTCAAACACCTATTGAAGCTTCAAGATATAGTGAAAAATCTCGAGTGTTTGCTTGAGGACTGGATGTAGATCACAAGTGGATTGGTAATCGAACTAGGATAAACTATTGTGTTTGTCTCTCTAAACCCTTCTCTTTACATTTGTGCTCTGTTTTATTGAATTGCTTGAATATTGTTTCCTTTGGCAATTATATTTATCAGTAAAAGTATTTATCTCATCTATCCAATCACCTCTATCCATTCAATAGCTTCAACAAAAACTAATTATCAAATATTTTGTGAAAGATTTATGAACTTGTTTTACAAACTCAATTCATCCCTATCTTGAGTATTGAGGCCACTTGGTAACAAGTGGTATCAGAGTTAGACTCTTGTATAAAGAGCTTAGCAGCTTCAAGAGAAGTGATGGCTTCAAATGGTTTTTCAAATGAAGGTTCTTCTATAAACAGACCTCCTTATTTCAATGGGGATAGTTATGCCTATTGGAAAGAAAGGATAAAAAATTTTATTGAAGCTATTGACTTAGATGTGTTGGATGCCATTGAAAATGGTGCTTTTGTTCTCACACATACTAAAGATGGTGTGAAAATTAATACACCTAGAAATGAATGGACTGATGAGGATTAAAAGAAAGTTTAATACAATTTGAGAGCCAAAAACATCATCACCACATCCTTGGGGTATGATGAATTCTTTAGGGTGTCAAATTGTAAAATCGCTAAAGAAATGTGGGATACTTTACAAGTAACTCATGAAGGTACAAGTGAGGTAAAGCGATCTAGAATAAACACTCTCACTCATAAATATGAATTATTTAGAATGAATCAATGGTGAAAGTATTCAAGAGATACAAAAGAGATTCACACATATTGTTAATCATCTTATCTCATTAGGAAAGATATTTCCTAATGAAGATCTTATTAACAAAGTCTTGAGATGTTTAAGCAGGAATTGGCAACCGAAAGTAACGGCTATTGCGGAATCAAAAGATTTATCAATAATGTCTCTAGCCACCTTATTTGGAAAGCTTCAAGAATATGAGTTGGAGCTAAATAGGCTCAATCAAAATGAAGAACATGATAAGAATAAAAAGAAAATTACACTCAAAGCCACCTCTTCTACAATTGAAGATGATGATGAAGATGGTGAAGAGGATGTAGAAAATCTTGAGCTAAGTGAGGAGAATCTTAGTCTCCTTGTGAAAAAGTTTGGAATATTATTAAAGAAGAAAGGATTCCAAAGAATACCACATTTTCCTCAAAAGAAAGCTTATCACAAAGGAGAAGGATCCTCTACTCCTCCAAAATGTTACGAATATGGAAAACCGGGGCACATGAAAATAGAGTGTCCTATGTATCTTAAGAAGACGGAGAAGTTTGAGAAAAGTTCTTCTAAAGAAAAGAAAGGAATGAGAGCATATATAGCATGGGAGGACAATGACATAAGCTCTTCCAATATTTCAGAGAATGAAGAAGCCCATCTTTGTCTCATGGCTCAAGGAGAAAAAAGTGAAGAGAGCGACACTGAGGTAACATCTTCTAACTTAGAATCTCCACCTTCTTATGATGAATTGCAAGATGTTTTTCAAGAATTGCATGATGAATCTTTGAGGCTCACAAAAATGATTTTATATTCTAACAAAACAATCTCCTTATTAGTAAACAAAGTTTCTATTTTAAACAAAGAGATTAATGAGCTTAAGATTTAAAATGAGACCTTAGGACTTATTGATGCTAACTTATTGTGCATGGCTTACTCCTCATATGATAACACATTCATATCCTTACCTTGCTCATCATATAAAGCATTTGAGAAAGAAATTAAAGATTTAAACAACATTCTTGCAAAATTTACATTTGGAAGAGACAACTTGAATATGTTGTTAGGGAAACAAAAATGTGTTTTTCAAAAAGTTGATTTGGGATTTAATCCAAATAACCATCAAAAGTCTTATAAGAATTTCTTTGTTTCCTCAAATACTTCAAGTAGCCCCTTTTTCAAATGTTTTCATTGTGGTAAGAAAGGGCATAATGCATCCACTTGCAATGTTAGAAAGAACATAAACACCAAGGTTGGAATCAAAAGGGTTTGGGTTCCTAAAGGCATCATGCCTAACTCTAACACACAAGGATCCAAGATAATTTGAGTACCAAAGGCTAAAATTTGAATATGTGTTGTAGGTGTCCTTGAATACTAAAAGCTCAAGTTGGTATCTTGATAGTGGTTGCTCCAAGCACATGACCGGTGATGGCTCCAAGTTCTCCTCCCTTGCCCCCAACAAGTATAGTCATGTCACATATGGTGATAACAACAACGGGAAGATCCTTGCAATTGGTAAAGTTAGTAAGATCCCTTCCTCATCAATTGATAATATTTTGCTTGTTGAAGGACTCAAACATAATTTGCTTAGCATTAGTCAATTATGTGATAAGGGCAATAGAGTTATATTTGATTCTACTTGTTGCATAATTGAAGGAAAGGATGACAAGCAAGTTAAGTTTGTTAGTCATAGGGTCAATAATATATATATATATATATATATATATATATATATATATATATATATATATATATATATATATATATATATATATATATATATATATATATATATATATATATATATATATATATGATTAGTCTTGATGATATTTTCTCAAATGATGCTAAATGCTTTATGAGTAAAGAAAATGATTCATGGTTATGGAATAGAAGAATTGCTCACATTCACATGGATCACTTAAACAAATTGGTTTCTAAAGAACTAGTAATTGGTCTTCCAAAGGTTAAATTTAAAAAAGACAAACTTTGTGATGCATGTCAAAAGGGAAAACAAGTAAAGTTCTTTTTTAAAGCTAAAAATGTGGTTTCAACTTCTAGACTTTTACAACTTTTGCACATGGATCTTTTTAGTCCCTCTAGAACTATGAGCTTTGGTGGGAATTACTATGCATTGGTGATTGTTGATGATTTTTCTAGGTTTACATAGACATTATTCTTGGCCCACAAAAATGATACTTTTCAATCATTTAAAAAGCTTGCCAAAGTTATCCAAAATGAAAAAAAAAATTGTACTACATCCATAAGAAGTGACCATAGTGGTGAATTTGAAAACCATGAATTTGAAACTATTTGTGATGAACATGACATTGAGTATAATTTTTCTGCCCCTAGAACACCACAACAAAATGGTGTTGTAGAAAGGAAAAATCGATCTTTAGAGGAAATGGCAAGAACTATGCTCAATGAGGCCAACCTTCGTAAGTATTTTTGGGAGGATGTGGTTAACACCGCTTGTTATGTTATGAATAGAGCCCTAATAAAGCCAATTTTAAAGAAAACCCCATATGAATTGTACAAGGGAAGGAAGCCAAATGTGTCACATTTTCATGTCTTTGGATGTAAATATTTTATTTTGAATAATGGAAAGGATAACTTGGGAAAGTTTGATGTAAAATCTGATGAGGGAATATTTATTGGCTATTCTATACATAGTAAGGCCTTTGGAGTTTATAATAAATGAACTATGACCATAGAAGAGTCTATACATGTTGCATTTGATGAAACTAATCCAAATGAGCCAAGAAAGGAGCTTATTGATCATGTTACAGAAATCTTGGCAAAAACACACTTGAAAAATCAAGAGAAAGAGTCCAAGAAGCAAGAAGAAAGACTCAATCATGGATCTACCCAAGGAATGGAGAACATCAAGATATCACCCTCTCGACAAGGTGATAGGTGATGTATCAAAAGGGGTAATCACTCGAAACTCACTTAGAGATGCATGTAATCACTTGGCTTTTGTCTTTCAAGTTGAACCTAAAGATATAAATAAGGCCATTAATGATGAACATTGGATCTTGGCCATGCAAGAAGAACTAAATCAATTTGAGAGAAATCAAGTTTGAGAATTAGTTCCAAGGCCCAATGATCATCCTATAATTGGCACCAAATGAGTTTTTAGGAATAAACTTGATGAAACGGGCTTAATAATAAGAAACAAAGCTAGGCTTGTAGCTAAGGGTTATAATCAAGAAGAAGTCATAGACTATGAAGAAACTTATGCTCCCGTAGCTAGATTAGAGGTCATTAGAATGTTACTTGCATATGCTTGCATCATGGATTTTAAACTTTATCAAATGGATGTCAAAAGTGTCTTTTTAAATAGTTTTATACAAGAAGATGTGTATGTGGAACAACCTCTTGGTTTTGAGGATTTTGAAATGCCCAACCATGTTTTTAAACTGAAAAAGGCCTTGTATGGCTTGAAACAAGCTCCTAGAGCTTGGTATGAAAGGTTGAGCAAATTCCTTTTGGAAAAAGGCATTTTTAGAGGCAAAGTTGATACTACCCTTTTCATAAAGTATAAAATGTATGACATACTCCTAGTTCAAATCTATATTGATGACATTATATTTGGAGCTACTAACAACTCTCTTTGTAAAGAATTTTCAAATGTAAAGTGAGTTTGAGATACCCGTGATGGGTGAGCTTAACTTCTTCCTTAGTCTCCAAATCAAGCAAACAAGAGAATAGACTTTCATAAGCCAATCCAAGTATTACAAGGAGTTGCTCAAGAAGTTTGGAATGGATAATGCCAAGCATATGGCTACTCCTATGGGCACCTCTTGCTATTTGGACAAAGATGAGGAAGGTAAATCTATAGAAATTACAAAATATAGAGGTATGATTGGGTCACTCCTTTATCTCACTACAAGTAGGCCTAATATAATGTTTAGTGTATGCATGTGTGCTAGATATCAAGCTAATCCTAAAGAATCACATCTTTGTGCTGTAAAACAAATTATGAAATATCTAATAGGCACATCACAAATGGGTTTGTGGTACCCTAAGGGTACCTCATGTAGCCTTATTGGGTATTTCGATTCTGATTTTGCTGGATGCAAAATAGATAGGAAGAGTACTAGTGGGACATGCCACTTGCTTGGAAGCTCACTAGTTTCTTGGTATAACAAGAAACAAAATAGTGTGGCATTGTCTACAGCTGAAGCTGAATATGTTGCAGCTGGGAGTTGTTGTGCTCAAATCCTTTGGATGAAGCAACAACTCTTAGACTATGGCCTTGAGCTTGATCACATCCCATAAGATGTGATAATATTAGTGCAATTAATTTGTCCAAAAATCCCATTTTGCATTCTAGGACTAAACACATTGAAATAAGACATCATTTCATTAGAGATCAAGCTCAAAAGGGCCACAGTCTATAGGCTTGCATACATTGAAAAAGCTTCAGCTGTACAAAGTCGATGATAGGTGGCACTACATTGCCCATGGTAGCTTTAGGCATATCCCTCATGGTCCAGAAAGTGATGCTGAGGAAGAAGCCCAGCAGCCTCCTCCTCCTACTACTAACATGGAGCTTCTGCTACAAGAGATTCACAGCTTGAAAATGGGAATTGATTGCGTCGAGCAGAAGGTTGATCATCAGGGACTAGAGATAGCTTATCTTCGCTCTTTACTGGAAGGTCAAGGTGCACCTTCCTCCTCTGCTGCACCCCTGCTCCTCTATCATTTACTGCTCCATTGGGTCCTACAGCTACTACTCCTGATGATGAGGCAAGCCTTGATTTAGACGATGACGAAGACGTTGATCCTGCTGGTGTTAGCATAGCTATTGATGTGGCTGGTGATGACGACGATAGTGACAGCGACAGCGAGGCTACACAGTGACTTAGGACTTAGTCAGATGTCCTTCTGTATTGTTTTGTTTGCCTAATATTAGTAGTTTCTCACTTTGATTTTTGTACATGACTGATTTACATTTATCTTTGGACCATTATGGATTTTGTTTTTGCTAATGTTATAATATATCTCTTTATGACTCTTAATGATCTTATTATTTCTACTGGCTGCTATATTTGACTGTTTTAGGTTAATCACGAGATTATGCGGAAATGCTGCCGAATTTTCATTTCAAATGCTTATATCTTTTTGATAATGCCAACGGGACAGAGATTAGTGAAAAATGAAATCTGATTATTGTTGCATGTGTACGGAGGAGCATTAAACTTTTACATACAAATCTTATCCTATATCATGCATAAATTACGGGGGAGAGTTGCGCCTAAATCTCTAATATACACAAATGCAAAAACTCTTTCTTTTTCCTATGATTAGTTTGTCATCATTAAAAAGGGAGAGAATGTGAATGTTTATGTCTTAAAGCATATCAAAAGAGTTTTTGATGATAAAAAAGTCAAGATGAAGATCAAAATCAAAAGAGGTATATTAGATATAGGTCCTAGATTATCAATGTTAAATGCTCTCTAAGTGTCTCAAAGATCTTCAAATGGTTTTTCAAGATCATTCGAAATCAACTTGTTATTGAAAGCTTATATTTTAAGAAAATGTTGATTTTAATCTTGGATTGTGTAAAACACATGTCGATATTGTTCAATCCAAGTTTCTCAAAGTTAAAAATGACTTACATCTCAAATTGGACTTGAAAAATGTGTTCAAAGGCCAAGGTAATCGATTATAAGATGTTTGTAATTGATTACATAGCAAACATAGGCCTTGTAATCGATTACATGTGGATTGTAATCGATTACAAGCAAGTCAGAGGCCTTGTAATCGATTACACTAATCTGGTAATCGATTACAATGAGCCCAGAAAGGCAAGAACACGTTCAAGAAGCCTTGTAATCGATTACACAGTTATAGTAATCGATTACAAGCAAGTCAGAGGCATTGTAATCGATTACATCAAGCTGGTAATCGATTACCAAGTGCCCAGAAAGCCAAGAACACATTGGAACAACCATGTAATCGATTACATAAGTTGTGTAATCGATTACCACTAACCTATCAGTGCCCAACGGCTATTTTATCAGCATTTAATGCTGCCCATTAATGCTCCCAATGGCTCCTTTCTTCCAATAACTTATAAATACTTGCCTTGGGGCTTCATTAATGGCTAACCTTTAATTCAGAACATCAATCTAACACTTAAATATGAAAATCAATTTCTAAAAATGTTCTTGCTTCATTTTTTGTGAAAATCTTGTGATATCTTTTTAGAGCATATTAGAGCTTCAATTTGTATCAATCACTCTTGTGAGAGTTTCATTCTATTAATCTGAATTATTTTGTAAAAAGGGTGAGGCATCCCTCCTAAAGTGTAAAGGGTGAAGCATCCCTCCTAAAGTGTAAAGGGTGAAGCATCCCTCCTAAAGTGTAAAGGGTGAGGCATCCCTTAGTTGAAGAGGCTCAAGCTCAAAGAGTGAGGTATCCCAAAGTGTTGAGTGCTCAAATTTGTAAAGGTTGTCAAGCGCCTATTGAAGCTTGAAGATATAGTGGAAAATATCGAGTGTTTGCTTGAGGACTGGACGTAGATCAAGTGGATTGGTGATCAAATCAGGATAAACTATTGTGTTTGTTTCTCTAAACCATTCTTTTTACATTTGTGGACTATTTTATTGAATTGCTTGAATATTGTTTCCTTTGGCAATTATACTTATAAGTGAAAGTGTTCATCTTATCCATCCAATCACCTCTATCCATTCAATAGCTTCAACGAAAATTGATTATCAAACGTTTTGCGAAAGATTTGTGAACTTATTTTACAAACTCAATTCACCTCACTCTTGAGTATTGAGGCTACTTGGTAACAATTATCGGATATATTATATAAAGAATGTTACACATATTTCATTGCATGATTATTAAGTGAAATATAACTAGATAAACTACATAATCATGCATGATACAATGTATCTCATTAAGCACATTTATGTAACATGATCAATATTCTTTTATGATGCATTTGTCATCTATAAAGCACATTTATCAAGCATAAGCATCATTCTTTTTATCTTGTATTTGTCATCATCAAAACTTAATATATTAAACCATTAGAGCAAACTTATTTCCACACTCCATATAGTCAGTCAGCTATTCCTCACTCTTGTTGGTCTGTAATTGTCACTCCGTACAATCTTCCTCCAGAACTATGCATGACAACTCCATATATGTTCTTCACTTTGATTATTCGTGGGCCACACAATCCAAAATGTAAAATAGATGTGTATTTGCAACCTTTGATAGATGAGTTGAAATTATTGTGAGAACAAGGTGTCCTAACTTATGATATTTCAAAAAAAAAATTTGTAATGAAAGCTACATTAATGTGGACAATAAATGACTTTCCTGCATACGGTATGTTGTCAGGTTGGAATATAGTAGGAAGATTGGCATGTCTATATTGTATGAATTGAACAAAGGCTTTCACTTTGAAATATAGTGGCAAATGTTCTTGGTTTGATTGTCATCGTCAATTTCTGCCTATGGATCATGCATACCATAGAAATAAGGATGCATTTTATAAGAATAGACAAGAGAAATCTGTACCTTCACCTAGGTTGTCTGGGGTCGAGGTATGGGAAGATTTTTGTGATGTTCCAAAAGTAACTGAGGTGGGTCCATGTACATGTGCTGGGTTCAGGGTTACTCATAGTTGGATAAAGCAAAGTATTTTCTAGGAGTTACCATATTGGGAAACTAATATGATTAGACACAATCTTGATGTGATGGATATTGAGAAAAATGTGTTTGATAATGTCTTTAATACAACGATGGGCATTAAAGACAAAACCAAAGACAATGTTAAAGCTAGAATGGATATGAAAGAGTATTATAGGCAGAGGGAACTATAGTTGCAAGAATTGCCTAATGGAAAAATTTTGAAGCCTAAAGCAAAATTTGTGTTGTCCATGGAGCAAAAAATGGTTGTATGTAAATGGGTTAGTGAATTAAAAATGCCTAATGGATATGCCTCTAATCTACGTAGATGTGTAAACATGAGAGAGGGGAAGCTATTTGGGATGAAGAGCCATGATTGTCATATGTTTATGGAGCGGTTGCTACTAATTGCTTTTGGTACATTGCCAGATCCAGTATGGAAGCCTTTAGCTGAGTTAAGTAAATTCTTCAGATATTTGTACTCAACAGTGTTACGTGTGTCTGATTTGTTGCTAATGGAGCAAAACATCGTCATTACAACATGTAAGTTAGAATGAATCTTTCCACCTGGATTCTTTAACTCAATGGAGCATTTACCTATTCATCTGTCATATGAGGCAAAAGTAGGAGGCCCTGTTCAATATTGATAGATGTATCCATTTGAGAGGTAATCACCTACTTTATTACGTTTTAAATGTGGTAATCTTTCTATTTCAAAGTTTAGTAATTAATGTTAACATGTTTCTTTTAGGTACTTGAATAGGTTGAAACGAATGGTTAAAAACAAATCACATGTGGAAGGGTCCATATGTGAGGCATATTTATGCCAAGAGACTTCTCATTTTTGTGCTTACTATTTTGAATCTCATGTGCAATCAATGAGAAATAGATTTAGTTGAAATGATGATGGAGGTTTAGATGAGACAATCCAACCTACTTTATCAATTTTCAATCATCCTGGCCGCTCAGCTAGGACTTATAATAGTAGGTATTTAATGGATAAAGAAGTAGCTGCTGCATATTTATATATCCTACTTAACTGTGAAGAAGTTCAACCATATATTGGCTAAATGAACTAAATCATTCTTGAATTGTTCATTTTAGTATGTATATGTAATTGGTTTATATTTAGTAATCTTGTGCATGTTATTAGATTTTTTGAAGAATATTTGAAAGCAGATAATCCAAACATCAGTTGCACTAATATTGATGGTATGATTGCATCTGAATTTCTAACTTGGTTCTGAAGTTACGTAAGTGTCTTAACACTTTTTTTAATGATATAAATACTTGATAATTATGTTATAAATTATATTGATTTTACTATTATCATTGGTAGGTTCACAATAAAAATAACTTGGTACAAAATCAATTTTTGCACCACTTAGCATGGGGTCCTAAGAGAAAGGTTCATACATGGCCTATCTACTTTGTCAATGGCTATAAGTTTCATACAAAAGATTGGAGTATCGATAGAAAAACCATCAATTGTGGGGATTGTGTTAAGGGTGATGACAAAGTAGAAGAAGAGAATTATTATTATGGCATCATTAAAGAAATTGTGGAAGTAGAATACCCAGGAGAACTATTGAAACAGTTAGTGTTGTTTAATTGTGAATGGTTTAATGTTGTACTTAATCGTGATTTGAAGGTTCATAAACAAAATGGAATTATGGAGGTTTGACATACTCGATGGTATCCAAAATATGATCCCTTCATATTTGCTCAAAATGTAATTCAAGTGTATTATGCACCTTAACCTGAAAAAATAAAAGACAAGGCTAATTGGTGGGTTGTCATTAAAACCAAACTAAGAGGTACTGTTGATGCTTGATATGCATTAGAGGTTGCATATCAAGATGCTGCAACCTATGTGGATTTTATAACAAATGATGACCCTCTTGATAACTTGAAAGATGAAGAACGTGATAATCATGAGGTAGAAGTTGATGTCGGCAAGGATGAGGAGGAAGATGAGGTAGAAAGTAATGAAGGAGAGGATAGTGAGGAAGATGAATTTGATTTTGACAATGATTTTGAAAATGACAATGAAGATGAAGATATTCAATAATATGAATTGCTTTATGATGAAGGTGATGACGATGATAGTGATGAAGGTGATGACTATGATGATGATGATGATGCTAATCATGAATATGATTAGTGTTTGTTTTTTTCAAATGTTAACAAAAGATAAATTGATTTTGTTTGTGTTTAACACAAATTAATTATTATTTATTTGATAAGCATTTTAATTTACATTCCATCTGTGTTCATTGCAGATGTCCGAGAGAGATCGAGGTAAAGGAAAAGTTTCTAAGGGTCGCCTAAAAAAGTAACAGCCGGTGCGACCAGTGCGGCATTCTACTTCTCACCCACTTTTAACCTCTGCTAGTTCTCTATCTCCTGCTACTACTCCATTACCCATGTTACCCGCATTTACTTATTTGATCCCAAGTGCACTTTCACCACCTCTTACTCAACCATCTCATCGTGTGGTGCCTCAGACATAGGAGTCTTATCACAATGTTAGATCATCTATCCCTCTAACAGATGTAGGATCTGCACCTAGATTAAGTCATACTCAGGATGTATCAGATGCATAAATTCCTGGTAGCAAACCAATTTTATATCTAGAAGGAGATGGGTATGTATAAGTAATATTTTTTTAAAATTACATTACTATGTTAGATATATTATAACTAAACACCTGTCTTGTTTATAGATTTTTGCCTTCGCACCTAGCGGCAAATGGTATTAGTGATATCTTCGGGAGCCATTATTTAGAGCTATGGACTTCATGGAAAAGGATAGGTGATACCAAAAGAGATATGTGGTTTGTAGAGTTTATGGCAATTTTTAAATTTTTATTACTACAATTTAAAATTTGATAGACTTTTTTTGGTCATAAACAATTTGCTTACTCATATTTATTGCAGAGGAAGTATACTGTCATTCCACCAGATAATTATTAGGCTCGAAGAAACTTTAAGAAACAAGGTGCAACATTGTTGAAGAATGTTATGGAAAAGGCTCGCTAGAAAATAGAGAGACCAAGTTGGCTTGGGGATGAGATATGGGACACATTGTGTACACATTGGGAAAGTGAGGCTTTCAAGAAGAAAAGTTCAATTGTAAAAGCCAATCGGACATCTGATTATGGAGGATATGGAGCTTCATATCACACCAGTGGCTCTATTACCTCATCTTAGCATAGAGCTAATCTAGTTAAGTTCACTATTATCTTTCATTATTGTCAAAATTGTTTAATATGGTTAAATTTACCAATATGGTTTTGTTACAATTGCTGCAGACTAAGTTGAATGGTGTTGTTCCATCAATACCAACATTGTTTCACCACACACATTGACGTAAGGATCACACATGGGTGCATAAAAGATCAGAACATATAGCTGTAAGCAATTGTTTTATCTAATTCGAACTCTTGGGTTTGAAATAATGATGTTTAGTAATTGTATTCATATTGCTATCTTGATGTTTAAAGGGAACTCTATATATAAGTCATAATTTGTTTCATGTGTGTGCTTGCAATATCATGCTTAGATTCCTTTTGATTGTCTTTTTGGTGATAAATCATAGGAACCTAATTTGAACATGTGATTGAAACCATGTTTATTTTTATGCTAGCCTATTTTTTGACTTGCTATGATATTTATGCATTACATGTCAAAAGTCCCTATTGTATTTTCAAAGAGGAATATTTTAACTATGCTATCATCTCAAATTGAAATTAAACAAGCTTGCAGCTTTTAACATATGATTGAAACCACGTTTATTCTTATACTTTATGTCATGGCTTATATTATGTTAGACTTATATGTTGCTTTAACTTTTTGCATTAATTAGTGTCATATTGGTATTAACAGACCAAATTTACAAATAAAATGCAACAAAATGACCCAACGAGCATCAGAGCAAGGAACTCATCTCCCAGATGAGTTGGATGTGTGGCGCAATGTGACTGGAGTGAATATGGTCTTGGAATTGAGTCAATCGTAGTGGCTGGAAGACCGCAATATCGTGGTTCAAGTTCTTCATCATCTGACTGGGTACGAAGAGATGAACTTGCAGAATTAAGAAGTGAGAGAAATAAGCTTCAGGATCAAGTGGCAGATAATAGAAGACAGATTGAGGAGACAAACTGGCTAGTACGAGAGATAAAGCAGTCGGTGAACTTTCAGCTTTCTTAAACATTTCCTATGACTGATGAGCAGAAGAAGAGGAGGACGACGATGAGGACAAGAAGGAGTTTTTATGATTACAGTTTAATTTGTGTTGTGTTCAACTTTCTTACATTTGAAATGTTGTAATAATGAGATATTGTAGACAATGCTTAGTTTAGTTTATTCTAGAATGTCTTGATGTTTAAATGAGATATTCTAAAGACTAAATTAGTTTAGTTTATGTTATTTTTTATTTATGTGTTTGGTTATAATGAGATTGTTGATTGTTGTTTATTAGGTGTTTTAAAAATTTAGATTTTAATAAATTTAAAAATAATTACAAATTTATATCACAAATTAGAGACCGAATTAGGGACCGAATATATAAAAAAGACATTTAGCGATTGATTTAGAGACTGATAAATTGGTCTTGTAATATATTCAGCCTTTTAGAGACCGATTTAGGGACTGATAAATCAATCTCTAGTTTAGAGACCGATTTAGAGACCGATTTAGAGACTGATTTAGAGACTGATAAATCGGTCTCTAGTTTAGAGATTGCGTTAGCTACTAATTTTATAAAATATATAATATATTCATAATTTTAGAGACCGATTTAAAGACCAATTTAGAGACTGATATAGAGACCGAAAAATCGATCTCTAAAAAATCAGTCTTTAATGTACTTTTTTGAAAAATAATTTACCAATATTTGATCGAAAATTAGTGACCAATTTTTTTAAATAATCAGTCTCTAAATTTAGCAATCGACCAATATCAGTTGCTAATATTTAGCGACGAGGGGTTTAGAGACCAATTTAAATCGATCTCTAACTATTTTAGACATTGGTTTTCTTGATTTAGAGACTGATTTTTCAGTCTCTAAAATCCAAATTTCTAATAGTGTCTCTCCTTCTTTACCTGAGCTCTCCCTGGATGAATGTAGTGGAGGACGAATAGTTCCTTCTCTACTTGAGGTATTCCTAGATTAGAGATAGTGTGAGGAAGGATGATACCCTCCCTATCAAAGTAGTTGAGGACGATTATTTCCCTCATTATTCACAACTCTAGAATGAGGACAAATAATTTCCTTATAAGTTGTGGATTTATGTGGGTTGCTCAGAGTAGCTCTGTGTGATAAATATATCACCGTAAATAGGTTGAAGTACACCAACCTGAAAGCAGGCTACTACTAAGTGAACGATATTGTGAGGATGGATAATTCCCTCCACACCGCTTTGATAAAAAGATTACTGAGGATTTATTGATGTTAGATGATAATGATTGAAAGATGACCATTATGAGATAGCTTATTGCATAAGTTTATCTTGAACAGATTTTCTGAATATGATTATGATATTTTGATAAGATTTGATGATTGACTTGATTGCGAAAAGGATTTTCATACATGATATAAAATAAATCTCTGTTTCGGGAAGGGAAATGACTCGATTTAGCTTTAGCCCCCTTTCCATTGATTATATTATAATGTTTTGAAATAAATTTTTCCTCAAAATAGCTAGAATGATTATGATGACACATTTTTAAAATGATTACTGAGAATTGTAAGATTCTCACCCTATTTCTTTGATTTCCATAATGATTCTAGGATATTCTCTTATAGACTACCGAGGCAAAGGAGTATCTGATCTTCTAGATCTTTTATTTTCTTTTTTATTTGACTGATGTATATGGTTGTACTTCATTTTGTGCCTTAGAGGCTTATGATGTATTTTGATGTACATTGATGTATTAGTTATATATGTATACAGTTCATCAGATATGTATTATGTACATTCGCTACAAGCTCATATTTTGTTTATTACAAGTGTATTTCTTTAGAAAATTTTGATATTGATCTAAGTGACATTCTCTAATATAATTACTATGAACACCTAATTTTTTTAGTGGCATTAACACCTTTTTTTTAAAAAAAAGAGGAAAAAAATGAAAAAAAAGAAAAAAAGAAAAAGAAAAGAAAAAAAAAGAAGAAAAAATATAATAAAATATGACCCAACTTTTTGTCTCATATCCTAACTTTCTATCTCATAACTTTACCCATCGACCCATTATCCAACCCATAGCCCATACGCCACTTAACACCCAAATAAACCCATACACCAATTACACGCAATCTGACAGAGTCCAATGGCTATTTTAACTGCATTAAATGCTTGGCTTTATCACCCCCAACGGCTTCTTTCTTCATAAAACTTATAAATACTTGCCTTGGGTCTTCATTAAGGGTTAAACTTCAATTTAGAACATTAATCTAACACTTATATACGAGAATCAATCCTAAAAACATTTTTGCCCTATTTTTATGACAAAACTTGAGATATTCAAAAGGGATATTGTTAGAGTTTCAATTTGCATCAATCTACTCTTTAAGAGAGTTTCTATCATTCAAACACTTTGCTTAATGTGTAAAAAGGATGAGGTATCCCTCTAGTGAAAAAGGGTGAGGTATCACTTGTTGAGAAGAAGGTGAGGTATCCTTCAAAGGTGTAAAGAGGGTGGGGTATCCCTCAAAGGTTGTATAGGGTGAGGCATCCCTGTTTTGAGGCTCAAAGCATAAGGGTGAGATATCCCAAGGTGTTGTTGAGTGCTCCAATCTGTAAAGGTTTTCAAGCACCCGTTCAAACTTGAAGTTTAGTTAAAAATCTGGAGTGGTTCACTTGAGGACTGGACGTAGGTCACAAAGGGTGGCTGAACTAGGATAAATCCTTGTGTTTGATTCTCTCAACCCTATCTCTTTACATTTGTGCATTTACTTTATTTGCTTGCTTTAATATTATTCATCTTGGCTTTTTTAATTTGTAAGTGAAGTATTCAATCTCATTTATCTATTCACTTCATTTATCCAATAGTTTCAACAAAAATTGATAAACAAACATTTTACGAAAGATTTTCAAAATATTTCATAAACTCAATTCACCCCCTTCTTGAGTTTGAGGCCACTTGGCTAACAAGTGGTATCAGAGCTAGGCTTTTGTGTAAAGGGCTTAGTAGTTTCAAGAGAAAGTGATGGCCTCCTCAAATGATTTTACGGAAAGTTCTTCAATCTATAGACCTCCTTTTTTCAATGGGGATGGGTACGCTTATTGGAAAGAAAGAATGAAAATTTTTATTGAAGCTATTGACCTAGATGTGTGGGATGCTATTGAAAATGGTCCTTTTATCCCCACAAAAGTTGTTAATGGTGTAAGGGTTAATACACCAAGAAGTGAATGAACCAATGATGATAAGAAAAAGGTTCAATATAATTTGAGTGCAAAAAACATCATTACCACATCCTTGGGGTATGATGAATTCTTTAGAGTCTCAAATTATAAATCTGTCCAAGAAATGTGGGACACTTTAGAAGTAATCCATGAGAGTACTAGTGAAGTGAAAAGATCAAGGATCAATACTCTCACTCATGAATATAAGCTTTTTAGAATGAACCAAAATGAAAGCATTCAAGAAATGCAAAAATGTTTTACACTTATTGTAAATCATTTAGCTTCATTAGGAAAGACATTTTCTAATGAAGATTTTATTAACAAGGTTTTAAGATGTTTGACCAGGGGTTGGCAACCTAAAGTGACAGCTATATCGGAGTTAAGAAATCTCTCAACCATGACCTTAACCACACTTTTTGGCAAGCTCCAAGAACATGAATTGGAATTGAATATACTCAACCAAAGTGAGGAGATTGACAAGAAAAAATAGGGAATAGCTCTCAAGGCCACCTCTTCCTCCATGATTAATGACGATGATGATGATGAAGATTATGGAGATGGCTTAGAAATAGATAAGGAGAATCTTGCTCTACTAGTAAAGAAATTTGGAAGATTCTTCAAGAAGAGTAAAGCTCAAAGAAGACCTCCCTTTCCCTAAAAGAATGTCTATCATAGAGGGGAAGGAACCTCATCCACTCCAAAATGCTATGAATGTGGAGAATTGGGTCACATGAAGATGGAGTGCCCAATTTATTAAAGTAATGTGAAAAAGTATCACAAGAGATCCTCAAGGGAGAAGAAAGAAAGAAGAGCCTACATAACTTGGGATGATAATGACATGGATTCAACCGATAGCTCGGATAATGAGAAAGCCAATCTATGTTTCATGGCTAGAGGAGAAGAAGAAGATGAAAATGACATGGAGGTAACATCTTCAAATTCTGAATCAAACTTTTCCCTTCCTATGATGAATTGCAAGATGCATTTGAAGAATTGCATAAAGAATCTATTAGACTTGCAAAACTTATCTCATCATCCAAGAAATCAATTTCCTCATTTGAAAAACAAATTTATGCTTTAAACAAATAAATTGAGGAATTGAAATTAGAAAATGAAACTCTTGGATTGATAGATGCAAATTCTTCATGCATGACATGTTTATCACTTGATAATGCATCTACACCCTTATTTTGCTCATTATGTAAAGCATTTGAAATTGAGACTGAGGATTTGAAAAACACTCTTTCAAAATTTACCTTTGGAAGAGATAATTTGAACTTATTTCTTGGGAACCAAAGATGTGCTTTTCAAAAGGCTAGTTTGGGGTATAATCCCAATAAACAACAAAAGTTTCTCAAGAATTTCTTTGTTTCCTTAAGTACATCAAGTAGTCCCTTTATTAAATGCTTTCATTAAGGTAGGAAAGGGCATAGTGCATCAAATTGCAATGTGAGGAAGAATATCAATAACAAGCTAGGAACTAAATTGGTTTGGGTTCCAAAAGACACTTTGCCAAAAACTAACACACAAGGACCCAGGAAAATTTGGGTACCAAAAATCAAAAATTGAAGTGTGCTGTAGGTGTGCTTGAAGGCCAAGAATTGACTTTGGATATATTGAAAAGTGGCTACTCTAAGCACAAAACTAGAACATACTTCAACCTCTCTTCTTTATCTCCAAGAAGCTTGGACTTGCAACCTTTAGCAAAATGGAGACTTGGTTTATACTTCTCTAGCTTATTTTCTTGAAAATATCTTTACTTATGCTAGATTAGTTTACTTTTTGTTTGAAATAGCATATTTGATGAAAATATTCTTGAAATTACCTTTTTGGAACAATCACGCATCTAATTCTGCTCTACAATATATTGGTCTGCTCCATAATATGCTTATTTGGTGCATAAATTGGTCACCTTGTTGCATAATGTCTTGTTGCATAATATTTTGCTGCATAATGTCACAATTTTCTGCATAATACATTAACTTGCTGCATAATATGCCTTCTTGATGCATAATATGTTGTTTTGCTACACAATAATGTGCTTTGAATCATAATATGATTAGATTATATGCTTGCATAATGATTTGAATTGATTTAAGATGCTCTGGAACTGATTTGAATGGTTTAAAATTGATTCTATGCTATTTGGAATGATTTGGAACCTTTTTGATTGATTCAAGTTTAGTCCTTCATGATGCTTTCCTTATGCTTAATCTTTATTTAATCCCATATTGCTCTTGTATATGACTATAATTTCTATTGACATAAATGATAAATACTGTCTAAGTTTCTCGTCATATGCATTTGCTATTGGTATCACATATTGGTGAACTAAACGATTATACTCTGATATTGATCCTGCTGGGCTGAAATGATTCTATCCAATCTGAATGCTTATGTCTTCTTTTTGATAATTCTAACGAGGGAGAGATTAGTAAAATATATTGCACATGTATGGGGGAGTTGCATGTGTACGGGGGAGTTTTGAGCTTTCACATATTCTATCTCATGCATACACTACGAGGGACAGTTGCGCTTAAATATTTGATAAGAAAATAAATGCAAATATTTCTCCTTCTGTTGAATGTTTAGTTTGTCATCATCAAAAAAGGGGAGAATGTGAATGCTTATGTCTTGAAGCATATCAAATGGTTTTTTGATGATAACAAAGCCAAAGATGAAAACCAAGATCAAAAGAGAAGACCAAGATCAAAAGATAAAGACTAAGATCAAAAGAGGTATATTAGATATAGGTCTTAGAATATCAATGTAAAATGCCCTTTCGGTATCTCAATGATTCACAAATAGTTTTCCAAATATCGTTTTCAAAATCAACTTATAAATTCAAAGTTAAACATGTTTTTCAAGAAATATTGTTTTTAATCTTGGATTCTTTTTTTCATGGAGGCATTTATGTTTAATGCAATGATCTAAGTGTTAGAAATGGCTTACATACTTAATTGGACTTGAAAAATGTGTTCAAAGGCCAATGTAAACAATTACATGATGTTTGTAATCGATTACACAGAAACAGAGGCCTTGTAATCGATTACATGAGCATTGTAATCAATTACAAGCTAGTCGGAGGCCTTGTAATCGATTACACTAGTAATCTAATTGATTACATTGAACCCAGAAAGGCAAGAACACGTTCGATGAGTCATATAATCGATTACATAGAAATTGTAATCAATTATAAGAAAGTCAGAAGCCTTGTAATCGATTACACCAAGAATGTAATCGATTACACCGAGCCCAACGGCTCTTTTCTTCATAAAACTTATAAATACTTGCCTTGGGTCTTCATTAAGGGCTGAACTTCAATTTAGAACATCAATCTAACACTCATATACGAGAATCAATCCTAAAAATATTTTTGCCCTGTTTTTGTGAGAAAACTTGAGATATTCAAAAGGGGCATTGTTAGAGCTTCAATTTATATCAATCTACTCTTTAAGAGAGTTTCTATCATTCAAACACCTTGCTTATTGTGTAAAGAGGGTGAGGTATCCTTCTAGTGAAAAAGGGTGAGGTATCCCTTGTTGTGAAGAATGTGAGATATCCTTCGAAGGTGTAAAGAGGGTGGGGTATCCCTCAAAGGTTGTATAGGGTGAGGCATCCCTGTTTTGAGGCTCAAAGCACAATGGTGAGGTATCCCAAGGTGTTGTTGAGTGCTCCAATCTGTAAAGGTTTTCAAGCACCCGTTCAACCTTGAAGTTTAGTTAAAAATCTCGAGTGGTTCGCTTGAGGACTAGACGTAGGTCACAAGGGGTGGCTGAACCAGGATAAATCCTAGTGTTTGATTCTCTCAACCCTATCTCTTTACATTTGAGCATTTACTTTATTTGCTTGCTTGAATATTATTCATCTTGGCTTATTTAATTTGTAAATGAAGTATTCAATCTCATTTATCTATTCACTTCATTTATCTAATAGCTTCACCGAAAATTGATAAACAAACGTTTTACTGAAAGATTTGTGAAAATATTTCATAAACTCAATTCACCCCTCTTGAGTTTGAGGCCACTTGGCTAACAAGTGGTATTAGAGCTAGGCTCTTGTGTAAAGGGCTTAACAGCTTCAAAAGAAAGTGATGGCCTCCTCAAATGATTTTATGGAAAGTTCTTCAATCTATAGACCTCCCTTTTTCAATGGGGACTAGTACGCTTATTGGAAAGAAAGAATGAAAAATTTTATTGAAGCTATTGACCTAGATGTGTGGGATGTTATTGAAAATGATTCTTTTGTCCCCACAAAAGTTATTAATGGTGCAAGGGTTAATACACCAAGAAGTGAATGGACCAATGATGATAAGAAAAAGGTCCAATATAATTTGAGTGCCAAAAACATCATTACCACATCCTTGGGGTATGATGAATTCTTTAGAGTCTCAAATTGTAAATCTGTCCAAGAAATGTGGGACACTTTAGAAGTAATCCATGAGGGTACTAGTGAAGTGAAAAGATCAAGGATCAATACTCTCACTCATGAATATGAGCTTTTTAGAATGAACCAAAATGAAAGCATTCAAGAAATGCAAAAATGTTTTACACTTATTGTAAATCATTTAGCTTCATTAGGAAAGACATTTTCTAATGAAGATCTTATTAACAAGGTTTTAAGATATTTGACCAGGGATTGGCAACCTAAAGTAACAGCTATATCGGAGTCAATAAATCTCTCAACCATGACCTTAGCCACACTTTTTGGTAAGCTCCAAGAACATGAATTGGAATTGAATAGACTCAACCAAAGTAAGGAGATTGATAAGAAAAAGAAGGGAATAGCTCTCAAGGCCACCACTTCCTCCATGATTAATGACGATGATGATGGAGATGGCTTGGAAATAGATAAGGAGAATCTTGCTCTACTAGTAAAGAAATTTGGAAGATTCTTCAAGAAGAGTAAAACTCAAAGAAGACCTCCCTTTCCCCAAAAGAATGTTTATCATAGAGGGGAAGGAACCTCATCCACTCCTAAATGCTATGAATGTGGAGAATTGGGTCACATGAAGATGGAGTGCCCAATTTATTAAAGTAATGTGAAAAAGTATCACAAGAGATCCTCAAGGGAGAAGAAAGAAAGAAGAGCCTACATAGCTTGGGATGATAATGACATGGATTCAACCGATAGCTCGGATAATGAGAAAGTCAATCTATGTTTCATGGCTAGAGGAGAAGAAGAAGATGAAAATGACATGGAGGTAACATCTTCAAATTCTGAATCAAACTTTTCCCCTTCCTATGATGAATTGCAAGATGCATTTGAAGAATTGCATAAAGAATCTATTAGACTTGCAAAACTTATCTCATCATCCAAGAAATCAATTTCCTCATTTGAAAAACAAATTTATGCTTTAAACAAATAAATTGAGGAATTGAAATTAGAAAATGAAACTCTTGGATTGATAAATGCAAATTCTTCATGCATGACATGTTTATCACTTGATAATGCATCTACACCCTTATCTTGCTCATTATGTAAAGCATTTGAAATTGAGACTGAGGATTTGAAAAACACTCTTTCAAAATTTACCTTTGGAAGAGATAATTTGAACTTATTTCTTGGGAACCAAAGATGTGCTTTTCAAAAGGCTAGTTTGGGGTATAATCCCAATAAACAACAAAAGTTTCTCAAGAATTTCTTTGTTTCCTTAAGTACATCAAGTAGTCCCTTTATTAAATGCTTTCATTAAGGTAGGAAAGGGCATAGTGCATCAAATTGCAATGTGAGGAAGAATATCAATAACAAGCTAGGAACTAAATTGGTTTGGGTTCCAAAAGACACTTTGCCAAAAACTAACACACAAGGACCCAGGAAAATTTGGGTACCAAAAATCAAAAATTGAAGTGTCTGTAGATGTGCTTGAAGGCCAAGAATTGACTTTGGATATATTGAAAAGTGGCTACTCTAAGCACAAAACTAGAACATACTTCAACCTCTCTTCTTTATCTCCAGGAAGCTTGGACTTGCAACCTTTAGCAAAATAGAGACTTGGTTTATACTTCTCTAGCTTATTTTCTTGAAAATATCTTTACTTATGCTAGATTAGTTTACTTTTTGTTTGAAATAGCATATTTGATGAAAATATTCTTGAAATTACCTTTTTGGAACAATCACGCATCTAATTCTGCTCTACAATATATTGGTCTGCTCCATAATATGCTTATTTGGTGCATAAATTGGTCACCTTGTTGCATAATGTCTTGTTGCATAATATTTTGCTGCATAATGTCACAATTTTCTGCATAATACATTAACTTGCTGCATAATATGCCTTCTTGATGCATAATATGTTGTTTTGCTACACAATAATGTGCTTTGAATCATAATATGATTAGATTATATGCTTGCATAATGATTTGAATTGATTTAAGATGCTCTGGAACTGATTTGAATGGTTTAAAATTGATTCTATGCTATTTGGAATGATTTGGAACCTTTTTTATTGATTCAAGTTTAGTCCTTCATGATGCTTTCCTTATGCTTAATCTTTATTTAATCCCATATTGCTCTTGTATATGACTATAATTTCTATTGACATAAATGATAAATACTGTCTAAGTTTCTCGTCATATGCATTTGCTATTGGTATCACATATTGGTGAACTAAACGATTATACTCTGATATTGATCCTGCTGGGCTGAAATGATTCTATCCAATCTGAATGCTTATGTCTTCTTTTTGATAATTCTAACGAGGGAGAGATTAGTAAAATATATTGCACATGTATGGGGGAGTTGCATGTGTACGGGGGAGTTTTGAGCTTTCACATATTCTATCTCATGCATACACTACGAGGGACAGTTGCGCTTAAATATTTGATAAGAAAATAAATGCAAATATTTCTCCTTCTGTTGAATGTTTAGTTTGTCATCATCAAAAAAGGGGAGAATGTGAATGCTTATGTCTTGAAGCATATCAAATGGTTTTTTGATGATAACAAAGCCAAAGATGAAAACCAAGATCAAAAGAGAAGACCAAGATCAAAAGATAAAGACTAAGATCAAAAGAGGTATATTAGATATAGGTCTTAGAATATCAATGTAAAATGCCCTTTCGGTATCTCAATGATTCACAAATAGTTTTCCAAATATCGTTTTCAAAATCAACTTATAAATTCAAAGTTAAACATGTTTTTCAAGAAATATTGTTTTTAATCTTGGATTCTTTTTTTCATGGAGGCATTTATGTTTAATGCAATGATCTAAGTGTTAGAAATGGCTTACATACTTAATTGGACTTGAAAAATGTGTTCAAAGGCCAATGTAAACAATTACATGATGTTTGTAATCGATTACACAGCAAACAGAGGCCTTGTAATCGATTACATGAGCATTGTAATCAATTACAAGCTAGTCGGAGGCCTTGTAATCGATTACACTAGTAATCTAATTGATTACATTGAACCCAGAAAGGCAAGAACACGTTCGATGAGTCATATAATCGATTACATAGAAATTGTAATCAATTATAAGAAAGTCAGAAGCCTTGTAATCGATTACACCAAGAATGTAATCGATTACACCGAGCCCAACGGCTCTTTTCTTCATAAAACTTATAAATACTTGCCTTGGGTCTTCATTAAGGGCTGAACTTCAATTTAGAACATCAATCTAACACTCATATACGAGAATCAATCCTAAAAATATTTTTGCCCTGTTTTTGTGAGAAAACTTGAGATATTCAAAAGGGGCATTGTTAGAGCTTCAATTTATATCAATCTACTCTTTAAGAGAGTTTCTATCATTCAAACACCTTGCTTATTGTGTAAAGAGGGTGAGGTATCCTTCTAGTGAAAAAGGGTGAGGTATCCCTTGTTGTGAAGAATGTGAGATATCCTTCGAAGGTGTAAAGAGGGTGGGGTATCCCTCAAAGGTTGTATAGGGTGAGGCATCCCTGTTTTGAGGCTCAAAGCACAATGGTGAGGTATCCCAAGTGTTGTTGAGTGCTCCAATCTGTAAAGGTTTTCAAGCACCCGTTCAACCTTGAAGTTTAGTTAAAAATCTCGAGTGGTTCGCTTGAGGACTAGACGTAGGTCACAAGGGGTGGCTGAACCAGGATAAATCCTAGTGTTTGATTCTCTCAACCCTATCTCTTTACATTTGAGCATTTACTTTATTTGCTTGCTTGAATATTATTCATCTTGGCTTATTTAATTTGTAAATGAAGTATTCAATCTCATTTATCTATTCACTTCATTTATCTAATAGCTTCACCGAAAATTGATAAACAAACGTTTTACGAAAGATTTGTGAAAATATTTCATAAACTCAATTCACCCCCCTCTTGAGTTTGAGGCCACTTGGCTAACAAGTGGTATTAGAGCTAGGCTCTTGTGTAAAGGGCTTAACAGCTTCAAAAGAAAGTGATGGCCTCCTCAAATGATTTTATGGAAAGTTCTTCAATCTATAGACCTCCCTTTTTCAATGGGGACTGGTACGCTTATTGGAAAGAAAGAATGAAAAATTTTATTGAAGCTATTGACCTAGATGTGTGGGATGTTATTGAAAATGATTCTTTTGTCCCCACAAAAGTTATTAATGGTGCAAGGGTTAATACACCAAGAAGTGAATGGACCAATGATGATAAGAAAAAGGTCCAATATAATTTGAGTGCCAAAAACATCATTACCACATCCTTGGGGTATGATGAATTCTTTAGAGTCTCAAATTGTAAATCTGTCCAAGAAATGTGGGACACTTTAGAAGTAATCCATGAGGGTACTAGTGAAGTGAAAAGATCAAGGATCAATACTCTCACTCATGAATATGAGCTTTTAGAATGAACCAAAATGAAAGCATTCAAGAAATGCAAAAATGTTTTACACTTATTGTAAATCATTTAGCTTCATTAGGAAAGACATTTTCTAATGAAGATCTTATTAACAAGGTTTTAAGATATTTGACCAGGGATTGGCAACCTAAAGTAACAGCTATATCGGAGTCAATAAATCTCTCAACCATGACCTTAGCCACACTTTTTGGTAAGCTCCAAGAACATGAATTGGAATTGAATAGACTCAACCAAAGTAAGGAGATTGATAAGAAAAAGAAGGGAATAGCTCTCAAGGCCACCACTTCCTCCATGATTAATGACGATGATGATGGAGATGGCTTGGAAATAGATAAGGAGAATCTTGCTCTACTACTAAAGAAATTTGGAAGATTTTTCAAGAAGAGTGAAGCTCAAAGAAGACCTCCCTTTCCCCCAAATGAATATCTATCATAGAGGGGAAGGAACCTCATCCACTCCTAAATGCTATGAATGTGGAGAATTAGGTCACATAAAGATGGAGTGTCCAATTTATCAAAGTAAAGTGAAAAAGTATCACCAGAGATCCTCAAGGGAGAAGAAAGAAAGAAGAGCCTACATAGTTTGGGATGATAATGACATGGATTCAATCGATAGCTCGGATAATGAGAAAGCTAATCTATGTTTCATGGCTAGAGGAGAAGAGGAAGATGAAAATGACATGGAGGTAACATCTTCAAATTCTGAATCAAACACTTCCCCTTCCTATGATGAATTGCAAGATGCATTTGAAGAATTGCATAATGAATCTATAAGACTTGCAAAACTTATCTCATCATCCAAGAAATTAATTTCCTCATTTGAAAAACAAATTTATGCTTTAAACAAAGAAATTGAGGAATTGAAATTAGAAAATGAAACTCTTGGATTGATAGATGCAAATTCTTCATGCATGACATGTTTATCACTTGATAATGCATCTACACCCTTATCTTGCTCATCATGTAAAGCATTTGAAATTGAGACTGAGGATTTGAAAAACACTCTTTCAAAATTTACCTTTGGAAGAGATAATTTGAACATATTGCTTGGGAACCAAAGATGTGTTTTTCAAAAGGCTGGTTTGGGGTATAATCCTAATAAACAACAAAAGTTTCTCAAGAATTTCTTTATTTCATCAAGTACATCAAGTAGTCCCTTTATTAAATGCTTTCATTGTGATAGGAAAGGGCATAGTGCATCAAATTGCAATGTGAGGAAGAATATCAATAACAAGCTAGGAACTAAATTGGTTTGGGTTCCAAAAGACACTTTGCCAAGAATTAACACACAAGGACTCAAGAAAATTTGGGAACCAAAAGTCAAAAATTGAGGTGTGTTGTAGGTGTGCTTGAAAGCCAAAAATTGACTTTGGATATATTGAAAAGTGGCTGCTCCAAGCACAAAACCAGAAAATACTTCAAGCTCTTTTCTTTGTCTCCAAGAAACTTGGACTTGCAACCTTTAGCAAAATGGAGACTTGGTTTATACTTCTCTAGCTTATTTTCTTGAAAATATCTTTACTTATGCTAGATTAGTTTACTTTTTGTTTGAAATAGCATATTTGATGAAAATATTCTTGAAATTACCTTTTTGGAACAATCACGCATCTAATTCTGCTCTACAATATATTGGTCTGCTGCATAATATACTTATTTGTTGCATAAAGTAGTCACCGTGTTGCATAATGTCTTATTGCATAATATTTTGCTGCATAATGTCACAATTTTCTGCATAATACATTAACTTGTTGCATAATATGCCTTCTTGATGCATAATATGTTGTTTTTCTACACAATAATGTGCTTTGAATCATAATATGATTAGATTATATACTTGTATGATGATTTGAATTGATTTAAGATGCTCTGGAACTTATTCGAATGGTTTAAAATTGATTTTATGCGATTTGGAGTGCTTTGGAACCTTTTTGACTGATTCAAGTTTGGTCCTTCATGATACTTTCCTTATGCTTAATCTTTATCTAATCCCATATTGCTCTTGTATATGACTCTAATTTCTATTGGCATAAATGATAAATACTATCTAAGTTTCTCGTCATATGCATTTGCTATTGGTATCACATATTGATGTACTAAACGATTATACTCTGATATTGATCCTGCTGGGCTGAAATGATTCTATCCAATCTGAATGCTTATGTCTTCTTTTGGATAATGCCAACGGGGGAGAGATTAGTAAAATATATTGCATGTGTACGGGGGAGTTACATGTGTACGGGGGAGTTTTGCGCTTTCACATATTCTATCACATGCATACACTACGGGGGAGAGTTGCGCTTAAATATCTAATAAGAAAATAAATGCAAATATTTCTCCTTCTGTTGAATGTTTAGTTTGTCATCATCAAAAAGGGGGAGAATGTGAATGCTTATGTCTTGAAGCATATCAAATGGTTTTTTTATAATAACAAAGCCAAAGATGAAGACCAAGATCAAAAGAGAAGACCAAGATTAAAAGATAAAGACTAAGATCAAAAGAGGTATATTAGATATAAGTCTTAGAATATCAATGTAAAATGCCCTTTAGGTATCTCAATGATTCTCAAATGGTTTTCCAAATATCGTTTTCAAAATTAACTTGTAAATTCAAAGTTAAACATGTTTTTCAAGAAATGTTGTTTTTAATCTTGGATTCTTTTTTTCATGAAGGCATTTATGTTTAATCCAATGATCTAAGTGTTAGAAATGACTTACATACTTAATTGGACTTGAAAAATGTATTCAAAGGCCAATGTAATCGATTACATGATGTTTGTAATCGATTACACAGCAAACAGATGCCTTGTAATCGATTACATGAGCAATGTAATCGATTACAAGCAAGTCAAAGGCCTTGTAATCGATTACACAAATAATGTAATTGATTACATTGAACCCAGAAAGGCAAGAACACATTCAAAGAGTCATGTAATCGATTACATAGAAATTGTAATCAATTACAAGCAAGTCAGAAGCCTTGTAATCGATTACACCAAGAATGTAATCGATTACACAGAGCCTAGAAAGCCAAGAACACGTTGGAACAACAATGTAATCGATTACATTTATTGTGTAATCGATTACACGCAATCTGACAGAGTCTAACAGCTATTTTAACTGCATTAAATGCTTGGCTTTATCACCTCCAACGGCTCCTTTCTTCATAAAACTTATAAATACTTGTCTCGAGTTTTCATTAAGGGTTGAACTTTAATTTAGATCATCAATATAACACTCATATACGAGAATCAATCCTAAAAATGTTTTTGCCCTATTTTTGTGAGAAAACTTGAGATATTCAAAAGGGGCATTGTTAGAGCTTCAATTTGTATCAATCTACTCTTTAAGAGAATTTCTATCATTAAACACTTTGCTTATTGTGTAAAGAGGGTGAGGTATCCTTCTAGTGAAAAAGGGTGAGGTATCCCTTGTTGAGAAGAAGGTAAGGTATCCTTCAAAGGTATAAAGAGGATGGGGTATCCCTTAAAGTTTGTATAGGGTGAGGCATCCCTATTTTGAGGCCCAAAGCACAAGGGTGAGGTATCCCAAGGTGTTGTTGAGCACTCCAATCTGTAAAGGTTTTCAAGCACCTGTTCAATCTTGAAGTTTAGTTAAAAATCTCGAGTGGTTCGCTTGAGGACTAGACGTAGGTCATAAGGGGTGGCTGAACCAGGATATATCCTTGTGTTTGATTCTCTCAACCCTATCTCTTTACATTTGTGCATTTACTTTATTTGCTTGCTTGAATATTATTCATTTTTGCTTATTTAATTTGTAAGTAAAGTATTCAATCTCATTTATCTATTCACTTCATTTATCCAATAGTTTCAATAAAAATTGATAAACAAACGTTTTACGAAAGATTTGCGAAAATATTTCATAAACTCAATTCACCCCCCTCTTGAGTTTGAGGCCACTTGGCTAACATTAACACCCAAATAAACCCTAGCAACCACCTAACCCTAGCAGCTACCATTAGACCCATCCTAAACCCTAGCCACCATCATTCTCCAAATCCTAATCCCCTCTTATAAAAACCCATAACCTAGAGACAGAAAGACACACAAAAAGACAGACATGGAATAAAGACAAATTCAGACAGAGACACACACAATTCACAGCTAACACTCTTGGCACATTTTTTTCCTTCATTCATGTAGCCTTCCACCCTCCAAACCACCATCACGACCTAACCTCATCACCATCATTTCACCAAAACCACTCACCATCTTCAACCTCAAAAGCCACCAAGTTCACCAGGCAACAACCTTCATCATCAACCTCACCACCATATTCCATAACCACCTTCAACCCATCCACCCAAACCGTGAACCTCCACCACACACCACCATTCCACCATTAAACAGCCCCTCCATTCCATGCTTACACCTAAGTCCATGGCCACCAAGCCCACACTATAAGCCATCCACCCAAACCATGAAGCTCCACCTTTATCAACATCCACGTCCCACTAACACCCATCAACCAAACAACCATCACCGTGCCACCATCCTCCATAACCAACATCCTACAAACCATCTTTAACTGCTACACGCTCACTCCACCGCGGGCCATCCATTAACGTCTCAGCCACCTTCCACCAACAACCTCACCTGAACAAAAATAGAGACAACACCACATGAGCCACCTCTTCCCCAAACCCATCGCAACTTCACCTCATACGTCACCTACACACTAGCCACCCAAACAACTGCAGCCACCATGTCCTTTGCTGCCAGAACTGCGAGCAGCACCACCCGTCAAACTAACCTCATCGCGCGTCTACACCCATCAACCAGATCTGCAACCTAGTACCACTATAAATAGAGATTTGCACTACCTTTGTTTATGACCGCACACAGCCGCGACCTCACCGTGAACCACCCGCAGCCGTCATCCCCGTCCTTGAGCTACCTTCCTGCTGCGCTATCTTTGCAGATCTGAGCCAAACCCACCCTGCGAGCCACTACTGCAGTCCTCTATTTCTTCCAGAACCGTAACCCCCTACTCGCACCACCGTCGTCACCCCACCGGAATAGGGAGCCACCGTGAACAAGGAAACGCACCCAGTCGCCACCCACGTCACACCATGAACCACCAACCCAGCAACCGTCACTCCTCTATTCATGCGTGCGTGTGACAAACCACTTTTCTCCCTAGTTTTTCAGCTTCCTTGTCTTTCTTTTTTTTATTTCATATATTTGTTCAAATGTGTTTTTTTAATGGTCTAGGGTGTTTAGTTGGGTTTAGGAAAAAGGGTTTAGCCTATAAAAAATGTGTATGTAGGTTAGTTTTACTAAAAAAAATGAGGTTTCTAATTTAATATTAGTCGAAATTGGTTTTTATGTTAGATTGGATTTTAATTGTTTATAGTGAATCTCTTTGAGTGTGCTTTTTTTTTTATTTGAAATAATGTGTTAGTTTTTTTTTTAAAGAGGGGTTATATATAGTAAAGTAGTCAAATAAATTAGTTAAGGAAGAATAAATAAAAAGGAAAAAGAAGAATTTTTGAAAGTTATAATTATACTTTTTCAAAAAGAAAAAAATGAAAAAATATATAAAAAAAGATTTTGAGTTCTCTTGTTTGGATTTTTTTATAAAAAAAAAAATTTTTTAAATCGACGCAATGACCAATGATAATGATTGAATAGCAAATGTTATCTTCAATGTCATTTGGATCATAGGAGTTTATTGAGTAGCTTAGTGCAAACTTGAACCCTGTGCAAGAATAGATTTGTTTTCTAAAAAAAATTCCTTTTCAAAAATTCTTTTCATTATTGAAATTAACTAACAAAATTATTTTCTAAAGAACTACATGACTTTGAGTTCCTCTTTACACCCAGGGATACGTAGGAGCGGAACTCCTATTTTGTCAAGCCAAAAATTAAAATTTCACAAATTATTTGTCTTTTTAGTTAATTTTAACAAAAAGGGTGAAAGAAATATATTTTGAGATTATTAAGTTTAGCACAACTGACTTAAGGTACTGTCTTAGGACGGGTGTGTTAGGGGTACCGTGGGATTAAGTTTCCACCCTTCCCTATACATAACCGACTCTTGAATCTAATCTGGTTTCAAAGACTATTTTCTAATAAAGGTTTTCCAATTTTTTGTAATTTCAATAAAATTAGTGGCGATTCCATTTTCCATGTTTATCATATTTTGTTCGCCGCTCCCGTCACAGATCCCGGTCGCGACAGATGGTGACTCCACTGGGGATACTTGGAAAGTCAGGCCTATTGTTAATTGTGTAAATTATTAATAATCTCTATTTATTTATTTTACCCTTTTTTTGTCTTTGTTTTTGTTTTCTTATTTGTTTGGATATAGATTTTATCTAGTACTTTTATGTAAATATCTGGTAGCATTATTCTGTGTTTATTTTGACATGATTTACTTGTATATATATATTTTTTAATATTTCGTGCTTAATTGTTGAAACCCTAGGGTAGATAATTGTTGGCTGGTTGTTGTATATATGTTTTTGCAGGTTAGGGGGTAGTTTTATCTTTTGAAATTTTTGTACATATTTGTATGCTCTCTCACACACGTCACTATCATTTACCTCACACTCTTTTTGGGCTCTATACCCGAGTCTCTGCGAACCCAAGGAATATGAGGGGTCTCGACTTTTGTTATTGAGAGACTTTATGTTTACTTGACATTGACACTGTCCGAGATGTGTTCATATTTCTTGGGAACTCTGGGAAATCCTTTTATTAGGACAATGGTTGGACCAGCCTACAAAGATTTTATTGGGTGAAGGTTAGTGTTATATGGTGGGTGAAGCCTACAAATCCTTCCACCCTCCAAACCACCATCTTCAACCACCCTATAAACCACCATCACGGACTAACCTCATCACCATCATTTCACCAAAACCACTCACCATCTTCAACCTCAAAAGCCACCAAGTTCACCAGGAAGCAACCTTCATCATCAACCTCACCACCATCTTCCATAACCACCTTCAACCCATCCACCCAAATTGTGAACCTCCACCAAGCACCACCTTTCCACCATTAAACAGCCCCTCCATTCCATGCGTACACCTAAGTCCATGGCCACCGAGCCCACACCATAAGCCATCCACCCAAACCGTGAAGCTCCACCTTCATCAACATCCACATCCCACCAACACCCATCAACCAAACAACCATCACTGTGTCACCATCCTCCATAACCAACATCCCATAAACCATCTTTAACTGCCACATGCCCACTCCATCGTGGGCCATCCATTAACGTCTCAACCACCCATCACCAGCAACCTCACCTGAAAAAAAAATAGAGACAACACCATGCGAGCCACCTCTGCCCCAAACCTATCGTAGCTCCACCCCATACGTCACCTACCCACTAGCCACCCAAACAATAGCAACCATCGTGTCCTCTACTGGCGGAACCACGAGCAGCACCACCCACCGAACCAACTGCATCGTGCCTCTACACCCATCAACCAGATCTGTAACCTAGTACCATCATAAACAGAGATCTACATTGCTACTGTCTGTGGTCGCGCACAGTCGCGACCTCACCGTGAACCACCTGCAGCCGTCATCCCTGTCCCCGAGCTACATTCCTGCTGCGCCATCTTTGTATATCTGAGCCAGACCCACCTCGTGAGCCACTACTATCGTCCTCTGTTTCTGCCAGAATGGCAACCCCCTGCTCGCACCACCGTCGTCACCCCACCAGAACAACAAGCCACCATGAACCAAGAAACGCACCCAACCGCCACCCTGGTCACACCACAAACCATCAGCCCAGTAACCGTCACTCCTCCATTCGTGCGTGCGTGTAACAGCACTTTTCTCCCTAGTTTTTCAGCTTCTTTTTCTTTCTTTTTTTTATTTCATATATTTGTTCAACTTTTTTTTAAATGGTCTGGGGTGTTTAGTTGGGTTTAGGAAAAAAGGGTTTAGCCTATAAAAAATGTGTGCAGATTATTTTTACTAAAAAAAATAGATTTCTAATTTAATATTAGTCGAAATGGGCTTTTATGTTAGATTGGATTTTAATTGTTTATACTGAATCTCTTTGAGTGTGCTTTTTTTTTTTTGAAATAATATGTTAGTTTTTTTTTAAAAAGGGGTTTAATATGATAAAGTTGTCAAATAAATTGGTTGAGGAAGAATAAATAAAAAGAAAAAAGAAGAATTTTTGAAAGTTATAATTGTATTTTTTTAGAAAGAAAAAAATGAAGAAAATAAAATATATAAATATAAAAAGATTCTGAGTTCTCTTGTTTGGATTTTTTTATAAAATAAAAGATTTTAAAAAAAATCGATGCAATGACTAATGACAATGATTGAATAACGAATGCTATCTTCAATGTCATTTGGATCATAAGGGTTTATTGAGTAGCCTGGTGCAAACTTGAACCTGTGCAAGAATATATTTGTTTTTTAAACAAAATTCCTTTTCAAAAATTATTTTCATAATTAAAATTAACTAACACGCAATTATTTTCTAAATAACTACGTGACTTTGAGTTCCTCATTGCACCCGGTGATACGTAGGTGCAGAACTCCTATTCTATCAAGTCAAAAATTAAATTTTCACAAATTATTTGCCTTTTTAGTTTATTTTTAACAAAAAGGGTGAAAGAAATATATTTCGAGATTATCAAGTTTTGCACATCTGACTTAAGGTACCATATTAGGACAGGTGTGTTAGGGGTATTGTGGGATTAAGTTTCTACCTTTCCCTATGCATAACCGACTCCCCGAATTCAATCTGGTTTTCAAATACTATTTTCTAAGAAAGGTTTTCTAATTTTTCCTAATTTAAATAAAATTGGTGGCGACTCCATTTTTCATGTTTATCATATTTTGTTCGCCGCTCCCATCACAGATCTCGGTTGTGACAAATACTAATGCATAATTTTGGACATGTCATTAGTAGTAGTATTAGGATGTTACAAAGACCATGGAGGACAAGGCCAAGGTTATTAAAGATAAAGGTAAGACTACTTATAACAAGGTGAAAATTAAGTAGCAATTATTGATAACTTTCGAAATGGTCACATTAACAGAGGCAGTGTTGGTTGAATCTCGGAGCAAGATCATAACCCAAGAGAATGAGAAGGAAGACTTACAACTCAAGGTGGATGATTTGATGGAGAAGTGGGTGGTGGCTGTATATGAGTCTTTTGTGAATGCCTTGGAGCAACTGAAGGCATGGGTTCACACCTAAAAATGATTGATGACATAATTAAGGTGGCGTAGGCAGCCTTGTGGCTAGTGCGTGGGCATCCTTTTGGGTAGTGCATAGAGACTTGATAAATATAAGAAGGTAATACATGAATCATAACTTCATTGAAAATGTTTCAGTTATCTGGTGTCCGTATAGTAATTAGGAACATAGAAAGGAAGGCCTAAAAAGGCATGAAATAAACACAAGTACTAGAAGATTGTACTAAGTATGAAAACTATCTATAACATCTTCTTAGCTTGGCCACGTTGCAATATCTTGGAGCCTTCTTCCCATTTAGGGTCTTGAGTTTGTAGACTTCCCTTGGGAGGCATTCTTCCCACTGACATCTGCCCTCCTTAGAACTAGGTCACCAGGTTTCAAAACTCTGTGGTCTAACTTTAGAGTTGTACCAGTATGGTGTTTTGAGTTTGAGGGAGACTTCAAGGATATAGGCTAACTCTCTTTATTCTTCACGCAAGTCTAAGTTCTAGCAAATGAACTCTTCATTGTTGCTTTAGAAAAATGATGCTTCTACTGGCTGGATTCCCCAATTTGGATCATGGCCTCACATCTATAAGTAAGTTTGAATGGTGTTTCTCCTGTGTTGGAATGAGGCATGGTCCTATATGCACATAGGACGTGACCAAGTTGTTTTGCCCAATCTCCGTTAGCGTTGAGGATTTCCCTATTAGTAGCTTTTGCTTTCCCATTAGTATAAGGGTGTTCCACTAAGAAGAAAAGTTGCATAATGTGAAGATCATACAACAACTTCTGGATGTTTATCTACAAACTGGGTTCCGTTATCTATGACGATGAACTGCTTTATGATAATTTTGTAGGTGAAGTTATGTACTCTAGCCGAGGAGATGGTTGATAGTGGCTTAGCTTCAATCCATTATATGAAGATGTCGATGGCCACTATGAGATATTTGATTTGTCTTGCGGCCAGGGGGATCAGTCCGAGAATGTCCATCCCTCATCTATAAAACAACCATGGGGCCATGATGGTGGTGAGTGATGTGAATTGATATGTTGCAAACCCAAGTGCAGGTTGTCTCAAGAAATAAATTCTTGGGAATCTGAGGTCGATCCACAGAGAATTGATGAAGAAAAATTATTTGAGGTAAGGAAAGGATTTGTCACAACAATAAAGGTGATAAAACTTGTTCTCAATTAAAAAAGATTTGCTTGGGTTCGGAGATCCACTCTTGGTAAGTAAATTAAGGAAAAAATTAATTTTTTTATAACTCAATTAGAATCCACGCATAACGAAGGTTTCAATTAGGAAATATAACATTCAAAGTTCATTTAAGATTATATATGTAGTTATATTATGGTTCCTTTAATTATCCACTAACGCCAATACTTGTAAATGGATTCAAGCATTTATTGTGTCAATATCTTATCTATAACAAATCAAGATCTCTACTTTACAAGGAGGGTTAATAATGTTAACACTTATAAATGGGTTCAAGCATTCATTGTGTCAATCTCTTGTCTACAATAAATCAAGATCTCTACTTTACAAGGAGGGTTTCTAAATTGATTGAAAATAAAATATAAGACATATAATGGTCACTTTATAATATATCATTCAAGCACAAAAAAAATTAATCTAACCTTATTTCATTACTAAGAGCTTCACCTTTTCACCCAAACAAAATGAGAATTAGTTACTCATGAACAAGAAGAAAGAAAGAGAGAAGAAGATGATGATGATGAACATAACTTCGATTTAGAACAAAAAAAAAAATTACAACAAATGATACAAGAACATGATCTTGATCTCTAAACTAAGATGGTCCTAATGAGCAGCCAATGGTACCTTTTATAGAGCATGAAAAGTATAAAATGACAATAAACTTGTTTAATGAGTGGGTGAATGAGTGGAAAATGACAATAGTTGTTTAATGAGTGGTTGGATGAGTGGGTGGATGAGTGAAAAATAAAAAAAAAAAGTTGTTTAATGAGTGGGTGGATGATGGTTGGATGAGTGGATGAGTAGAAAATTATTGCATGCTTGTCTCCCCACTAGCACAACCAATTTAGCTATCTTCACATGACTATAACTCTGTCATAAAGTCATCATTTTGACAAGTGGTCTTCATGAGAGTTAAAGGGTTTTGTCTTATCTTTCCAATGCCACTAGTTTCAAACCAATATAATTCCTACAGCCCAACTTATGAGCCAATTTGTGCACATTGTTCAGGTTCCAACAATAGCACTTGTGTTATGCTTTCCAAACATAATCTGACCTACTAGACATCTGATTTAGCTCTTGTGTTTCTATGAAAGTTGTAGATTTGGCTCTTAGCTTTCATTTGGGCTTGTTTTGTGTCAATTGAACTCCTATAACTCAAGAAATGGGCTGATGAATGCATAGAGGTCAAACTATCAGGATTAGTACTCTAGTTCTTGCTTCAACTCCAATTTAAATTATCCAAACATGTGATTTAGCTCTTGAGGTCTTCATGAAAGTTGTAGAGAATTGTCTTAGCGTTCCTAAAGACAAGAATCATATCAATCAAATATTTGTAACTCGGATTATAGCTAATTTACTAAACACTGCCAAATAGACAAATTAAGGCTAATTCATGTAATAATTCCTCCAATGATCCAATTAAGCTCAATATCATAAAATATGACAAAACTAACTTAATTAAACCCAATTGAACCTTAAGAATCCCAGTGAGAGGATTATTAAATGAATAAAATATGTTGCTATCAGTGAGCTCTTCAGGAGGTGCAAGGTGTATGTCGGTGAACTTCTGACACTTATTACATATATGAACATACTCCATGGCATTCGAGGTCATGGTTGGCCAAAAATACCAAGCCTTAAGAGTTTTAGGGCAAGTGATTTCCTTCGAGGTGGTGCCCACAACTGCCTTTGTGGATCTTTGTCACGGTGTAGGATGTTTCCTTGGGCCTAAGACACTTAAGGAGAGAGATGGAGAATCCTTTGTGATAAAGCTAGTTGTTGTAGATTGTGTACCAGGTCACCTTCCAAATTAATCTCTTGACCTCTTTAGGGTCGGGTGGTAGAATCCTGTTATAGAGGAAGGTAACTTTAGGTTTAATCTAGTCATTGTCCTCATTAACTAGCACTACTACCTCACACTAAGAGATGCTTGGAGTCGAGAGTGTTTCTTGGATCATGAACCTATTATTACCAGGGGTTTTGATGTTGGCTAACTTAGAGAGGATATCAGCTCTAGAGTTGTACTCTTTGAGGATGTACACAACCTTGGCTTAGGTGAAGCCGTTAAGGAGCTCCTTTACCTTAACTAACAAATGTTGAAGTAAAGGTTCCTTGGCATGGTAATTGTTGAGGACTTGAGAAGTAACCAATTGGGAGTCACTGCATAGCTTAATTTCATATACTCCGAGGTCCTTTGCCATGGTGAGCCCTATGATGCATACTTCATACTTAGACTTGTTCAAGGTAGGGAACTCAAACTTCAAGGAGTGCTCAATGGTAGTGATAGCTGCTGAGACTATCAAATTATTCAATTTATAAATCGATTCACCAAAATACTTGTAGTATAAGGCACAACTAGGTCGAGCTCTTGGATCACTCTAATTAAGCAGTCAAATTAAGAGATTAGTAGGGGAAAAGTGTTGTAGAATTGATTAAAATAAAGAAATTAAAAACTATAAATAGAATTAAGTAAACAACAAATCCAAAGAAATCAACTAATCTTGAGTTCAATCCATCCTTGATCACTAAGAATCAATCCAATTGCTAACTAAGTTCTTGGCCTTAGATCATATCAAGAAGCCTTAAGATGATCAATGAATTCTCTAATAGATAAGCATCCAGAATTTAATTAATCAAGGTTAAATAAATTAAGTACCCATCTAATCTTAAATTAATCTAAAACCCAGAATTCAACTAAGCTTAACAAACAACATCCAAGAAGCCTTCGATGCATTGTATAGTCTCTATAATTCTCATTAAACATATGGAAATTATGCAATTATCACATCAACATCCAAATCAAATTAAGCAATTCAATTCAAATTTAATCAAAATCAAAGAGGAACTTGATTAACAAGTAAAAGAGAAATTTGATTAACAACTAAATGTAAAATAATCAAAATAAGATCTTAGAATTAAACATCAATATTGTCAGCCCCTATGATTGATTAAAAGGTTCTTCCCTCTCATTCATGAATGAGAGGGAAGTCAAACATAAAATAAAGAAACCTAAAGAGAAGAAAGAGGAATAGAGATGAAGAGAGAAAGTGTAAGCAAGAGCAGTTAGGAGGAAATTATAGTTGAGTTTCGTGGTTGCTATTGTTGCTTAAATAACTATCTCTAAAATTAAAAATCTAAGTTTTCCCTCAGTTTAGGGTTAATTCTCTTCCTTTTAACTTTAATTGGACACCTAATTTGCATAATTTGGGCATATGATGAGAGAGTTATGCCCAAAACATTTTTAACCGCTCTCTGAACCAGTCAGCCAACTTTAAAGGGTGAAAACACCATTAAAATGTCACATTTTTTTATAAGTAGTCTTCATAATAATTGAATATATGTGTCTCAGAGTTCAAATGGAACCAGTGTTAGTTCTATATGACACCCACAGCCCAAATTATGGCTCAATCTTCATACATCATCTAGGTTCCAATGATAGCATCTCTATTCTAACTTCGTGTCCCAATCTGACCTACTAGACATCTAATTCAGCCTTCAAGATCTTATCAAACTTGTAGAGCTTTCTCTTAACTTTCTTACAAGGTAAAATTCATAATTTTTCAATGTCTAGAACTCAAATTATACCCAAAATACAAAAAATAGTGTAAAATTCTAAATAATGCTAAAAAAATACAATTAAGCCCAATTTGAACTCAAACTTATAAAATGTGGTCAAAATCAATCAATTAAGCATATAAGAGGTCTAAGAGATTAAATATAAGGGTTAATTAATGTATAAAAATTATGTTTATCAAATTCTCCCACACTTAACTTTTGCACTCCCGGGCAAAACTAGAAATTCAACATTTGGGAACAAGGAACAACAACACAAACTCAGAAGTTAAAAACTCTAAAAGACTCACTTTCTAATGATGTTTAAGAATGCAAAAGTCTATGAGCAAGAAGAAAAACCAAAGATTCAAGGAATTTAAACATTCATGAAGTAATATTTCTTTACATCTCAAATCAACAAATAAGGTAACTTCAATTGAAAAGCATAAATCAAGAATGATAGAACCTCACAAGATACACTCTCAATCTCTCAAGTGTTTAGAAGGTAAGTATTTCACTCAATTCAACCCATGAAAATTTGCACTACCATAAACTTGCTTATCTTCTACTCAGTACTACTCAAAACACATGCACACACAAATCAAGAGGACTTTATGCAAGGTTGTAATGAGGTCAAGGTAAGGAAGGGGAATAATATAGAAATGACAAGTTAAATACCTAAGAGAATAAAAGAACATTGAGGATGAGTTCAGATAACAAGCATGAAAGTTTAACCCAAATCCATGTAATGCAAATTCTCTTTACATATTCTTTTTCCATTTTTAATTTCTTTTTTTAATTTTTTAATTTTTTTCTTCTTTGTTTTTTTTTTTCAATTGGCTACTCTTTCCTTTTTCACCTAACATTTTGCATACTAATTAGCACACCCCCACACTTGTTCAAAAACTCTTCTAATGACGAAGCCAATGCTCTCCTATTCTCTAAGGTTAGATAAAAACATGATTTTCTATTTAAGGTATATAATGAGTTAAAAATAAGGAATGATCAAATAAGCTCAAGAGGGTTAATCAAGGGAAAATATACAAAGTTGGCTATTTGGCTAAAGTAGCTATTTCAAGAAAAATGATTCAATCATATTCATCTATGCATGTGAAAATATAGCCTAAAAAAGAATCAAAACAAGTTTTAGAGTAACAAATTCAATAAGTGAAAAATAAGAAAGATGAGAATGACACAAATGCTCAATTCATTCATTAAAAGACTCAAAGTCTCACAAGATATGTTTCTATCAAACTCAATCTACTAATTTAATTTACATTACCAAACTAATTAATCTAAATATGAAAGATAATTTATTCACTTATATTATAAATCTTTAACTTCAATACATGCTCACAACTTTCAAAAATCTCAAATTTCTATTGGAAAGCAATTAAAAATGTAATTACTTCTATATTTTTTTTAAATAGAAAAACAAAATTAAAAAAATAGAAACAGAATTTGAAAATAGAAAACAAAAAACAAAAATAAAATGCGAAAACAAAAAATAACAACAAAAAATAAAAATAGAAACAGTTAAATTAAAATTAGAAATAGTAAAATTAAAACAAAAATAGTAAAACAAAAAAATATGTATATATAATTTAACACAAAAATAGGAAACATAATGTAAATTCCTCCCCCACACTTAAATTCTACATTGACCTCAATGTAATGCTTAAAAATCATCAAATCATCAATATCTCACAAATATATCAACAAATCTAGGGCAAGTAAAATAAAGGAGAGAGGGAAGAAACATCATTATCAAGTGAAATAAATAGTTGCTTATTCTTGCACTTGAAGACCATAATTGTGTTGAAAACTACATGAAACAAGGGAAACAAAGGTCAGTGAAGAGTTAGTAGTTAATTATGCTCCTAATATAATTGATTAAACTTAGAATAATCCCCGACAATGGTGCCAAAATTTGATTGCTGCCGAGACTATCAAATTATTCAATTTATAAACTGATTCACCAAAATACTTGTAGTATAAGGCACAACCGGGTCGAACCCTTAGATCACTCTTATTAAACAGTCAAATTAAGAGATTAATAGGAGAAAAGAGTTGCAAAATTGATTAAACTAAAGTAATTAAAAACTATAAATAGAATTAAGTATATAACCAATCCAAAGAAATCAATTAATCTTGAGTTTAATTCTTAACATTGTGGGGCCAACTCACTACAAGAAATTCACAAATTAAAAATCCCTCGCTAATCCCTCGCAAAATATTTTTGCAAGTGATTAGTGAAGGACATGTCTGTAGATTTTTTTTTCACTAAGTAGCAACGGGATATATTTCCTCGCAAATCTGTTGCTAAATACAGGAATTTCCTTAACTAATTTGTCGATAATCCCTCACAAATTTTAAAATAATGGCGTCTGTATTCCTTCACAAATTAACGAGGGAAATTCCATTGCTATTCCGTCACTATATTTTAGAAATCTGTTCCAATTTTGGATATAGTACAACCAAAATTCCTTGTTATTCCCTCACAAATTCTTCATTATTCCCTCGCAAATCCCTCGCTAATATCTTTTATATAATTTCCTCGCTATTCTCTCATAAAT
This sequence comes from Ormosia semicastrata, assembly GCA_029884595.1. Lineage (NCBI taxonomy): Eukaryota > Viridiplantae > Streptophyta > Magnoliopsida > Fabales > Fabaceae > Ormosia > Ormosia semicastrata. The sequence continues at coordinate 12,538,851 of JAQQTO010000048.1, read as the reverse complement.
CCCTTGCTAATATCTTTATCATGCTTTCCTTGTCATTCTCTCGTTAATCCCTCACAAATCAGTATTTTTTTTGTCAATTTTAAATATAAAAGACTTAATTTTTAATATCCAAAATATACTTGTAAAAATCTCTCAATCAAAATAGAAATCCAACAAATAAATTTATGAAAGGCAACAAAATTGTTATACAAATAATCCAAAATAAATCTACTAATGATTCAAAGTTATTATATAAATAGTTCATAAAATGTCATACAAAACAATAATAAAAAGAATAGGTAATTAGTCTAAGTTTGCTTTGTCTTCGTCAGCATCATCCTCTCGACCCTCCCCATCTGTTTCACCTTGTGATGGTGCTTGTGAAATAAGATTTGCTGATTGGATCGTAGATAGGATGAACGCCAACATAGGGACTAGTTAAATCTGGACAAAGGAAGTCATCATTGTTGCCACTGCTACATTTACAACTTTAGTTATGTCCTGTATCAAAGGTGTAAAGCGAGAAGGACCGACAACCTCTGAGGATGAAGCATGCATGGTGTTATTAATGTTAATGTGCAAGCTGCTACCTATGTCATGCACTCATCCCTTCTTGTTGGGACTCGTCACATCCAACCACACCTCTGGATCAACCATAGGATGAGTCGAATAGTTTTCTCCATACTTTTCTGACATTTTAGTGTCATATGACTCCTAAAATAATAAAAAAAATATTAACAAAAAAATCAATAGCTTAAGAAATATAAATGACTTTTAAATTTTAAAGACACCTACAACGAAGTTCTTTGAGCGCTCAAAGACATAGCTTTCATCTTTCTTCTTATGAACTTTGGCATAGAGATCTCTTTAAGAAACCGGATGCTTCAACTTTGCCTCCTATAATCACATATAGAAGAATATATAATAAACATCATAGTGCATTATGATAGCCTTAAAATTGCATAGCAATATCACAACATAACACTATGAATTGGAAAACTAATATATCCAACAAAGCAGCAACATTGCACATAATAATTGGCCAACAATTTTTACATAAATCTGACAGTCCCCAAAGATTTTTTTGAGTTCTTACATTTGCCAGCATTTCCTGTCAGATTGAGAAACATCCAATTCACTTGCTTTACCAAAATCTCAAGGTTTATTTATTATTATCTAACTTCTGTCTTGGTTTTGTTAATGGGGTAGGCTGACCTTTGCTATATGTTTTGACCAAGATATGTTTTCATTGTTACAATTTTTTTTATTAAGTTTTACTAAGTGTACATAATTAATCAATTACTATTGTGATTATATGTAATCCCCAGACTGCCATACTTACATTCCTAACAATTTCGTTATTAATAGTAGAAAGAAAACATAATGTCATATTGATTCTCCATATATGTTATCTCCAAAACCAATTACACCCATATCTGTGTAGAAGGAAAACCATCACTTGCAACAACTACACCGGCCAAACTCCCCACATTCTAATCAAAGAGTCACAAAAGTCGTAACTTTAAGCAAACAATACCATTTTTGAATTATCACAACTAGGGAGCAAGACTGATACCTAAAAAGGCAACTCTTTAATCTAAAAAATCCAACATGAACACTGATGAGATTAAAAACATGAACAGATCAGAGATTCCCAATTAATAGAGTAACAAACGAGTAAATGCTTACTTAAATTTTTATATAATAGATAATAGATAAATTTTGATTCTTTTTTAGATTCTAACAAGTTTAAATTCACAACTCAAAACTTTAAATGATTTTTATATTACCGTCTTATTCATATGTTGACCAAAGCTTATCGACCCTCTTGTATGCTTCAAGGCATACATGGCTTCCCTATTCCTTTGGGCAGCTTCAGACTTCCTCATTCATTTTTTTGTCAGCCAAATATCGACAAGACCATCCCACACTTCTGTCCTCATTCCTCTGGGCCCATGGCCCCTAACGTTAACCAAGTTATTTGAATTTGCCTTATCAAAGGCCTTATCCCTTGCTCTATTTAAATGGTCTGGATTGAAGTCCATGTAAGTCCATTCCTAAACAGTTCTCGCCATGCCACGATCATAATCGGATGTGAACCGATGCTTATCCTACACAAATGTTATGTAAGTATATTTATTTTTTGATGAACGTATAATATATAATTCTAGAAACACAATTACTTACCATAAAATCCTTAAAATAGTATATCCTTCATGTCAGCAGGATAATCTCTTCACGTACTAGCCAGAATAGGTATCCTTGTCATGACATTGTACATAATGTCACGGGTCACTCTTGGTAGGAGAAACCTCCTCCTGTAAGTACAAGAAGATAATGTTGGTAATCTAAAAGTAAATAAATGTAATAAAAAATGACAATCACTATTACTTACAGTTCAGGGACAGGCCCCACATATATAAGTTCCCTGCTATCAGTTTCTATATAAGATTCTCCACTTGAAGGCACCACATTTGGGCTGCTAGTTGGTGGGTTAGCAGGGTGTGGCATAGAAAGGGGTGGGTCAGTAAGGGGTGAGACAGAAGCTGATGCGCCTCCGGTGGTCAATGGGATAGATGCTAGTAGGCCTACACTGGTTAATGGGCCAATAGCTGAAGTTGTACCTAACATAATTATAGATAAACAAAAAAATACATATATATTACATTTATATAAACCAAGAGCTAACAATAATTAAAAAGATTATCCTACAGGTATACCTGGGGAGTTCTAAGAAGGCTGCAGTGGTGGAGAAATATGGCAAGATGGAGAAGGCTGGGGTGGAACATTACGGTCTCTCCCACGACTGCGTCCAATGCCTCTACCTCGAGTTACCATGATGAATATCTGCATAAGGAAACATAATGAAACATGATGATTTAATAAATTATATGTCAATAAAAACCTCAAAATATAATAATGATATTTTAGTGTAAATACCATTAACAAATTTTATTGAACAAGATTCAACTGTAACTACTTAAGTCTGAAGCATATAATTCCTCATCTTCATCTAAGATTTCATTAATTTCATTATCTTCATTGTCATCAATGAACTCATCATCTACCAAAACGTCCATTGGATTATGTATATCATGTATGTTCACTTCTTCCATATGGGCATGTGCATCAAACAAAGAAATTGCTTCATCATCTATGATAATATTGTGTGTTCCAAGGGATCCATCATCTTGGTAATAATCAGTAGCAACTAGCTCATTCAATTGATCACCTTCATCATTCAATGTCTCAGCCACAAAGAGTTTTGCTCTGACCTTGCAAGCTGCCCACCATTCACCATTAGCTCTACTCCCGCTTTGTGGGTATCTTGTATAGTACACTTGTTGTGCTTGTTCAACTAAGATGAATGGCTCATTTGAGTGAAGTTTTGATTTATGCTTGATGTCAGCCAACCCATATCTCTTATCAACATTGACTCTATTAATCGGGTCAAACCAATGACATTGTAAAAGAAATACTCTGTTCTAATTTCCTACATATGATAATTCCAATATCTCTTCAACGATGCCATAATAGTCGAAGTTATTCTCACCATATATACTACCTCTAACACATATGTCACTATTCATGGTAGCTTTATTTTGTCCGTACTCCTTGGTATGAAATCTATACCCATTAACCAATAAGCCACGGTAAGAAGTCATAGACTTGGATGAACCATAACTTATCGCTCGTATCATTTGATCCTCAACTTGACCTATATTAACCTGTATCATTACATAAATGATAGATTGTTGTAATATTTATCATAATGAACATTGAATTTCATATGATAAATGTGATTATGGATAAAATAACTCACTAGATGTTTTAGCCACCTATTGAAGTCCTTATCTCGAGCATCCAATATTTGATCATCAGTGATATTGGGATATGTTTCCCTTAACGAATCTTCGAATTGTCTAGTCAATACAATAATTAATATTTAGCATAACATAGTTAAAAATAAACTAATTTATTAGTTAAGGAGTAGACTTACTGGAGATAAGGTTCTACTTCTCCCCAATTTACAAGCACATATGTCTCAGTAATCTAAAGTTCCACATCCATCAAGAATCTATTTCGACTTCTCCCAATAGGACGGAATGGATGTTTAAAAACAGACAACCATTCATTAATTGTATCTTCCCCACCGTCATCATTCCAAGGAACTTGATTGCACCTAGTCTGTATGTGGGGATCAAAATACATGGAAGCAAAATTGAAAATTTCTTCTAAAATATAAGCTTTACAAATAGATCCTTCAACTCTCGCTTTATTTTGAACCTTCCTTTTCAAGTACAACATACACCTCTTAAAGGAGTACATCCACTTGTAATGCACTAGTCCTCTAACCTTAGATTTATATAGGAGATGTACGACTAGATATTCCATCAAGTCAAAGAATGCTAGAGGGAAAATCTTCTCTAACTTGCAAATTGTTTCAATAATGGAAAGCTCTACATTCTCCATGATGGAAGCACGAATTTCAATTACAAAAACTTCCTTAAAGAACAAGTTGAGTTCTGTTAATGATCCCTATATAGGGTTTGGCAAGATATCACAGAATGCTAGAGGAATCAACCTTTGCATAAAAACATGACAATCGTGACTTTTCATTTCATATATCTTCCCACCGTCTACATTGATGCAACATGTGATATTCGACGCATACCTATCAAGAAATTTCAACTGATTTATCCACTCACACACCATCCTCCTTTGATTGGCATCCAAGACATATGTTGCCTTTGGTTTTTTACACTTGTTGTTCTCAACTATTAGCTCTAAGGTGGGATATTTGCATACCATCTTCAAATCTTCTCTTGCATTTGCATTGTCTTTTGTGTTGCCCTTTATGTCCATGACAGTGTTGAAGATATTGTCAAACACATTCTTCTCGACATGCATAACATCTAAATTATGTCGTATTAGATTAGTGGACCAATAAGGCAATTCCCAGAATATGTTGTTCTTCACCCAGTTCTAGAGTATACCAAAGTCATCATGTTTTTGTTTACTAGAATTCAAGCCGAAAATGACTTCCTTAAGTTGAATCACTCTATTCAAGACATCAGTCCTACTCAGTCGTTGCGGTGGATTAGATTTTTCCACTATTGATTTCTTAAAAGAGTTTCGATCACAGAGAAATGGATGATCAAAAGGTAAAAATTGGCGATGGCAATCAAACCAGTAGCATTTCCTACCGTGCTTCAATACAAATGGCTTACTGTGATTCATATAAAGCAGACAAGAAAGTTTTCCATAAATGTTTCACCCAGACAACATTCCATAGGCTGGAAAGTCACGTATTATCCACAACAAAGCCACTTTTATATCAAAATTTTGCTTCTTCCAAGCATCATAAGTTTACACACCCATCGTCCCACAATATCTTTAGATCGTCAATTAGGGGTCTAAGATATGCATCTAAACTTTTACCTAGTGACTTTGGTCCAGGAATCACAAGAGTGAGGAATATGTATTTCCTTCTCATACACATACTTAGGGGTAGATTGTACGGTGTGACAAAAACAAGCTAACATAAATATAGTGTGGCTGAACTGCTGAATGGATTAAAATCGTCTGTACATAGGCCAAGCCTAACATTTCAAGCCTCTAGTGCAAATGTTGAATGGGTAACATCAAATCATTTCCAAGCCTCAGCATCAGCTGGATGCCTGATCACTGATTCATCTTGACGCACTTCATCCGCATGCCAACTTATATATTATGCAATGTTTTTGGACATAAACAGACATTGGAGTCTAGGCATAATGGAAAATATCATAACACTGAGTGCGGCACATCCTTTTTATTCGATGAATGTCCTACCTTCGATTTGAATCGTGGGTGTCCACATACTAAGCAAACTGAGTAGAGTCGCTTGTCATTGTATTCTTTATAACACATCATGCACTGATTAGGACAGGCATCTATCTTCTCATATCCTAATCCCAACTCACAAATCATCCTCTTCGATTTGTAAAAGTTTTTGGGTAACCTTTCAGGCTTTGGAAGCATGCTCTTAATTATGACAATCATTCTATCATAACAACTCTCACTCATGTTAAACTCTGACTTCAAGTTCAAAGTTGAGTTACAGGTGACAATTTCGTGTGCTTATGGCAACTATCCCATAAAGGTTCATCAGCGTCTCTTAGCAAATCATAAAACTTTGAAGCTAACGAATTTGGATCCTCTTCTAAATCTTGAGCTTCTGGATTTAATTTATCACCTACGGCATCCATAACCATATCCGTGTATAGATTCTTAGTCTCCACTTCATCATCATGGACAATGGATGTTGAGTTGTTATCCCCCTATCTATTCTCACCATGAATGGTCTAATTTACATAATCATCCACAAATCCGTACTTATACAGATATTGTTCTACCCCAAATGACTCCCTCTATGCACGGTTCTTACATCTAGCACATAGACAAAGGATGTGACTTAATGCATCAGTAACCATCGAGTCTCCTTCAGCAACCTTAATGAAATCATCAACTCTATTCTTGAATTCTTCACTTACATAGTCAGTAGGATCAGTTCTTCGTAACATCCTACTTCGATCGGGTCTCATGATTGCAGAAATTGGTTTAGCACATTAATACAATCCTTTTCAAAAATAAATTGAAGAAAAAGTTTCTTCCCAAACTGCCCAAGTTGGACAATTCAAGATTTAATACAATAAGCAGTACCTTAAAAAAGTACATGTGCTCACTAATATTGAATCTCAAATGGGAAACTAAAGCTCCTTAAATCTCCATCTTTTTCTAAACATTGTATAGCCTTATCTCATTTGATAAGAAACTTTTTCAACACTTAGTTAATAGTTATTTCTTAAATCTCATATTTTATACTTGAAGAAATTTTGGCAACATTTTCCATTGGTCTCCAAGTGCACGACTTGAACGCAGTGAGATCTACCGCGTTTAAGTATGCACCCAAAGAACAAAAAAAAAATGTGACAAACTAAAATTTCAATAAGTATAAGATATGATATTTGAAAAATAATTATTAACCAAGTGAAGAAAAAATTTCTTACCAAATTGTCCCACTTGGACAATTCAAGATTCAATATAATGAGCAATACCTTGAAAAAGTACGCACGCTCATTAATATTGAATCTCAAATGGGAAACTAAGGTTTTGCTCAAATTTTTACTCAAAATAAGAAAATAAAACTTTAATCATATGTGTCAATTTTACCCTTAGTACTTGAAATTCAAGTTCATAGGTTATATGCCAAAAGAGTTACCAATAATGGTGGCTAAAAACAAAAGCCACTGTTACCAATAACCTAAAAGAAAAGGAAATAGAGCAAGGAGCTAAAAACAACATAAATAAAGTTTGGTAACGAAAAAAATCATAAACAACTAGTTAATTCCCACTTAAACAAAGTATACTACACTGCCCAAAAGTGAGATACATAAAAGAGGAAAAACAAATACTGCATATTAGTGATTCAATTAATATACAACCAAGGCATCTTGTGTCACATACTCATTTTAAAGTATGATGCTAAAATGTGGAGATCTTACCAATTCAATTAATATTTGGTCTTGCCTTTATAGGCTCTTTTCAGTTTTCTTGGAGATGATGAGGCAAAAAAAAATGACACTTTAGTCTTGCATCTTTTTGTCTGCCTAATTTGAACAAATTGGGTAGAAAATAGAACTATTAGTGTGTGACCTGTTGATTATTTCTATATCTTGAATGTCTTGTCTTTAATCTAATTAGACTCCATATATGCTTAATTGTCAACTTTTAGCTAAGTTTCTAGATATGAAGATAAATTGGATCCTTATTGTGAAACTATGCTTAAGTGTGTTTATTAGCACTCATAATTGCATTTTGTTTTTCAAGAGATTTTTGAGTGACGAAGTCCATTAGCATTAAACATCATCTTTAGAAGCAAAGGGAGAAATAATATGTGAAGAATCAGAGTTGAATATGAAGAAATTAAGTGACATGGCCCGTGTCTCCAAACACAAGGGGGTCGTGTCCTTCTCTGGCATCACAAATTGGATCTAGTTCTAAGTACGCCCAAAGACATGGGGTAGGCCATGTTTATCTTTGACTTCCAATTCTGTGGAACTTATGCTAGCAGACTCAAACACTGGGAGTGTAATCAAACACGGCCCATGTCTGTGTATGAGGAAATTAGTTTTGAGTTTGGAAGAGGAGCTAGGTATCCAAAGTTATAAATAGGATTGCTTAGGGTTCCAAAAGAGGAGAGTCTAGGCTGGAAGCTACCAAAGAACTGAGGAGAATGTGAAGAATAAGAAAGAGGGAGATTCGATCAAAGATTAGGATTCGGGTTCGAGCCATCGGAGATCCATCAACCTCGATCATTGGAAACTAGTTTGATCTTTTAGTTTTCTTTCACACTTGTATTCTTGACAATTTCTTTCTTATTTTTATCTTTTGATTCTGAATTTGCCATGTGCGGCTAAGTTTCTAATTTGGTTAAGAGAAGATAAAACCCTAGTTTTGATCATGTGAATCCTACATAGTTCTCTATTTCAATACAGTTATGTTTTTATTCATATGTTTCTGTTCTTAATTCGGTATAAAAGTTTTTATACTCTTTGCTATTTTTGAAAGTGGTAAAACTAGGATTGTTATGTGCAGTTGCGGTAGTAAGACTAGTGAGACATATGATCTAAGTAATTCAATCCCGGTGTGTGAGTGGATCTTAGTGTCATTGGTTTTCTAAATCTTAATGCAATCATTACGTAGATGTAAGAGCGGTTGCTTTACAATTAACTAATGATTAATGTTTGATTTGAGCAGTTGCTAAATTAACCAAAACTTAAGGAAAATAAAGAATTAATCTTACAATCACATAAGAACATAATTGATCATGTTAGAATAAAGAATATATAGGTTAGCATTATCATATAAATCTAGTGGTGGATTTTATCTCTTAACCAATATCTCTTAATTGGTAATTCAAATCGTGTTTACTGTTGTTGCTTTAAATTTAATTTCTTTTCTTAGTTTTAACAAACAAAACCCCTTTTTACTGTTTATTGTTCTTTAGACTTTAAATTAGGAATCGATTAATAGTGTTAATTGAATTAGTTCTCTGTAGATCGACCCTTACTAACTACAATTAGTTGTAAGGTTTTTATATTTTTTGTGAAACTTAACAACTAATTTTGATCTTAATTTTTAATCACAATCCAAACAACACCAGTGTGCACTGGTGTTTCACCTTCTAAGTTCCAACTTCCAATGATAATAATGTGTACTACAATTTACACTGTATTTTACAGTTTTGCTAACCAAGCTTCTTGAGTTCTCTGATATACTTAAATCTATACTATTTATATTATAAAATTAAAGAGATTGATCTCCAAGTGTGTAGCAAAGTCACATACGGATAGCAAATAGAATACAGGAAATGGAAATGAAAAAGCAAATTTCTAACGCAATTTATTCTCTTCACATTAAACTAATCATTTTGACATTTTCACATGAATACATAAAATAACATTTTAAGATCAAAGCAAATCTTTACCAAGGATAGAAAATAAACAAGATTCAACAAAGAAGACTACAAATTCTTTTTTTTTTTCACTTACTTTCCTAGCTTTTTTACACGATTATTTTCTCATCACAGATTATTATTTTTTCATTCTTTTATTTCTATTACCTGGTTACTCCTATTTATTTACTTAATCATCCTAAATGTTTTTACTTTCTAGCCAATTCATTCTTCTAAAAGATAAAAATGGTTAAGAAACTCAAACTCCTACCAACAATTCATTAAAATAAAAATGCAACCTTAGCCCAACAAACTAACACCCTACACCAAACTAAACTCATTAAACCCAATGGACCCAAATCTAAATGACAAACCCAAAACATTAGACTCCCTCTTTCTGAAACATTAACATAAAATGAAATTAAAAACATACCATAGGGATGCACAATAGGAAAAGGGTTTTGCGATTAATGGTGGAGGTACGACCATGGCATGTTAAGGGATCAGTGTCGGCAATGGGTTTCATGGAGATTCTATGACGAAATGCAATTTGGTTGGTTTATGTTGGCTTGATCAGGAATGGGTTATGGTTTTTGTTGGCTGCATTTGTTTTGAGTTGATAGAAGGATGATGAAGTCTAATGACACAGAATAGTTAAGTTGAGAAAGCCAAATAAATTCCATACAATCACATATTTTTAAGTCAAGAAGTAATGAAATCAAGAAGGAGATGGAATCAATTATGAAACACTTATAACATCTTTCATCACTACACTACAGTCACAAACTTAAGACTAAAGGCTGAATGCTAAGAAATGAGAAATGTGTGCTACTTAAACCCATAGACACAGAGGAAAAAGAATATGATGACTTCTTCATTAAAAAGAAAACTAAGAAAAGCAAAGGTAAAAGAAGTTGAGAAAGATGAAGATGAAGAAAAAGCCATTGACATGTGGAATGAAGGTACTACTCTAGCCATAGCCACCTTAGTTTACTTTGCAAGTTAGATCGGATGGAAATCTCAATTTATGTTTAACAGTAGGGAATTGAAGAAAGAGCAGATAGTTGGGGAATGAAAATAAGTATATAATTGAAAGAACAAAGTTTTTTCTAAATTGCTTGTGTACTCCCACACAGCAAATGATGCTTGCTTTTATACACTTGGAATACTAATTACAACTTATATTTACAAGACAAGTAAATAAGATAGTTATTCCCAAAGTACATGAACTAGAAACTATATTAATCTAAAATTACTTCCTAAATTAATGTGGACGGTGGACTGTGCATGAATGAAAGTGGACGGTGGTCAACACTCCCCCTCAAGCTGGAGAATGGATATCAATCATTTCCAACTTGCAAGTGAGATTTTGAAACTTATCTTTAGGAAGACCCTTAGTTAGCATATCAGCCAGTTGATGTTCTGATGGGATATATGATGTGGCAATCAGCCCACTATTAAGTTTCTCTTTAATAAAGTGTCAGTCAATCTCTATATGCTTGGTCCTATCATGCTGAACTGGATTATGAGTAATGCTAATGGCTGACTTGTTATCACAAAACAGCTTCATTGGAACTTCATACTTAATCTTGAGATCATCAAGAATGATTTTCATCCATAACAATTCACAAACTCCTTGAGCCATAGCTCGAAACTCTGCTTCTGTACTTGATCTTGCAACTACATTTTGTTTTTTACTTCTCCATGTCACAAGATTCCCTCCAAGAAACATGCAGTAGCCAGTTGTTAACCTCCTGTCAGTAATTGACCCGGCATAGTCCGCATCAATGTAGACCTTTATAGATAGATTTCTACCCCTTTTAAACAACAATTCTCTTTTTGGAGAAGCCTTGAGAAATTGTAAAATACGATCAACAGCTTGCATATGTCTTCTTTTTGGGTTATGCATGAACTGGCTTACCATGCTCACAGCATATGCTAAATCTGGTCTGGTATGTGCTAGATATATTAACTTTCCTACCAACTTTTGATACTGAGCTTTACCAACCTTGAGACTTTCTTCCTCATTACCCATTCTATGATTTTGCTCAATCAGTACTTCAGAAGTTTTACATCGAAGCTTCCTAGTCTCCCTGAGAAGGTCAAGGACATATTTTCATTGAGAAAGGAAGATACCTTGTTTAGAGTAGGCAACTTCAATTCCAAGGAAATATTTCAATCTCCCAAGATCCTTCATTTCAAACTCAATAGCCAGTTTCTCCTTTAAGAGTGATTTCTCAACAACATCATCCCCTGATATAATGATATCATCTACATACACAAGTAGGATAGTCAATTTACCTTCAGGTGAGTGTTTGATAAAGAGGGTATGAACACCTTGACTTTGTCTATATCCAAGGGACACCATAGTCTTCGTGAATTTTTCAAACCAAGCACGGGGTGATTGTTTCAAACCATATAAGGCCTTCTTCAATTTACACACATAGGAGTCTTACCCAGGAGGGACCTCCATATAGACTTCTTCCTCTAATTCACCATAAAGAAAGGCATTCTTCACATCAAACTGATGAATTTCTCATTGGAAGTTGATGAACCGTCAACATTTCATATTTTTACGGTTCAAATCCTTAGTTTTTCATATTCTTTTTATTTATTTTTATTGAATTTTATTCGTAAGTTTTGGTATATTTTAATATTATTTGTTTGTATTTTTATTAAGTGTTTTGTGTGTTTTTGTCAGGTAATTACACTTGGAGAAGTTTGGACGTTCAAAGGAGCAAGAAAAGGAGGAAATTTTACCAAGTGACCAGCGCTTGAGTGCTGGTGTTGGGGCACTTGAGTGCCCAAAGCGTATGCAGCAACGGTGATGAAGTGATTCAGCACCTGAGCACTGAGAATGAGCACCTGAGCGCGCAACGTGTAGCAGCGCACGCATTGACTTAAGTGACTAAGCGCTTGAGAGCTCAGAACTGAGTGCCTGGGCATTGGTGGCGTAACAGCACACATAATTTTCATTAAATAGGAAAAGTTACGCCAAATTCAAGACATTGAGTACATTACACAGAAAATCCCTAATCTAGAGAGTTGTTTTGCAATAGCAGACCTTGGAGGAAGACTCAAAGGAGGATTCTTGAAGGCTTGAAGATCTTAATCTCCATTAAAGGGGCTTTGATTTCTCTTTCTTTTTAGTTTCCTTTTTCTTTAGATTTTCTTTCCATGGGTTTGTATTTTGATATGGGTTTGTTTTTATTGAACATGAGTAGCTAAACCCATAGCTAGGCTATGGGGGATCTTGTTTTCCTAATTATTTGGGTTTGATTTCTAATTTGATTATGGTAATTTCTATTTGGGTTTATCATATTACTTGTATTCTTGTCAGAATTTGATCATTTTTTGCATGTGTTAATTCATTGTTTGATCGGTGACCATCCGCATTCAATGAGTGGATCTATATGGTAAGCCTAGGATTAGATTGATGAATGACCAAACATCAATTTTTCCTACCAATGGAATTGACAGTATGTTAGTTCATCTCTTGAATTGAAGTTTAATGCATTCTTGATTAATTCAACTACATGACCAAATAGGTGAATTAAATTAAGAATAGAATATTGTTTCATCCATGACCATTGGGATTCAATAGCAAATAAGAGAATATTGGCAAAAGAATTACCTTAATCATAATTGAAAGAAAATCTAAATAATTGGATTCAAGTGAACCGTGCGTCCTAGTCTCTCTTTCATTGATTATCTTTTCTTCGTTTAATTGTTCATTATTTTTCTTTATTTGTTTATTTTGATTTTTACTTGAATTCCTTCATATACTTTTAATTGTCTGAATAACAAAGAGTTTAACGAATCTAGTAATTACCAATTATTCCTCATGGGATCGATAACTGGGACTCAAGTCCTATATTACTTGGCGATATAGTGCACTTGCTCTTAGTGCATTTTACGCGCATCAGAAGTGTGCAGCAAGAGAGAGCAGAATTCTGACTGTGTTCATTTTTGCCATAAGGGCAAATGTTTCCTCACAATCTATCCCACAGGTTTGTGTATACCCTTTTGCAACCAGTATTGCTTTATACCTATTTAGTGTACCATCAGATTGGTATTTCACAGTGTAAATCCATCTGCACCCAACTTTTTCTTTTCTTTGGTCTCTTAACAATTTCCTATGTTCCATTCCTTTCCAGAGCTCGCATCTCCTCATTCATGGCTTGAACTCAATTCTTATTCTTCAATATTTCTTGTACTGTCTTAGGGATTCTGATAGAGTCAATGACTACAATAAAACTTAGGTGCTACAAAGAAAGGTTTTTAGAGGAGACAAATTGGGAAATAGAGTACTTAGCACAAGACCTTTTCCCTTTTCTTAAGGCAATAGGTAAGTCATCATCAATGTTAGGATCACAATTATACAAAAGAATAGGTTCAAAATTAATAGGATTAGTGTTTTCAGTACTCACCACCAGTTTGGACACTTGGGGTTGAGGCTGGACCAGTTCAGGTTGTTTTTTCCTTTGATACATCACTTTTGGCAAGCTTGCTTTAGTCCGAGCAATTTTTTCAAGTTCAGGTGGGTGACTGTCAAAAATGAGCTAATTCCTGGGCATATCAGAAGATGGAAACAAGGGAATATTAATGTCTGGAGGAAAAATCTAAGCTTCTGAATCAGTAGTGTTCTCCCCCTAAATCTAAGAAGAAATGAAGAATAGTTGATTTTCTTGAAAAGTGACACCATGGAGACAAACACTCGACAAAAGGAAGGGTGATAACATTTGTATCCCTTCTTGTCAAGAGCATAACCAATGAAAATGCATTTAATAGCACGAGGGTCAAGTTTGCCCTAATGCTGACGATGGATATGAACAAAATTAACACAGCCAAAAACACGAGATTCAAGACTTTGTATAATAGGAGTAGAGGGAAAAAATGATTTCATGACATGAACAGGACTCACACTATCAAGGACTCTAGAGGGTAATCGATTTATTAAATAAGCAACAGTTAAAACAGCTTCCCCCTAGTATGAGTTTGGAACAGACATCTGAAACAATAAAGCTCTAGTAATTTCAAGTAAATGTTGATTTTTCCTTTCAGTAACCCCATTTTGTTGGAGGGTATAAACACATGTAAGTTCATGAATAATACTGTGTTGTTTAAGAAAGGTGGAGAAATTTTGATTCACATATTCTCTACCATTATCAGACCTCAGACGTTTAATAGTTTTATCAAATTGAGTTTTAATCATATGATAAAACTAGATGAATAATTTGTACACGTCTGATTTATCTTTCATTAGGAAAATCCAAGTGACACGAGTGCAATAATCAATAAATGACAAAAATCATTTTGCACCAGAAATATTAGGAATGGATACAGGACCCCAAACATCAGTATGGATAAGAGAAAAAGGTTCACCGCTTCTATTACCATTTGGAGGAAAACTCACTCGATGGTGTTTGGAAAACTCACAAATATCACAATTAAAGGACTCAACTGACTTATTTAAAAACAAAGTAGGAAACATGGATTTAAGTATAGTAAATGGGGGGTGTCCAAGACGTTTATGGTAGAGCCAAATTTGGGAGGCACAAGACTTGATATTAGATTGATGACAGGAATGTTACAACTTTTGACTATAGCCACTTGATGCTTTCATCTCAAGGTAGTACAACCCTCCCTGTTCCTTAGCAACCCCAATCATCTTCCCTGTGATAAGATCCTGAAACACACAATGAGAGTGGAAAAAGGTTACAACACAATTAAGGTCTTTTGGTAAGTTTATGTATAGAAAGAAGGTTAGATGAAAGTTTAGGAACATGAAGCACATTTTTCAAATTTAGAAATGGACTAGGTTTAACATTACCAAGACTAGCAAAAGATGTATGAGAGTCATCAGCTACAGTTATGTGATGATTACCCGTGGGGTTTTTATATGATGAAAAATGAGAAGAACAGAAGGTCATGTGATCAGTTGTACTAGAATCAATAATCCAAGAATCCTCAGGAATAGTACCAGAAGCACGGGAGAATAAAGAACACACATTCTTAGCATTCATGACCAGGGAGCAAGAGCCGAAAGTGTAACACCCCAAAATTTACAGTTTTTCAGTAATGTCTGAATTGTACTGTTCTGTGTTTTCTGTGTGCTATAAAATTATTTTGACTGTTCTGTGATTATTTTTGATCGTTGTGTGTGATTTACTCCGAGTCAGGAAAAAAATAATTTTTGGGCTGGAAAACATCTTTACTGATTTATTCAAAGCCAGGAGATCTTACTAAACCTGAATCCGAGAGATACGTTACCTGATCTTTTAATTTTTAGAATTTATCTACGAAATAAAAATATTTCATAAATTATTATCTGTCGGATAATATCTGCTGTTCTACGAACAGTAGCTCCTACTCATTGGGTAATAGATCCAGTATCTTTTATCCATTATAGACTAGAAAAGTCTTTGTGACTTATTTTTGTAAACCAATAGAAATTGGTCAATATAAATGGCTTGACTTTTCTTAACCAATAGAAAGTAGTCAACAAAAATGGTTAGACTAGTTACTAAGGAACTAGATAATCTAACTAAGTTACCGTAAAAGCTTAATTAATAACTAAATGGAACTAACTCATTTTGCTAATACTTAGAGTCTATGGTTACAAGGAAGTCTTCTAGAGTCTTCTAGAAGTGTGACTAATGCATGACTTAATCATGTAACTAGATAGTTAGTCAAGTAACTAGATGGCCTA
The DNA here is from genome assembly GCA_029884595.1 of Ormosia semicastrata. Lineage (NCBI taxonomy): Eukaryota > Viridiplantae > Streptophyta > Magnoliopsida > Fabales > Fabaceae > Ormosia > Ormosia semicastrata. The sequence goes on along the minus strand of JAQQTO010000048.1, from coordinate 12,522,661 downwards.
ACTAAGTTAGCTTAAGTGAACTAACTACTTAAACTAAGTGTAACTAAGAAACTAATTGAATCAAAACTTAGTTACTTCCACCCATTAAGCTCCACGGCCAACTACGTAGTTCTAGGGTGTTCTTGAATCATCTAATGACCAATGGATGACCATTTGATGACCTAGGCCATGTACAACCATGTGAAGCCTTGTGATTGATTTTTATCTTGCTATGCAAGCTTTAGGCTTTCTATTCACTCACTTACACGGCCATGCATAGGGAAATAGGACTTATTACTTCATTTTCTAACACTTTGTGATAATAAACATCTATCATCTTTTCTCTCTCTTCCAAGAAATCCAAGAACACAAAGAAAACTTCATCTTCCTCCCCTTGAAGGTATTCGGCCACCACACTTAAACCCTACTTCCAAGCTTCCATAATTCTACCCAACATCATTTCCTATACCTAGACAACATCCTAAACACTTATCATCTTGAGAGTTTCACCTAGTTCATCCTCTAAGTGCTTCAAAATCAAGCTTAGATTTTCTACTCCTAAAGGTAACATCTTGATTTCTTGATCCTAAGTTGGATTCTTGAATTTCTAAATCATGATTGATCCATGGTTTCTTATTTTCAAGCTTGGTTTATGACTTTAAGTTTGGTTTAAGCTTGCTAAAGCTTGTTAGGGTTGTCTTGGGAAGCTTCACGAAATCCATAGGAGAAGCTACAAGAAGGTTTTTGTCTTCCTTGAGGTAAGAGGGAGATTAACCTCATCAACTAAGTGTTGGTGGTGAGGGAATGACTTGTTTGTGGTGAAAAATTCATAAGGATTTATTCACTTGTATGGTTTAAGCTTGCTTTGTTTGTGGTGATTTTTAGTTGCTATGCTTTATAGCTTTGATTATATGCTTGAATATGTGATTGTGAAACATGATTGATTATTGTAAAAAGTAGGATGTGATTCACATGATGAGGAAATGTATGAAAGTTCCAAAGAAACTATGAAAGCTCATGGCCTCAACACCACTAGGAGGGCAAAATGTTTCAAATTATTTTCCTAGTTATGGATTAAATGATTTAATGATAAAAAATTGGATTAAGGGTTTTTGAAAAGAATAAAGTGATGAAAAATAATTAAATATGATTTGAGAAATCTATAGTGTAATTTCGGCCAACATGCCAATTTTTAATATCCTAGAACCAAAATTATTTTACTAAGTGTAGGCTTAGGTATTTGATTAATAAGAAACTAATTTGATAAGTTTTTAGACCTAAAAAGAAAGTAAACCTATTTTTAGAAATAAATTAGTGTAATTAGGTTAATAAGTAAGACAAAAGTTAAAACCTGAAATTTACTAACGCATAGCTTACCCTTTGAGTTTTGAAGCGCGTTAGAAAATTTTGAGCTGTAATATCCCAATTTAATCAAAGAAATGCATTTTTGTGGAAAATAGTATAAAATACTATTTTTAGTGAAAAGAATGTTAGAATTATTATTTATAGATGGTTTATTAAGCAAATAATAAAATTAAAGTCAAATTTTGAAAATAAATAAGGAAAGTTTTAATTTGAGCTTAGAATATGTTAAAAACAATTTATGCGATCAAAAATACGCAAAAAAAACCCTTACGCAATTTAAAAATAGTAGCTTTTAGCTACGCGATTAAGAAAACGTTGAAAAATAGTTACACGATTTGAAAACGTAACAGAAGTGTTACGTGATTGTGAAAATGCGATAAAATATTTACGCGATTGGAAATAACAGCAGTTTGCTGTCAGGCTGTTGTGGTGGGCCCGATTATGTTGAAAAGTGATACTGCCAAGAGAAGGCATGTGTATGTGAAATATTGTGAGAATAATGATTATATTTGTATTGGAATCATATATCATGCATCGAAAAATGTGTCTGCTTGTTGGTTAAGGCTATTTGCCTAGGAGAATGAAATTACACCTTCATGTGAGTGAGAATCGTGTAGTTACGATCTTTAGCGATCTTGGAGACATCGAGGTGTGGAATGTCATAAGTGGCCAGATGGTAGCACCTATGGACCGTGGTATCCTATGCAAACACACTGATGATCTTGACAGAGTTACTACTCTTTTCATGATTGGTTGAGAGTGTCTTATATAAGTCATGTTGCGCACATTGACATAATATATTGGCACATGATTTGAGACTGACGATATACAGACATGTCTTCCCTATCTTTCTCTCCGAATTTGTGTTTAGCTCCATGGAGTAGAAATTGGTCATTGTGCATATGCATTGTGGGTCAGCACATTGACATGATAATTATACTTATCTGATTTATTATTTGTGATGTGATAATATGATTTAATATGTTAATATGATATCTGTATATCTGCTGTCATTTTCTATACTGTCATACTAGTATTGATGTAGGGGATCTCACCTCTTTGTTGTATTATATCTATTTTACTGTGTATTTTTGATGAAGACCGAGGAGACGAGGAAGTTGGTAATTCTGTTTACCATCAGTTATACTGCTCTTTGTTGGTTATTATGGTTGCAAGGTGCCAAGTTTTGGGTTTTGTCCAAGTACATTTCTATGGTGGGATTTATACTTGGAGGGTTGATTTTAATAATAAACGCTTTGTATATACCAAGGGCTTGACTCTGAGTTTGAGTGGAACTCGCGATGGGATTCCTGTTTTGACGCAGCATGCGTCTATGCGACTAGAGTTCACGATGCCTATCCGAGGACTCTGGTGTGGCATTGTCTATACACCACAGGAGGACTCGATGGTGTCTTCTGCCAGATCCCCCGTTAGGTGAGTGATGTACCGCCCGGGTTCTTTAATGATATAAAGGAGGAGGATCCTTCCGAGGGCCCAAATCCTTAGTTTTAAAATTTTAGTAAAACAGTTTATGTTTTAATGTACATGTTGTACATATGTATCTTTTTGGAGTGTAGTGTATTTATGTATATTAGTTGAGGACAATGTTTGTAATATTAATGTATTTTATGGTGTGTTTATTTCACTTTCAATTTGTATTTATAGTTTTATTTTATTTAATTTACATTCGTTTATTTCGTAAAAGAAATTTTAAAATTAATGTTTTTATAAGATTAATTCTTTTACAACTTAGATAAGTTATATTGGGATTAGTCTTAAATGTGATACCCTACGGTGGGTGTTGCATTAGTTGGTATCAGAGCTCCTGGTTAGAGTCTTTTGGGTTTTTGTGGTTAGGTCTGTTTTGCTTGTGTTGTGTGATTCTCTGTGTTTTGGTTTTTTAAAAGGTTACATCTAACTCTTATTGAGTTTTGTTGGTTGCTTGTGAAGAAAGCTATGTCTCGTGGTAGAGGTGCACGTATAAATGTGGAACGTGACAACGACGCGATGACTACTGCTGCCGAAGCAATGCAACGAATGGCGGATGCGATTGTGCAACAGAATCAACGAGCTGCACAATAACAAGAAGTAAATGTTGAAGCCCAAAATTTGTCTAAGTTTTGTCGGAACAATCCGTCACATTTCAGAGGCGAGTTTGATCCTGGGAAAGCAAGTTTGTGGATCCAGGAGTTAGAGAAGATTTTCGAAGGAATAGGATGTACAGATGACCGCATAGTGACTTATGCTACGTTTATATTGATGGGAGACGGCAAAAATTGGTGGAAAGCAACTAGAAGAGTGTTACAAGCTGAAGGAAGGGAAATCACCTGGGAGGTATTTTGTGATGCATTTCTGGAAAAGTACTTTCCGGAAAGTGCAAGGCATGCCAAGGAGATGGAATTCCTTGGGTTACGACAAGGTGGGATGACAATAAATGAGTATGTTGCGAAGTTTGAGAGTTTGTCAAAATTCTCATGGTATCTCCAGATCCAGCCGGAAGAGGTTTGGAAATGCTGCAAGTTCGAGGAAGGTTTAAGAGTTGAGTTGAAGAGAGGAGTACTGCCAATGCAGATGAACCAGTTCTCGGCATTGATGGATATGTGCTGTAGGCTAGAGGAGTTAGAGCCATCAAGAGATACGAGGAGCTGTAACTTTGGACCGTCTAGGTTCCAAAGGGGAGGAAGTAGTAACAACAATCGATTTCAGAGGAAACTATATTTATGACTATCAGGGAGCCAGCAACAACAACAATCACGTGGTGGAGGTTCAATTAACAATCATTTTGGTCAGACAGTGGCACCACCAACGAGGTTTATGAAGTGTGGAAAGGGTCATATGACAAAGGACTGCACAATTAAAGGAATAATTTGTTTTAGATGTGGAAGGCCTGGTCATATATCTAAAGATTGTAATCAAGCGAAAGCAGAACCTTCGATGAGCAATATCCGTGCTACTAAGCCGGAAGCAGGAGGACGAGTATATACGATGAGCGGAGCTGAAACCTCTCAGTATGATGATCTTATCAAGGGAGAAGGTGTCATATCAGGTAATCTTTTAACTGTACTATATGATTCGGGTGCAACTCATTCGTTTATTGCATATGACTATGTGGATCGTTTGGGATTGCATGTGTCTTCTTTAAACTTTCAATTGATTGTTTCTACACCTACTACCAAACCTGTTAGTACTTCTAAAATATGCCTAAATTGTCCTGTTACTATCAATAATCGAGTCTTTTCTGTTGATTTAATTTGTTTGCCTCTTATCAATATTGATATAATCTTAGGAATGGATTGGTTATCTTCTAACCATATCCTGTTAGGCTATTCTAAAAAAACCTTAGTATTTCCTGATAGTGAGGTTTTGGATTTTTAACCGCCAAACGAGTCAAATCTTTATTGAGAGATAGAGCCCAAGGATACATGCTGCTGTCTTCTTTAGAAATCAAGAGTGAGAAGGATGTGAAGGCTATTTCTGTTATAAATGAGTTTCTTGAAGTTTTTCCTGATGAGGTACCTGGATTACCACCGGAAAGAGAGATAGAGTTTTCTATCGATCTTGTACCAGAAGCGGGTCCTATATCAATTGCACCGTACCGAATGTCGCCATCGGAATTAGCAGAGCTGAAGAAACAATTGGAGGAACTGTTGGAAAAATAGTTTGTGAGACCTAGTATTTCACCATGGGGAGCTCCAGTGTTATTAGTCAAGAAGAAGGATGGATCTTTGCGTTTGTATGTGGACTACCGCCAGCTGAACAAGGTTACGATAAAGAACAAGTATCCACTTCCAAGAATTGATGATTTGATGGACCAGCTAAAAGGAGCAACTGTTTTCTCTAAGATAGATCTGTGATCAGGTTATCATCAAATTCGTGTCAAGGTAGAGGATATACCTAAGACAGCTTTTCGAACGTGCTATGGGCACTATAAGTATCTTGTGATGTCGTTCAGTGTGACGAATGCTCCTGTGATATTCATGGATTATATGAATAGGATCTTTCGTCCATATCTAGACAAATTTGTCATTGTTTTCATTGATAACATTCTGATCTATTCTCAAAGTCAGGAAGAGCATGCTGAACATCTTAGCATAGTTCTTCAGATTTTAAAAGAGAAAAAGTTGTACGCAAAGTTATCAAAATGTGAGTTTTGGTTAGAAGAAGTTCAGTTTGTAGGTCATGTAATTTCTAAGGATGGAATTGTGGTGGATCCAGTAAAAGTGGAGATGGTTCTTCAGTAGGAAAGGCCAACGATAGTAACTGAGATCTAGAGTTTTGTTGGATTAGCCGGATATTACTGAAGGTTTATTGAAGGTTTTTCCAAGATACCCGGACCTCTTACACAACTCACGAGGAAGAATCAAGCTTTCATTTGGACAGATGAGTGCGAAGAGAGTTTCCAAGAATTAAAGAAAAATTTGACTACCGCACCAGTATTGATTCTACCATATCCGAACGAGTCTTTTGAAGTATATTGTGATGCTTCTTATCAAGGTCTAAGATATGTACTGATGCAGAATCAAAAAGTGGTAGCATATGTGTCGAGACAACTGAAGGTACACGAAAGGAATTACCTAACTCATGACTTGGAGTTAGCAGCAGTTGTTATATGGAGACATTTTCTTTATGGAGCCACGTTCAATGTATTCAGTGATCACAAAAGTTTAAAGTATTTGTTTGATCAGAAAGAATTAAGCATAACGCAGAGGAGATGATTAGAATTTCTAAAGGATTATGACTTTCAATTTCAATATCATCCTGGAAAGGCGAATGTAGTGGCAAATGCTTTGAGTAGGAATATGCTTAATGTTTCGGCTATGATAATCAAAGAGGAAACATTGATTGAGCAATTTAGAGATATGTGGTTGTCGGTAGAATTAGCACCAGGAAGAATTCGTTTGAATATGGTCACTATTCTGAATGATTTGCTAGAAGAAATCTGAGAAAAGTAGGAAGATGATGAAGTTTTGCAAAACGAGAGGGAATTTTTGAAGCAAGGTCGTGTGGCAACGGTTGAGGAAGGATCTTATGGGGTCTTAAGGTTTAAGGGTAGGATTTGTATACCGAATGATCCCGATCTTAGAAAGGCAATTCTCGATGAAGCTCACACCAGCAGGTTGAGTATACATCCCGGAATGACCAAGATGTATCAAGACCAGAAGCGATTATTTAGGTGGCCTGCAATGAAGAGAGATGTTGCTAAGCACATGTCATCTTGTCTTGTGTGTCAAAAGGCAAAGGTTGAACATCAAAGACAAGCAGGTATGCTGCAACCCCTAACTATTCCAGAATAGAAATGGGATAGTATTGTAATGAATTTTGTTACAAGATTGCCAAAGACTAAGAAAGGTCATGATTCTATATAGGTTGTTGTTGATCAGCTTACGAAGTCTACTCACTTCTTAACAATCAATATCAAGTATCCAATGGAGAAATTGACCTAGGTGTACATCTGTGAAATTGTTAGACTTCACGGTGTACCCTCTAGTATCATTTCTAATAGAGATCCAAGATTTACATCGAGATTTTGGCAAAGTCTACATGAAGCAATGGGGACTAAACTTCGTTTGAGTTCTGCCTTCCATCCACAAACTAATGGTCAAATAGAAAGGACTATATAATCGCTGGAGGATCTGTTAAGAGCTTGTGTGTTAGAATAAAAGGGAGTTGGGATGAATTTTTGCCTTTGGTAGAATTCACCTGTAACAACAGTTTTCACTCAAGTATAGAAATGGCACCTTATGAAGTGCTATACGGACAACGATGCCGAAGACCTTCGTGTTGGTATCAAGATGGTGAAAGTATGACCATAGGACCTGAAATGGTGCAACAAACAACAGAGAAGGTAAAGATGATTCAAGAGAAAATGAAGGCAACTCAGAGTAGACAAAAAAGCTATGCTGATAAAAGAAGAATACCTCTTGAATTTGAGGAAGGTGAGCATGTGTTTTTGTGAGTCACCCCCACGACCGGTGTCAGAAGGGTCATAAAATCCAGAAAAATTACTCCTAAATTCATTGGACTCTATCAAATTCTTCGTCGGATAGGTCCAGTTGCTTACCAAATAGCTTTATCGAATTTTCTCTCCAACCTTCATAATATTTTCCATGTGTCCCAGTTAAGAAAGTATATTCCCGATCCAACTCATGTCATTCAGCCCGATGAGGTACAATTGAAAGAAAATTTAATGTATGAGACACTTCCTGTTAAGATTGAAGACAGGAGGATAAAGCAACTCAGAGGGGAAATGATTCTGTTGGTAAAAGTGATTTGAAATGAAGCAACAGGAGATGCTACGTGGGAGATGGAAGATGAGATGAGGGAACAATATCCCCAATTATTCTAAGGTATGATAAATTTTGAGGATGAAATTTTTTTTAGAGGGTGAGAGTTGTAACACCTCAAAATTTACAATTTTTCAGTAATATTTGAATTGTACTATTTTGTGTTTTCTATTTACTGTAAAATTTTGACTGTTCTGTGACTGTTTTTGATCGTTGTGTGTGATTTACTCCGAGTCAGGAAAATAATAATTTTGGGGCCGAAAAAAATCTTTACTGATTTATTCGGAGCCGGGAGACCTTACTAAACTTGAATCTGAGAGATACGTTACCTGATCTTTTAATTTTTAGAATTTATCTGTGAAATAAAAATATTTCATAAATTATTATTTGTCGGATAATATCTGCTGTTCTGCGAACAGTAGCTTCTACTCATTGGGTAATAGATCAAGTATCTTTTATCTATCGAAAAATAGACTGGAAAAGTCTTTGTGACTTATTTTTGTAAACCAATAGAAATTTGTCAATATAAATTGCTTGACTTTTTTTAACCAATAGAAAGTAGTCAACAAAAATGGTTAGACTAGTTACTAAGGAACTAGATAATCTAACTAAGTTACCTTAAAAGCTTCAGTAATAACTAAATGGAACTAACTTAGTTTGCTAATACTTAGAGTCTATGGTTACAAGGAAGTCTTCTAGAGTCTTCTAGAAGTGTGACTAATGCATGACAAATGCATGACTTAATCATGTAACTAGATAGTTAGCTAAGTAACTAGATAGTTAGCTAAGTAACTAGATGGCCTAACTAAGTTAGCTTAAGTGAACTAACTACTTAAACTAAGTGTAACTAAGAAACTAATTGAACCAAAACTTAGTTACTTCCACCCATTAAGCTCCACGGCCAACTAGGTAGTTTTAGGGTGTTCTTGAATCATCTAATGACCAATGGATGACCATTTGATGACCTAGGCCATGTGCAACCATATGAAGCCTTGTGATTGATTTTTATCTTACTAAACAAGCTTTAGGCTTTCTATTCACTCACTTACACGGCCATGCATAGGGAAATAGGACTTATTACTTCATTTTCTAACACTTTGTGACAATAAACATCTATCATCTTTTCTCTTTCTTCCAAGAAATCCAAGAACACAAAGAAAACTTCATCTTCCTCCTCTTGAAGGTATTCAGCCACCACACTTAAACCCTACTTCCAAGCTTCCATAATTCTACCCAACATCATTTCCTATACTTAGACAACATCCTAAACACTTATCATCTTGAGAGTTTCACCTAGTTCATCCTCTAAGTGCTTCAAAATCAAGCTTAGATTTTCTACTCTTAAAGGTAACATCTTGATTTCTTGATCCTAAGTTGGATTCTTGAATTTCTAAACCATGATTGATCCATGGTTTCTTATTTTCAAGCTTGGTTTATGACTTTAAGTTTGGTTTAAGCTTGCTAAAGCTTGTTAGGGTTGTCTTGGGAAGCTTCACGAAATCCATAGGAGAAGCTACAAGAAGGTTTTTGTCTTCCTTGACGTAAGAGGGAGATTAACCTCATCAACTAAGTGTTGGTGGTGAGGGAATGACTTGTTTGTGGTGAAAAATTCATAAGGATTTATTCATTTGTATGGTTTAAGCTTGCTTTGTTTGTGGTGATTTTTAGTTACTATGCTTTATAGCTTTGATTACATGCTTGAATATGTGATTGTGAAGCATGATTGATTATTGTATAAAGTAGGATGTGATTCACATGATGAGAAAATGTATGAAGGTTCCAAAGAAACTATGAAGGCTCATGGCCTCGACACCACTAGGAGGGCAAAATGTTTCAAATTATTTTCCTAATTATGGATTAAATGATTTAATGATAAAAAATTGGATTAAGGGTTTTTGAAAAGAATAAAGTGATGAAAAATAATTAAATATGATTTGAGAAATCTATAGTGTAATTTCGGCCAACATGCCAATTTTTAATATCCTAGAACCAAAATTATTTTACTAAGTGTAGGCTTAGGTATTTGATTAATAAGAAACTAATTTGATAAGTTTTTAGACCTAAAAAGAAAGTAAACCTATTTTTAGAAATAAATTAGTGTAATTAGATTAATAAGTAAGACAAAAGTTAAAACCTGAAATTTACTAACGCATAGCTTACCCTTTGAGTTTTGAAGCGCGTTAGAAAATTTTGAACTGTAATATCCCAATTTAATCAAAGAAATGCATTTTGGTGGAAAATAGTAGAAAATACTATTTTTAGTGAAAAGAATGTTAGAATTATTATTTATAGATGGTTTATCAAGGAAATAATGAAATTAAAGTCAAATTTTGAAAATAAATAAGGAAAGTTTTAATTTGAGCTTAGAATATGTTAGAAACATTTTACGCGATCAAAAATACGCAAAAAAAAACCCTTATGCGATTTAAAAACAATAGTTTTTAGCTACGCGATTGAGAAAACATTGAAAAATAGTTACGCGATTTGAAAACGTAACAAAACTGTTATGCGATTGTGAAAATGCGATAAAATATTTACGCGATTGGAAATAATAGTAGTTTGCAGTCAGGCTGTTGTGGTGGGCCTGGTTATGTTGGAAAGTGATACTACCAAGAGAAGGCATGTGTATGGGAAATATTGTGAGAATAATGATTGTATGTGTATTGGAATCATACATCATGCATGTGTTGGTTAAGGTTATTTGCCTAGGAGAATGAAATTACACATTCGTGCAGGTGACAATCACGTAGTTACGATCTTCAGTGATCTTAGAGACGTCGGGGTGTGGAATGTCATAAGTGGCCAGATGGTAGCACCTCTGGGCCGTGGTATCTTATGCAAACACACCGACGATCTTGACTGAGTTACTACTCTTTTCGTGATTGGTTGAGAGTGTCTTGTATAAGCCATGTTGCGCATATTGATATAATATATTGGTACATGATTTAAGGCTGACGATATACAGACATGTCCTCCCTATCTTTCTCTCCAAATTTGTGTTTAGCTCTATGGAGTAAGAATTGGTCATTGTGCATATGCATTGTGGGTCAGCATATTGACATGATAATTATGCTTATCTGATTTATAATTTGTGATGTGATAATATGATTTAATATGTTAATATGATATTTGTATACCTGTTGTCATTTTCTATACTGTCATACTAGTATTGATGTAGGGGATCTCACCTCTTTGTTGTATTATATCTATTTTATTGTGTATGTTTGATGAAGACCAAGGAGACGAGGAAGTTGGTAATTCTGTTTACCATCAGTGATACTGCTCCTTGTTGGTTGTTATGGCTACAAGGCGCCAAGTTTTGGGTTTTTTCCAAGTACATTTCCATGGTGGGATTGATGCTTGGAGGGTTTATTTTAATAATGAACGCTTTGTATATACCGGGGACTTAACTCTGAGTTTGAGTGGAACCCGCGATGGGATTCCTATTTTGACGTAGCATGCATCTGTGCGACTAGAGTTCACGATGCCTATCTGAGAACTCTGGGGCGGCACTGTCTATACACCACAGGAGGACTCAATGGCGTCTTCTGCCAGAACCCCCGTTAGGCGAGTGATGTATCCGCCTGGGTTCTTTAATGATACAAAGGAGGAGGATCCTCTCGAGGGCCCAAATCCTTAGTTTTAAAAGTTTAGTAAAACAGTTTATGTTTTAATGTACATGTTGTACATATGTATCTTTTTGGGGTGTAGTGTATTTATGTATATTATTTGAGGACAAGGTTTGTAATATTAATGTATTTTATGGTGTGTTTATTTCACTTTCAATTTGTATTTACAGTTTTATTTTATTTTATTTACATTCGTTTATTCCGCAAAAGAAATTTTAAAATTAATGTTTTTACAAGATTAATTCTTTTACAACTTAGGTAAGTTATATTGGGATTAGTCTTAAATGTGATACCCTATGGTGGGTGTTGCAGGAAGGCTTACTAAGGGAAGCCATAAAAGACCTTAAATGTTCGAGTTCCTCCTTACTAAGGGCAGGGATATCATCTTTCACCTATTTGGCCTCCACCTCTGACTCCGAGTCTATGGAAGTCAAGTGTGCCTGTCCTCGGGCAACATTTTTAAATCCCCAGTGAGGCTAAGGACCTAGTCCTTCCCATGGAGTTTAAAACAGTTCTTCTTGGTATGACTAGACTTCTTGGAATAGGAGCACCAACAATTAGATTTAGATGACGATGAATAAGGTCCTGTTTTGATAGATTTTAATGTTGACCCATCAGTTGGCTTTTCATCAAGCATGACTGCTCTTCGGCTTTCTTCCCCACGAATTATATAGAACACTTCTGATAGAGTGGGTAACATCTATTTTCCCAAGATTTGTACCCGAATAGGATCATATTCAGGATTCAAACTTGAGAGGAATTCAAATATCCTATCTTTCTCAATAAATTCAGCCAAGGTGGTTTAGTCTTTACTGCATTCCATCTTCAAGTTCTGGTACTGATCCAACTCTAACCACAAACCATTTAAAGCTCCATAATAATCTGTCACAGGTAGAATTCATTGTTTAGTGTTGAAGATTTTAGTCTTCAACTCATAGCAGACAGCAATATCCTGTTTCATTGAAAACGTTTTTCAAAGATTCTCCCAAATTTCCCAGGATGATGAAAAGAACATACAATTCTGGCTAATTTCCAGAGTCACTGAATTCCAAAGCCAAGTCATAATAAGAGAATCCTCATCATCCCAAGCCTCAAACAGTGGGTCATTTTTTCTAGGTGTAGTTCCCTCAATGTGATTCAATTTTCGTCGATCTTTGAGGGTTGTTCGAATGACTTGTGCCCATTGTAAATGATTTTTTCCATTGAGTCGATAGGAAGACTGTAAAGGAGGAAGGTCATCTGGGTTTAGGATTGAAGGTTAGGTCGTATTGCTTTGGGAGATAGTGGACTCGGTCTCAGACATGATTTTAGTAGAACACAGAGTTTTTCTGAATTGCTTGTGTACTCCCACACAACAAATGATGCTTGCTTTTATACACTTGGAATATTAATTACAACTTGTATTTACAAGACAAATAAATGAGATAGTTATTCCCTAAGTACATGAACTAGAAAATACATGAATCTAAAATCACTTCCTAAATTAATGTGGACGGTGGACTGTGCATGAATGAAAGTGGACGGTGGTCAACATATATATATGCAGAAAATAGGAATTCTGAGAAATTTTAGAAAAATAAAATGAGAGATATTATTACAAGAGCCTTTCGGGAAAGTGTTGAAAAGAAAAACCAACCTTGTTCTTTGGCGCAAAGCTTACGACCAAATTAAGAATGTGAAAGAGGTTGGCTCTCTTTGTCATCGTGTAGAATAAGAATAGTAGCAATAAGGGTTTTCTTAAGTGTCTAGAAGGGATTATAGTCAACTCTGACCAAAACCCACAAACAATGAATGCCCTCTCTCTCTAAGTCTTTCCTGGTCTTGGCTTTGAATTTGGGTTCATCACCAGTTGTATTTGTACTGTGTGCGTGTGTGTGACTTTCTCTCTCACTTTAGCCATTGCCTAACTTTCTATTTTAATGGATCCTATCAGTTTCCTGATGACACCATCGAATTGAAAATCAATATAAACAATTTTACTTTCTCCAAGAAATTAAATTAAAGCTTAAAGGTATGGTAACATCACGTGGTTGATCACATGACCTTTCTAAAGTTTCTGTCACCATTTTCACTAGATCCAAAGGCCAAAAATGCCAGACGCAGCAGTTATAAGCACATGATCCCAATTGCATCAAATCCCAATTAGATTTTTACCATTTCAGACAATATTAAAGAATAGATCAACACTATTTCAGTGTTTCACTTGACCCTCATTATATCTTATCATTAGCTTGAAGACTTGACTCAATGCCACAAGCATCGTATCACAGCCATAAGAACCAAGATCCTCCACTACCATGAAGGCCTCATCCATAGCACTGGCTGCTCTTACTCTTACACTGTCACTGTTATCATCAACCTGGTCTACTAGTGCTAAAGTTGAGGTTCGCCCATCCACACAAGTGTACTCTTTGCCATTAAGTAAGAGTTCATCTTCTTCTCATCAAGCTCTAAAAGACTCGCAGGCACATAGCAAGAATCCTTCTAAACAGGTAGACTCATGCTTACAAGAAATACCTCCAAGCAAATCAAATCCCACACAAAATAAGTAACTCCTATGATTAACAGTTTCAAGCCTTTCGATCACATGTACTGCAATATCAATATGAAAACTAGTCTTTTCTTTTCTTATGTTATTATTTCTTTAATTTCCTTTTAGTTTTTCAATTTAATTTGCCCACTTCTAAATTAACAGAACAACTGTTAGTGTGCACTGGTGTTTCAACTTCCAAGTTCCAACTTCCAACTTCCAATGATAATAAACTGCAATTTACATTGGATTTTACAGTTTTGCTAACCAAGCTTTTTGAGTTCTCTGATATACTCAAATCTATACTATTTATATTGTAAAATTAAAGAGATTGATCTCCAGCTGTGTAGCAAAGTCAAATACGGTAGCCTAACCAAAATAATATCACAAATTTTTTTTTTTCAAATGTTTATCCTCTTCTTTCTAACTTCTAAGCTTTCTCACTCTATGTGATTGCCGTTTCCAGAATTCCAGTTACATTATCTATACCAACTTAGTAAAGATAACTTCTCTTAGGGAAAAACATGAGATTCAAAACTTTCTTTATTGTGTGCAACAAATAAGATGTAGCATTACAGAGCAATTATAAGTCCAAGGTACATATAACATATGTCACTACATAAATTATAGTTAAAAACTTGAAATATATTTGGTGACTGCCATCAGTGACTTCATATATGAAGAACAAAAGCATATGCAAGTGATGAGAAAGGCACATACTAGAGGATAATTGATCTTATTAGAATCACTGCCAAGCTTGGTGATCGGATTGTTGACAGAAGGAAGACTGTAGAGCTTTCTAAACTCACCGGTCAAGTTTACCTTGGAAGGATTTTCATTACCTAAAATGGCATAGGCATTAAATGAAATGCCTAATCAGAACAAAAAATATTAAAATTCAGCAGCAGCTATTAGAAATTTTGACTGCATATTATAATTCTATACCAATACAATTAGGCATATAGAGCAAATCACACGATTCCTTCAACCAAACATGAAACATGCAAATCCTCAATTCAAAAACTGATCCGACACCAACGCTCATGGAAATGAAAAAGCAAATTTCTAACGCAATTTATTCTCTTCGCCTTAAACTAATCATTTTGACATTTTTGTTTCCCCAACTTGTGTCAGCATCAGAAAGGAATTGAGAATTGAAAAGCAAATGGGAAATCACAGTGGAAATAAGCAAATCTGATATAGATCAATTAAATAAAAAGCAATGAAATACATAATCGAATAAAAATTGGAAATGAAGTACTGAAAGACATAGTAGCTGTCTTGCGACAGAAGAGTTCAACGAAAAATTGTGATTGATCAATAGCAAGAGAGAGTGTGTGTTTGTGATTGGGAAATGGTAAAGAGCAAGTAAGAAGAGAAAAGAAATTGGGGTTAGGGTTGAGTAATTGGGATTAGGGTTCATCAACTTGGAGAAGGAATGAAAAGGATTTTTGAATGAGTGAAAACTGTCACCTAAGTTAAGAATGAAGGGATGGAAAGTGAGATAGATGGTCTCTGCCACAAAGTATTTTAGCTTAATTTCCAATGGTTCCAGTGTTTGGGAACATGTGGGAGAAAGAAGAAACCTTAAGAAGAAAAATGGAAGAAGGCTACTAGAGGATAATTGATCTTATTAGAATCACTGCCAAGCTTGGTGATCGGATTGTTGACAGAAGGAAGACTGACAAAAAAGCCCACAGGGCCAAAGCCCAGCTTTCTAACCCACTCACCGGTCAAGTTTTTTTTTTTAAATTGACCTTGGAAGGATTTTCATTACCTAAATAAAAAAGTGGCATAGGCATTAAAAAAAAGTTTGAAATGCCTAATCAGAACAAAAAAAGATTAAAATTCAGCAAACAATTATTAGAAATTTATGACTGCATATTATAATTCTATACCAATACAATTAGGCATATAGAGCAAAATCACACGATTCCTTCAACCAAACATGAAACATGCAAATCCTCAATTCAAAAAGTGAAAAGTCTGATCCAGAAGCACCAACGCTCAACGCCATGGTCGAAAGCAAATAGAATGCAGGAAATGGAAATGAAAAAGCAAATTTCTAACGCAATTTATTCTCTTCGCCTTAAACTAATCATTTTGACATTTTTGTTTCCCCAACTTGTGTCAGCATCAGAAAGGAATTGAGAATTGAAAAGCAAATGGGAAATCACAGTGGAAATAAGCAAATCTGATATAGATCAATTAAATAAAAAGCAATGAAATACATAATCGAATAAAAATTGGAAATGAAGTACTGAAAGACTAAATCAGTAGAATAGTCTGTAACTTGCGACATCACATAACTCTAGAAGAGTTCTTGAACGAAAAATTGTGATTGATCAATAGCAAGAGAGATCTGTGTTCCTTCCTTTCCTTTGTGATTAGAAATGGTAAAATCTGAAATCAAGTAAGAAGAAAGAAAAACAAATTGGGGTTAGGTTGAGTAAACAATTTCATAGGATTAGGGTTCATCAAATCTAATGTGTGCGTACTTGGAGAAGGAATGAAAAGGATTTTTGAATGAGTGAAAACTGTCACCTAAGTTAAGAATGAAGGGATGGAAAGTGAGATAGATGGTCTCTGCCACAAAGTATTTTAGCTTAATTTCCAATGGTTCCAGTGTTTGGGAACATGTGGGAGAAAGAAGAAACCTTAAGAAGAAAAATGGAAGAAGGCTTACTTGGTGGTCGCGTCGTTGTGGTTGTGGCTGCGTGGTGGCGTCGCTGCCTCGCTTGTCACTCGCGTCACTGTAGAAGGAGGGCAAGCTCCAAATTCCTAGAGAGAGATAATTGGAGTGAATTAGGGTTTTAGGGTTGAAATGAATTTGGGAATTTAAATTATTGATAAGAAAAAAATTAAAAAAATAAAATGTTTGAGATAGGGACTAACCCAACGGATTACCGCCCTTTGCTGGGGATTTTGTGGGTTAACCCACTTTCTTTGGGTTAAGGGCTAAAAAGCCCTACTAATAGTTGGGCTAATAAAATTGATCTAATAGTTATAGCTAATAAAATAAATTCCCTACACTTTGGGCTATCCCAAAATTGACGACTTTCACTGTCACTTTTCTTCCATCTTTTTCTCGACTTTCTCGCTTTAATTCAATTTTGTTTTTCTTCTCTTTATTTATTTATCAGATTTTGCGATAGATTTACGATAAAAATATCTCTCGCTAAAATTTTATCAGATTAACAAAGGATTAACGAGGAAATTTTTTTAGTGAGAGAAAATTTTTTGTCTCAAAATTTTCACTAATTACTAATTTTTTTATGAGAAAAATTTTCTATTACAAATCCTTCACTAATCACTAATTTTTTGACTTTGAATATATTTTTGGAATTTAACAAAAGCTAAATTTTCTCTCACAATTCTCTCACTAAAAATTAATAATGAAAATATTTCTCGCTAAATTTTCCCACTAAATAACAAATTTCTTGTAATGAGTATACATATTAATATTTACCTCTTCAACCGGTCTTCAGACATTTTAATACCTTACTTCCTTTCACATATTTCTAATGTGTAAAAACTAGTGGCCAGAACCACCACAAACAAAGTTGTAAGTTACTACCGTTTTTGGAGGTAACACCGAAGTGTTCACCTCAAATTAAAAGATTTTGACAATTATTATAAAGTGATTGCAACATGACACAAATTTAATCAGTAAAATTAAAAATATTAAAAATAATCAAATATAAAAAATTGTAACTCAACAATTATTATAAAGTGATTGGAACATGCCCAAATATTCCTGTTAAAATCAATTAAAAACAATGTGGTTGAAAATCAATTACTTTTTCCCTATTAATTAACAAAGTGATTGGAATATATACTTAAATTTTAAAATTTTTAAATCATCATGAAATGTCTATGGTTATTCAATAACTTTATATAAAAGTATATTTTTATTATGTGGTTATTTTTTAATAAAATACTTTTCTTTTTTATCATTATAAATTATTTTTTTATTAAATGATTATATATTATTTCTTATATTTTATTTTTTAAGATATTTTGTTCGTTGAGCCAATAATCAAATTACATACGTATTGTTAGCAATTGGAGAATTTAAATTCACACAAGTTGAAACCATGTGTTGCAGCAATGAATTTCTGTTATGACTAGGGTTGTAAAAAGGAGAAGTTACGATTTAATATTTGGATTTTCATCTTGTTTAAAGCAAATTCAAAAAATGAGAACTTTAGGGAATTCTGATGAAAGAAAAATTTGGACATATGGGTTGTCTTTGTTTGCAAGGATCTTTCCATAGAAATGGGCAAATGGTTGTGGCATGTCGAAAATTCGTGGATCTACACTTCTTTTCAGTTAATACTAATTGGCTTTGTCGTCGGTTGAAAAATCTTCTTTGTAAGCCAACAATATGATCCGTACTCAAATATTTAAGAATGTTTCTCTAATGAATTATTTAGTTATCTCTTATATTTGTGGAAATGAATGCATCTAGGAAGTACTTGAGATTGAATAAAATCATACCAGGCAAGAGGATTGCATTCAGCTAAAAACATGATTCATACAATGATGTCCTTACAATAATAATGTTGTCAACCACTTTTGAGTATCCAAATTATGCTTGAAAATTCATCAGCTAGCTAGTGGCATTGTGGCACCAGTGTGTTGTGTGTCGCGACCGTGATCGCGGCGGATATAACAATTTAAATTAATAAAAATTAATTAATTTTAAGAGTCGCCACTAATTTTATTTTTTTATTAGAAAAAATTAGAAAATTCAAAAAAAAAGTCTTTGAAACTAGATTAAATTCGAGAGTCAGTTATGTGTAGGGAAGGATGGAAGCTTAATCTCACAGCACCCCTAACACACCCGTCCTAAGACAGTACCTTAAGTTAATTATGCAAATTCTTAATAATCCTTGAAAATATTTGTTTTACCTTTTTTTGTAAAAAAAAATAAAATAAACAAATAAATTATGAAAATTTAATTTTTGGCTTGACAGAATTGAGATTCCGCTCCTACGTATCCTCGGGTGCAATGAGGAACTGAAAGTCATGTAGTTCTCTAAAAAATAATTGTGGGTTGGTTGATTTCATTAAAAAAATTTAATTTATATTTTATAAAAATTTGAATTAACAAGTCATCACGACTCTGTTAATCAAATTAATGTTTGAATAAGTAAAGTTCGCGTCAAGCTAGAGACGTCACCCATTGTTTATCAAGTTTGTTACGAAAATTTTTAAAAGAAAAGTTTTGGATCTTTATCAATTAGCGATTCATTGAAAATAATTTGAAGATAAAATAATAATAATAATAATAATAATAATAATAATATTATTATTATTATTATATTATTATTATTATTATTATTATAATAATGATAATTTAAATCATCAAGTTGTCGCAACTCAGATGATTTCAAAAGTTACAAAGGTTAGCAAGCTGTCGTAACTCAGGTAACCTATGTTATTTTTTTAAAAAAAATTCAGTTTTTTAATCCTTTTTTTTATTGTTAGTTTTTCATTTTTTTTTATCATTATTATTATGGTTTTGCATCCCAATGAACCCATTAAATTTTAAGCCCAATTCCCTTAAGAAGAAGAAAAAAAAAGTACAACTCAAAACAGAAAGAAAATGCTCACAGTCCAAACAAAGAGAGAGGGTGCTCTGTTGTGTGCTCGTGGAGAAGATGCAACGATGGCTGCTCCAGCACGGAGGGACGGCCGTTCGTGGTGGTGTGCGAGCACGGTGGTTCGCACGACGGTGAAGCACGAGGAGCGGTGCGTGTTTTGGTTAGGATCTGGCCGTCGGCTATCGGTTTGTGGGAAGGCGGAGAGGACGACAGTGGCCTCAGATCTGCAACTTGGCTGGATCTGTGATTGGGCGAAGATGGCCAGTTCAGGACGATGGTCTTGGTGGGTTCTGTCTTGGTGGGTGTTGGTATGTGATGAGAACGATGGGGAAGATGGCTTTGGTGGCTGTTGGTGGCTATGTTTGGACGTGGATGGTGGTGTTAATTATGGAATGAAGGTGATGGTGTGGTTCCAAGGGGATAGTATTTGACAAAGGGGCTTGTTACGGTTGATGGAGGTTTAGTGGCTATGGGTGATGGCACACGGTGATGGAGCTGGGCTATGATTCACGGCTGAAGATGGTGAATGGTGGTGAAAGGAAGGTCACTGTGGTGAAGTAGGCAACGGTGGTCACGGTTATGGGTGCTTGGTGATAATGGAACTTTGGCAGAAGTATGTAGGGAAGGCAATGTGAGTGAAAAAGTAAGCAGAAGTGTGTTTCAAGGCTGAAAAATAAGTCAAGTCTGAGTATATCTTTTTCTGTGTGTGGGTTATGTGTTTATATAGGAGAGGATTAGGTTGAAGAATTTGAGTTATGGTGTGATTGGAATTTGTTTAGGATGATAAGTTGTGCTTGGTTTAGGATGAGTCAGGTTTTATTTAAGGTGAGTGTTGTGGGTTGGTTCAGGATAAATGCTGGTCAGTTCAGGATAGGTTTGTTTAGGATAATTAGGATAAGTGCTTAGGGATTAGTGTGACGCCCCTTTTTGACCAAGGGAACGTCTCACTTTCAATTACAAAGCGAAAATAAAATTTATGTGAGTTAAGACCCGGTTCATTTTAATAATATGTATATTTACTCGATTATAGTTGAGTAATTAAATTGGCGAGTATATTTTTTTTTCTGTTCATTACATTTACGTTAACGATAATCAATATCCACGGTGATGAAACATACATGGGAAATTAACATTTCATTCATATATATATATATAATTATCAAACTGTTTAGTTACAAAGCCTGGCATATCAAAAAGCAAAACTATACCGCCCCCAAAGGATTATACATACATATCCCTACGGTATCGAATATACAACCCACTACGAGACAAAACATCGTGCCCCCAAAATAAAATACTTGGTAGCCCTCAGTAGCTACAAGTAAAGTCAGTCCCTCAAGTGAGGAGGAATCGAGTCAGGGTCCTCTTTAGGATCCTCTTCGGGGTCGTCCTCAGGAACTTCTTCGGGATCTTCCTCAGGATCTTCTTCGTCAGAGGAAATCACCATAGGAATCGTAGAGTCACGGGACGGGGCCCGAGCTGTGGAATGAAAAGAGTCTTCCCGCGGAGTGAAATAACGATCACCCCACATCTCGCGTATCGGTAGCTAAAACTCCAAACGTAAACTAATACAGCAGGTGAAGACAGGCGGCTCGTGACGTCTCCAGGCTAGAGATAACGACACATCCCCCGTATAGATGCAACGCCATAACCATAGTTGATGTACCAAAGACTCGCCCTCCTAAGAAAGTCGGCGCACATCTCCCAAAAATCTTTGCGTGCGTGGCTCCATATTCTTCTCAGGTCGCTCGGTCGAGATGAGGCCAAAAACCAAGGAAGTCGAGAGCTTCCGATTCCTTGCAGTTATCTTCTATAGAAAGCAAGATACGGACAAAACAAGTGGAGAGACAGAGAAGAGGTAAGACATCCTACCATCATTACCAATCATAGCATCGAGAAACCAAATGGCGCAAAGCGCCCACGTAGCATTTATGACAAAGAATAATGGTAATAAACATTCAATAGCAATTATGATCAACCAAACAGCCTCCAGAAGTCATGTACATATAGATATATCAGAGGTACAACAGTTCCAATTATAATAGCAATGTATGCCAGATAATTCATGGACTCACTATGCACACGTGCCCTCAATAACCAAAATCCTACTCCATGGAGTTAGACACAAAACAGTCGGAGAGAACGATTAGGAGGTATGTCTGTATTCTTGGCTGCCCAGGCCCTCAAGTGCTAAAATTCTTAAATTATCATTTTGTACATCATGGCATTTTACAAGACATTCTACACAGATCTCGACATAGGACAAATGTCTCTCGGTCCGGATCGTCGGTGTGTTTGCATTAGTACCGCCCACGGACGAGAGAGCTACCAGCTGCCCATTGTGAGGTACCCGCACCCTGACGCCCCCAAGGTCAACAAGTAACCTACACTTGTCTATTCGCACCCGCACAAAGGTGTAAGTTCAACTCCTAGGCTACCGGCCTTAACCAAGTCCAACGGACAATCTCTTTCTTTTTGTTCAATGCATGACACAATCATACTCTTCATGACCAACTAGGTCCATCATGCTTCAAATACATGTCATATCATTTATCAACAGGATCTGATCCCATTCACGGGTCTACAACAAACCAATAATACATTTTAAGGATATCCACAATTTTCATTCATAGTCATGATAAAAGTCAACCCTTAAATTCATTATGTGCCTCAAAAGCTCACTCATACTCATGTTCTTCCCTGTTTATGAATCCCTACTTAATCTCTAGTCATCCAATCATTTATGATTTATGTGCTTTTATTAATCTAAGGGTTTTGAATCCAGGAAGATACATGGCCAGAATCACCAACAACGTCACAGATTTAATTTGCTAGGTATTGGGTGATAAACCATAATTGTGAATTCGACGGAGACGATGCATTTAGTGAAAAATTGAGGCTGCCATTCGATGAAAACTAACATGGTAGAAGGATGAAAGATGGGAGAACATTTTATAACAAGATTGGATAAAAATCAATTTCTGTCGGATGGAGGTTCTGTCGAACAGAGATCAAAACTGTCGAATTTTTTTTTCCAGAAGGTCAGCAGAAGTCCTATTTCGACGGATGTGGGTGTCGACGTTGGAGAAATCTCCCAAGTGTCGAACCGACAAAAACACTATAGTCAGAACTCTAATTCGACGGATCTTGACATTCCACTCGACGAATATTAACTTTGGGAAGCTTCTGATAAATGGACAGAAGATCAACTCGACAGGTATATCTCTCGATGGGTATTGGCATTCTAACTCGACGAATATTAACTTTGGGAAGCTTCTGATAAATGGACAGAAGGTCAACTCGACAGGTATATCTCTCGATGGGTATTGGCATTCTAACTCGATGAATATTAACTTTGGGAAGCTTCTGATAAATGGACAGAAGGTCAACTCGACAGGTATATCTCTCGATGGGTATTGGCATTCTAACTCGACGAATATTAACTTTGGGAAGCTTCTGATAAATGGACAGATGATCAACTCGACAGGTATATCTCTCGACGGGTATTGGCATTCTAACTCGACGAATATGTCACTCGACGGATATGATCATTCAAATTCGACGGATTTTGCATTGGAGGAGTTTCTCTCCTAAGTGGTCAGGAGTTCATACTCGACGGATTTTGATATTGCACTAAATGACCAGGAATCAAATTCGACGGGCATGGCCAGGGGTTCATACTCGACGGATTTTAACTTTACTAAGTGATCAAGACATCAAATTCGACGGGTTTGGCCAGGAGTTCATACTCGACGGATTTTAACTTTACTAAGTGATCAAGACATCAAATTCGACGGTTTTGGCCAGGAGTTCATACTCGATGGATTTTAACATTTCATTAGATGATTAGGATATCATATTCGACGGGTTTGGCCAGGAGTTCATACTCGACGGATTTTAACATTTCATTAAATGATTAGGATATCATATTCGATGGGTTTGGCAAGGAGTTCATACTGTTATTAGTTTTCACATGAAATTTCTAAATTTCTGAGCTCAACACCGTGACCATCTGTGAACCAATCGGAAGTCATTCCCTTCCACATTACACGTTCTAATACATCCAGATATATATCAAAACACACAAACAATCAAAATAGCATATATACATCACCAACAGCATGTAAACAAAGATGACTCTCAGTACCAATCACAAACAACGTCCGTAAATGCTAAAAGAGGTTGAGGAGGAGTGTC
Organism: Ormosia semicastrata; assembly: GCA_029884595.1. NCBI lineage: Eukaryota > Viridiplantae > Streptophyta > Magnoliopsida > Fabales > Fabaceae > Ormosia > Ormosia semicastrata. Next base: position 12,499,068 of record JAQQTO010000048.1, on the reverse strand, counting down.
TTCCTCTTACCTTGGAGAAGCACAAAGAAAGGTGGCTTCTTTTTGGTCAGGATTTCGTTTTCAGCTTCCAGGAAATCCTTTAACATTTAAACTTGCAAGAATCATAATCCTAATATTGAAATGGATACCCATTGTCATCAAAATGACAGTGGGTTACGAAAAAGAGAAGAGAGGGAGAAAAAGCTAAGAGCTTTACCTTAAAGCTCCAACCTTTAAGCTTCAAAGACGTAGGAGAATGAAGATGAAGGAAATGGCAGAACCTTGAAGCTGATTTCCTCAATGATGGTGGTTCTCCAAACACAAAATGGTGCTAAGATTAGGACGGTTTGAAGAACAAAATGGAGGTGTGGGTGGATGGTGTTGCTGCTGTAGGGTGAAAGAAAAGAGAGAAGATGAGTGAATAGTAACTGCGTACAGGGAGGAGAGGAAATGTGAGAAAAGGAAATGAATTAGACCCCCTTAATTTCAAACGTGCAGCACAAAATGGGAGGAGAGAGAAATGATAAAAATAATGGTTGGAGGAAGCTTCCTTGAGAAGCTTCGCGCGCTCCTCGATAAAGTACATAGTAAGCTTGTCTCCAAATTAAATACATCTGACAGATGATTAATTACACTGTAGAATTATTTTCTCAGTGAATAAAATTTACAATTGATGAAAATAATATTTTATTATTCATCAGATAATTTTATGATACCGCAATTTTATTTAACAGATAAAATCTTAAAAAATGTAAACCTCGCAAACTGTGTCCGGCCTCGGGTTTAGTAAGATCCCCCGTTGACACGTTGATAGTTCAAAGTTTACCAGCCTCAGGGAAAAATATTCTAGTTTCCCCAGCTCCGCTTAGTGTACACGCAAAATGAAAAATATATTAAAATATTTATCGTTTCTAGAAAAATCCACAAAAATTCCTAAAAATCATAAATATTATCAAATGATCGTTTATAAGGAAATAAAGAATTTTCGGGATGTTACAACACTCCCCTTCTAAAAAGGAATTTCATCCTCGAAATTTGTATACCTTAGAATAACTGTGGGTGTTGCTCCTTCTTCTTATCTTCCAGCTCCCAAGTTGCATCTCCTGTCACCTCGTTCCAGATCACTTTCACCAATGCGATCTCCTTGCCTCTTAATTGCTTTATCTTCCTATCATCGATTCTTACAGGAGACGTCTCATAAGTTAAGTTTTCTTTTAATTGTACTGCATCCGGTGCTATGACATGACTTGGGTCAGGAAGGTATTTTCGAAGTTGTGACACATAGAAAACATTATGAATGTTTGAAAGAAAAGAAGGTAAGGATATTTGGTACGCTACAGGACCTACACGACGAATGATTTGGTATGGTCTAAGGAATTTAGAAGTGAGTTTTCTACATTTTAAAGCCCGGCCTATCCCAGTCGTAGGTGTGACTTTCAGGAATACATGCTCGCCTTCCTCAAACTCAAGAGGTTTTCTCCTTCAGTCTGCATAACTCTTTTGCCGACTTTGAGCCATTCTCATCTTTTTCTGAATTATCTTAACCTTCTCAGTTGTCTGCTGTATAATCTCTCGGTCCAACAGGAAGGCGCTCGCCGTCTTGGTACCAACACGAGGTGTTCGACATCGTCGTCCATACAGAGCCTCATAGGGTGCCATCCCTATGCTCGAATGATAACTGTTGTTGTAGGTAAATTCTATCAAGGGTAGAATGTCGTCCCAACTTCCAGTTTGCTCTATGGTACAGGCTCAAAGCAAATCTTCCAAAGATTGGATCGTTCTTATTGATTGACCATCGGTGTATATGGTTGAGGTGGAGGTAGGTACTGAGTATAGATTGGGCGAGTTGGTGTATATGGTTGAGGTACAGGAACATTGTTGATTTGGAATGGTTAGGTTTGAGGTGTATTCGTGGGAGGGGCGGTTAGGCCAGGTAGATGGGATGGTGCAGGTGTCTGATAAGAAGGGTAAATGTTTGGGTTATATGGGGGTGCTCGGTATGCAGGGTAGGATGGCGAATATCGGGGTTGTAAAGGCTGCATATTTTGCACGTAACTCATTTCTGGCTCCTTTTTCTTAGGGGGAAACCCTTTCTTGAAACTACTTGCATTATTGCCAGCTGACAATTTTCCAGCCTTTACCAAAATTTCAATTCTTTCTCCAGCAGTAATTAAATCAGCAAAGTCTCGGTAAACAGCACCCGCCATTGTCCCAATATAAGGAGCTCCTACAGTCCCCAAGAAGTATGAGCACATTTCTGTCAGAATTAACGGCGGGTGCACTTGAGCTGCGAGAACTCTCCATCTCTGAGTATATTGCTTGAATGTCTCCTCATTTTTCTTTTGTAGTGTTCCCAACTGCTCCCGAGTTGGGGCTGTATCCAAATTAAACCGATAATGTCCTATAAATAAATTTGCCTAGTCATCCCAAGAGGAGATTTTCAAGAGGTCCTGTTGTATACACCACTCCAAAGCAGACCTAGTCAAACTTTCATGGAAGAAGTTGACGAGGAACTTCCAGTCCTTTGACCAAATGGACATTTTGGTAATATAAGTTTTTAGATGGAAAAAGGGGTTGGTGCTCCAATCATACTTGACAAATTCTGGGATTTTAAAATTCTTGGGGATGATGATGTTAGAAGTAAGACATAATTCTTCTATTCCGAGGGGACCATAGGTGCTAGGACCCTTGATCGCCTTAATTTGCTCCTCCATCTTTTCCATCCACTCTTCTTTCATCTTGACATTCTGAACAGTTGCGTACCCAGTACCGGCAGGAAATCTAGTTGGCATCAGAATGGACATATGTGATGGTTCCCACGTGAACTCATTGTTATCATGGACCTCATTTCGAGTACCTTCCAATGAATGATATTTCTTCAACAGGAATCACCATTGATGCAGTGTTTGAGGTTCCTCCCACAGGAGGTATCTCAGTAGTGACCCCTAGGTTTGTCCTCATGGAAGTGATATTCAGTGGGTACGAACGTGCCCCAGTTACTCCTGTACTTCCAGCTGCCCCCATCAAGGTAAGGGTCTCCCTCATAGCTAACAACATTTCCTCCATTCTTCTTTGAGACTCTGTCACCTCATTCATCCTTCCTTTCACTTCATCCACTTCCAAACTTAGGTTTTTGCCTTCATTTTCAGCTGCCATCGTTGCAAGCAACTTTGTTCGAGCCCTTGTGTTATGAACACGGGTTTGATTGGTGTCTTCTTTCCTTGGTCGCGCAATGGTTCAAAATTTCCTATGAACAATCAAAGTACAACTTATTAAAAATAACCATGATTATTATTGATTTGTTAGAGGACCATTGTTAATTTGTGCCGAGCGGATTTGAGTGAGTATCTTTGATTTTTGTTTCTCATGACCATTTCTTAGAACATCTCATTCAAAAGTTTGTTTGTCATGACCATTACTTAGAACGTCTCGTTCAAAAGTATTGGATCTTCAGTAAAGCATAGGATCAGAAAGACAAAAAGGCATACTTTATTCAATCGAAAAAAAGAATCATCAACATCATTTGAGAGGAGTACATCATTTTGACTCTATTTGAAATACATCATTGCCTAGTCTAATTCATCCTTCTCAAATGAATGCACTTTAATCATTTGCTTCATTGGTCCAATAAGATTCTTGTAATACTCAATGAAGTCATTAATCTCTGTCGGAGTCTTAAGAGGATCAACCATCTTATCTGCCACCTTTAAATAATATAGAATGTCTGTGATTGCCGTGTTGGCTAGGCATGCTAGTTTCAAGAATTAGTCTCTCCAAAAATGGACTTCTTCTTTTCATCTATTAATGTCCTTGTCCTGTTGTCTTGCATGATCTATCATTTTCTGCAAGTCTTCCTGTCCCTGTCGCAATGCTACTTCATACCCTGCAATCTCCTTGACAGTGCACAACCTCTCAATTCTGATCATGTCTTCATATCTTGATGACACCAACATTACTTATTGCCTCATACTATCTGCTTGCTGAACAGCATTATTCTGTGCTGCTTTGGCAATTACGAGCAACTCCTTGAGTTGTTGATTTTCTTCTAGAGCCTTATCTCTTTCCTGCCCTCAGAGCCCTAGTTCCTTATTTGTAGCTTCCAAACATCTCCTGATTTTTAACATACTATCTTGCTCTGTTCTTTGCCTTTTATTTACTTTTTCGAGAGTATCGTTTTTCTCAGCATTTTCACGCTTTAAAACTGTACATGCCTGGTGAACCTTTTCCAACTCCACTTGTAATTTCTTTTTTTCTTTGTTGGCTTCTGCTAACCTTTCTCTTATTTCTTCATCTTCTATCGAAGTCGAAGGCATAGATTTGTTGACTGTAGAGGTTACTGGGATTTTGAAGGGTAACTTGACTTCCTAAGCCCTATTCTTGACCCACTACCTGTAACTTTCTTTAACCCCGTAGCTTCTGACTCCTAGCTCTTTGCCCTTTTTGATAACTTTCTTACAAGCGTCTCGCACTCTTCTAAGTGTCTCAGTACACTCCATCTGCATATCATAGACAAAAGGCGTGGTTTCTAATTCTGACGATGGCCCCATCATGGAATAGCCTAGTTTTCGCAATACCAGGGCGGGGTTGTAGTTAATGCATCCCTGAGTACACATGAGAGGAACATTAGGAAAGCCTTCACACTGATAAACCGCTAATTGCCCTTCTTTACACCGTGGGTACCATACAATTTTCTTTTCCTCAAGTTTGGCCAATTCCTTGGCCCATTCGTGACCATTCCTAGTTTTCAATTGGAGCATCTTGAGACTTGTAATGGGACATGGATCCTCGTAGCCCCTCTTGAACATGTGACTAGTGAGCCATACGAATAACATCGGTAGACAACATAAGATCCGCTTACCCTTCTTTTCATGGCAGAAATTCAGAGTACAGTAAACATCAGCAAGAAGGGCTAGGACAGAATTCGTGGCATTATTCCTTCGAGCGAGAAACACATCTATTGCTGCAAAATCTATCAGGTCTTCATTGCTCAGGGATAGGATACTGCCATAAATGGTGAGGGCTAACACATCCATAAAGGTATTCCAGTCTTCGACCTTGGCTAGGTGGCGCATGTGCTCTTCTAACTATTTCCTTGGGAATCCCTCTGTTCCCTTCCTATTTTGCTTTGCTTTTTGCAGATCCTTTACATGAACCTTTAAGACGTCTGCTATGGTTGGCATGGATGCATGGTGGCCTATATAAAGGTATGGGTTTTCCTTTTCCAATGGTAAGCCCAAGATCTGCTCAAACTCTTCTAAGGTGGGGGCCAACTGAAAATCTTGAAACGTGAAACAATGCAATGGTGGGTCATAGAATTGGGCTAGCGTGGTTTAGCTTCTACCTGTACATCCACCTCTAACAGATTTAGGATCTTCCCATATCTTACAATGAAGGTCAGGTGTTGTGTCTTCTTCAACATTCAGCCCAAACTCAATAGGCTTTCTGTGTCAACTTCCTTGGCCTTAAGTTGCAAGGTCTTTTTCAAAATGGCCTCATTGTGATCTGATCCCACGACACGTTCCATTATTAATCAAAGATACTCACTATTAACCCATGTTAATTTTTTTAAAAAAAGTTTAGTTTTCTAATCCTTTTTTATTGTTAGTTTTTCATTTTTTAATCATTATTATTATGGTTTTGCAGCCCAATGAACCCATTAAATTTTAAGCCCAATTCCCTTAAGAAGAAGAAAAAAAAAGTGCAACTCAAAATAGAAAGAAAATGCTCACAGTCCAAACAAAGAGAGAGGGGTGCTCTATTGTGTGCTCATGGAGAAGATGCAATGATGGCAGCTCCGGCACGGAGGGATGACCGTTCGTGGTGGTGTGCGAGCACGGTGGTTTGCACAACGGTGAAGCGCGAGGAGCGGTGCATGATTCGGTTAGGATCTGGCCGCTGACTATCGATTCATGGGCAAGCGGAGAGGACGACGGTGGCCTCGGATCTGCGACTTGGCTGGATCTGTGATTGGGTGAAGATGGCCAGTTTAGGACGGTGGTCTCGGTGGGTTTTATCTCGGTGGGTGTTGGTATGTGATGAGAACGATGGGGAAGATGGCTTTGGGGGCTGTTGGTGGCTATGTTTGGACGTGGACGGTGGTGTTAATTATGGAATGAAGGTGATGGGGTGGTTCCAAGGGGATAGTATTTGACAAAGGGGCTTGTTACGGTTGATGGAGGTTTAGTGGCTATGGGTGATGGCACACAGTGATGGAGCTGGGTTGTGATTCATGGCTAAAGATGGTGAATGGTGGTGAAAGGAAGGTCACGGTGGTGAAGTAGGCAACGGTGGTCACAGTTATGGGTGCTTGGTGATAATGGAACTTTGGCAGAAGTGTGTAGGGAAGGCAACGTGAGTGAAAAAGTAAGTAGAAGTGTGTTTCAAGGCTGAAAAATAAGTCAAGTCTGAGTATGTCTTTTTCTGTGTGTGGGTTATGTGTTTATATAGGAAGGGATTGGGTTGAAGAGTTTGAGTTATGGTGTGATTGAAATTTGTTTAGGATGATAAGTTGTGATTGGTTTAGGATAAGTCAGGTTTTATTTAAGGTGAGTGTTGGGGGTTGGTTTAGGATAAGTGTTAGTTGGTTCAGGATAGGTTTGTTTAGGATAATTAGGATAAGTGCTTAGGGATTAGGATAACTGATGGGGTTTGTTTAGGATAAGTGCTGGTATATGATTGTGGGTTAACGGGTTAGATCATGGGTTATGGGTTAATAGGTTGGATCATAGGTTATGGGTTAATAGGCCACTAAATAAAAGATGAGTCTTTTTATTATTTTTTTCTTTTTATTTTTTTTCCTTTTCTATTTTTTTAAAAAATGCCCCAGACAAAATTAGGTGTTCACATTTCTGGTTGTGAATGCAAATTGGACACCAAAATAAAACAAAATAAAATAAAATAAAAAAGACGTAGAAATCGAATATATGAAATTTTGGATTATTTTTATCAAAGAAATTTGGCATCATCCTTGTATAAAATGAAGGTTTAGAATGACTCTTGGCCTGGAGAAATTCAAGTGTAAAACCCTAGTTCTTGGCATTGAGTATGATTTGCCTACCAATAGGCGACAGAATTATAAGCATGAAGCTAAGTATAATGCAGATCTGCAAACAGGGAAGCTCAATAAGTAAACTAATTTTTAATCTCAAAAGCTATAAAATAAAATATAACAAGAAGCATGATGCAGTTGAACATACCCAATTGGTAAGCCAAGACAAGTTGAACTTCCTAGGTTTGCAAATAGCAAGCCACATATTGTAGGGGAGCTAAAGAATGAGATTATCTTATAAAATGCAGTAAGTGATATTGAAATCTTATATACTAATTATATAGAAAAGGGACTTTCAAGGGTTTACAAAGTATGTTGTTAGAGCAAACACAAATCCTCCAAAAAAATCCAAGAAGGGCACTAAAGAAAGGGAATATAATGCCCACAAACACTATGAATGTTGAATCAAACTATTTAATACAATGAGAGGCAAATAAATGTGGATTTCATAAAGGCACTTGATATAAAGCAGAGGAATATTTTGAAAAAAGAAGAGAGGATTCTGCTTACCAACATAAACATTGCGAACAACAAATCGAAGTAGTCAGCATGCTTGAAATGTAATTTTTTAACAATTATAGTTTCATTCAATCATGTCAAAAACTGGCATTGCATATAGCTTTTTAAACACCAACAGAAGAAAAAATCTTGGCTATTACATTATTGTAGTGATGAATTTTCAGAAGGGATTTGATTTTTGTACACCTGGTAGCTTCCTATAACATGGATGACAACAAACAACTTAGCTATTATAATAAGCCAAGTAGGTTTGTTTAGAGAAAATGAGGATATTGTCTGCAACGGCATTCTCAAACATCAAATACCCAATAAGAGCAACAGGGAATTAGCATAAGACTACAACTAAATTGGCTACTAGCACTCCCCTCCACATGGGGCCCTTGGATGGCTTCTCTAGGGTGGAAGGATTGTTGTTTGAATCTCTAGAACCACATTGTGTGTGGCATAAGCGAAAGCAATATTAATGAATTTTAAGGAATAATACTCAATTTTTATTCAGTCAACTTATATTTATGTACAAAGATAACATTATGTATATATACACATAGCTCCAACGGTACAAAATAGATATTAAAGGATGTGAGATATATCAGCAAGTAGTTAGTGGTGATAAATTTGGTTTGACTCCATATATCAACGCTGTACATTTACTAAGATTTTCTTCCAACAGTTTAATATTATCCTATGATTCCTTACTTGATTTTTCTTTGTCAAAGATGGAATTAAGGCATGATTTGAGGTACTGATATTTAGGTTCTTTACAACCCCCCTGAAGCCTGACAGTGACTGAGAATAAATGTCAAGCTTGTAACAAAAGGAAGCACAAGAATCCTTTAGCAATGCTTTAGTGAACAAATATGCAATTTGTTGAGTAGTGGGCAGGTATCGAAGTTGGAGATCACTAGAAGTAACTTTTTCTTTGATAAAGTAATAATCAATGGCAATGTGTTTGGTGCGAGCATAGAAGACAAGATTGTGAGATAAGTGAATGGCACTTTGGTTGTCATAAAAAAGGAGTGGACGACGTTCAAGTTGGATTTCAAGGTTATGTAGTAAATATTGAAGACATGTGAGTTCAACAGATGTGATTGCTAAGGCTCTAAATCTAGCTTCAACACTTAAGCAGGATATAATGGATTATTACTTTGCAACCCACGATACACAATTTGATTCAAAAAAGATGTAAAAGCCAATGGTGTTTCTTCTAATTGTTGGACAACTCGCCTAATATGCATCACAAAAGGAATTAAGATTAAGAGAACTTTGAGTTAAATAATGAAGACCATGTGTTAATGTTCCTTTTATGTAACACAGAATACATTTGACAGCTCGAAGGTCTTCTTGGTTTGGATTTTGAAAATGTTGGCACACAAGAATGACAACATGGCTAATATAAGGTCGAGTTAAGGTGAAATATTCAAGAGAACCACATAAACGATGATACTTAGTAGGGTCACCTAGGCCTAGCTTAGCATCATCTGAAGTTGGTTAGGTTTTGGAGCAACAAGAATGTTGATTTTTG